>LR990305.1:14977809-15577809 GCA_905147355.2 Apotomis turbidana | reverse complement strand
GTTTGTGTTTGTTTGTGTGTGTTTGTGACTGTTTGTGTCTGTTTGTGACTGTTTGTGTTTGTTTGTGTCTGTTTGTGTTTGTTTGTGTTTGTTTGTGTTTGTTTGTGTGTGTTTGTGACTGTTTGTGTGTGTTTGTGTCTGTTTGTGTTTGTTTGTGTTTGTTTGTGTCTGTTTGTGTTTGTTTGTGTTTGTTTGTGTTTGTTTGTGTGTGTTTGTGACTGTTTATGTGTGTTTGTGTCTGTTTGTGTTTGTTTGTGTTTGTTTGTGTTTGTTTGTGTTTGTTTGTGTCTGTTTGTGTGTGTTTGTGTTTGTTTGTGTTTGTTTGTGTGTGTTTTTGACTGTTTGTGTGTGTTTGTGTCTGTTTGTGTTTGTTTGTGTTTGTTTGTGTCTGTTTGTGTGTGTTTGTGTGTGTTTGTGTTTGTTTGTGTCTGTTTGTGTGTGTTTGTGTGTGTTTGTGTTTGTTTGTGTTTGTTTGTGTTTGTTTGTGTTTGTTTGTGTTTGTTTGTGTCTGTTTGTGTTTGTTTGTGTTTGTTTGTGTGTGTTTGTGACTGTTTGTGTTTGTTTGTGTCTGTTTGTGTTTGTTTGTGTTTGTTTGTGTGTGTTTGTGTCTGTTTGTGTGTGTTTGTGTGTGTTTGTGTCTGTTTGTGTCTGTTTGTGTATGTTTGTGTCTGTTCGTGTTTGTTTGTGTTTGTTTGTGTCTGTTTGTGTTTGTTTGTGTTTGTTTGTGTCTGTTTGTGTCTGTTTGTGACTGTTTGTGTTTGTTTGTGTCTGTTTGTGTTTGTTTGTGTTTGTTTGTGTGTTTGTGACTGTTTGTGTTTGTTTGTGTCTGTTTGTATCTGTTTGTGTCTGTTTGTGTTTGTTTGTGTCTGTTTGTGTTTGTTTGTGTTTGTTTGTGTCTGTTTGTGTTTGTTTGTGTTTGTTTGTGTCTGTTTGTGTTTGTTTGTGTTTGTTTGTGTGTGTTTTTGACTGTTTGTGTGTGTTTGTGTCTGTTTGTGTTTGTTTGTGTTTGTTTGTGTCTGTTTGTGTGTGTTTGTGTGTGTTTGTGTTTGTTTGTGTCTGTTTGTGTGTGTTTGTGTGTGTTTGTGTCTGTTTGTGTCTGTTTGTGTTTGTTTGTGTTTGTTTGTGTCTTTTTGTGTCTGTTTGTGTGTGTTTGTGTCTGTTTGTGTTTGTTTGTGTTTGTTTGTGTTTGTTTGTGTTTGTTTGTGTCTGTTTGTGTCTGTTTGTGTCTGTTTGTGTCTGTTTGTGTTTGTTTGTGTTTGTTTGTGTCTGTTTGTGTTTGTTTGTGTTTGTTTGTGTCTGTTTGTGTGTGTTTGTGTGTGTTTGTTTGTTTGTGTCTGTTTGTGTTTGTTTGTGTTTGTTTGTGTTTGTTTGTGTGTGATTGTGTCTGATTGTGTTTGTTTGTGTTTGTTTGTGTCTGTTTGTGTTTGTTTGTGTTTGTTTGTGTCTGTTTGTGTCTGTTCGTGTTTGTTTGTGTTTGTTTGTGTCTGTTTGTGTTTGTTTGTGTCTGTTTGTGTCTGTTTAAGACTGTTTGTGTTTGTTTGTGTCTGTTTGTGTTTGTTTGTGTTTGTTTGTGTGTGTTTGTGTCTGTTTGTGTTTGTTTGTGTTTGTTTGTGTCTGTTTGTGTTTGTTTGTGTCTGTTTGTGTGTGTTTGTGTGTGTTTGTGTCTGTTTGTGTTTGTTTGTGTTTGTTTGTGTCTGTTTGTGTTTGTTTGTGTTTGTTTGTGTTTGTTTGTGTCTGTTTGTGTCTGTTCGTGTTTGTTTGTGTTTGCTTGTGTATGTTTGTGTTTGTTTGTGTTTGTTTGTGTCTGTTTGTGTCTGTTTGTGACTGTTTGTGTTTGTTTGTGTCTGTTTGTGTTTGTTTGTGTTTGTTTGTGTTTGTTTGTGTGTGATTGTGTCTGTTTGTGTTTGTTTGTGTTTGTTTGTGTCTGTTTGTGTTTGTTTGTGTCTGTTTGTGTCTGTTCGTGTTTGTTTGTGTTTGTTTGTGTCTGTTTGTGTTTGTTTGTGTCTGTTTGTGTCTGTTTGTGACTGTTTGTGTTTGTTTGTGTCTGTTTGTGTTTGTTTGTGTTTGTTTGTGTGTGTTTGTGTCTGTTTGTGTGTGTTTGTGTGTGTTTGTGTCTGTTTGTGTATGTTTGTGTATGTTTGTGTCTGTTCGTGTTTGTTTGTGTTTGTTTGTGTCTGTTTGTGTTTGTTTGTGTTTGTTTGTGTCTGTTTGTGTCTGTTTGTGACTGTTTGTGTTTGTTTGTGTCTGTTTGTGTTTGTTTGTGTTTGTTTGTGTGTTTGTGACTGTTTGTGTTTGTTTGTGTCTGTTTGTATCTGTTTGTGTCTGTTTGTGTTTGTTTGTGTCTGTTTGTGTTTGTTTGTGTTTGTTTGTGTCTGTTTGTGTTTTTTTGTGTTTGTTTGTGTCTGTTTGTGTTTGTTTGTGTTTGTTTGTGTGTGTTTTTGACTGTTTGTGTGTGTTTGTGTCTGTTTGTGTTTGTTTGTGTTTGTTTGTGTCTGTTTGTGTGTGTTTGTGTGTGTTTGTGTTTGTTTGTGTCTGTTTGTGTGTGTTTGTGTGTGTTTGTGTCTGTTTGTGTCTGTTTGTGTTTGTTTGTGTTTGTTTGTGTCTTTTTGTGTCTGTTTGTGTGTGTTTGTGTCTGTTTGTGTTTGTTTGTGTTTGTGTTTGTTTGTGTTTGTTTGTGTCTGTTTGTGTCTGTTTGTGTCTGTTTGTGTCTGTTTGTGTGTGTTTGTGACTGTTTGTGTGTGTTTGTGTTTGTTTGTGTTTGTTTGTGTCTGTTTGTGTTTGTTTGTGTCTGTTTGTGTGTGTTTGTGTGTGTTTGTGTCTGTTTGTGTTTGTTTGTGTTTGTTTGTGTCTGTTTGTGTTTGTTTGTGTTTGTTTGTGTTTGTTTGTGTTTGTTTGTGTCTGTTTGTGTCTGTTTGTGTCTGTTTGTGTTTGTTTGTGTCCGTTTGTGACTGTTTGTGTTTGTTTGTGTTTGTTTGTGTGTGTTTGTGACTGTTTGTGTCTGTTTGTGTCTGTTTGTATCTGTTTGTGTCTGTTTGTGTTTGTTTGTGACTGTTTGTGTTTGTTTGTGTCTGTTTGTATCTGTTTGTGTCTGTTTGTGTTTGTTTGTGTTTGTTTGTATCTGTTTGTGTTTGTTTGTGTTTGTTTGTGTCTGTTTGTGTTTGTTTGTGTTTGTTTGTGTCTGTTTGTGTTTGTTTGTGTTTGTTTGTGTGTGTTTGTGACTGTTTGTGTGTGTTTGTGTCTGTTTGTGTTTGTTTGTGTGTGTTTGTGACTGTTTGTGTGTGTTTGTGTCTGTTTGTGCTTGTTTGTGTCTGTTTGTGTGTGTTTGTGTCTGTTTGTATCTGTTTGTGTCTGTTTGTGTTTGTTTGTGTGTGTTTGTGTCTGTTTGTGTTTGTTTGTGTTTGTTTGTGTCTGTTTGTGTTTGTTTGTGTCTGTTTGTGTGTGTTTGTGTGTGTTTGTGTCTGTTTGGGTCTTTTTGTATCTGTTTGTGTCTGTTTGTGTTTGTTTGTGTTTGTTTGTGTTTGTTTGTGTGTGTTTGTGACTGTTTGTGTGTGTTTGTGTCTGTTTGTGTTTGTTTGTGTTTGTTTGTGTCTGTTTGTGTTTGTTTGTGTTTGTTTGTGTCTGTTTGTGTGTGTTTGTGTGTGTTTGTGTCTGTTTGTGTTTGTTTGTGTTTGTTTGTGTCTGTTTGTGTTTGTTTGTGTTTGTTTGTGTCTGTTTGTGTCTGTTCGTGTTTGTTTGTGTTTGTTTGTGTCTGTTTGTGTTTGTTTGTGTTTGTTTGTGTCTGTTTGTGTCTGTTTGTGACTGTTTGTGTTTGTTTGTGTCTGTTTGTGTTTGTTTGTGTTTGTTTGTGTGTGTTTGTGTGTGTTTGTGTCTGTTTGTGTTTGTTTGTGTTTGTTTGTGTCTGTTTGTGTCTGTTCGTGTTTGTTTGTGTTTTTTGTGTCTGTTTGTGTTTGTTTGTGTCTGTTTGTGTCTGTTTGTGACTGTTTGTGTTTGTTAGTGTCTGTTTGTGTTTGTTTGTGATTGTTTGTGTGTGTTTGTGTCTGTTTGTGTGTGTTTGTGTGTGTTTGTGTCTGTTTGTGTTTGTTTGTGACTGTTTGTGTCTGTTCGTGTTTGTTTGTGTTTGTTTGTGTCTGTTTGTGTTTGTTTGTGTTTGTTTGTGTCTGTTTGTGTCTGTTTGTGACTGTTTGTGTTTGTTTATGTCTGTTTGTGTTTGTTTGTGTTTGTTTGTGTGTGTTTGTGACTGTTTGTGTTTGTTTGTGTCTGTTTGTATCTGTTTGTGTCTGTTTGTGTTTGTTTGTGTTTGTTTGTGTCTGTTTGTGTTTCTTTGTGTTTGTTTGTGTCTGTTTGTGTGTGTTTGTGTGTGTTTGTGTTTGTTTGTGTCTGTTTGTGTGTGTTTGTGTGTGTTTGTGTCTGTTTGTGTTTGCTTGTGTTTGTTTGTGTTTGTTTGTGTCTGTTTGTGTGTATTTGTGTGTGTTTGTGTCTGTTTGTGTTTGTTTGTGTCTGTTTGTATCTGTTTGTGTCTGTTTGTGTCTGTTCGTGTTTGTTTGTGTCTGTTTGTGTTTGTTTGTGTATGTTTGTGTCTGTTTGTGTCTGTTCGTGTTTGTTTGTGTTTGTTTGTGTTTGTTTGTGTCTGTTTGTGTTTGTTTGTGTTTGTTTGTGTCTGTTTGTGTCTGTTTGTGACTGTTTGTGTTTGTTTGTGTCTGTTTGTGTTTGTTTGTGTTTGTTTGCGTTTGTTTGTGTTTTTTTGTGTGTGTTTGTGACTGTTTGTGTGTGTTTGTGTCTGTTTGTGTTTGTTTGTGTTTGTTTGTGTTTGTTTGTGTTTGTTTTTGTTTGTTTGTGTTTGTTTGTGTTTGTTTGTGTCTGTTTGTGTCTGTTTGTGTCTGTTTGTGTCTGTTTGTGTTTGTTTGTGTCTGTTTGTGACTGTTTGTGTTTGTTTGTGTCTGTTTGTGTTTGTTTGTGTGTGTTTGTGACTGTTTGTGTGTGTTTGTGTCTGTTTGTGCTTGTTTGTGTTTGTTTGTGTCTGTTTGTGTTTGTTTGTGTTTGTTTGTGTCTGTTTGTATCTGTTTGTGTCTGTTTGTGTTTGTTTGTGTTTGTTTGTGTCTGTTTGTGTTTGTTTGTGTTTGTTTGTGTCTGTTTGTGTTTGTTTGTGTCTGTTTGTGTTTGTTTGTGTTTGTTTGTGTGTGTTTGTGACTGTTTGTGTGTGTTTGTGTCTGTTTGTGTTTGTTTGTGTTTGTTTGTGTGTGTTTGTGACTGTTTGTGTCTGTTTGTATCTGTTTGTGTCTGTTTGTGTTTGTTTGTGTTTGTTTGTCTGTTTGTGTTTGTTTGTGTTTGTTTGTGTGTGTTTGTGACTGTTTGTGTGTGTTTGTGTCTGTTTGTGTTTGTTTGTGTCTGTTTGTGTTTGTTTGTGTTTGTTTGTGTCTGTTTGTGTCTGTTCGTGTTTGTTTGTGTTTGTTTGTGTCTGTTTGTGTTTGTTTGTGTTTGTTTGTGTCTGTTTGTGTCTGTTTGTGACTGTTTGTGTTTGTTTGTGTCTGTTTGTGTTTGTTTGTGTTTGTTTGTGTGTGTTTGTGTGTGTTTGTGTCTGTTTGTGTTTGTTTGTGTTTGTTTGTGTCTGTTTGTGTCTGTTCGTGTTTGTTTGTGTTTGTTTGTGTCTGTTTGTGTTTGTTTGTGTCTGTTTGTGTCTGTTTGTGACTGTTTGTGTTTGTTTGTGTCTGTTTGTGTTTGTTTGTGTGTGTTTGTGACTGTTTGTGTTTGTTTGTGTCTGTTTGTATCTGTTTTTGTCTGTTTGTGTTTGTTTGTGTTTGTTTGTGTCTGTTTGTGTTTCTTTGTGTTTGTTTGTGTCTGTTTGTGTGTGTTTGTGTGTGATTGTGTTTGTTTGTGTCTGTTTGTGTGTGTTTGTGTGTGTTTGTGTCTGTTTGTGTTTGTTTGTGTTTGTTTGTGTTTGTTTGTGTCTGTTTGTGTGTATTTGTGTGTGTTTGTGTCTGTTTGTGTTTGTTTGTGTCTGTTTGTATCTGTTTGTGTCTGTTTGTGTCTGTTCGTGTTTGTTTGTGTCTGTTTGTGTTTGTTTGTGTTTGTTTGTGTCTGTTTGTGTCTGTTTGTGTTTGTTTGTGTTTGTTTGTGTCTGTTTGTGTTTGTTTGTGTCTGTTTGTGTTTGTTTGTGTTTGTTTGTGTGTGTTTGTGACTGTTTGTGTGTGTTTGTGTCTGTTTGTGTTTGTTTGTGTTTGTTTGTGTGTGTTTGTGACTGTTTGTGTCTGTTTGTGTCTGTTTGTATCTGTTTGTGACTGTTTGTGTGTGTTTGTGTCTGTTTGTGTTTGTTTGTGTTTGTTTGTGTCTGTTTGTGTTTGTTTGTGTTTGTTTGTGTGTGTTTGTGACTGTTTGTGTCTGTTTGTGTCTGTTTTTATCTGTTTGTGTCTGTTTGTGTTTGTTTGTGTTTGTTTTGTTTGTGTTTGTTTGTGTCTGTTTGTGTGTGTTTGTGTGTGTTTGTGTTTGTTTGTGTCAATTTGTGTGTGTTTGTGTATATTTGTGTCTGTTTGTGTCTGTTTGTGTTTGTTTGTGTTTGTTTGTGTTTTTTTGTGTCTGTTTGTGTGTGTTTGTGTCTGTTTGTGTTTGTTTGTGTTTGTTTGTGTTTGTTTGTGTTTGTTTGTGTGTGTTTGTGACTGTTTGTGTCTGTTTGTGTCTGTTTGTATCTGTTTGTGACTGTTTGTGTGTGTTTGTGTCTGTTTGTGTTTGTTTGTGTTTGTTTGTGTCTGTTTGTGTTTGTTTGTGTTTGTTTGTGTCTGTTTGTGTGTGTTTGTGTGTGTTTGTGTCTGTTTGTGTTTGTTTGTGTTTGTTTGTGTCTGTTTGTGTTTGTTTGTGTTTGTTTGTGTCTGTTTGTGTCTGTTTGTGTTTGTTTGTGTTTGTTTTTGTGTGTTTGTGACTGTTTGTGTGTGTTTGTGTCTGTTTGTGTTTGTTTGTGTTTGTTTGTGTCGGTTTGTGTTTGCTTGTGTTTGTTTGTGTCTGTTTGTGTCTGTTTGTGTTTGTTTGTGTTTGTTTCTGTGTGTTTGTGTCTGTTTGTGTCTGTTTGTGTTTGTTTGTGTTTGTTTGTGTTTGTTTGTGTGTGTTTGTGACTGTTTGTGTGTGTTTGTGTCTGTTTGTGACTGTTTGTGTTTGTTTGTGTCTGTTTGTGTTTGTTTGTGTTTGTTTGTGTGTGTTTGTGACTGTTTGTGTCTGTTTGTGTCTGTTTGTATCTGTTTGTGTCTGTTTGTGTTTGTTTGTGCTTGTTTGTGTCTGTTTGTGTTTGTTTGTGTTTGTTGGTGTTTGTTTGTGTCTGTTTGTATCTGTTTGTGTTTGTTTGTGTTTGTTTGTGTCTGTTTGTGTTTGTTTGTGTTTGTTTGTGTCTGTTTGTGTGTGTTTGTGTGTGTTTGTGTCTGTTTGTGTTTGTTTGTGTTTGTTTGTGTCTGTTTAAGTTTGTTTGTGTTTGTTTGTGTCTGTTTGTGTGTGTTTGTGACTGTTTGTGTGTGTTTGTGTCTGTTTGTGTTTGTTTGTGTTTGTTTGTGTCTGTTTGTGTTTGTTTGTGTTTGTTTGTGTTTGTTTGTGTCTCTTTGTGTTTGTTTGTGTTTGTTTGTGTCTGTGTGTGTCTGTTCGTGTTTGTTTGTGTTTGTTTGTGTCTGTTTGTGTTTGTTTGTGTTTGTTTGTGTCTGTTTGTGTCTGTTTGTGTCTGTTTGTGACTGTTTGTGTTTGTTTGTGTCTGTTTGTGTTTGTTTGTGTTTGTTTGTGTGTTTGTGACTGTTTGTGTTTGTTTGTGTCTGTTTGTATCTGTTTGTGTCTGTTTGTGTCTGTTTGTGTTTGTTTGTGTCTGTTTGTGTTTGTTTGTGTCTGTTTGTGTGTGTTTGTGTGTGTTTGTGTTTGTTTGTGTCTGTTTGTGTGTGTTTGTGTGTGTTTGTGTCTGTTTGTGTCTGTTTGTGTTTGTTTGTGTTTGTTTGTGTTTGTTTGTGTTTGTTTGTGTTTGTTTGTGTCTGTTTGTGTTTGTTTGTGTTTGTTTGTGTCTGTTTGTGTCTGTTTGTGACTGTTTGTGTTTGTTTGTGTCTGTTTGTGTTTGTTTGTGTTTGTTTGTGTTTGTTTGTGTGTGTTTGTGACTGTTTGTGTTTGTTTGTGTCTGTTTGTATCTGTTTGTGTCTGTTTGTGTTTGTTTGTGTCTGTTTGTGTGTGTTTGTGTGTTTTTGTGTTTGTTTGTGTCTGTTTGTGTGTGTTTGTGTGTGTTTGTGTCTGTTTGTGTCTGTTTGTGTTTGTTTGTGTTTGTTTGTGTTTTTTTGTGTCTGTTTGTGTGTGTCTGTGTCAGTTTGTGTCTGTTTGTGTTTGTTTGTGTTTGTTTGTGTCTGTTTGTGTCTGTTTGTGTCTGTTTGTGTCTGTTTGTGTTTGTTTGTGTTTGTTTGTGTCTGTTTGTGTTTGTTTGTGTTTGTTTGTGTGTGTTTGTGACTGTTTGTGTGTGTTTGTGTCTGTTTGTGTTTGTTTGTGTTTGTTTGTGTCTGTTTGTGTTTGTTTGTGTCTGTTTGTGTGTGTTTGTGTGTGTTTGTGTCTGTTTGTGTTTGTTTGTGTTTGTTTGTGTCTGTTTGTGTTTGTTTGTGTTTGTTTGTGTCTGTTTGTGTCTGTTCGTGTTTGTTTGTGTTTGTTTGTGTCTGTTTGTGTTTGTTTGTGTTTGTTAGTGTCTGTTTGTGTCTGTTTGTGACTGTTTGTGTTTGTTTGTGTCTGTTTGTGTTTGTTTGTGTTTGTTTGTGTCTGTTTGTGTGTGTTTGTGTTTGTTTGTGTCTGTTTGTGTCTGTTTGTGACTGTTTGTGTTTGTTTGTGTGTGTTTGTGACTGTTTGTGTGTGTTTGTGTCTGTTTGTGTTTGTTTGTGTGTGTTTGTGACTGTTTGTGTGTGTTTGTGTCTGTTTGTGCTTGTTTGTGTTTGTTTGTGTCTGTTTGTGACTGTTTGTGTGTGTTTGTGTCTGTTTGTGTTTGTTTGTGTTTGTTTGTGTCTGTTTGTGTTTGTTTGTGTTTGTTTGTGTGTGTTTGTGTCTGTTTGTGTTTGTTAGTGTTTGTTTGTGTCTGTTTGTGTGTGTTTGTGTTTGTTTGTGTCTGTTTGTGTGTGTTTGTGTTTGTTTGTGTCTGTTTGTATCTGTTTGTGTGTGTTTGTGTGTGTTTGTGTCTGTTTGTGTCTGTTTGTGTTTGTTTGTGTTTGTTTGTATTTGTTTGTGTGTGTTTGTGACTGTTTGTGTGTGTTTGTGTCTGTTTGTGTTTGTTTGTGTTTGTTTGTGTTTGTTTGTGTTTGTTTGTGTTTGTTTGTGTTTTTTTGTGTGTGTTTGTGACTGTTTGTGTGTGTTTGTGTCTGTTTGTGCTTGTTTGTGTTTGTTTATGTTTGTTTGTGTCTGTTTGTGTTTGTTTGTGTTTGTTTGTGTTTGTTTGTGTTTGTTTGTGTTTGTTTGTGTCTGTTTGTGTTTGTTTGTGTCTGTTTGTGTGTGTTTGTGTCTGTTTGTGTTTATTTGTGTATGTTTGTGTTTGTTTGTGTTTGTTTGTGTCTGTTTGTGTCTGTTTGTGTCTGTTTGTGTCTGTTTGTGTTTGTTTGTGTTTGTTTGTGTCTGTTTGTGTTTGTTTGTGTTTGTTTGTGTCTGTTTGTGTTTGTGTTTGTTTGTGTGTGTTTGTGTTTGTTTGTGTTTGTTTGTGTCTGTTTGTGTTTGTTTGTGTCTGTTTGTGTGTGTTTGTGTGTGTTTGTGTCTGTTTGTGTTTGTTTGTGTTTGTTTGTGTGTGTTTGTGTTTGTTTGTGTCTGTTTGTGTGTGTTTGTGTTTTTGTTGTGTCTGTTTGTGTGTGTTTGTGTTTGTTTGTGTCTGTTTGTATCTGTTTGTGTGTGTTTGTGTGTGTTTGTGTCTGTTTGTGTCTGTTTGTGTTTGTTTGTGTTTGTTTGTATTTGTTTGTGTGTGTTTGTGACTGTTTGTGTGTGTTTGTGTCTGTTTGTGTCTGTTCGTGTTTGTTTGTGTTTGTTTGTGTCTGTTTGTGTTTGTTTGTGTTTGTTTGTGTCTGTTTGTGTTTGTTTGTGTTTGTTTGTGTGTGTTTGTGTTTGTTTGTGTCTGTTTGTGTGTGTTTGTGTTTGTTTGTGTCTGTTTGTGTGTGTTTGTGTTTGTTTGTGTCTGTTTGTATCTGTTTGTGTGTGTTTGTGTGTGTTTGTGTCTGTTTGTGTCTGTTTGTGTTTGTTTGTGATTGTTTGTGTTTGTTTGTGTGTGTTTGTGACTGTTTGTGTGTGTTTGTGTCTGTTTGTGTCTGTTCGTGTTTGTTTGTGTTTGTTTGTGTCTGTTTGTGTTTGTTTGTGTTTGTTAGTGTCTGTTTGTGTCTGTTTGTGACTGTTTGTGTTTGTTTATGTCTGTTTGTGTTTGTTTGTGTTTGTTTGTGTCTATTTGTGTGTGTTTGTGTTTGTTTGTGTCTGTTTGTGTCTGTTTGTGACTGTTTGTGTTTGTTTGTGTGTGTTTGTGACTGTTTGTGTGTGTTTGTGTCTGTTTGTGTTTGTTTGTGTGTGTTTGTGACTGTTTGTGTGTGTTTGTGTCTGTTTGTGCTTGTTTGTGTTTGTTTGTGTCTGTTTGTGACTGTTTGTGTGTGTTTGTGTCTGATTGTGTTTGTTTGTGTTTGTTTGTGTCTGTTTGTGTTTGTTTGTGTTTGTTTGTGTGTGTTTGTGTTTGTTTGTGTTTGTTTGTGTCTGTTTGTGTGTGTTTGTGTGTGTTTGTGTCTGTTTGTGTTTGTTTGTGTTTGTTTGTGTCTGTTTGTGTTTGTTTGTGTTTGTTTGTGTGTGTTTGTGTTTGTTTGTGTTTGTTTGTGTCTGTTTGTGACTGTTTGTGTCTGTTTGTGTTTGTTTGTGTTTGTTTGTGTGTGTTTGTGTTTGTTTGTGTTTGTTTGTGTCTGTTTGTGACTGTTTGTGTTTGTTTGTGTTTGTTTGTGTGTGTTTGTGACTGTTTGTGTTTGTTTGTGTCTGTTTGTGTTTGTTTGTGTCTGTTTGTGTGTGTTTGTGTGTGTTTGTGTCTGTTTGTGTCTGTTTGTGACTGTTTGTGTGTGTTTGTGTCTGTTTGTGTTTGTTTGTGTTTGTTTGTGTCTGTTTGTGTGTGTTTGTGTGTGTTTGTGTCTGTTTGTGTTTGTTTGTGTTTGTTTGTGTCTGTTTGTGTTTGTTTGTGTTTGTTTGTGTGTGTTTGTGTTTGTTTGTGTTTGTTTGTGTCTGTTTGTGTTTGTTTGTGTTTGTTTGTGTCTGTTTGTGTTTGTTTGTGTTTGTTTGTGTGTGTTTGTGTTTGTTTGTGTTTGTTTGTGTCTGTTTGTGTTTGTTTGTGTCTGTTTGTGTGTGTTTGTGTGTGTTTGTGTCTGTTTGTGTTTGTTTGTGTTTGTTTGTGTGTGTTTGTGTTTGTTTGTGTCTGTTTGTGTGTGTTTGTGTTTTTGTTGTGTCTGTTTGTGTGTGTTTGTGTTTGTTTGTGTCTGTTTGTATCTGTTTGTGTGTGTTTGTGTGTGTTTGTGTCTGTTTGTGTCTGTTTGTGTTTGTTTGTGTTTGTTTGTATTTGTTTGTGTGTGTTTGTGACTGTTTGTGTGTGTTTGTGTCTGTTTGTGTCTGTTCGTGTTTGTTTGTGTTTGTTTGTGTCTGTTTGTGTTTGTTTTTGTTTGTTTGTGTCTGTTTGTGTTTGTTTGTGTTTGTTTGTGTGTGTTTGTGTTTGTTTGTGTCTGTTTGTGTGTGTTTGTGTTTGTTTGTGTCTTATTGTGTGTGTTTGTGTTTGTTTGTGTCTGTTTGTATCTGTTTGTGTGTGTTTGTGTGTGTTTGTGTCTGTTTGTGTCTGTTTGTGTTTGTTTGTGTTTGTTTGTATTTGTTTGTGTGTCTTTGTGACTGTTTGTGTGTGTTTGTGTCTGTTTGTGTCTGTTCGTGTTTGTTTGTGTTTGTTTGTGTCTGTTTGTGTTTGTTTGTGTTTGTTAGTGTCTGTTTGTGTCTGTTTGTGACTGTTTGTGTTTGTTTATGTCTGTTTGTGTTTGTTTGTGTTTGTTTGTGTCTGTTTGTGTGTGTTTGTGTTTGTTTGTGTCTGTTTGTGTCTGTTTGTGACTGTTTGTGTTTGTTTGTGTGTGTTTGTGACTGTTTGTGTGTGTTTGTGTCTGTTTGTCTTTGTTTGTGTGTGTTTGTGACTGTTTGTGTGTGTTTGTGTCTGTTTGTGCTTGTTTGTGTTTGTTTGTGTCTGTTTGTGACTGTTTGTGTGTGTTTGTGTCTGTTTGTGTTTGTTTGTGTTTGTTTGTGTCTGTTTGTGTTTGTTTGTGTTTGTTTGTGTGTGTTTGTGTTTGTTTGTGTTTGTTTGTGTCTGTTTGTGACTGTTTGTGTTTGTTTGTGTTTGTTTGTGTTTGTTTGTGTCTGTTTGTGTGTGTTTGTGTCTGTTTGTGTTTGTTTGTGTTTGTTTGTGTCTGTTTGTGACTGTTTGTGTGTGTTTGTGTCTGTTTGTGTTTGTTTGTGTTTGTTTGTGTCTGTTTGTGTGTGTTTGTGTGTGTTTGTGTTTGTTTGTGTCTGTTTGTGTGTGTTTGTGTGTGTTTGTGTCTGTTTGTGTCTGTTTGTGTTTGTTTGTGTTTGTTTGTGTTTGTTTGTGTTTGTTTGTGTTTGTTTGTGTCTGTTTGTGTTTGTTTGTGTTTGTTTGTGTCTGTTTGTGTCTGTTTGTGACTGTTTGTGTTTGTTTGTGTCTGTTTGTGTTTGTTTGTGTTTGTTTGTGTGTGTTTGTGACTGTTTGTGTTTGTTTGTGTCTGTTTGTATCTGTTTGTGTCTGTTTGTGTGTGTTTGTGTGTGTTTGTGTCTGTTTGTGTCTGTTTGTGTTTGTTTGTGTTTGTTTGTGTTTTTTTGTGTCTGTTTGTGTGTGTTTGTGTTTGTTTGTGTTTGTTTGTGTCTGTTTGTGTTTGTTTGTGTTTGTTTGTGTCTGTTTGTGTCTGTTTGTGTCTGTTTGTGTCTGTTTGTGTCTGTTTGTGTTTGTTTTTGTTTGTTTGTGTCTGTTTGTGTTTGTTTGTGTTTGTTTGTGTGTGTTTGTGACTGTTTGTGTGTGTTTGTGTCTGTTTGTGTTTGTTTGTGTTTGTTTGTGTCTGTTTGTGTTTGTTTGTGTCTGTTTGTGTGTGTTTGTGTGTGTTTGTGTCTGTTTGTGTTTGTTTGTGTTTGTTTGTGTCTGTTTGTGTTTGTTTGTGTTTGTTTGTGTCTGTTTGTGTCTGTTCGTGTTTGTTTGTGTTTGTTTGTGTCTGTTTGTGTTTGTTTGTGTTTGTTAGTGTCTGTTTGTGTCTGTTTGTGACTGTTTGTGTTTGTTTGTGTCTGTTTGTGTTTGTTTGTGTTTGTTTGTGTCTGTTTGTGTGTGTTTGTGTTTGTTTGTGTCTGTTTGTGTCTGTTTGTGACTGTTTGTGTTTGTTTGTGTGTGTTTGTGACTGTTTGTGTGTGTTTGTGTCTGTTTGTGTTTGTTTGTGTGTGTTTGTGACTGTTTGTGTGTGTTTGTGTCTGTTTGTGCTTGTTTGTGTTTGTTTGTGTCTGTTTGTGACTGTTTGTGTGTGTTTGTGTCTGTTTGTGTTTGTTTGTGTTTGTTTGTCTGTTTGTGTTTGTTTGTGTTTGTTTGTGTGTGTTTGTGTCTGTTTGTGTTTGTTTGTGTTTGTTTGTGTCTGTTTGTGTGTGTTTGTGTTTGTTTGTGTCTGTTTGTGTGTGTTTGTGTTTGTTTGTGTCTGTTTGTATCTGTTTGTGTGTGTTTGTGTGTGTTTGTGTCTGTTTGTGTCTGTTTGTGTTTGTTTGTGTTTGTTTGTATTTGTTTGTGTGTGTTTGTGACTGTTTGTGTGTGTTTGTGTCTGTTTGTGTTTGTTTGTGTTTGTTTGTGTTTGTTTGTGTTTGTTTGTGTTTGTTTGTGTTTTTTTGTGTGTGTTTGTGACTGTTTGTGTGTGTTTGTGTCTGTTTGTGCTTGTTTGTGTTTGTTTGTGTTTGTTTGTGTCTGTTTGTGTTTGTTTGTGTTTGTTTGTGTTTGTTTGTGTTTGTTTGTGTTTGTTTGTGTCTGTTTGTGTTTGTTTGTGTCTGTTTGTGTGTGTTTGTGTCTGTTTGTGTGTGTTTGTGTCTGTTTGTGTTTGTTTGTGTTTGTTTGTGTCTGTTTGTGTCTGTTTGTGTCTGTTTGTGTCTGTTTGTGTTTGTTTGTGTTTGTTTGTGTCTGTTTGTGTTTGTTTGTGTTTGTTTGTGTCTGTTTGTGTTTGTTTGTGTTTGTTTGTGTGTGTTTGTGTTTGTTTGTGTTTGTTTGTGTCTGTTTGTGTTTGTTTGTGTCTGTTTGTGTGTGTTTGTGTGTGTTTGTGTCTGTTTGTGTTTGTTTGTGTTTGTTTGTGTGTGTTTGTGTTTGTTTGTGTCTGTTTGTGTGTGTTTGTGTTTTTGTTGTGTCTGTTTGTGTGTGTTTGTGTTTGTTTGTGTCTGTTTGTATCTGTTTGTGTGTGTTTGTGTGTGTTTGTGTCTGTTTGTGTCTGTTTGTGTTTGTTTGTGTTTGTTTGTATTTGTTTGTGTGTGTTTGTGACTGTTTGTGTGTGTTTGTGTCTGTTTGTGTTTGTTTGTGTTTGTTTGTGTCTGTTTGTGTCTGTTTGTGACTGTTTGTGTTTGTTTATGTCTGTTTGTGTTTGTTTGTGTTTGTTTGTGTCTGTTTGTGTGTGTTTGTGTTTGTTTGTGTCTGTTTGTGTCTGTTTGTGACTGTTTGTGTTTGTTTGTGTGTGTTTGTGACTGTTTGTGTGTGTTTGTGTCTGTTTGTGTTTGTTTGTGTGTGTTTGTGACTGTTTGTGTGTGTTTGTGTCTGTTTGTGCTTGTTTGTGTTTGTTTGTGTCTGTTTGTGACTGTTTGTGTGTGTTTGTGTCTGTTTGTGTTTGTTTGTGTTTGTTTGTGTCTGTTTGTGTTTGTTTGTGTTTGTTTGTGTGTGTTTGTGTTTGTTTGTGTTTGTTTGTGTCTGTTTGTGACTGTTTGTGTGTGTTTGTGTCTGTTTGTGTTTGTTTGTGTTTGTTTGTGTCTGTTTGTGTGTGTTTGTGTGTGTTTGTGTCTGTTTGTGTTTGTTTGTGTTTGTTTGTGTCTGTTTGTGTTTGTTTGTGTTTGTTTGTGTGTGTTTGTGTTTGTTTGTGTTTGTTTGTGTCTGTTTGTGACTGTTTGTGTTTGTTTGTGTCTGTTTGTGTTTGTTTGTGTTTGTTTGTGTGTGTTTGTGACTGTTTGTGTTTGTTTGTGTCTGTTTGTATCTGTTTGTGTCTGTTTGTGTTTGTTTGTGTCTGTTTGTGTTTGTTTGTGTTTGTTTGTGTCTGTTTGTGACTGTTTGTGTTTGTTTGTGTCTGTTTGTGTTTGTTTGTGTTTGTTTGTGTGTGTTTGTGACTGTTTGTGTTTGTTTGTGTCTGTTTGTATCTGTTTGTGTCTGTTTGTGTTTGTTTGTGTCTGTTTGTGTTTGTTTGTGTTTGTTTGTGTCTGTTTGTGTTTGTTTGTGTTTGTTTGTGTCTGTTTGTGTTTGTTTGTGTTTGTTTGTATGTGTTTTTGACTGTTTGTGTGTGTTTGTGTCTGTTTGTGTTTGTTTGTGTTTGTTTGTGTCTGTTTGTGTGTGTTTGTGTGTGTTTGTGTTTGTTTGTGTCTGTTTGTGTGTGTTTGTGTGTGTTTGTGTCTGTTTGTGTCTGTTTGTGTTTGTTTGTTTTTGTTTGTGTTTTTTTGTGTCTGTTTGTGTGTGTTTGTGTCTGTTTGTGTTTGTTTGTGTTTGTTTGTGTCTGTTTGTGACTGTTTGTGTGTGTTTGTGTCTGTTTGTGTTTGTTTGTGTTTGTTTGTGTCTGTTTGTGTTTGTTTGTGTTTGTTTGTGTCTGTTTGTGTCTGTTTGTGACTGTTTGTGTTTGTTTGTGTCTGTTTGTGTTTGTTTGTGTTTGTTTGTGTGTGTTTGTGTCTGTTTGTGTTTGTTTGTGTTTGTTTGTGTTTGTTTGTGTTTGTTTGTGTCTGTTTGTGTTTGTTTGTGTATGTTTGTGTATGTTTGTGTCTGTTCGTGTTTGTTTGTGTTTGTTTGTGTCTGTTTGTGTTTGTTTGTGTTTGTTTGTGTCTGTTAGTGTCTGTTTGTGACTGTTTGTGTTTGTTTGTGTCTGTTTGTGTTTGTTTGTGTTTGTTTGTGTGTGTTTGTGACTGTTTGTGTTTGTTTGTGTCTGTTTGTATCTGTTTGTGTCTGTTTGTGTTTGTTTGTGTCTGTTTGTGTTTGTTTGTGTTTGTTTGTGTCTGTTTGTGTTTGTTTGTGTTTGTTTGTGTCTGTTTGTGTTTGTTTGTGTTTGTTTGTATGTGTTTTTGACTGTTTGTGTGTGTTTGCGTCTGTTTGTGTTTGTTTGTGTTTGTTTGTGTCTGTTTGTGTGTGTTTGTGTGGGGAACACCCAAATACTCCGAAATATTTAATTCCGATTTTGCTTATTCCGATTTTCAAAACTCCGAATTTCATAATTCCTAGGAAATAAAATTCCGATTACTAAAAAAAACGAAATTTATTTAACCGAATTTCAAAATTCCGATTGTATATTATTCCGATTTTTATAACTCCGAATAATGAAAAGCCCGAAGTGTCATTGGCCTGAAAAACAAAATTCCGATTATTAATTTTCCGAAACTTCATTACTTATTCGGAAATTTGATATTTCGGGATAATGACATTCGTGTTTTCAATAATCGGAAATTTCTTTCTTAGGAATTATGAAATTCGGAGTTTTAAAAATCGGAATTAGTAAATTAGGTACCCGGATTTGGACAAATATCGAATTGGCTGAACCCCGAAAACTGTAGGTTAGGTTAGGTTTGTATTGTGACCACGTATAGCGGAGCGAGCGAAGCGAGCGGAGCGTCAAAAGACTTGCTGAACCGATTTTTTACGTTAAAACAAAAATAGAAAACCGGATTTGGACAAATATCGAATTGGCTGAACCCCGAAAACTGTAGGTTAGGTTAGCTTTGTATTGTGACCACGTATAGCGGAGCGAGTGAAGCGAGCGGAGCGTCAAAAGACTCGCTGAACCGATTTTTTACGTTAAAACAAAAATAGAAAACCGGATTTGGACAAATATCGAATTGGCTGGACCCCGAAAACTGTAGGTTAGGTTAGGTTTGTATTGTGACCACGTATAGCGCAGCGTCAAAAGACTTGCTGAACCGATTTTTTACGTTAAAACAAAAATAGAAAACCGGATTTGTACAAATATCGAATTGGCTGAACCCCGAAAACTATAGGTTAGGTTAGGTTTGTATTTTGACCACGTATAGCGGAGCGAGCGGAGCGTCAAAAGACTTGCTGAATCCCGAAAACTATAGGTAGGTTAGGTTATTGGCTGAACCCCGAAAACTATAGGTTTAGGTTACGTTTGTAACCAAAATAAAAAAATTGATAAATTGTAAGTAAAATTGGCTTAGGTTAGGTACGACGACGAGTGAAGCGAGGAGGAGTGTTAGGTTGAACGTTGAACTACGTTCCTAACGAGCGAGCAAAGCGAGCGCGCCGCGGAGATCTATATCGAGTGGTCGAAAAATCCTAACATTTCCTATTTTAGCTTAAGGCAGGTCCGACTCAAATCGGCTTTACATAAGAATTAGCTTTGCAGGTTTATGTGAGTTTTAATTTCGGACTCTAATACATATTTATACTTATTATTAATATTAGAATGCCGTATTCTGATGTTTCGTATTAATATTGACTCGGACTTTTCATTTTTCGGTGTATTAAAATTCGGAATTTTGAAAATCGGTTTTTTAGCAATCGGAATTCGTACTTGTGATAAATCGGAATATTAATAGTTCGGACTTTTTACACTTCGGTGTACAAAGATTCGGAATTTTGAAATTCGTTATGATAACCATTAGGAGTTTTGTAATTTCGGGAATGTAAAAATCGGATTTGTGAAATATCGGAATAATCATAATCGGAATGTTGATCCATTCGGAAATGTAAAAATCGGTATTTTAAAATTCGTGATTATAAATATCGGAATTAAGTTTTTCGTATTTATGTAGTGTACCCGTTACCCGTTTGTGTTTGTTTGTGTCTGTTTGTGTTTGTTTGTGTTTGTTTGTGTGTGTTTGTGACTGTTTGTGTGTGTTTGTGTCTGTTTGTGTTTGTTTGTGTGTGTTTGTGACTGTTTGTGTGTGTTTGTGTCTGTTTGTGCTTGTTTGTGTTTGTTTGTGTCTGTTTGTGACTGTTTGTGTGTGTTTGTGTCTGTTTGTGTTTGTTTGTGTTTGTTTGTGTCTGTTTGTGTTTGTTTGTGTTTGTTTGTGTGTGTTTGTGTCTGTTTGTGTTTGTTTGTGTTTGTTTGTATTTGTTTGTGTGTGTTTGTGACTGTTTGTGTGTGTTTGTGTCTGTTTGTGTTTGTTTGTGTTTGTTTGTGTTTGTTTGTGTTTGTTTGTGTTTGTTTGTGTTTGTTTGTGTTTTTTTGTGTGTGTTTGTGACTGTTTGTGTGTGTTTGTGTCTGTTTGTGCTTGTTTGTGTTTGTTTGTGTTTGTTTGTGTCTGTTTGTGTTTGTTTGTGTTTGTTTGTGTTTGTTTGTGTTTGTTTGTGTTTGTTTGTGTGTGTTTGTGTTTGTTTGTGTCTGTTTGTGTGTGTTTGTGTCTGTTTGTGTTTATTTGTGTCTGTTTGTGTTTGTTTGTGTTTGTTTGTGTCTGTTTGTGTCTGTTTGTGTCTGTTTGTGTCTGTTTGTGTTTGTTTGTGTTTGTTTGTGTCTGTTTGTGTTTGTTTGTGTTTGTTTGTGTCTGTTTGTGTTTGTTTGTGTTTGTTTGTGTGTGTTTGTGTTTGTTTGTGTTTGTTTGTGTCTGTTTGTGTTTGTTTGTGTTTGTTTGTGTCTGTTTGTGTGTGTTTGTGTCTGTTTGTGTCTGTTTGTGTCTGTTCGTGTTTGTTTGTGTTTGTTTGTGTTTGTTTGTGTCTGTTTGTGTCTGTTCGTGTTTGTTTGTGTTTGTTTGTGTCTGTTTGTGTTTGTTTGTGTTTGTTAGTGTCTGTTTGTGTCTGTTTGTGACTGTTTGTGTTTGTTTGTGTCTGTTTGTGTTTGTTTGTGTTTGTTTTTGTCTGTTTGTGTGTGTTTGTGTTTGTTTGTGTCTGTTTGTGTCTGTTTGTGACTGTTTGTGTTTGTTTGTGTGTGTTTGTGACTGTTTGTGTGTGTTTGTGTCTGTTTGTGTTTGTTTGTGTGTGTTTGTGACTGTTTGTGTGTGTTCGTGTCTGTTTGTGCTTGTTTGTGTTTGTTTGTGTGTGTTTGTGTTTGTTTGTGTTTGTTTGTGTCTGTTTGTGACTGTTTGTGTGTGTTAGTGTCTGTTTGTGTTTGTTTGTGTTTGTTTGTGTCTGTTTGTGTGTGTTTGTGTGTGTTTGTGTCTGTTTGTGTCTGTTTGTGTTTGTTTGTGTTTGTTTGTGTTTGTTTGTGTGTGTTTGTGACTGTTTGTGTGTGTTTGTGTCTGTTTGTGTTTGTTTGTGTTTGTTTGTGTTTGTTTGTGTTTGTTTGTGTCTGTTTGTGTTTGTTTGTGTATGTTTGTGTATGTTTGTGTCTGTTCGTGTTTGTTTGTGTTTGTTTGTGTCTGTTTGTGTTTGTTTGTGTTTGTTTGTGTCTGTTTGTTACTCTGTGTTTGTTTGTGTCTGTTTGTGTTTGTTTGTGTTTGTTTGTGTGTGTTTGTGACTGGTTGTGTTTGTTTGTGTCTGTTTGTATCTGTTTGTGTCTGTTTGTGTTTGTTTGTGTCTGTTTGTGTTTGTTTGTGTTTGTTTGTGTCTGTTTGTGACTGTTTGTGTTTGTTTGTGTCTGTTTGTGTTTGTTTGTGTTTGTTTGTGTTTGTTTGTGTTTGTTTGTGTCTGTTTGTGTTTGTTTGTGTTTGTTTGTGTGTGTTTGTGACTGTTTGTGTGTGTTTGTGTCTGTTTGTGTTTGTTTGTGTCTGTTTGTATCTGTTTGTGTCTGTTTGTGTTTGTTTGTGTCTGTTTGTGTTTGTTTGTGTTTGTTTGTGTCTGTTTGTGTTTGTTTGTGTTTGTTTGTGTCTGTTTGTGTTTGTTTGTGTTTGTTTGTATGTGTTTTTGACTGTTTGTGTGTGTTTGTGTCTGTTTGTGTTTGTTTGTGTCTGTTTGTGTGTGTTTGTGTGTTTGTGTTTGTTTGTGTCTGTTTGTGTGTGTTTGTGTGTGTTTGTGTCTGTTTGTGTCTGTTTGTGTTTGTTTGTGTTTGTTTGTGTTTTTTTGTGTCTGTTTGTGTGTGTTTGTGTCTGTTTGTGTTTGTTTGTGTTTGTTAGTGTCTGTTTGTGTCTGTTTGTGACTGTTTGTGTTTGTTTGTGTCTGTTTGTGTTTGTTTGTGTCTGTTTGTGTTTGTTTGTGTTTGTTTGTGTTTGTTTGTGTTTGTTTGTGTTTGTTTGTGTCTGTTTGTGACTGTTTGTGTTTGTTTGTGTTTGTTTGTGTCTGTTTGTGTTTGTTTGTGTTTGTTTGTGTCTGTTTGTGTCTGTTCATGTTTGTTTGTGTTTGTTTGTGTGTGTTTGTGACTGTTTGTGTGTGTTTGTGTCTGTTTGTGTTTGTTTGTGTTTGTTTGTGTCGGTTTGTGTTTGTTTGTGTTTGTTTGTGTCTGTTTGTGTCTGTTTGTGTTTGTTTGTGTTTGTTTGTGTGTGTTTGTGTCTGTTTGTGTTTGTTTGTGTCTGTTTGTGTGTGTTTGTGTGTGTTTGTGTCTGTTTGTGTCTGTTTGTATCTGTTTGTGTCTGTTTGTGTTTGTTTGTGTTTGTTTGTGTTTGTTTGTGTCTGTTTGTGACTGTTTGTGTGTGTTTGTGTCTTTTTGTGTTTGTTTGTGTTTGTTTGTGTCTGTTTGTGTGTGTTTGTGTGTGTTTGTGTTTGTTTGTGTCTGTTTGTGTGTGTTTGTGTGTGTTTGTGTCTGTTTGTGTCTGTTTGTGTTTGTTTGTGTTTGTTTGTGTTTGTTTGTGTTTGTTTGTGTTTTTTTGTGTCTGTTTGTGTGTGTTTGTGTCTGTTTGTGTTTGTTTGTGTCTGTTTGTGTTTGTTTGTGTTTGTTTGTGTCTGTTTGTGTCTGTTTGTGTCTGTTTGTGTCTGTTTGTGTCTGTTTGTGTTTGTTTGTGTTTGTTTGTGTTTTTTTGTGTCTGTTTGTGTGTGTTTGTGTCTGTTTGTGTTTGTTTGTGTCTGTTTGTGTTTGTTTGTGTTTGTTTGTGTCTGTTTGTGTCTGTTTGTGTCTGTTTGTGTCTGTTTGTGTTTGTTTGTGTTTGTTTGTGTCTGTTTGTGTTTGTTTGTGTTTGTTTGTGTGTTTGTGACTGTTTGTGTGTGTTTGTGACTGTTTGTGTCTGTTTGTGTCTGTTTGTATCTGTTTGTGTCTGTTTGTGTTTGTTTGTGTTTGTTTGTCTGTTTGTGTTTGTTTGTGTTTGTTTGTGTGTGTTTGTGACTGTTTGTGTGTGTTTGTGTCTGTTTGTGTTTGTTTGTGTCTGTTCGTGTTTGTTTGTGTTTTTTTGTGTTTGTTTGTGTCTGTTTGTGTCTGTTCGTGTTTGTTTGTGTTTGTTTGTGTCTGTTTGTGTTTGTTTGTGTTTGTTTGTGTCTGTTTGTGTTTGTTTGTGTGTGTTTGTGACTGTTTGTGTGTGTTTGTGTCTGTTTGTGTTTGTTTGTGTTTGTTTGTGTCTGTTTGTGTTTGTTTGTGTTTGTTTGTGTCTGTTTGTATCTGTTTGTGTCTGTTTGTGTTTGTTTGTGTTTGTTTGTGTCTGTTTGTGTTTGTTTGTGTTTGTTTGTGTTTGTTTGTGTCTGTTTGTGTTTGTTTGTGTCTGTTTGTGTTTGTTTGTGTTTGTTTGTGTGTGTTTGTGACTGTTTGTGTGTGTTTGTGTCTGTTTGTGTTTGTTTGTGTGTGTTTGTGACTGTTTGTGTCTGTTTGTGTCTGTTTGTATCTGTTTGTGTCTGTTTGTGTTTGTTTGTGTTTGTTTGTCTGTTTGTGTTTGTTTGTGTTTGTTTGTGTGTTTGTGTCTGTTTGTGTTTGTTTGTGTTTGTTTGTGTCTGTTTGTGTTTTTTTGTGTTTGTTTGTGTCTGTTTGTGTCTGTTTGTGTTTGTTTGTGTCTGTTTGTGTCTGTTTGTGTCTGTTTGTGTTTGTTTGTGTTTGTTTGTGTGTGTTTGTGACTGTTTGTGTCTGTTTGTGTCTGTTTGTATCTGTTTGTGTCTGTTTGTGTTTGTTTGTGTTTGTTTGTCTGTTTGTGTTTGTTTGTGTTTGTTTGTGTGTGTTTGTGACTGTTTGTGTGTGTTTGTGTCTGTTTGTGTTTGTTTGTGTTTGTTTGTGTCTGTTTGTGTGTGTTTGTGTCTGTTTGTGTTTGTTTGTGTTTGTTTGTGTCTGTTTGTGTGTGTTTGTGTGTGTTTGTGTTTGTTTGTGTCTGTTTGTGTGTGTTTGTGTGTTTTTGTGTCTGTTTGTGTCTGTTTGTGTTTGTTTGTGTTTGTTTGTGTTTGTTTGTGTGTGTTTGTGACTGTTTGTGTGTGTTTGTGTCTGTTTGTGTTTGTTTGTGTTTGTTTGTGTTTGTTTGTGTTTGTTTTTGTTTGTTTGTGTTTGTTTGTGTTTGTTTGTGTCTGTTTGTGTCTGTTTGTGTCTGTTTGTGTTTGTTTGTGTCTGTTTGTGTTTGTTTGTGTGTGTTTGTGACTGTTTGTGTCTGTTTGTGACTGTTTGTGTTTGTTTGTGTCTGTTTGTGTTTGTTTGTGTTTGTTTGTGTTTGTTTGTGTGTGTTTGTGACTGTTTGTGTGTGTTTGTGTCTGTTTGTGTTTGATTGTGTTTGTTTGTGTCTGTTTGTGTTTGTTTGTGTTTGTTTGTGTTTGTTTGTGTGTGTTTGTGACTGTTTGTGTGTGTTTGTGTCTGTTTGTGTTTGTTTGTGTTTGTTTGTGTTTGTTTGTGTTTGTTTGTGTCTGTTTGTGTGTGTTTGTGTTTGTTTGTGTTTGTTTGTGTGTGTTTTTGACTGTTTGTGTGTGTTTGTGTCTGTTTGTGTTTGTTTGTGTTTGTTTGTGTCTGTTTGTGTGTGTTTGTGTGTGTTTGTGTTTGTTTGTGTCTGTTTGTGTGTGTTTGTGTGTGTTTGTGTTTGTTTGTGTTTGTTTGTGTTTGTTTGTGTTTGTTTGTGTTTGTTTGTGTCTGTTTGTGTTTGTTTGTGTTTGTTTGTGTGTGTTTGTGACGGTTTGTGTTTGTTTGTGTCTGTTTGTGTTTGTTTGTGTTTGTTTGTGTGTGTTTGTGACTGTTTGTGTCTGTTTGTGTCTGTTTGTATCTGTTTGTGACTGTTTGTGTGTGTTTGTGTCTGTTTGTGTTTGTTTGTGTTTGTTTGTGTCTGTTTGTGTTTGTTTGTGTTTGTTTGTGTGTGTTTGTGACTGTTTGTGTCTGTTTGTGTCTGTTTTTATCTGTTTGTGTCTGTTTGTGTTTGTTTGTGTTTGTTTTGTTTGTGTTTGTTTGTGTCTGTTTGTGTGTGTTTGTGTGTGTTTGTGTTTGTTTGTGTCAATTTGTGTGTGTTTGTGTATATTTGTGTCTGTTTGTGTCTGTTTGTGTTTGTTTGTGTTTGTTTGTGTTTTTTTGTGTCTGTTTGTGTGTGTTTGTGTCTGTTTGTGTTTGTTTGTGTTTGTTTGTGTTTGTTTGTGTTTGTTTGTGTGTGTTTGTGACTGTTTGTGTCTGTTTGTGTCTGTTTGTATCTGTTTGTGACTGTTTGTGTGTGTTTGTGTCTGTTTGTGTTTGTTTGTGTTTGTTTGTGTCTGTTTGTGTTTGTTTGTGTTTGTTTGTGTCTGTTTGTGTGTGTTTGTGTGTGTTTGTGTCTGTTTGTGTTTGTTTGTGTTTGTTTGTGTCTGTTTGTGTTTGTTTGTGTTTGTTTGTGTCTGTTTGTGTCTGTTCGTGTTTGTTTGTGTTTGTTTTTGTGTGTTTGTGACTGTTTGTGTGTGTTTGTGTCTGTTTGTGTTTGTTTGTGTTTGTTTGTGTCGGTTTGTGTTTGCTTGTGTTTGTTTGTGTCTGTTTGTGTCTGTTTGTGTTTGTTTGTGTTTGTTTGTGTGTGTTTGTGTCTGTTTGTGTTTGTTTGTGTTTGTTTGTGTCTGTTTGTGTGTGTTTGTGTTTGTTTGTGTCTGTTTGTGTGTGTTTGTGTGTGTTTGTGTCTGTTTGTGTCTGTTTGTGTTTGTTTGTGTTTGTTTGTGTTTGTTTGTGTGTGTTTGTGACTGTTTGTGTGTGTTTGTGTCTGTTTGTGACTGTTTGTGTTTGTTTGTGTCTGTTTGTGTTTGTTTGTGTTTGTTTGTGTGTGTTTGTGACTGTTTGTGTCTGTTTGTGTCTGTTTGTATCTGTTTGTGTCTGTTTGTGTTTGTTTGTGCTTGTTTGTGTCTGTTTGTGTTTGTTTGTGTTTGTTTGTGTTTGTTTGTGTCTGTTTGTATCTGTTTGTGTTTGTTTGTGTTTGTTTGTGTCTGTTTGTGTTTGTTTGTGTTTGTTTGTGTCTGTTTGTGTGTGTTTGTGTGTGTTTGTGTCTGTTTGTGTTTGTTTGTGTTTGTTTGTGTCTGTTTGTGTTTGTTTGTGTTTGTTTGTGTCTGTTTGTGTGTGTTTGTGACTGTTTGTGTGTGTTTGTGTCTGTTTGTGTTTGTTTGTGTTTGTTTGTGTCTGTTTGTGTTTGTTTGTGTTTGTTTGTGTTTGTTTGTGTCTGTTTGTGTTTGTTTGTGTTTGTTTGTGTCTGTGTGTGTCTGTTCGTGTTTGTTTGTGTTTGTTTGTGTCTGTTTGTGTTTGTTTGTGTTTGTTTGTGTCTGTTTGTGTCTGTTTGTGTCTGTTTGTGACTGTTTGTGTTTGTTTGTGTCTGTTTGTGTTTGTTTGTGTTTGTTTGTGTGTTTGTGACTGTTTGTGTTTGTTTGTGTCTGTTTGTATCTGTTTGTGTCTGTTTGTGTCTGTTTGTGTTTGTTTGTGTCTGTTTGTGTTTGTTTGTGTCTGTTTGTGTCTGTTCGTGTTTGTTTGTGTTTGTTTGTGTCTGTTTGTGTTTGTTTGTGCTTGTTTGTGTCTGTTTGTGTTTGTTTGTGTTTGTTTGTGTTTGTTTGTGTCTGTTTGTATCTGTTTGTGTCTGTTTGTGTGTGTTTGTGTGTGTTTGTGTCTGTTTGTGTTTGTTTGTGTTTGTTTGTGTCTGTTTGTGTTTGTTTGTGTTTGTTTGTGTCTGTTTGTGTGTGTTTGTGACTGTTTGTGTGTGTTTGTGACTCTTTGTGTGTGTTTGTGTCTGTTTGTGTCTGTTTGTGTGTGTTTGTGACTGTTTGTGTGTGTTTGTGTGTGTTTGTGTTTGTTTGTGTCTGTTTGTGTGTGTTTGTGTGTGTTTGTGTCTGTTTGTGTCTGTTTGTGTTTGTTTGTGTTTGTTTGTGTTTGTTTGTGTGTGTTTGTGACTGTTTGTGTATTTGTATGTATCCTGTATGTATCCTGTATGTATCTGTATGTATCCTGTATGTATCCTGTATGTATCCTGTATGTATCTGTATGTATCCTGTATGTATTTGTATGTATCCTGTATGTATCCTGTATGTATCCTGTATGTATCCTGTATGTATTTGTATGTATCCTGTATGTATTTGTATGTATCCTGTTTGTATCCTGTATGTATCCTGCATGTATCTGTATGTATTTGTATGTATCCTGTATGTATTTGTATGTATCCTGTATGTATCCTGTATGTATCCTGTATGTATCCTGTATGTATCCTGTATGTATTTGTATGTATCCTGTATGTATCCTGTATGTATTTGTATGTATCCTGTATGTATCCTGTATGTATCCTGTATGTATCTGTATGTATCCTGTATGTATTTGTATGTATCCTGTATGTATCCTGTATGTATTTCTATGTATCCTGTATGTATCCTGTATGTATTTGTATGTATCCTGTATGTATCCTGTATGTATCCTGTATGTATCCTCTATGTATCCTGTATGTATTTGTATGTATCCTGTATAAATTTGTATGTATACTGTATGTATCCTGTATGTATCCTGTATGTATCTGTATGTATCCTGTATGTATCTGTATGTATCCTGTATGTATTTGTATGTATCCTGTATGTATCTGTATGTATCTGTATGTATCCTGTATGTATTTGTATGTATCCTGTATGTATCCTGTATGTATTTGTATATATCCTGTATGTATCCTGTATGTATCCTGTATGTATCTGTATGTATCCTGTATGTATCCTGTATGTATTTGTATGTATCCTGTATGTATTTGTATGTATCCTGTATGTATTTGTATGTATCCTGTATGTATTTGTATGTATCCTGTATGTATCTGTTTGTATCCTGTATGTATTTGTATGTATCCTGTATGTATCTGTATGTATCTGTATGTATCCTGTATGTATTTGTATGTATCCTGTATGTATCATGTATGTATTTGTATGTATCCTGTATGTATCCTGCATGTATCCTGTATGTATCCTGTATGTATTTGTATGTATCCTGTATGTATCTGTATGTATCCTGTATTTATTTGTATGTATCTTGTATGTATCCTGTATGTATTTGTATGTATCCTGTATGTATTTGTATGTATCCTGTATGTATTTGTATGTATCCTGTATGTATCTGTATGTATCCTGTATGTATTTGTATGTATCCTGTATGTATCCTGTGTGTATCCTGTATGTATCCTGTATGTATCCTGTATGTATCCTGTATGTATTTGTATGTATCCTGTATGTATTTGTATGTATCCTGTATGTATCCTGTATGTATCCGTATGTATCCTGTATGTATTTGTATGTATCCTGTATGTATCCTGTATGTATCCTGTATGTATCCTGTATGTATTTGTATGTATCCTGTATGTATCCTGTATGTATCCTGTATGTATCCTGTATGTATTTGTATGTATCCTGTATGTATCTGTATGTATCCTGTATACATTTGTATGTATCATGTATGTATCCTGTATGTATCCTGTATGTATCCTGTATGTATCCTGTATGTATCCTGTATGTATCCTGTATGTATCCTGTATGTATCCTGTATGTATCTGTATGTATCCTGTATGTATTTGTATGTATCCTGTATGTATCCTGTATGTATTTCTATGTATCCTGTATGTATCCTGTATGTATTTTTATGTATCCTGTATGTATCCTGTATGTATCCTGTAAGTATCCTGTATGTATTTGTATGTATCCTGTATGTATTTGTATGTATCCTGTATGTATCCTGTATGTATCCTGTATGTATCCTGTTTGTATTTGTATGTATCCTGTATGTATTTGTATGTATCCTGTATGTATCCTGTATGTAGCCTGCATGTATCTGTATGTATTTGAATGTATCCTGTATGTATCCTGTATGTATCCTGCATGTATCTGTATGTATTTGTATGTATCCTGTATGTATCTGTATGTATCCTGTATGTATTTGTATGTACCCTGTATGTATCCTGTATGTATCCTGTATGTATCCTGTATGTATTTGTATGTATCCTGTATGTATCTGTATGTATCCTGTATGTATTTGTATGTATCCTGTATGTATCCTGTATGTATCCTGTATGTATCCTGTATGTATTAGTATGTATCCTGTATGTATTTGTATGTATCCTGTATGTATCTGTATGTATCCTGTATGTATCAGTATGTATCCTGTATGTATTTGTATGTATCCTGTATGTATCCTGTATGTATCCTGCATGTATCTGTATGTATTTGTATGTATCCTGTATGTATCCTGTATGTATCCTGCATGTATCTGTATGTATTTGTATGTATCCTGTATGTATCCTGTATGTATCCTGTATGTATTTGTATGTATCCTGTATTAATTTGTATGTATCCTGTATGTATCCTGTATGTATCTGTATGTATTTGTATGTAGCCTGTATGTATCTGTATGTATCCTGTATGTATTTGTATGTATCCTGTATGTATCCTGTATGTATTTGTTTGTATCCTGTATGTATTTTTATGTATCTGTATGTATCCTGTATGTATTTGTATGTATCCAGTATGTATCCTGTATGTATCCTGTATGTATTTGTATGTATCCTGTATGTATTTGTATGTATCCTGTATGTATTTGTATGTATCCTGTATGAATCCTGTATGTATCCTGTATGTATTTGTATGTATCCTGTATGTATCCTGTATGTATCCTGTATGTATTTGTATGTATCCTGTATGTATTTGTATGTATCCTGTATGTATCCTGTATGTATCCTGTATGCATTTGTATGTATCCTGTATGTATCTGTATGTATCCTGTATGTATTGGTATGTATCCTGTATGTATTTGTATGTATCCTGTATGTATCCTGTATGTATCTGTATGTATCCTGTATGTATTTGTATGTATCCTGTATGTATCCTGTATGTATCCTGTATGTATTTGTATTTATCCTCTATGTATCCTGTATGTATTTGTATGTATCCTGTATGTATCCTGTATGTATCCTGTATGTATCCTGTATGTATCTGATTCCGCCAGACACAAATTGAATTTCCCACGGGCCCATATGATGGAAAATTATCATAGCAATCTTGCCTAGCGCGAAACAATGTAACGCGATACGCGCCCTATGTACTTAACCTAACTTAATCTATGTTGCTAACCTGGATTTCAGCCGAATCTCTTCCCGGCCGCAAGTATGTGTTTCTGTTTTGTGTAAAGTGTAGTATGTGTGTTACTTGCGGCAATAAACGACGTCCCGGTCTGCGCCGCCGCCGCTCTGATCTCGTCAGCAAAACACCAAACACAGTTCACACTGTAGTAGTCCTTATATCACTCTAAATAACAATCCTTGGGGCGCCCGAAGCAGCCCACCGTACAAGGAATTGTGCCGTATCCCAACACTTTCCGTTAAAGCGTAAAACTTCCAAAATCGCCCGAAAACCACGGAGGTTATAATGTTCAAGACCCGTTACGTTAATAGTACATGCAGCAATATGGCGCCGGCACTCGTCCGCCCGCGACCGCGCGCGCGCTCGAAGCGCCACGGAATAAAAATGAACTAACTGGTTGTGTGGCCAGTGGATAAAAACTATCGGTTCTCAACAATCACCCGCCCCGGACCGACCCGTCGTCGGTCCGCTCAAACTCCCGGTAGTCGGGATAACGTTGAAACCGCCCATCTAAGGATCGAGTCCCTCACTTGTACATCTGCGATCCGTGGAGACCCATCCTTGCCCGCTATCAAGTTAACGATGCGCCCCCGTCGCCAGCACAACGGTGATAGGTTAGCATCCTTAACCAGTACGAGGTCTCCAACGCACGGTGGGGTCGTCCTGTCCGTCCACTTAACGCGTTGCTGAAGAATGTGCAAATACTCAAGCGACCATCGCTTCCAAAAATTTTGAGTCATTTGCTGCAGCATCTGATACCGTGACAACCTATACAACTTAACATCCGTATACGGATACTCCGGCAAGGCGTTGAGTGGTTGGCCAATCAAAAAATGACCTGGGGTAATGGCCTCCAGGTCATTCGGGTCAGCGCTCAACGGACACAAGGGGCGCGAATTTAAAACTGCCTCAATTTTGCAAAACACCGTTGACAACTCCTCGAAAGAGAGGATCGTTGAGCCGATGACCCGATACAAATGAGTCTTGGCAGACTTAACTACTGCCTCAAATATTCCACCCCAGTGGGGGCATCCAGGTGGACTGAAATACCACGAAATGCCCCGACCGGCAATGCCCGAGCCGATCTCTCGCTCATTTTGACTTAAAAATAATACAATTTCCTTTAAACAACGATCGGCGCCCTTGAAGTTGGTACCACAATCCGAACGTATCAAGGCCGGTATCCCCCGTCGAGAAACGAATCGGTCCAGCGCTGCCAAAAAGGCCTCCGTAGAGAGATCAGCTACCATTTCCAAATGAACGGCCTTGGTCGCCAGACACACGAAGACGCACAAATATGCCTTAACCGACTTCGCATTGCGAAGGCGTGATGTCTTGACCATGAAAGGCCCCGCGAAGTCTGTCCCCACACCAGCAAACGGCCGAGCTTCCGTAACTCGGTCGGGCGGGAGATCTCCCATTTGTGGCTGCATTGTGGCTGCCTTGAGCCGGTAACAAGGCAAGCAACGAAACACAACGCTCCGTATCACCCTCCGTGCCGACAAAATCCAGAACTCCCGCTGCAAAATGCCCAGGAGAGTGTTGCAGCCTGCATGTGAATTCCTGATGTGACGGTCCCAAACCAACAGCTCCACCAGAGCTCCCTTCTTGGGAAGAATTAAAGGATGCCGCGCTGAATAGGGCAATTCGGCATTCCGTAGTCGGCCTCCCACCCGGAGCATTCCGTGCTCATCAATAAACGGGTTGAGGCGGACAAGGCTCTTCTTCATTCTGCCCACGCCAGTCCGCAAGATCCTAAGTTCATCCTGGAACTCATTCCCCTGAATGATCCCCACCCAACGTGAGAGAGCCCTTTGCTGCTCCTCAGGTCCCATTACAGGTGACATGTTGCGCTGTGCAGCAGAGCTTCGACAATTATGGAAAAACCGCATTATCCATCCCGTGACTCGAAGTAGCTTCCCTAGTGAGCTATACCGTTCCAAAAGAGTGTGGTCCACTGCCACAGACTCCACTGTAGTCACATTGACTCTCAGACCCTGGTCAGGGGGTAGTGGCTGGCGTCCGCAGTCATTGAAAGGCCACTCCGTATGTGGCCCCTCCAGCCATTGAGGCCCCCACCAGAGAGAATGCTCAACCAGAACAGGCGCCGGGCAGCCGCGACTCGAGCAGTCTGCCGGGTTAACTTCACCTGGAACATGTCTCCAGACCAGAGGAGTCTCCGAGTTATTTATCTGTGACACTCGGTTGGCCACAAATACCTCAAGCGTATGGACCGAAGTCTGCAGCCAGCACAACACGATCTGGCTGTCCGTCCATGCGTAAACCGTGTCATTCAGATCCACCGTGCCACGCAGGTTCTGCGCCACATGGTTTAGGAGGCGGGTCAGGAGCGCGGCACCCGCCAATTCCATCTTCGGAATCGTCCACCGGGTCCGAACAGGCGCAACCTTGCTCTTGGCCATGACCAAGCGTACAACGCCCTCGCCAGAAGTCTCACCTGTTCTCAGGTAGACCGCGGCCGCGTACCCTTTCTCAGACGCATCGCAGAACCCATGCAGGGTCACCCTGGCTCCCGGCTGAGGGAGCAGTTTGCGCGGGATCTCAATTTCTTTAATATGCGGCAGCGTGGTCACGAATGCCGTCCACTCGTGCAGCAGCTCGTCCGTGAGCTGCTCATCCCAGCCTAGTTGGGCCAACCAAAGCTTCTGCATGAAGAGCTTTGCCATGAACGTGACCGGAGAGATCCAACCGTTTGGATCAAACGTTCGTGCGATAGTCGAAAGGACTGATCGCTTGGTCCAGGTCTTCGACAGCAATTCGGCCTCACAATTGTATGTGAAGACATCCTGAGTCGGTCGGTACTGGACCCCCAAAATTGCCAACGCATGAGGATTATCCGAGTCTTCAAACAAATGCGGGTCTTGTTGGTGCTCAGCTGGTAGTCCTGCCAGCACCTCTGGGCAGTTTGACAGCCACTTCCTGAGTTCATAGCCACCGGAGGCCATGAGCGCCACCAATTCATCCCTTAGGATGAGCGCCTGCTCAATGCTGTCCGTGCCCGTACAAATGTCATCCACGTAGACATCCCGGTCGATGACTGCAGCTGCGCGAGGGAAGCGCAGCCGTTCCTGGTCAGCCAGCTCTCGTAGCGTCCGCATCGCTACATACGGGCTGGGCTTTAATCCGTACGTGTTCGTGTTCAGCTCATACGTGATCATCGGTTCTTCTGAGCTCTCTCGCCACAATATCAGCTGGAACCGACGGTCATCCGCATGGATCTCCGTTTGGCGAAACATCATCCTCACATCCGTAACGAAGACAACTTGGTGTCTCCTGAAGTCCGTTAGAATGTCTGCAATGTCTCTGGTCAACTTAGGACCAGCGTGCAGGCATTGATTCAGAGACACCCCGTTAGATGTCACCGCGCTCCCGTCGAACACGACCCTGATCTTGGAGTCAGGTGTCTTCAGGACTGCATGATGAGGCAATACGTAGTGCTCCTCACAACGCCAGTCTACCCTGGATACTGACATGTGACCCAAAGCCAAATATTCACGCATGAACTCAACATACTTTCGCCGAAAGTTGGAGTCCCGTTTCATGCGCCTTTCCATGGCCATCATCCGTTTCTCAGCCAGGCCCCTGGAGCTCCCCAGCGGAGGTCGCGTCGATAGAAACGGTAGCCGTGTCATAAATCTGCCCGACGGGAGGCGCACCGTGTTGCACTGATAAAATGTCTCGCATTCCTCGTCCAGTGGGTTTGTCCTGGGAGCTGTGGGTGGCTCTTCTGTTGCCCAGAACCTTTGCAGGACCTCCGATAACACGCTGCCGTAGTATATGTTGCTATAATCCGTTGCGTCCTGTGGTCCCCGTACTGGGCCCAATAATGCGTACCCACCTGCGGTACACACGGCCACCAACCCGTTTGGTTGCAGCTCCCGCTTACCGCTCCGCAGCAGCTTCCCGAGGACGTCAGTTCCAAGTAAGACGTCCACCCGTCCGGGAATCGCGAAGTGAGGGTCGGCCAACTCCAATCCATTGGTCAGCTCCTTTACCGCCGGCGGTAACCGTACCGGAGGAAGAACCCCGACCACTTCATCTAAAACAATAGCCGTGGCCTTCACCCGCGTGATCGATGCCGAGTCACCCATCTCAAACAGGAGGTCCGTCTGACCCCTGATGTGAGGCACCTGATTGCCACCTATACCTATTGCGCCATCCCGTGATGGCTCCAACCTTAGGCCCAGCCTGGCCACTAGGCGGCTGGACACGATACAACCTTGTGCCCCCGAATCCAGGAGTGACCTCACTGGCACTGGCTGTCCATCCGTGCCCCTGACGGTAATCACGGCCGTCGGTAATAATACCGTCACTGGCGGGGTGGGCACGACGGATGAACAGACTGCTAATTGCTAGCAGGGGGCACCTCCCTCCCCTTCTGCTGGAGGGGGAGAGGGCCCCTGGCCCAGGTATGGGTCCCACCCCGGGTAGTACACCCCTCGACCCATCGGTGCCATGCGCGCCGGCTGGTAATAGCCCATCGGCATCCGTCCCATCTGCGGCGGACGCGCCATCAAGCGTGGGCGCTCTGCGAGGGGTGGAGAGAAGCGACTACTCGGGGGCGGCACCCTGCCCCCCAGCGCGGCCGAGTAAGTCGCGTAACCCGATTCCCCATGGGTCATCTCCGGGCACCCGCCCGAATCTCGGCGCCGATCCCCCCCCCCGCGGAGGAGACTGCGGCATCCGGCGGTACTCCGGAGCCCCCGGTGACCCCCCACCCCGGGAGGGGGGCGACCGCTGGTCTCTGGGTGACCCCCCTCCCCGGTGGGGGGGCGACCGTCCACCCAAGGCTGGCTTAGGAGAGGGGGGATGACCTCCCGATGAGGCCCCGTACCGCTCCCCACTCTCAGCCAGGCAGAGAAGTTCATGATGGGCTCCTCCGCATACTCGGCAGTTGGTGGTCTTACTGCATTCACGCACATAGTGTGCGCCTAGGCAGCGGAAGCACAAGTTTCGCTGCTTGACCACCCCCCTGCGCCTCTGCACCCGCTGTGCTCCAAAATCCGCGCACGCGGTGATCGCGTGTCCCCCCTTCCGGCAGAAGGGGCACACCTCCGATTGGAGGGCGTTGTACCGCTGTCCTCCCCGACGGGGCTCCACCGGTTTGGGCCCAACCGTACGCCGGGGTGACGTGGGGGGTTGCGGCGTGGTTGCCCCTTGGCAATCCGCCCGCCTGCACTCACCCTCCAGGAACGCCCTCAATTCGTCAAATGTTGGGAGGTGACTCAATGAATCACCCCCATGTGACTGCTCAAACCGCGCCACCACCTCACTAGGTAACTTGCGCAAAACCCGGTTCACTATAATGTACTTGTTATCCCCTAGTGACAACTTGAGTCGCTCCAGCGTATTCACCGCCACCGTGACGGGATTAAGGATTTTCGACCTTATTTCATGTGCATTAGTGACCTTCGATATACTAAATATTTTTTCGATGAGCCCATCAATAATTAATCGCCGATTATCATATCGATCAATTAATAGGCCCCATGCCGTCTCATAACTGGCATCCGTAATCTCCAAATGAGTCAAAATATCGTGAGGCTCACCGCGTAATCTCCCCATCAACTGCGCCATTTTATACGCGGGGGTCAAATCCGTGCGCGAGTGCACCACGCTGTTAAAAATGTCGCGAAACCTCGGCCAGTCGGCATATTCACCACCAAATTCCGGGACATTCACTGGTGGCAACGGCGCCATTAGTGCCACACCACTGGGTGCACGCCTTACCCCAACATCCCCTTTTCGGGCGCGCTCGATATCCGCTGCCGCTTGGATGATACTCATCACCATATCACCGCACTGGTCTACATTGCGTTGCACCACTTCAACAGCCTGGGTCCGACTTTCCCCAGTCTCCTCTTCGTCAATACGGGCCAAGTATTCGGCATGCAATTTCAATACCGCGTCATATCTTTCATCTACCTGTCGCGCGCGTGACAATAATGCGTCCTCGCGATCCGTACGACCAATTAACGTAACGACTAATGAAAACCATCTTAATTCCGATTCGACCCTTGACGCGATCGTTTTAACTACTGAGGGAGCCATGGTACCAACCTCAATAACACGGATCAATAATAATATAACCCGAAAACAAATTAATTAATTTGGGTGAATAATTTTGTCCGTGGAACCCCGATTTTCGACAATAACAATCCGTTTTTCTTTTTCGTAACAAACGCGACAACTTCAAAGTTATTCACCCAACACCAATATTACGCAAAGGAAAACAACACTAAATGTATTTAAATTAAATGTATTTTGAGTGAATAACAGTTCAGCGGAACCCCAATTATTAATTACTTATTAATACGTTTCTCCGTATCGAAACGCAACTATATTTACTTTATTCACTCAACTAACATTTCAATTGAAAGTAATAACTAATATTCTTATAATTTAGTTACTCTTAATTACGCAAATGCAACTTAACGTTAATAGATTGGAATGCGAACCAAGCGCAACCCACCCTCAAATTTCAATTATGATTTTGATGCTAACTAAAATTACTTATTCGAACGTAAATGAATCAAATATCTTTTCTGTGGATATGAACCCCGCTTTGCTACCAAAATTTGATTCCGCCAGACACAAATTGAATTTCCCACGGGCCCATATGATGGAAAATTATCATAGCAATCTTGCCTAGCGCGAAACAATGTAACGCGATACGCGCCCTATGTACTTAACCTAACTTAATCTATGTTGCTAACCTGGATTTCAGCCGAATCTCTTCCCGGCCGCAAGTATGTGTTTCTGTTTTGTGTAAAGTGTAGTATGTGTGTTACTTGCGGCAATAAACGACGTCCCGGTCTGCGCCGCCGCCGCTCTGATCTCGTCAGCAAAACACCAAACACAGTTCACACTGTAGTAGTCCTTATATCACTCTAAATAACAATCCTTGGGGCGCCCGAAGCAGCCCACCGTACAAGGAATTGTGCCGTATCTCAACACTTTCCGTTAAAGCGTAAAACTTCCAAAATCGCCCGAAAACCACGGAGGTTATAATGTTCAAGACCCGTTACGTTAATAGTACATGCAGCAATATGGCGCCGGCACTCGTCCGCCCGCGACCGCGCGCGCGCTCGAAGCGCCACGGAATAAAAATGAACTAACTGGTTGTGTGGCCAGTGGATAAAAACTATCGGTTCTCAACATATCTGTATGTATCCTGTATGTATCCTGTTTGTATTTCTATGTATCCTGTATGTATTTTTATGTATCTGTATGTATCCTGTATGTATTTGTATGTATCCTGTATGTATCCTGTATGTATCCTGTATGTATTTGTAATTCGCAAGTAGTGTAAAATGTCCGCAAAAGCTATAGAAAACTTAGTCCGGGATCTCTCGGAGTCCGTGAGTGCACTTGTGACTAAAGTTAATGAACTAGAACGCAAAATAAGTGACCAAAACATACTAATAGTGAACCAAAGTCAACTCATCGAACAGTTAAAAGATGGGTCTAATGCACGAGAATCTACCCCCAAGGCGAAGATAATCCAAGCGGGCACCGCTGCCCCGGCAGCACCAAAAGCGCTGCAAAGACCGCAACGGCAAGCTCGACTGAAGGGGGCTGAAGCGACCGCAAACCAATGCGGGAACAAAAAGCGCAGCGCTGACTCCGCTGTCCGTCGAGATACAAACATATCGCCAATGAGTGCGCAGCCGATAACGCCCGACCACGGCCGTCAAACGCCGAGCGCTGCACCTACATGTGTGGCCACAAAACCGACTGGAGCTCACTCTAACAGCGCAATTAAAGAGCCACAACAATCAATGTCACTAGTAGTCTCGGACAACGATGATAACCTAAAAGTGGACCTGAACACAAACCCCTGGATGGACGTACGTTACAAAAGGAAAAGAAGTACACAACAAAAGGTATCTGTAGGCTCCGGAATATCGAGTGAGCTAAAGGCAGTTGAACAAATTAAATATATTCAAGCCTGGTTGTTTACACCCAGCACAACTAGAGAGGATATTTTAAAGTTCCTGAATGGTATAATGACATCAGAGAAATACTATGTTGAAAAACGTAACATAAAAACGGACAGGCATGCGTCTTTCATCATAGGGATACCGGAAACACTCTTCGATTCATTTGACTCGCCATTGTTATGGCCCAAGGGCGTGCGATACAGCAACTGGTTTCTTGCGAGACCCCGCCAAGAGCAGCGGGGAGATGTCAACGAGTGCGAAAGGGACAGTATTATCAACCACCCCGCTTCTGCCAACGTCTAAAACAGCTGACGCCGGCCGTTCGACACAGGACCGATGTAAACAACTGCGAATTATTCAGCAAAATGTACAATGTTTACGAAACAAAATCTGCAACATTGAATCATTACTGAAATCCCAATTAAAGTGTGAACTTCTTTTAATGACAGAACACTGGTTAGTGGCTGATGAAATTAGGGTGACAAATATCATGAATTACAATTTAATCTCCTATTTCTCACGTACTGATCGACGCCATGGCGGAGTGTGTGTATATGCGCATAATAGTGTAACTTTACTTGAAAGAAGTGATTTATGTGGTTTCTCAATAGAAATGCATATTGAAATAGCTGCGGTGCAACTTATTGAAATGAATTTGATTGTACTATGTATCTATCGATCGAATACTGAGGGAGACCTTGAAATATTTCTAAGACAACTTGAATTGTTACTAAAGAAAGTAGTTACTGAAGATGCTTATATATTGATAATGGGTGACATAAACATTGATTTGTTAAAAAAATCTAAACAGAAACGTCAATTAATAGGTCTTTTGAAGTTATTTGATATTCGCTCGGTTGTCAGTTTCCCTACGAGAATTCAGGGTACCTCAAAAACGTGTCTAGACCATGCTTATACTGATTTGATGAAAGACTCGATCAAATCGTTACCGCTAGACCTCGCCTTAAGCGACCATCGCGCCGTGTGTGTCGAGATATCTATTCAAGACTATAGGCACACCACCCGGCACGCTAAAAAAAGGCTGACCTCGCAGCCAAGAATCGATAAATTCTTAAATGAGTTACAGCAATACGATTGGTCAATTTTTACAAATAGTAGTAATCCTAATTTTGACACTCTGTTGCATTGTATTATAGAAAAATTTAATGTTCATTGTCCCATCAAGAAAGTTAGAATATTGCATGAAAATAAGTCTTGGTCAAATAATGAAGTAAACGACAGCAATGCTCTTTTGCAACTACTACTCATGCTACAGAAATTCTATCCGGAAAATAATGAGTTAGGCGACTTCATTTTTGCTTATAAATGCCAGCATAATGGTTTGCTTAGGAAAACAAAAAGGGAATTCCTCAATGACTCAATCTCACAGGGAACAAACACATCGAGGTCTTTATGGCGTATGATACAATCACAGACTAATAAAAACATGCACTGTGGGGATCCGCTCGCTATATTGCGGCACGCCGTGTGCGGGGAGACCGGCGGCGACGCACAACTCGCCGAAGCGCTCAATAATTACTATCTGTCTGTGGTCCGCGACACTCCTCAGAGACCTGATATCACAGAGGCGATGCGTCTCCTACGGTCTAGTATACCGCTAGTGACAAAAAGCATGTTTCTTGTACCGTTCACGGTTGAAGAACTTTTAAAATTAATAATATCAATTAAACCAAAAGGTACAAAAGACGTATATGGTCTCCCTACCCAAATCCTGCGAAACCTACCGAGCTTTATATTACAAGCACTTTGCTGTCAATTTAACCATTCTATATGCCAAGGCATTTATCCTGATTCCCTCAAAAAAATTAAGGTTACACCGGTCTATAAGGGTAAAGGAAGTAGAACAGAACTAAAAAGCTACAGGCCTATTTCACTGGTGCCTGCGGTATCAAAAGTCTTTGAGATGGGAATCTGTGATCGACTTATGCAATTTTTAAGAAAAAATTACTCTCTTTGTAGACAGCAATATGCTTACCAGGCCGGACGGTCAACGACGGTAGCCGCCCGGCTCCTGCTGCGGACCGTACTAGACCATTTAGAATGCCGAAGACGGGTAGCTGCGGTTTTCTTTGACTTATCTCGCGCGTTCGACCTGGTAGATCATTCTCTCATCGTGAATAAACTAGAGCACTACGGCGTCCGCGGTATACCGCTGGCGCTCATCACTTCCTTCTTGTCGGATCGCTATCAAACTACCGAAGTGAATAGTGAACGATCCGAAGCCAGGCCTGTTGGGGACAGATCGGTACCTCAAGGGTCCAACGTTGGCAACAATTTGTTTGTATTGCTAATGAACGACCTGCCTTACGACTCAACAATGGTAGATTTTGTAATGTACGCTGACGACATTTGTGCGATAGTGAACGCAGAAAATAGAGTGCAACTATGCCTGAATGTCCAAACTGTCATATGCAGACTCTCGAAGTGGTTCCGTGCTAACGGTATGCTATTAAATATAGACAAGACCAAATTACTGGAATTTGAACTCAAAAAATCTGAGGCCACCAGCGTACAACCAATGGTTGTGGAAGTAGATAGCGTGTCTCTGTCGACTACTAATAATACCTGTTTTGTAGGCTTCACCTTCGACTGCGGATTACAATGGCAAAGCCACATTGATAAAGTATGCGCCAAATTGAATTCCGCACATTATATCATCTCGCGCCTTTCACCCAACTTGTCGGGTCCGAACATTGTCAAGGCCTACTATGGGTACGTCCACCCAGTCCTATCGTATGGTCTGGATCTATGGGGCTTGGCTGCGGGTAGGGATCAACCGTTTATAATTCAGAAAAAAATTATCAGAATTATGGCAAAAGTCCCACCGGATACTCCTGCCCGTCAACTGTTCATTGACTTCCGGATACTGACACTCCCCTCCCTATTTATATTTCAGGTAGCAAAGTATGTCCGGGCTAACCTGACATTATTTTCCAAAAAACGCTGGAAAAGTAGCAGGCATTTTGACAGCCGTCAGTATGACTTAGAACTGCCCACTCATCGGTTAACGAGGACCAGCAATTGTATGCATGTTATCGGAGTTAAAATTTTTAATAAACTCCCATGTCACATTAAAGGTATAAAAACCACTACGGGTTTTAACTCCAAATTAAAATTGATGCTACTTCAAAAGGCCTATTATACAGTTAATGAATTTTTAGACGAAATTGACCCTACTCAGTAACTTGTAAGTATCTCATATTTTAATGTACCTAATCTCTAATTTCAATATAAATTAATATAAATATAAATTAAGTTACTTTAATATAATTGCTGATTGTATTATACTTGTTGACAATGTATGACTAATACTGAATAAATGGATATGGATATGGATATGGATATGTATCCTGTATGTATTTGTATGTATCCTGTATGTATTTGTATGTATCCTGTATGTATCCTGTATGTATCCTGTATGTATTTGTATGTATCCTGTATGTATCCTGTATGTATCCTGTATGTATTTATATGTATCCTGTATGTATTTGTATGTATCCTGTATGTATCCTGTATGTATCCTGTATGCATTTGTATGTATCCTGTATGTATCTGTATGTATCCTGTATGTATTGGTATGTATCCTGTATGTATTTGTATGTATCCTGTATGTATCCTGTATGTATCTGTATGTATCCTGTATGTATTTGTATGTATCCTGTATGTATCCTGTATGTATCCTGTATGTATTTGTATTTATCCTCTATGTATCCTGTATGTATTTGTATGTATCCTGTATGTATCTGTATGTATCCTGTATGTATTTGTATGTATCCTGTATGTATCCTGTATGTATCCTGTATGTATTTGTATGTATCCTGTATGTATCCTGTATGTATTTGTATGTATCCTGTATGTATCCTGTATGTATCCTGTATGTATTTGTATGTATCCTGTATGTATTTGTATGTATCCTGTATGTATCCTGTATGTATCCTGTATGCATTTGTATGTATCCTGTATGTATCTGTATGTATCCTGTATGTATTGGTATGTATCCTGTATGTATTTGTATGTATCCTGTATGTATCCTGTATGTATCTGTATGTATCCTGTATGTATTTGTATGTGTCCTGTATGTATCCTGTATGTATTTGTATTCATCCTCTATGTATCCTGTATGTATTTGTATGTATCCTGTATGTATCCTGTATGTATCTGTATGTATCCTGTATGTATTTGTATGTATCCTGTATGTATCCTGTATGTATTTGTATGTATCCTGTATGTATCCTGTATGTACCCTGTATGTATTTGTATGTATCCTGTATGTATTTGTATGTATCCTGTATGTATCCTGTATGTATCCTTTATGCATTTGTATGTATCCTGTATGTATCTGTATGTATCCTGTATGTATCTGTATGTATCCTGTATGTATTGGTATGTATCCTGTATGTATTTGTATGTATCCTGTATGTATCCTGTATGTATCCTGTATGTATTTGTATGTATCCTGTATGTATCCTGTATGTATCCTGTATGTATTTGTATTTATCCTCTATGTATCCTGTATGTATTTGTATGTATCCTGTATGTATCCTGTATGTATTTGTATGTATCCTGTATGTATCCTGTATGTATCCTGTATGTATTTGTATGTATTCTGTATGTATCTGTATGTATACTGTATGTTTTTGTATGTATCCTGTATGTATCCTGTATCTATCTGTATGTATCCTGTATGTATTTGTATGTATCCTGTATGTATTTGAATGTATCCTGTATGTATCCTGTATGTATCCTGTATGTATCCTGTATGTATCCTGTATGTATCCTGTATGTATCCTGTATGTATTTGTATGTATCCTGTATGTATCTGTATGTATCCTGTATGTATTTGTATGTATCCTGTATGTATCCTATATGTATCCTGTATGTATTTGTATGTATCCTGTATGTATCCTGTATGTATCCTGTATGTATCCTGTATGTATCCTGTATGTATCCTGTATGTATCCTGTATGTATCCTGTATGTATCCTGTATGTATCCTGTATGTATCCTGTATGTATCCTGTATGTATCCTGTATGTATCTGTATGTATCCTGTATGTATTTGTATGTATCCTGTATGTATTTGTATGTATCCTGTATGTATCCTGTATGTATCCTGTATGTATCCTGTATGTATTTGTATGTATCCTGTATAAATTTGTATGTATACTGTATGTATCCTGTATGTATCCTGTATGTATTTGTATGTATCCTGTATGTATCCTGTATGTATCCTGTATGTATCTGTATGTATCCTGTATGTATTTGTATGTATCCTGTATGTATCCTGTATGTATCCTGTATGATTCCTGTATGTATCCTGTATGTATCCTGTATGCATTTGTATGTATCCTGTATGTATCTGTATGTATCCTGTATGTATTGGTATGTATCCTGTATGTATTTGTATGTATCCTGTATGTATCCTGTATGTATCTGTATGTATTCTGTATGTATTTGTATGTATCCTGTATGTATCCTGTATGTATCCTGTATGTATTTGTATTTATCCTCTATGTATCCTGTATGTATTTGTATGTATCCTGTATGTATCCTGTATGTATCTGTATGTATCCTGTATGTATTTGTATGTATCCTGTATGTATCCTGTATGTATCCTGTATGTATTTGTATGTATTCTGTATGTATCTGTATGTATACTGTATGTTTTTGTATGTATCCTGTATGTATCCTGTATCTATCTGTATGTATCCTGTATGTATTTGTATGTATCCTGTATGTATTTGTATGTATCCTGTATGTATCCTGTATGTATCCTGTATGTATCCTGTATGTATCCTGTATGTATCCTGTATGTATCCTGTATGTATTTGTATGTATCCTGTATGTATCTGTATGTATCCTGTATGTATTTGTATGTATCCTGTATGTATTTGTATGTATCCTGTATGTATCCTGTATGTATCCTGTATGTATTTGTATGTATCCTGTATGTATCCTGTATGTATCCTGTATGTATCTGTATGTATCCTGTATGTATCCTGTTTGTATTTCTATGTATCCTGTATGTATTTTTATGTATCTGTATGTATCCTGTATGTATTTGTATGTATCCTGTATGTATCCTGTATGTATCCTGTATGTATTTGTATGTATCCTGTATGTATTTGTATGTATCCTGTATGTATCCTGTATGTATTTGTATGTATTCTGTATGTATCTGTATGTATACTGTATGTTTTTGTATGTATCCTGTATGTATCCTGTATCTATCTGTATGTATCCTGTATGTATTTGTATGTATCCTGTATGTATTTGTATGTATCCTGTATGTATCCTGTATGTATCCTGTATGTATCCTGTATGTATCCTGTATGTATCCTGTATGTATCCTGTATGTATCCTGTATGTATCCTGTATGTATCCTGTATGTATCCTGTATGTATTTGTATGTATCCTGTATGTATCTGTATGTATCCTGTATGTATTTGTATGTATCCTGTATGTATTTGTATGTATCCTGTATGTATCCTGTATGTATCCTGTATGTATCTGTATGTATCCTGTATGTATCTGTATGTATCCTGTATGTATTTGTATGTATCCTGTATGTAACTGTATGTATCTGTATGTATCCTGTATGTATTTGTATGTATCCTGTATGTATCTGTATGTATCCTGTATGTATTTGTATGTATCCTGTATGTATCCTGTATGTATCCTGTATGTATCCTGTATGTATTTGTATGTATTTCTATGTATCCTGTATGTATCATGTATGTATCCTGTATGTATTTGTATGTATCCTGTATGTATCCTGTATGTATCCTGTATGTATCCTGTATGTATTTGTATGTATCCTGTATGTATTTGTATGTATCCTGTATGTATCCTGTATGTATCCTGCATGTATCTGTATGTATTTGTATGTATCCTGTATGTATACTGCATGTATCTGTATGTATTTGTATGTATCCTGTATGTATTTGTATGTATCCTGTATGTATCCTGTATGTATCCTGTATGTATCCTGTATGTATTTGTATGTATCCTGTATGTATCCTGTATGTACCCTGTATGTATCTGTATGTATCCTGTATGTATTTGTATGTATCCTGTATGTATCCTGTATGTATTTCTATGTATCCTGTATGTATTTGTATATATCCTGTATGTATCCTGTATGTATCATCTATGTATCCTGTATGTATTTGTATGTATCCTGTATAAATTTGTATGTATACTGTATGTATCCTGTATGTATCCTGTATGTATCTGTATGTATCCTGTATGTATCTGTATGTATCCTGTATGTATTTGTATGTATCCTGTATGTAACTATGTATCTGTATGTATCCTGTATGTATTTGTATGTATCCTGTATGTATCCTGTATGTATCCTGTATGTATTTGTATGTATCCTGTATGTATCCTGTATGTATCCTGTATGTATCCTGTATGTATTTGTATGTATCCTGTATGTATCCTGTATGTATGTTAGCGGGGGATCCATACTGGTTTTAAATAAGACAATCATGTGATGGACAAACTGTATTTAACGACCTTCTTCTTCGAGTGTCTGACCAAGAATGCGGGCTTAACGATGTTGCAGCCTTTTATAAGTTAATGTCAACAAGATGCACCTGCACTCTTGAGTCAAATGACTATTTGAACATTCAATTTTACTTAATAGATAAATTCATTGATCCTAAAGCAATTAATCGTAGTTTAATTTCATGTATTAACAAATGTAATATAATTTATTTTAACGTACATTAATTTTATTTATAATGATAATTAATGATCAAACGAACTTACCAAGTGAAGTTCGATCACAATTATGTGAGCAGCTTCATTCGACGCGATTTATGGTTTACATATTGTAGTAGCGCTCCCACGCATCAGCCTTGCACGGATGTTTAGTTTTTTTTTTTTTTTTTTTTTTTTTTTTTTTTTTTTTTTTTTTTTTTTTTTTTTTTTTTTTTTTTTTTTTTTTTTTTTGTTGGCAACACTAGCAACCCTTTTCACTTCCACTTCCGCCCCCGCTACCCTGACGACCTGCCTATCCTGAGTCCGCCATTTTTCAATCATTTCGTTTAGAGCATAATAGCGAAAATTTATTTCACAATTTTGATCAAAGTTGGGTAGGGTAACGTAATACGTGGACAACATTTTTTAATGTTGAGGGTGGGTTGTGATAAATCGCGTCGAATGAAGCTGCTCACATAATTGTGATCGAACTTCACTTGGTAAGTTCGTTTGATCATTAATTATGTTTCGCAGCTTCATTCTTTGCGATTTATGGTTTACATATTGTAGGATGTTCAGAGCACAAAATGTGAAATAATTTCTCAGGAGGTAAGTATATAGTATAATGTAAGTTAAAGAATCACAAATATTTTAACATCTTGTTTATTTTTAATCTATGGGTATGTAGGTACATGCATAATCAATCTTACAATCTTATATTTTACAGGTTTGTGGTGGATGATAGAACCACTCTGGCAAACTGGTTACAGTTATTGATAATTTCTTTATTATAAAATTTGGCAAATACACATGAAGAATCGCTCCAACCTGCAGTTTTTCGTATGATATCAAGACTAACGCCCAACTTGTTGGCTGTAGATGTCGCAGCATGTCTGGTGCTATGAGCAGTAAAAATCGAGGTGTCAATTCCGCTATTGTGAAGTGTTTCTTTAATCCAGTGACTCAATCTTTGAGATGAAAGTTTTAAGTGCGGTTTTTTGTAACTGATAAATAAACTGTCATTATTTACGCTGCGAAGTGAAATAGTTTTACTTATGTAAGCTTGTATACATCTAGCTGGACATATTTGTGGTCTTTCATTAAGAAACGGAAGCCTTAAAACCGGTTGTAATGAATTTGCTCGTGAAGTTTTTATTAGGTCGGGTATTTTAATTATGATCTCACAATTACTATGGATATTTATATTATTCAAACGAATTAATGAAAAGGTTTGCACACGGTGTGCTGTAGCTAAAGCCAACAAGGTGAGAGTCTTTTTGGAGAGAGTTTCCAGATTTAGATCCTCGTTTGGCCACTTAGTAGCCAGGTAGTTTAAAACAATACTAGGATCCCATGTTAAATTATATCTTGGTGCTGTGGGTCTTAATCTGAAAACTCCCTTCATAAAACGCTTAATTCTGTCATCATCCAGAGTCTGGCCTAATAATAGTGACAGAGCAGATCTATAATTATTAATAGTTCCGTATTTGGCACCTCTGTCAAAAGTTTCTGTTAAAAAATTTATTACATTAGGTATTGATGCATCTTCGTGGTTATAACCATTATTTTTACAGTAATTAACCCAAGCTTGTATTCCAGAATTATATTGTTTGTACGTGTTATCGCATAAGGATGATAACATTATTTCCACAGATCTTGGGGTCATAGATCTCTTTAATAGTGCTTTCCTGACAATTTCGCGGCAATTAACGACAGGGTTTGGTGAAGACTGTGAGTTGATCTGAAAGGAGATTTTAACAAATGAGTGCTAGGTTCAAAATGTATAGTTTCTGAAACTATCAAATCCTTAAATAGATGAAACCAAGGTTGTGTTGGCCAATTTGGAACAACAACAATTCCTTCAGCTTTGTCATTTATAATTTTTTGAAGCATTTTTAAAATTAAAGAAAAAGGAGGAAAGGCGTAGAATCTTAATTTTGACCAAGATATTGTGAAAGCATCTACTGTCCAAGCATCGGGATCATTTTTCCACGTAACATATGTGGGACATTTCGTATTACATCTACTAGCAAATAAATCAATTTTAGGCTGGCCAAATGTTTGTTTTATTTCTTCATAAGCATAGTCACCTAATTCCCATTCAATATCACTGAATTTTTTACGCGATAATTGATCAGCATGAATATTTTCTTTCGTGTTTATGTATGAAGCAAAAACTATAAGTTTTCTTTTCTCACACCACTGCCATAATTCTCTCGCAATCATATTCAAATGCTTGAATTGAACACTACCCATTCGATTTATGCATGAAATAGCAGTAGTGTTGTCTATACGTAAAAGTATCTCGCAGTCATACATATCACGAGCGAAAACCTTCAAGCCTAAAAATGCTGATTTCAGTTCCAACTCATTAATGTGACATAATTTTTCATTGTCCTTCCAATACCCGTGTGCTTCTTTACCATTATTATAAGCCCCCCAGCCAGTAGTGGATGCATCAGAAAATATTTCGGTTTCAAAATTATTAAACCTAAAAGGGTTACTATCATGATCTATGTGTTGCATCCACCACTCCAAGTCAATTTTCAACTTTGTGGGAATTGAAATAACAGAATTGTAACTAGGATTTTTCAGTAAACATAAGTACTTGTGACGTTCAAGTAATTTAGTGTAAAGCCAGGAAAACTGTAAGGCCGGACAAGCAGAAATGAGAAGTCCGATTAATCTTGCAAAATCTCGTAATATACACTTATTACGTTTCAATATTGAATTTATATTATTCTTTATTTTATCTCTTTTTTCGAGGGGTAGTCTTAATTCCATACGTTTGGAATCAAGTATAAACCCTAAGAATTTACAAGTTTTTCTTGGAACCAGGGAACTTTTTTCATAATTTATCAAAAAACCAAGATTTTTTAGTGTAGATTTTGTAAGGTTAATGTTTTGGATGCATTCGTCGTACGTTTTTCCAATACAGAGGGTATCATCTAAATAACAACAAGATAAAAACTGTTGCTTTCTGAGGAACTCGTAAACGGGTTTTAATATTTTAGTAAAAACATACGGCGATGTGCACAAACCGAACGGTAAACAATTAAATTGATATAATGTATCATTTAACATAAAGCGGAGATATTTCCTATGTGGTTCATAAACAGGAATTAAAAAGTACGCGTCCTTTAAATCTATAGAAGCCATATAGCAATTATTGGTGATTAATTTTATTGCTGTTCGGTAATCTTCCATTTTGAAATGAGAGGTTTGTATAAATTTATTTAGACATTTTAAATTTAAAATAAATCTTTTACTACCGTCAGGTTTGGGTACTAAAAATACACTAGAAAGAAATTCTTGTGGGTGGTGATTACATATTGAAATAGCATCTATTTCCAATAGTTTATTAATAGATTCATTAAAATCAACACATTCTTGATCCGATTTAGTATAGACCATGGGACGATCGTGACATATTGGAGGTGAAAGAAAAGGTATCTTGTAGCCCTGCGTCCATGACAAGATTACAGGATCACTAGTAATTTGTCTCCAGTTCTGGGTGAAGTATTTCAAGCGGCCGGCGTATTTTACCTCGTGTTCCACTATCTCCGGTATGTCCTCCTCCGAGGAGGAGAACGCGAGCGGTCCTTCACGTGATACCGGGTCCTGGATCTGGTCGCCGGCTGCGCTGGACGAGGTCTCCCTGCATCTGGCTTGTTCTGGTTCGACGATTTTTGATGCAGGGGCTTGTAGTTTAAATTACCTTTCTGATTCTTGTTTTTTGTAGCAAAATTGTTTTTATTAAATTGATTATATGGTTTTTGTGTGTTTTTTAATGTATTCCCCGATTTTTGTATAGTCTGCGCAGCTTTTAACTTGTCAGAGACGTTTTCACCGAATAAAAATTTGTCTCTTTGTGTATTAATCAAGGCATCTTTCAAATTTGTGTTTATAGCAGATATCACAAAATTTCTTCTCATTTTAGTCTCTGTAAAATGGGAATCACACAGAATACGGCATGCGTCGCTAATTGGTTTCAACACATCCTGTGCTGAAGACTTTTGTTTTATTATCAGATCAGTAGCCTGGGCGAGGGCTGACAATGCTAGACCTATCTGCTTTTGTCTTTGCATTAATGAGGCGTCTCTCTTTACCAAGGCCTCAGTCAGGGCGGCTTTGGCTTCTGGGTTTAGAATTGGGGGGATTAAGAAATCACAATTCTGAGGTACGAGGTAGTCTTGCGAGATTTTATCTTTAACTTCTTTCTGCAAGCCCTTGTTCAGGATTTCATGCCATCTACTTGCCACATCCTTGTGGATACTTTTCCCCAAGTTAGTATCCGCTTTTGGAGCATCACCCAATAAATTGAGTATGTCCTCGTCTAGTTCAATGTCCTCCAGTGAGGATGTTGCGGGATCATCTAACCTTATAGGTTGATCTGGCGCTGACGATGGGCCCGGTTGTGGAGACGTCGGACGCTGTTGTTCTTGACGCGGTCGCGCTGTCGCTGACTGGTCCTGATGTGATGATCCCGGTGCCGGTGAGTCTGGACGCAGTGACGATTGCAGATAATTTTGACGTGGCGAAACTCGGCACGATGATTGCTGGCTTGCTGGCTCATCAGGAGGCATAACGGGCCCATTTTCGGCTGTTGAGACAAATATGTTCATTGTTCATTATATTCAGCTAAAATGTTAGCTGGTTTTAGCGTAACAGAGATAACCCAGGATAGTTTCTCGCATTACATTTTTATTTAATGAAAACGACACGAGTTTTCATGGATTAAATACGACAGACACTACCCATAATAGTAGGTCGCATCGGTTAGATCACGTGACAGTAACAGCCCATTATTAGCAGTACGCATCACTATTTTTACTTACCGCTGGAATCATCGCTATCTGAAGAATCCAAAGTTCGTATGCGGCGACGTGAATTTCTCTTGAGTTTTGACTCTAATTTTCTTATTTTATTGCGAAGACCTTCAGTATCTTCGTTACTTTTTCGTTTTCTTTCCATATTGAAGCGCGTTGTGCGGCACGTGCGAAGGCTTGAGCACGGAAACGTTGAATGATTGAAAAATGGCGGACTCAGGATAGGCAGGTCGTCAGGGTAGCGGGGGCGGAAGTGGAAGTGAAAAGGGTTGCTAGTGTTGCCAACAAAAAAAAAAAAAAAAAACTTTAAACATCCGTGCAAGGCTGATGCGTGGGAGCGCTACTACAATATGTAAACCATAAATCGCAAAGAATGAAGCTGCGAAACATAATTACTATGCAAATCATTATTGGTCTACCTACAAAGTAATACTAAAGATTTTACCAATATTGGAGAGGCGCTAACACGGCCATTCTGATCTAAAGCTCGTGCTCTGAGCGTGTTTAATTTTTGTAATCAAAAGTAATAATTCTGGTGGTGGTGTAAGCAAATCGGAAACATAACATGGCACACAAATTGCGCTCTTTTATTTCTGGCACTTAATATGTGCTCTTTTGTTTGTGGCACTTAATATGTGCTCTTTTGTTGGTGGCACCTGTGTGTGCTCTTTTGTTTGTGGCACCTGTGTGTGGTCTTTTGTTCGTGGCACCTGTGTGTGCTCTTTTGTTTGTGGCACCTGTGTGTGCTCTTTTGTTTGTGGCACCTGTGTGTGCTCTTTTGTTTGTGGCACCTGTGTGTGCTCTTTTGTTTGTGGCACCTGTGTGTGCTCTTTTGTTTGTGGCACATGTTGTGTGCTCTTTTGATTGTGGCACCTGTGTGTGCTCTTTTGTTTGTGGCACATGTTGTGTGCTCTTTTGTGGCACTTGTTGTGTGCTCTTTTGTTTGGATCATTGTATCTAAATTTTTATGTATGTGACGTACGTTGTAATTTCTTGCATTGTATTTCTCCTGTATATTTTATGAGGTGTGCAATAAAGAGTACTTGTATTGTATTGTATTACCTTACCCTTTTCTTATTTGACATCATTGGCCCGGCGCACAGCCACACCAATTACAGTTGGGTTTGACAAAAATAAGATTATAAGTTTGTAACTGGTACGGCCGCGCTTCAGGCCGTTGAATTAAAATCTCGCTAACACGGTCAGTTCACGAGAATTCTCAATTATAGTTTAGGTGTTGGAATTGGCCTTAGATGCTTATGAGGGACACCAATGTTTTTATAACCTGGACCTGTCCGAAGATTTTTGATTTCATACCTATCATTGATGTTAAAATAAATCAATTAAAACGGATTATATCGCGTATATTAATTATACGACGTTTCGGTACCTTTACAGATACCATTGTCAAAGGTTGACTGAAATATAGCGTATATTAATAATACGACGTTTCGGTACCTTTACAGATACCATTGTCAAAAACACAATTGCTGTCATAATTACATTTGTGCAAACTACCCATTTTATAAATGTTAATTTAAAATAAAGGTTTTCATACCAGCTAGATGGGCCTAATGTGTAAAGACAGTTACACTTGTGCCAGAAGGGTATTTATTCTTTTTTTTTTAATTATCTACCAGCGGTTCACTATAAGGCTTACTGAGGAGAAAGAACCGCTGAAAGAAAACTCCCAGATTGCCTTATTTATAACTATTGCTACGTCTACAGGTCGGGAATAAATAAGTTCAACAAATTAAACTTAAAGAAACGTTTATTCCGCGACACGCCGCTAGCACACGAAAATAAGTCGTAGGGATGGGTACGTTTGAAGCCGGTCTGATAATTTGTTTCCAGTAGTTGTCGCCGCCACCACGTCAGTACTCTCCTGGAACTCGAGGTCGTTGAGGAGACGTGGACGGGCTGCAGGTCATCAGCTGCGGCGGCTGCCGTGGAGTTGTGAACGAGCTGAGGGACGTCAGCTGGGACAACGCCGAAAGCTTTGGTGTTGGGCTCGAGCCGTAACGTAGCACCCCAATAATATAGAGGTACACTGACACTTTACGAGTACAGTAACACTACTCGGGAATTTAGTGTAGTCTAAATTCTAAATATGAATAAATTGGAATACGCCGGCGACGTGTGACGACGCTAAGGATGAGCGTACGTGCGCCTGCGTTGAAAACAAAATCAGTCTCCCCGGGCGGCACGGCGCGGGAGCCTGGTGGGTGAGCGGGGCGCGGGCGGAAGGCGGCCGACCGGTTGATACGGAGACAAAGCAATGCGTGTTCACGTACAGTCCGCTTGGTAAAATAAGTAACAAGCGTGGTACACTTAACTAGTTTAATATTTAGTATAGTTTATTTAGAATTTAGTTTATTTTGAGTAACTGTTTTTAATTAAGTGTTTTAATTATATTTTATAGGTTTTAATTTTGTAAAAAAAAATGCATTTTTATTATATTTCTTATAACCAAGGTTATGTAACATTTTTTATGTTACAGTACCCCGGCGCGTCCGGAAGGATTTTATTACACCTAAATGTGATAAAATCCGTTATATCTTCGCATCTGTAAGCGCACATTCATAATTCTCCATACATACTTCACTCATACATAATTACATCGGTAATAAATTACGCTATATTACTGACGCCTAATTTCTAAAATATAATAAGGTAACTTGTCACTAGGACTGGAAACCATACAGACACGAGTGTATAAAGATGTTAAGACACAAGAAATCAATAAAAAAACAATCTACGCTCTATTAGAACCTACCAATTTGAGGTCTTTTATGTGCCAGGTACCTAAGTCTTTGCCTGCCAAATCCTGCAACACATAAACTAAAGGCGATTTTTTAGCTACAACCTTTGCCTTAATGAATTTCGGAGCTAGCTTTTTGGTGAACTGTTTCCCCTTGTCACTAAGAAAATAGGCACGCTTCATAACGACATCACCTATATTAAATTCAGCTGACTTTCGTCTTAAATTATATTGAGACGTGCTCTTTACATGGGCATGCCATAACTTACTTTGGACATCGTCAAATATTGAAGCCATACAACCTAAGTTCTCAGCATATGCATCGCGGGGCAAAAACAACACTTCCTTCCCTAAATCGGTTTCCGTATAGTGTGTTCCACAAGTCACCAGCTCTCTACCGTAAACTAAAAACGCAGGTGTAAATCCTGTAACCTCATTAACAGAACTGTTAATGGCAAATTGAACCCGTGGAATGAACACGTCCCAAGACCTGTGATCGTCCCCAACAAAAGTGGAAATACAAGTTATTATGGTCCTATTGTAACGTTCTACTAAATTTACTTGAGGAGTGTATTTAGGACTATAGTAGACATTGGGGATATGATAGGTTTCAAATAGATTTTGCATAACCTTGCCAGTAAACTGTGTACCATTATCCATCAGCACAGTTTGGGGAACGCCATGTACCAGGAAAACCGACTTTTCCAAAATTTCGACGATTACCTCTGCAGTAGCCTTTACGATGGGAAAAATTAAACAGTACTTGGAAAAGCAACATGTGATGACTAAGATGTAGTTGTTACGTTTCCTAGTTGTTGGTAATGGACCCATCAGGTCGATTGATAGCATTTGAAACGGGCGTGAGCACTGTTTCGGTCTCCCCATTTCCCCTAAGGTTTGATGGTTCTGAGACTTGTACGACAAACACTTATCGCACGTTCCAATAAATTTGACCACGTCCTGGTACATGCCTGGCCAGAAATATCGTAACGCAAGCCTACGGTAAGTTTTAAAAATGCCCATGTGTCCTGCTGTTGGCTCTGAGTGGTTTTCATGTATAGCCTTTTGACGTAATTCAGCGGGAACAACCAATTTCCATGAAAATTCGTTAGTAAGCTCATGCTTGTTTTTGGATAATCGGTACAATGAATTATCATTAATTCTAAAATTTGGAAAATCTATTGGATAATGAAGACAACCGTTATAAATATTTGTGTACCAGGTATCTTTAGAGTCCAAATGAGAGTTGGAGGTACAAATAGCACTTACTGGAGCACGTGACAAGGCATCAGGAATAACATTATCAACGCCCCTACGATGTTTAAGCGTGAAATTAAAAGCTGACAACCGAACACCCCAACGAGCCAGTCTACCGGTTGGATTGCTAATGGACAGAAACCATTTGAGTGCACTGTGGTCAGTGTATACAGTGAAAGGCTGACCATTTTCGATATAGCAACGCCAATATTCTAAGGCTGTAACCACGGCCAAGGCCTCGCGTTCGCTAACACTGTAGTTTCTTTCAGCAGATGACAAGCTTTTGGACATATACGCAATCGGGTGCTCCCTGCCATCGATAGTTTGTGTCAACATTGCGCCAATTCCGAAATTGCTAGCATCAGAATGCACTTCAAATGGCTTTGTATAATCTGGACAACACAGAACAGGAGCAGAGACCAAACGCTCTTTTAGTTGCTTGAATGCAGCGTCTGCTTCTGGAGTCCATTTAAATGGGGGTGAACCCTTCTTTAAGGAAGTTAATTTATTTAATGGAGCTGCTATTGTACTAAAATTAGGGACAAATCGCCTGTACCAAGTAGCGGTCCCAAGAAATCGCTTTACGTCTTTACGAGACGTCGGTGTCGGATAATTTAGAATAGCCTCCACCTTCGCAGGATCGGTGCGCAAACCGGAACCGTCAACGACGTACCCTAGATACTTAAGCTGGCTACTGAAAAAACGACACTTATCTAAATTAACAGTGAGGTTGGCTTGTTTGAGTTTATCTAAAACACGTAAGAGCAAGGTGACGTGACTATTGAAATCTTTGGAGACGATGATGATGTCATCCAGGTAGGCGAAAACTTTAAGGTCGAACTCTGAGAACAACAGGTCCACTAATCTTTGCTGAGTAGCAGGAGCGTTGGTCAGGCCGAACGCAGTTCGTTTAAAGTGTAGGCTTCCCCTACCGGGCACATAAAATGCCGTCTTCTGCCTATCCTCAGGCTCAATCGCAATCTGCCAAAAGGCCTTGGACAAGTCGATGCTGGACAAGTAACGAGCATCCCTAAGGTTGTCCAAAATCTCGGAGATATACGGGAGGTTATATGCGTCACGCTTTGTCACCGAATTCAATTTACGGCTGTCCAGGCAGAAACGAGGCTCCCCGTTCTTCTTGTTGACAAGCAGGACAGGTGACGACCAGCTGCTTTCGCAAGGCTCGACAACATCTAAGGCGAGCATCTCGTCCACCTGTTCTATCAAGATACGCTGTTTTTCAGGTGACAATCGGTAATAACGTTGGCGAATCGGGCTAGCATCACCAGTATCAATTTTGTGCGTAATTAAGTTCGTAAGACCCAAACCCTTTCGTTCATAAGAAATGTCCTCGAATTGCTTGACAACGTTATTTGCCAATTGTTTTTCAGTCTCGGATAATTCGTCGTAACCCTGGATAAAAGTTCGTTGATTATGCAATTCGGTATTAGCTGTTGTACTGCTGCCATCTAGAACTATACTGCTAAGAAACTTAGGGCAAATTTGAAAGGCACGCCAAAAATCTACACCTAATATGAGGTTGCTCTGGATACCCGGCACGATAAAAGCCTTTAAGATGTGAAATTTACCATCAAAATGTAAAGGAACGTCTATATAACCCTCACTTTGCAACATTTGACCCCCAGCTGCTGTTACAGAAATAAAGTCTCCTTTGGTTACTTTTAACCCACTATCGACAAGGACTTTATGAGCACCATTGCCAAGGATAGTCACAGCAGAACCGGAATCTAATAATCCTGATATTGTAACGTCATTGATCTGCACCGAAACATAAGGTCTATTGTCATTTTGATGATCTTCCTTCAGAATTGTGTCAATTTTATAAGACCTAAAGAATAAATTAATTGAAAGCAGCCAACTTTGCCAGTCATCTTTATCAAAATTAGCCACGCTACAATCATTGACACAATTCTGAGTAACTAGTTTTTTGGACGCTGTTTCCTATCTCTGTTGCAATCAGGACAATCAGGTGTTTTAACATTTTTACGACCACAAACAAAACAAACGATGACATCCTTATTTGCCGTGCACTGACGCAGATTGTGTGTATCCACTCGACATCTAGGACAAAAACGTGTCTTGGATGTTGATGGAGCGATAGCATGTACATAGTTAGGATTAGTTTTATGTGATTCTGACGTATAATTATTTTGCGAATAAGATTTATTATAATTTTGATTATTGTATTTAAATTTATTATTGTTATTAAAATGTGTACTATTATAGTTGCTTTTATTTCTTGATGAACCACCAGAATATGCAAGTTCCGGCGCCAAAGTATCTACACTTGGACGTGGAGGTTCCTTGAATTGAGAAAGCCGCGATTGTATACTTTCGTAGTTACGACACAACGTCTTCAACTCTTCTATGGACTTAATTTCGGAAACGGAAGATAAGGTGCTCGCGTAACATGGTCGGATATTATGAAGTAATATCTCGAGCTTGTCGCTTTCAGGCAAGGTTTTTGACAAACGTGAAAAAAGGCCGGACATAATCGACAAATATATCACGATATTTTCCGTTTCACCCTGTGTGCGAGACCGAATTTCGGAAAGTAGCCTATAATCGAAATCAGCCTGGCCGAAATCCTGCCTCAGAAGCACAACTAGATCGTCCCAGCTTGTCACTTTTTCCCGAACACTTCTAAACCAGTGAATCGCATCGCCTGTGAATATCTCAGTAGCATTGTGTAGAATTTTGCTACTTGGGATATTCTTCGCTGTGCAAAATTCGGAAACGCGTTGAATGAACGCCCTCACACAGGTTTTGCCGTCGTAACGCAATTTTGACAGTTGGTTCGCATTGCCGCCGTCACAAGTCACCGCGATGTTAAGGGGAGAAGGAGAAATGACACGAGAAGACTGAGAATCACTACTAGTAGAAGCCAGCGGGTCTACCACATTACCAACAAGTAGCTTACCAACACGGTCAGAGCAAAGTTGAAATAAGCTAACACATTGATTGAAAGTCTCCCTTTGTTCTTCATCTTCACATTCAATGCGGTTAAGCCGGTGATAAAGGTGATGAACCAGGTTTTGCGCTCGTAGTAAAGTACTCTTTTCTAAAGGCTTCGAGTCTAACAAGGAATTTACCCTATTAATCACTTCCGCTGCACCGTCTAAATCCTCAACCACATCAAACGGACTAGAAAGAATCTCCTCAGATGGAAAAATAGGCCCGCATTTAGCAATTTGCTTACGTAGCTCCTGGACAGTGGAAGCTGGTGTCTCACCCCGAATAGCAACTTCGTACTCGAGTTCAGTTTTTTGTAACGACATAAATTTTATGTGGTAAGCCATTGTAAAAGTAACAAATCCGCGGTAAAATAATAATTAAATTATTCAGTGAGTGTTGAACAAAACACGCAAAAAAAAAAAAAACAACGAAAAATACTCCGTCCGTTACAATAACAATTATAAAAATTTTGAACGCTTTGGTTGTTTTTCTTTTAAAATAATCTACTTGCAAAATTAAAATGAGAAATAAAAAGCGCAAAAAAAACAACAGAAAAACAAAACAAAAAAATAAGCATTAAATGCAACTAATGTGTACGAATAATGGTGTACAAAATTACGAGGTCGTTAAAAAAATAAAAAAATGTTGTACAAAAAAAAAAACAATGCAAAATATTGAGACTGAGTGTACTACTAATAATTAATCACGCAAAGAAAATTGCACTCAATAATTGCAATAAAACAATTTTGAAACTAATTTAGAAGCTAACACTTAATATTGTGTCCGACTGTACCGGAGCAAAAACACAACTTTAACAAAAATTATAAAAAAACTATTCTGTACACCTTAGCTGCTGGCAACCAAAAATAAAACAGAAAAACGTTTCACAAAACAAAAAAAAAACATCAAGCACATAAACCACAACTACCCACCTGGGAACAAATATCAGACCTTTATCCAGAAAAATAAAAAAACCACGGTAAGGGCGCCAGTGCTACGTCTACAGGTCGGGAATAAATAAGTTCAACAAATTAAACTTAAAGAAACGTTTATTCCGCGACACGCCGCTAGCACACGAAAATAAGTCGTAGGGATGGGTACGTTTGAAGCCGGTCTGATAATTTGTTTCCAGTAGTTGTCGCCGCCACCACGTCAGTACTCTCCTGGAACTCGAGGTCGTTGAGGAGACGTGGACGGGCTGCAGGTCATCAGCTGCGGCGGCTGCCGTGGAGTTGTGAACGAGCTGAGGGACGTCAGCTGGGACAACGCCGAAAGCTTTGGTGTTGGGCTCGAGCCGTAACGTAGCACCCCAATAATATAGAGGTACACTGACACTTTACGAGTACAGTAACACTACTCGGGAATTTAGTGTAGTCTAAATTCTAAATATGAATAAATTGGAATACGCCGGCGACGTGTGACGACGCTAAGGATGAGCGTACGTGCGCCTGCGTTGAAAACAAAATCAGTCTCCCCGGGCGGCACGGCGCGGGAGCCTGGTGGGTGAGCGGGGCGCGGGCGGAAGGCGGCCGACCGGTTGATACGGAGACAAAGCAATGCGTGTTCACGTACAGTCCGCTTGGTAAAATAAGTAACAAGCGTGGTACACTTAACTAGTTTAATATTTAGTATAGTTTATTTAGAATTTAGTTTATTTTGAGTAACTGTTTTTAATTAAGTGTTTTAATTATATTTTATAGGTTTTAATTTTGTAAAAAAAAATGCATTTTTATTATATTTCTTATAACCAAGGTTATGTAACATTTTTTATGTTACACTATGATAAACTTTTAAACAAATACTCTACATATACTACTTTTAACATTAATTTGTTTTACACCGTTCGAGGCCCAAGGTTTCTAGTCTTGTGTCTTGCTTGATCCTTGATAAGATGTACAACAGGATCCAGAGCCGGTGGTATTGAAAATGGGATATTCTTTGATTTCAATAGCCTCGCGAGGCATTCGATCATTATCGAGGATTATTCTCCTGTTTAATAATATTTAAATATTGCCTCGTTGCTCGAATAAATCGTGACTCAGTCGAGCACGCCAAAACTGGTTCAAGGAGGCGCTCCTGTAGTCTTCCGATGGAGCACTTGTTCCGTTGATCATCTGAAACAAAAACTCTAAGCACAGTATCACAAAGCTCGGTCACTCCTGACCTAGTAGGTACAAGTAAAACTAATAAAAGCATGTCTTCATTATAATTCTCAAAAATGAAATAGGGTCAATAATTAAGCCATATTTAAATTATGCTGATTGTATTTTATCTAATCTACAACTTTCTAGAATATTAGAGCTCTACTTAAGTATATTCTAAACAGAAGGAAGTTTAAAAAGCACAGTAGGTAAGTTTCGAATAATGTTTTTGTGACAAACGTAGGTAAGTACATTTATTTGTATGCTCATCAAATATTCACGAAGACGATTCTACTGAAGAACCCCAACATCAGACTTCATTATTAATATTATTCGCGATTTAAATGTCGCAAGTTTTGAAACCTTATTCCTTAGGTAACCTTCTAAACGAAAGTTGAAATTAAATAAAAAAAAGAAATATTGTCAAAACTATAAGCTAATCTTAAATAATTTACCTAAACATCTAACTCTTAAATTGAAGACAGACTGATAGTTAAATTATATTAAATTAAGTACCTTACTATTTTTCGGATCTCAGAGATTTACAGACAAACTCAATACTGAACATATCTCATAAAAGCAAATTCACAACAAAATAACAATAGAGAAGACTGATGTTGAATTCTACAATTTACTGTAGTTATAAGAATGAGCCCAAAATTTTATGAAAAGAACAAGAACCGAAAAATTATGGGTATTATGAAATAAGCTATTTCAAATGCAGGTAAATACAAAAAAAAATTAAGCATTTTTTTTGTTAACTGTAACTATTTAGAACTCAGGGAAAAGTATTCACTTTAAAAATTTGGTTGAAATTATCGATATATTTGTCATAACATGAGAAAAACAATTTTTAAATTTATAAGGCCTCTTTATGACGTTTTAATAGAATTTTAATTATATTTTATGTTTAAATTATCAATATTAATTATCATCATCTATTGAAGTTAATTATAAGTATTATACGAATAAAAGGTGTATTATTGTAGTTAATAAGGCATTAATTGATTTAATATTCACTGAATAAATGAAATGAAATCAATAAAGCTCTAATGCTCTTGCATTTTATTACATCTGACATATTATTGTAGATTCTAGTTTAAAAAAAAAATTAAGCTATAGCCGTCACAATCATGGAATCTCAAGCTCATCAATAATTAAGAGAGTCTTTGGCGTATAGTTTATGAATTACATAAAGTAGGTAACTATACAAGACGTCAACAAATTTAGATTTTCGGTCCTGATGAATGTGAGTAACAACGATTGCAAACTTATAAATGGAGGGTAGATTTTACCGTTGCCGTTAACTTGATTCTAACACGGGTACAGGAATGTTTCCATTGTTGACTTAGAATAGTAAACTACGTAACGGTCATGTAAATTATGAGCCTTTGTTGTAAAATTTCTTGTCGAAATATTATCTCATCGCAGAAATAAACGTCAGGCTAAGTGTACACCAAAATTTCGATTGTATTATTAATTTCTAGTAACGCAATAGTAACTTTTTACTTGCACTTACTGGTAATACTTTATTGACAAATACCCTCTAAACTGAGTATGTTTTTATCACATCTACCCCAGAATCTAGCTACAGTTTTATTTTTAATCACTGTACTAAAGTCGTAGTGAAAAGTGAACGACTGACCTTTGTGTTTTAAAATCTCTGTCGTGCACACGCCATGCGTTGTTCCTTGGTGTTCGCCGATCTTGCGTTGCCTTTACTGGTAAAATGGCTGGCGACGTGTCCCACTGTTCCTCACTTGAAGCAATCAATTTCACTTGCCGACTTGGAAGGGTTAATTTATTTTCTTCATTCATTATTACGGTGGTTGCCGAGAACAGAAGAATATGAGATGAAGGACGAACGTGTATTGTTCTAGTCGTCCCGATATTGTGGAGCGTAGGGTTGTGTACCGGCTTCTGATGTTAGCGGGGGATCCATACTGGTTTTAAATAAGACAATCATGTGATGGACAAACTGTATTTAACGACCTTCTTCTTCGAGTGTCTGACCAAGAATGCGGGCTTAACGATGTTGCAGCCTTTTATAAGTTAATGTCAACAAGATGCACCTGCACTCTTGAGTCAAATTGTAGTAATAAGAATAGTAGTTACTCACCGGAGAGGGTTTGTTATGGTTGCAGGCTCTTAAATGCAAACTCAGGCTTAAGTCCAATAGATTTAATGGTTATCACCATTAGCACACACAAGCATACAAGCACAGGTAAGTATAGGTAAATACAGGAAGAAAGCACAAGAAAGTAAGCGCGAAAGCGTAAGCGGTCGCGGCGTTGAGCGGCGTCAGTTCGGTGTCAAGATGCAATTCCGACTGGCGGGAGGCGGGCGGCGCGGGCGCGAGTTAAGGGTGCTGCAACGCCCAAATCCTCTCGCGTCAGCGATAATTATCGCATATCAGCATCAACGCAGTAAACACCTTTCTGGGACATGCGTCAATGCTGAAGATGCAGAAATTAGCTATAAATAGTAATATTAATTAATTTTAAGATTAGAATACTTTTGATTGTAAAACTGTACTGTTACTCTGTTAGTTGAAATAAAGATTTTTTTTAACTTAAATCTCTGCCGTTCACTTAATTGGCGCTGAGGACAGGATTCCCGTCGTTTTCCTGACACGTCCAGTGACCGATATTTCGCGATCGCACCGTGCCGGACAACGTACGTTTCAACGTTTCAACGGGAAGCCGAACAAATAAATTTATTAAGTAACGCAAGAAGACCAGTCGCAGCAGTAGCAAGCAGCCGATCCAGAACGCTGTCCAACTCCAGCCGACCGGAAACAATCCAGAAGGTTCCACCACAGTGAGGACTCGTGAAAGCAGCCGGGGGGAATGTGAGTCAATCTTTTTCATCATCCTTTTCTTGCTCCTTTTATACGTATCCTCACTTGTATTAAATATATGTGTGTTATTAGGGATTAGCAACGCCGTAATAACATTAATATATCGTCATTGAAGGTATCAAATTCTACTTTCAATTGACATCGTTAGTTAGGTACTATATTATAAAACAAATAAGTAGTTATTTCTGTTAAGTGTATTTATATCGCAATTTTAAAATAATGGAAGGAATTACGGAAGTTCCACAGTCACTCATCAATCTTATCCCGCTTTTTGAAGGCAATACGAGACAATTGCCAGTTTATATAAAGAAATGCGAGTATGTTATTAGTAGGTATACTAGGAGTCCCGAACAGGACCGATATCTGTACGAGATTATTACTAGTAGGTTAACAGGGCAAGCAGCTATTTTAATAGCCGAACAGGAGGACATCACAACATGGGATGACCTCAAGTTAGCCCTTAGTAAGCATTTCGGGGATCATAGGAACGAGCATGGCCTCAAATTGGCTTTAGAAGGACTCGTTATCCAAAAGGACGAAAGTTATTTAGAGTTTTGTCAACGAATTCAGCATCATCTTGGTATATTACTTGCGAAAGTCACAGAGACAGTAGCAGACCCGAATACGCGAAGGTCCAAAGGCGAGCTTTACCATCAGTTAGCTTTTGATACCTTCACCTACAATTTACCACAGAAGTTAGTTGAATTAATTTACGATAAAGGCGTAAGTAAGTTAGAAGACGCGTTACGAGTAGTTTTAGAACGCCAGAACCTCCAAAATGTGTATAATTTAAAGAATCCCTTCAGGAACAACGTAAATAATAGGCAGAATCATAATCAAAATAATTTCGAGCCTCATAATAGGCAGGATAGACATCCGAATAGGAATATTTTTAATTCCGTTAGTCAAAATAGTAACCGTAGACCGCCAAATAATTTTAATTCACCAAATAGTTCATTCCAATATCGAAATAATAGGCCACAAAATAATAATTCTAATAATATGCGCAATCAATGGCAACAACCGCTGGTATCGGGGCCGCCAAATGCACAATCAGCAACCTTCGGGTTATTCACCGTTCGCTTCGCAAAACCAACACGTGCCGCCGCCGCGTAATGTACCGTCGGGCTCTAACACTGACGTCACTATGAGAACGGCTAGTTCGAGACGTGTTAATTATACGGAAAATTATGATACGAACCCTATACATTTTGAATCAAATGAGGAACCAACCCCGGGACCATCCCACAGCTATACTGAGGCGGAAAATTTTTTCATAATGGCCTCCACGATAGAAGGCGAATAGAGTTAAATTTTAATAGGTTACGTAGACTGCCACACATTTTAGTTCCCGAATTGCAAGGCGTTTTTATGATAGATACTGGTAGTACTAGATCGTTTATTAGTCCCGAAAAGGTAGAAAAATATTACAAAAACTATAAGCAACTGGAAAGATTTGAAGTGGTCAGTACCCACGCATGTAGCAAACATGACACGGTTGTCTCTATCCCGTTACCTAAGATTTTCAATAGCTTAGAGCGGCACAAGTTTTATGTATATAGTGTCGATAGTAAATACGACGGATTAATTGGTAGCGACCTGTTGAAACAATTAGGTGCAAATATTGACATGAAAAGTCAAATGTTGTATACAAATACAACACGAATACCTATTGTTTACACGCCGCCAATGCGAGAGAAACTCGAATTACCTCCTCGCAGCGAGTTACGGGTCAAGTTACCGGTAAATTTATTAAATGGCGATGCCATATTAGACTTTAAACAATTTACAGAAGGCATAAGAATGCCAACCGCACTTGTTAGCTGTGTCAATGGATACGCTACAACTGTGATTCAGAATTATAAGTCAGAGAAATTGACTTTAGTAATTACGGCACCTTTCAAAGTCGAGCCTTATTCTGATGAAAAAATAAATTTAAATTTTTCGCAAGACGCGACCTCCACGAACCAATTATTGTCAGAAAATCTCTCAAAATTGAGATTGGATGACTTGAATAAAGAGGAAAAAGAACAAATAAGTCAGTTATGTGAGGAATATAAGGACATATTTTACTGTGAACATATTCCGTTATCTTTCACTAACCAAGTGAAACATAAAATTCGAACGGTCAACGAAGACCCTATATATATTAAAGCGCATAGAATGCCTCCTGTCCAGACACAGGAAATTAAAAAACAAGTGGAAAAAATGCTTAATGACAACGTCATTCAAGAGTCACACTCTCCATGGAGTGCCCCAGTCCATTTAGTACCTAAGAAGATGGATATGTCAGGGGAACAAAAGTGGCGTATGGTCATTGACTACAGACGTCTTAATGACATCACAGTTGATGACAAGTACCCGCTACCAAACATAAATGACCTGTTTGATATGCTGGGAAAAAGCACATACTTCACCACTTTGGACCTGGCTAGTGGGTATCACCAGATCGAAGTGAATGACGAAGATAAGCCCAAAACAGGCTTCAGCACGCCATTTGGCCACTATGAGTTCCACAGGATGCCCTTTGGACTGAAAACGGCTCCAGCGACGTTCCAGCGAGCCATGGACAACGTCCTGAGAGGACTTCAAGGAATACATTGTCTTGTATACCTTGATGATGTTATAATCTTCTCAAGCAGCCTTCAGGAACACATAATCAAACTGAAAGCAGTATTTGATAGGTTCAGAGAAACAAATTTAAAAGTCCAATTGGATAAGTCCCACTTTCTCAGGAAGGAAGTCCTCTATCTCGGACATACCATAACGAGTGAAGGACTTAAGCCAAACGACGACAAAATTACTGCGGTACTTAATTACCCCATCCCAAAAACCACTACTGAAATAAAAAGCTTTTTAGGACTCATAGGATATTATAGGAAATTTATAAAGGATTTCGCAAAAATTACTAGACCAATGACTGTATGTTTGAAGAAAGGGAAAAAGATTTTATTAGATGATGAATACAAGGAAAGCTTTGAACTTTGTAAGAAAATATTAACTAACGCACCATTGTTGCAATTCCCAGATTTTAAGAAACCTTTCATCTTGACCACAGACGCTTCAAACTACGCAATAGGCGCAGTATTATCTCAAGGAACCATTGGTTCAGATAAGCCCGTAGCATACTTTAGCAAAACATTAAGCGACACTCAAGTCAGATACAGTACTATAGAAAAGGAACTTTATGCCGTAATAGAGGGTGTAAAACATTTTAGACCGTATCTGTATGGAAATAAGTTCTATATTTATACCGATCATCGTCCCCTCGCTTGGTTGTACTCGTTGAAAGAACCCAACAGTAAACTTACGCGATGGCGATTAAGGTTAAACGAGTACACATTTGAAATTTTATATAAAAAAGGTAACCAGAACACGAACGCTGACGCTATGTCTCGTATAAAACTTAATATAACAAACGATGACAATGAGTCAATGACAGTTAATGTAGACGAACAAGAACAAAAAATACAAAAACACGTAGAGTCACTTGTTGATCAAATAACAAAACTAAGTAGGCCTGAATCAGAACCAGAAATAGAAACTATAGAGCTTTCAGATTCAGATGATGGAGCCACAGCTCACTCTGTCTCGAACCGAGAACACGAAGGTATCCCAATAATGAATGAAGCGATAGATATGAAACCTAAACAGATTTTAGTCTATACTTGGTTCAAAAATGATATCAGTGTCAAGGATAGTTCTAATAAAAAGCAGAAAATCCTTGAAGTCCACATGCCAGTTGGGAACGAACAGTTAGTTAAGAAATTCTTAAAGGAATATGTAGATTTTAAAAATAAATACTATATTTATTTTGAAGTACCAGAGTTTCGAAAGACCTTCAGTCACGTTGTAACGAAACTTTCCAAAAAAGGTACGCAAAACTTAGTAGAATGTACAGAACGAGTTGTGAACATGACGGATGAAGATGATATAAAAGAATTAGTCAAAAAATATCACGAAGGTAAGACATGTCACAGAGGAATAAATGAAACTTTAGCCAAACTTAAAAGGTCGTATTGGTGGAGCAATATGAAAGAAACAATTTCCGCAATAATTAATTCATGTGAACAATGTCGCAAGATGAAGTATGAAAGAAAGCCCATTAAGCCATTTATCCAACTCACTCAAAATCAGGAATCACCATTCCAGGAAATTTTTATAGACCTCTTATTTATTGAAGGTAAATATTACCTAACAGCAGTAGATGCCTTTAGCAAATTAGCACAGGCAATAGGTATACCAAATCGAAGCACTCCAGAAGTCGTAAGAGCTTTGATTAAGTATTTCAGCATGTATGGTATTCCCAGGAAAATCAGTTGTGATTCTGGTGCAGAATTCAACAACGAACTAATGAAGGAACTATTGAGTTTATATAAAATTGAATTGCACATAGGAACCCCAAATAACCCTAATTCGATGGCTATAGTAGAACGATTTCATTCTACTCTAATTGAAATTTACCGTTTAGCAAAATATGATAAAAGCGAACAGGACGCGGCATCTGTCATGACCTATGCTATAATGGCCTATAATAACTCCATTCATAGCGCAACAACGTTTACCCCATTCGAAATGGTTTTTGGCCATACAGACACCGGAAATCTGTTCGATATAGATAGGGAACGAAATCTTATGCAAAAATTGCTTATAGACCACAGGAAACGATTAAAAGTACTATATGAATATGTTAGTGAGAAATTAGTAAATGATAAGGTCAAAGTTAGGGAAAAGAAAGGAGGCGAAATCCCACCAGAAATTAAGGAAGGCGATACGATTTTTATGAAGGACACGAGAATCCGTAAAGCTAAAGAGTTACCTAGATTCGAAAAAGCTAAAGTTATAGGCAAACCAGATAGGAATATAATCCCTGTCCAAGTAAAAAAGCGTAACACCCGAGTAGCACTCAAGAATATCAAACGACCTCCACAGGTGGCGTGTGATATTACTGATGGCCCTGGCGCATCAGGGATGCAGCCTCAACATCCAAAACCTCGAGCGGAGTCCGGGGATAGCTCCAGTCAAGATGGGTACAGCTCTGATGAGGACTAGTTCCTGGAGCATTATTAAGACAATAGATCTAGAATCGATAAGTTTATTATTAGAAGCTAATTTAGAACAGTATAGTAAGTTGAAACAAATTATTGATAGTAACATAGATACTAGAAGAGAACTGATGGGTTTAGAAGTACAAGTAAATTCTTTTATAGAGCTTTCTAGAGATAGATTATTACAGATTCTGCCAACGGCAAGAACAAAACGAGGTATTCTCAACCCATTAGGATCAGTTGTTAAATTAATTACGGGAAACTTAGATAACGACGATGCAATTAGATTTAATACGGCAATCGATAATATGAAACATAAGGAGACATCAGTAGAAAATAAGGTAACATTACTTCAAAAAGCTCTTGATAAATTAGTAAACGTCTCAAGTGACATTAATTTTAACGTTAAACATTTAGGTTATAAAACTAAACAATTAGAGTCAATTCAAAAAGAAGAGTTTAAACTTTTTAATTTGGTTTCCATAATGAACAGCGTTTACCAGATTCTAAATAACTTTCGGACTATTTATAATATTATTCAGGAAATAGAAACCGCCATAGCTTTTAGTAAACTGTCAACGCTACACCAGTCCGTAATAAATTCAACTGAATTAATTAATGTTCTTTTTGAAATAGAGAAACACGCTACTGTAGTTTATCCAGTTTCAAAAGAAAATTTAGTTAAGATAGAACGTAGTATAGAATTAAAATCATTTATTAGTAATAATCGCTTAACTTTTGTATTAGATATCCCACTTATTGAAAAGAACACATATATTTATTACAAGATTATCCCTATTCCAATATATAAACCTGAAACCGATAAAACATTCACAATAATTCCCAAATATCCATTCCTCATGATGAATAGATTGCAATTCAAACCTGTAGCTAGATATTGCGAGGAAATAGAGGAAGACAAATACCTCTGCACTGATGATGACGTCGTGCAGCATCCAACAGCAACCTGTATAGAACAACTGATGCTACTTAAAGATAGCCTCACAAAATGTAACCAGCAGACAATCAAAACTGAAGATACAATTATCCAGAAAATTACATCTGACCACTGGCTCCTCTACACCAGAAGAAGAGCAGTGATAACCGAAACCTGCGGAGATGAAGTCTCCAAACACAACCTAGAGGGAACATTCATACTGACACCAACCAAATACTGCGAAACCCAAATAGATGATATAACCATAAAGGCAACGAGCAATACTACAACAACCAGCTATACATTACCGTCTGTAATATTACCAGAACCGCAGCTTCAGATCCAGAGGAACGAGAACGAGGTAGATCTTCGAGGCGTGGACTTCAGCGATGTAAAGGACATCCTCAACAGCGTCAAGTACAATAGTGATAGTGATGATAGTGAAAGCTATGTCATTAGCTATAGAGTCAGTGTGTGGACCATTGCGTTATACGTCGCAGCACTTATTATAGCATTAACATATATCTCCCATAAGCTACATTCTATATTTTTCAGACGAAATTATCTGAAGCCAACTGTGTCACCTTCAGATAACTTCTCTCTTGAGGAGGGAGGAGTTAAGGGTGCTGCAACGCCCAAATCCTCTCGCGTCAGCGATAATTATCGCATATCAGCATCAACGCAGTAAACACCTTTCTGGGACATGCGTCAATGCTGAAGATGCAGAAATTAGCTATAAATAGTAATATTAATTAATTTTAAGATTAGAATACTTTTGATTGTAAAACTGTACTGTTACTCTGTTAGTTGAAATAAAGATTTTTTTTAACTTAAATCTCTGCCGTTCACTTTAGCTTCTCATATTTTTCACTAGCTGGCGGATTGACAATTATATCTTTAATTTCTGCAGCGTACTGGTGATCTAACTGGGATAGTACATAATAAAATTTTGTCGCGTCGGATGTGATGTTTGACAAAGCGAACTGGCCTTCCACTTGAGCAAACCAAACAGCTGGTTCCTGTGGCCAAAATGGTGGTATTCGAACTCCGACACGGAATGTGTCGGCACCATTGGACAACTGCGGATTTACCGTTATCTTTGGTGCATTCAAACCGCTTGTGCCTTCTCCGTTATTAGCCATACTAATTCTTAGTATTATCTACTTATTCTCACAAGGTTGCGTTTAATGTTCAGATTGAGGGGTCACCACTGTAGTAATAAGAATAGTAGTTACTCACCGGAGAGGGTTTGTTATGGTTGCAGGCTCTTAAATGCAAACTCAGGCTTAAGTCCAATAGATTTAATGGTTATCACCATTAGCACACACAAGCATACAAGCACAGGTAAGTATAGGTAAATACAGGAAGAAAGCACAAGAAAGTAAGCGCGAAAGCGTAAGCGGTCGCGGCGTTGAGCGGCGTCAGTTCGGTGTCAAGATGCAATTCCGACTGGCGGGAGGCGGGCGGCGCGGGCGCGCGCAGGTGGACTCGCCCGCTGCACGGCGCGGCGCGGGCGCAGCGAAGATGAACTTGCCCGCTGTGACGTCACGCGCTTGCCCATTGCCTCGCGATGTCGACACGGCGCGTCCCGGAGTTGGTGCGTATTGGTTTTGTATATTTGTTTATGTTATGTTATTTATTTATGTATGTGCTTATATTGTATGTAGTGCTTTATTTATTTATATTATACTATGTAATTATATTTGTAATATGTAGTTATTTAGTTAAGTGTTTTATTATTATATAAGTATATAAGTATGTTTATGTATATAAGTAAATAATATATATTTATTAGTATATACATATAGGTGGCAACGCCACATCAGTCCCCCCCAGAGACCGTCTCACGGGCGATAATAATCTGGGAATACAACCCGTCGGCCTGATCTGGTTTTTCTAATTTCTTTTTCTGTCTTTTGTTTTTCAGCATTTTGTTTTTCAGCCTTTTGTCTTTCAGGTTCTTTTTTAGTTTCAGTCTCTGTAGGTGTTTTTGTCTCATCCAGTATGTATGCCGGTTTCAAGCGATCGATGGAAACTGTAGATTTCTTTCCATTCACCTGGATCTTAAAATATTTCTCTCCTCGTTCTACAACTGCGTGTGGTCCTGTATACGCTGGCTTGAGCGCGCCACGCACAGCGTCTTCTCTTAGGAAGACGTGGGTGGCGGATGCTAAGTCTTTGAATACGAAGGTCTTCTTCGTACCATGCCTTGAGGTAGGCACAGGTTGAAGCTTTTGAATTACACTCCGTAGGCGTGCAGTGAAGTCGGTGACGTCAGTTGTAGTGTCGGTGGTTGGTTGAAAGAATTCCCCAGGCAGTCTTAGCGTTTCGCCATATACCAGCTCTGTGGATGAAGTCTGCAAGTCGTCTTTGTAGGCACTTCTTACTCCCAGTAGTACTAATGGCAAGGCTTCAGTCCAGTTTTCTTGTGCATGACAGACGATGGCTGCTTTCAGCTGCCTGTGGAATCTTTCAATGAGTCCATTGCAGGCGGGGTGATATGCAGTAGTACGTCGATGCTTAAAACCGGTTATTTTCGCCAGGTATTTGAAGAGTGCAGATTCGAATTGGGCTCCTCTGTCTGTTACTATATCTACAGGACTACCAAATCTAGATATCCAGATGGTGAGTAGCGATTTCGCTACTGTCTCTGCCGTTATATCCATCATTGGTATTGCCTCTGGCCAGCGTGTGAAGCGATCTATTGCGGTGAGACAGTAACGATATCCTTGTGATGGAGGCATTGGGCCTATGATATCGATGTGCACATGGGTAAATCTGGTTTTCGGCAACAGGTAAGTTCCAAGGGGTGCTTGAACATGTCTTGTTACCTTTGACCTTTGGCAAGCTGTGCAGGCTCGAGCCCACTCCCGACAATCCTTGTTAATGCTTGGCCATACGAAGCGTTCAGCCACGAGTCTCGCGGATGCCTTGATACCTGGGTGGCTGAGTGAGTGTAGGCTGGTAAAAACTTGTCGTCGATATTCTGGCGTGACATAAGGTCTAAGGGTCGAAGTGCTGTCATCACAGTATAGTTCCTTAGGTGATCCTGGAATCGCTAGCTTCTTTAAGGATATGGTGTAGGTCGTGTCTCCATTCAGGATCTGAGCAAGTTCTTGATCCGTGTCTTGTGATTCGGCGAGTTGTGACAAATCAACTGGTTTCTCGAGCTCCTCAATTCTTGATAGGGTGTCCGCGACTACATTGTTCTTTCCAGAAATGTGTCTTATGTCCGTTGTGAATTGGGAGATATAGTCGAGATGACGAAACTGCCTTGGTGAGCAACTTGACTTGCTGGTTGTGAATGCAAAGCACAATGGCTTGTGGTCTGTGAAGACTGTAAACACTCGTGCCTCCAACATGTGCCTGAAATATTTAATTGAGTTGTAAATCGCCAACAGTTCTCGATCATATGGCGAGTATTTCTGCTGCGATGAACTAAGCTTTTTGGAGTAAAATGCGAGTGGCTGCCAGGAATCTCCTATCTTTTGCTGCAAGACTCCACCGAGAGAAGTGTCAGAAGCGTCTGTTACCAGCGCGAGGTGAGCTTCGCAATCCGGATGTGCTAATAACGCTGCATTACAGAGGCTAGTCTTGCAGTCGAGGAAGGTTCTCAGAAGATCGTCCTTCAAATCGACTGGATGTGATCCTTTAACTGACCCGGTGAGTAGATTATGCAGGGGAGCCTGGAGTTGAGCTGCTTGTGGGATAAAGCGGCGATAAAAATTTATCATCCCGAGAAACCTTCTCAATTCCTTCACAGTTTTGGGCGTAGGGAATGATTTTATCGCCTCTACCTTTATATCCAGGGGCTTCGTGCCTTCCGCCGAGATGTGATATCCTAGGAACTTGACTTCAGGAACTCCGAAAATGCATTTGGAAGGGTTAATGACGATTCCATACTCCTTGAGCTTGGCGAATAGCTGTCGCAGGTGATTTTCGTGCGTTTTTTCGTCAGGCGAGAAGATAAGGAAGTCGTCCAAATAAGCGTATACGAAGTCCATGCCCCTGGTGACCTCGTCGATAAATCTTTGAAAAGATTGACCTGCGTTTCTGAGGCCGAAGCCCATGAAGGGTAGCTCGTATAAACCAAATGGCGTAGCTATGGCTGTTTTCGGTATATCCTCAGCATTTACTGGTATTTGATTATACGCTTTCACGAGGTCTACTGTGGAGAAGATCTTGCATCCGGCGAGCTGATGAGCGAAGTCATGAATGTGACGAATTGGGTATCGGTCCGGGATTGTTCGTGCATTTAGCTGCCTGTAATCACCACAGGGTCTCCAGCCGTTATCTTTTTTAGGTGCGAGATGCAGCGGCGAAGACCAGGGGCTCTGAGATGGTCTAGCTGTTCCACATTTTAGCATAGACTCGAACTCTTGCTTGGCGATTTTCAGCTTGTCAGGAGCTAGTCTTCTAGGAGTGCAGTGAATTGGAGGCCCGTCAGTGGTCTTGATGTAATGCACGGTATTGTGTTTTATCTCCCGATGTACTCCTGGTGGTCGAGTGATCTCCGGAAAATCTCGTACGATGTCATTATACTTTGATCCTCCGAAAGATGTCTTGATTGAAGATATGATATCTGTCGTCGTGCTGGACACTGCCATTGTAGAAAGAGACGTCGTGTTGTCTACCAGGCGCTTGTGTCGGCAGTCGACTACTAAATTGTAGAAAGATAGGAAGTCGACGCCTATAATTGCTTTTGTAACGTCGGCAACAACAAATTGCCAACTATAATCCCGACGGAGGCCAAGGTCCAAATTTAATTGTGCGTTACCGTAGGTGCTGATGATAGATCCATTTGCGGCGAACAGCTGGTATTTGGTTTTAGGTCGATGTTCGCGTAGAGCAGAGCGTGGGAAAACGCAGAGGTCGCTACCTGTATCGACGAGGAACTGCATTTTAGACCGACGATCCGTAACAAACAGGCGACCGGAACTAGAGCAATCATCGGCCGCCATTACTGATTGCTCTGAGCGTTTCCCGAGTTAAAATCACACGGTTTCACGCATTTCGTAGCCTGCGAGTGAAATTTGGAGTGATACCAACATACTGGCCAACGACGGTAGCTGGACTGCGATCGACTGTGACTGGTTCCACGACTTCGGCTGCGGCTGTGCCTGTGAGATCCATCACGCCTACCCTTGGGGCGAGACCCGGTCCTCAACTCCGAACGTAGATCGTGCATCTGCCGTGTTAGTTCTGCGATCTGATTGGCCATGTAGTCGATTGTTGAGTTACCTGTTGTGCTTGCTACTTGTGGGCTACTAGGAGAAAGATCCCATATACGATCGGCTGTGCTGGCTAGTGCTTCGAGCGTCTGCGGCGCCGGCTGTGATGCGATTGCAGCCTGGATGTTCATAGGAAGGCGATTAATCCATATGGTCCTTAAGAACTCCTCGTGAACCACTGGACCTGCAAGGTGCTTAAGGTGTCGTAAGAACTGCGAGGGTTTGCGGTCTCCTAACTCTTCGTGGATAAGCAGATCCTTAAGCTCTTTTTCACGGGATGCCGACAGCCTTTTTATTAACTCCGACTTTAGCTTCTCATATTTTTCACTAGCTGGCGGATTGACAATTATATCTTTAATTTCTGCAGCGTACTGGTGATCTAACTGGGATAGTACATAATAAAATTTTGTCGCGTCGGATGTGATGTTTGACAAAGCGAACTGGCCTTCCACTTGAGCAAACCAAACAGCTGGTTCCTGTGGCCAAAATGGTGGTATTCGAACTCCGACACGGAATGTGTCGGCACCATTGGACAACTGCGGATTTACCGTTATCTTTGGTGCATTCAAACCGCTTGTGCCTTCTCCGTTATTAGCCATACTAATTCTTAGTATTATCTACTTATTCTCACAAGGTTGCGTTTAATGTTCAGATTGAGGGGTCACCACTGTAGTAATAAGAATAGTAGTTACTCACCGGAGAGGGTTTGTTATGGTTGCAGGCTCTTAAATGCAAACTCAGGCTTAAGTCCAATAGATTTAATGGTTATCACCATTAGCACACACAAGCATACAAGCACAGGTAAGTATAGGTAAATACAGGAAGAAAGCACAAGAAAGTAAGCGCGAAAGCGTAAGCGGTCGCGGCGTTGAGCGGCGTCAGTTCGGTGTCAAGATGCAATTCCGACTGGCGGGAGGCGGGCGGCGCGGGCGCGCGCAGGTGGACTCGCCCGCTGCACGGCGCGGCGCGGGCGCAGCGAAGATGAACTTGCCCGCTGTGACGTCACGCGCTTGCCCATTGCCTCGCGATGTCGACACGGCGCGTCCCGGAGTTGGTGCGTATTGGTTTTGTATATTTGTTTATGTTATGTTATTTATTTATGTATGTGCTTATATTGTATGTAGTGCTTTATTTATTTATATTATACTATGTAATTATATTTGTAATATGTAGTTATTTAGTTAAGTGTTTTATTATTATATAAGTATATAAGTATGTTTATGTATATAAGTAAATAATATATATTTATTAGTATATACATATAGGTGGCAACGCCACATCATGACTATTTGAACATTCAATTTTACTTAATAGATAAATTCATTGATCCTAAAGCAATTAATCGTAGTTTAATTTCATGTATTAACAAATGTAATATAATTTATTTTAACGTACATTAATTTTATTTATAATGATAATTACTATGCAAATCATTATTGGTCTACCTACAAAGTAATACTAAAGATTTTACCAATATTGGAGAGGCGCTAACATGTATCCTGTATGTATCCTGTATGTATCCTGTATGTATTTGTATGTATCCTGTATGTATCTGTATGTATCCTGTATGTATTTGTATGTATCCTGTATGTATCCTGTATGTATTTGTATGTATCCTGTATGTATTTGTATGTATCCTGTATGTATTTGTATGTATCCTGTATGTATTTGTATGTATCCTGTATGTATCTGTTTGTATCCTGTATGTATTTGTATGTATCCTGTATGTATCTGTATGTATCTGTATGTATCCTGTATGTATTTGTATGTATCCTGTATGTATCATGTATGTATTTGTATGTATCCTGTATGTATCCTGTATGTATCCTGTATGTATCCTGTATGTATCCTGTATGTATCCTGTATGTATTTGTATGTATCCTGTATGTATTTGTATGTATTTGTATGTATCCTGTATGTATCTTGTATGTATTTGTATGTATCCTGTATGTATCTTGTATGTATACTGAATGTATCCTGAATGTATTTGTATGTATCCTGTATGTATCCTGTATGTATCCTGTATGTATCCTGTATGTATCCTGTATGTATTTGTATGTATCCTGAATGTATTTGTATGTATCCTGTATGTATATGTATGTATCCTGTATGTATTTGTATGTATCCTGTATGTATCCTGTATGTATTTGTATTTATCCTGTATGTATTTGTATGTATCCCTTATGTATCCTGTATGTATCCTGTATGTATTTGTATGTATCCTGTATGTATCCTGTATGTATCTTGTATGTATTTGTATGTATCCTGTATGTATCCTGTATGTATTTGTATGTATCCTGTATGTATCCTGTATGTATCCTGTATGTATCCTGTATGTATTTGTATGTATCCTGAATGTATTTGTATGTATCCTGTATGTATCGGTATGTATCCTTTATGTATCTGTATGTATCCTGTATGTATTTGTATGTATCCTGTATGTATCCTGTATGTATTTGTATTTATCCTGTATGTATCCTGCATGTATTTGTATGTATCCTGTATGTATCCTGTATGTATTTGTATGTATCATGTATGTATCCTGTATGTATCCTGTATGTATTCTGTATGTATCCTGAATGTATTTGTATGTATCCTGTATGTATATGTATGTATCCTGTATGTATTTGTATGTATCCTGTATGTATCCTGTATGTATTTGTATTTATCCTGTATGTATTTGTATGTATCCCTTATGTATCCTGTATGTATCCTGTATGTATTTGTATGTATCCTGTATGTATTTCTATGTATCCTGTATGTATCATGTATGTATCGTGTATGTATTTGTATGTATCCTGTATGTATCCTGGATGTATCCTGTATGTATCCTGTATGTATTTGTATGTATCCTGTATGTATTTGTATGTATCCTGTATGTATCCTGTATGTATCCTGCATGTATCTGTATGTATTAGTATGTATCCTGTATGTATTTGTATGTATCTGTATGTATTAGTATGTATCCTGTATGTATTTGTATGTATCCTGTATGTATCCTGTATGTATCCTGTATGTATCCTGTATGTATCCTGTATGTATCCTGTATGTATTTGTATGTATCCTGTATGTATCTTGTATGTATTTGTTTGTATCCTGTATGTATCCTGTATGTATCCTGTATGTATCTGTATGTATCCTGTATGTATTTGTATGTATCCTGTATGTATCCTGTATGTATTTCTATGTATCCTGTATGTATCCTGTATGTATCCTGTATGTATCCTCTATGTATCCTGTATGTATTTGTATGTATCCTGTATAAATTTGTATGTATACTGTATGTATCCTGTATGTATCCTGTATGTATCTGTATGTATCCTGTATGTATCTGTATGTATCCTGTATGTATTTGTATGTATCCTGTATGTATCTGTATGTATCTGTATGTATCCTGTATGTATTTGTATGTATCCTGTATGTATCCTGTATGTATTTGTATGTATCCTGTATGTATCCTGTATGTATCCTGTATGTATCTGTATGTATCCTGTATGTATTTGTATGTATCCTGTATGTATCCTGTATGTATCCTGTATGTATCCTGTATGTATTTGTATGTATCCTGTATGTATCTGTATGTATCCTGTATGTATTTGTATGTATCCTGTATGTATCCTGTATGTATTTGTATGTATCCTGTATGTATTTGTATGTATCCTGTATGTATTTGTATGTATCCTGTATGTATTTGTATGTATCCTGTATGTATCCTGTGTGTATCCTGTATGTATCCTGTATGTATCCTGTATGTATCCGTATGTATCCTGTATGTATTTGTATGTATCCTGTATATATCCTGTATGTATCCTGTATGTATTTGTATGTATCCTGTATGTATCCTGTATGTATCCTGTATGTATCCTGTATGTATTTGTATGTATCCTGTATGTATCTGTATGTATCCTGTATACATTTGTATGTATCATGTATGTATCCTGTATGTATCCTGTATGTTTCCTGTATGTATCCTGTATGTATCCTGTATGTATCCTGTATGTATCCTGTATGTATCCTGTATGTATTTCTATGTATCCTGTATGTATCCTGTATGTATTTTTATGTATCCTGTATGTATCCTGTATGTATCCTGTATGTATCCTGTAAGTATCCTGTATGTATCCTGTATGTATCCTGCATGTATCTGTATGTATTTGTATGTATCCTGTATGTATTCTGTATGTATCCTGTATGTATCCTGTATGTATCCTGTATGTATCTGTATGTATCCTGTATGTATTTGTATGTATCCTGTATGTATCCTGTATGTATCTGTATGTATCCTGTATGTATTTGTATGTATTTCTATGTATCCTGTATGTATCATGTATGTATCGTGTATGTATTTGTATGTATCCTGTATGTATCCTGTATGTATCCTGTATGTATCCTGTTTGTATTTGTATGTATCCTGTATGTATTTGTATGTATCCTGTATGTATCCTGTATGTATCCTGCATGTATCTGTATGTATTAGTATGTATCCTGTATGTATACTGCATGTATCTGTATGTATTAGTATGTATCCTGTATGTATTTGTATGTATCCTGTATGTATCCTGTATGTATCCTGTATGTATCCTGTATGTATCCTGTATGTATCCTGTATGTATTTGTATGTATCCTGTATGTATCCTGTATGTATTTGTTTGTATCCTGTATGTATCCTGTATGTATCCTGTATGTATCTGTATGTATCCTGTATGTATTTGTATGTATCCTGTATGTATCCTGTATGTATTTCTATGTATCCTGTATGTATCCTGTATGTATCCTGTATGTATTTGTATGTATCCTGTATGTATCCTGTATGTATCCTCTATGTATCCTGTATGTATTTGTATGTATCCTGTATAAATTTGTATGTATACTGTATGTATCCTGTATGTATCCTGTATGTATCTGTATGTATCCTGTATGTATCTGTATGTATCCTGTATGTATTTGTATGTATCCTGTATGTATCTGTATGTATCTGTATGTATCCTGTATGTATTTGTATGTATCCTGTATGTATCCTGTATGTATCCTGTATGTATCCTGTATGTATTTGTATGTATCCTGAATGTATTTGTATGTATCCTGTATGTATCTGTATGTATCCTGTATGTATTTGTATGTATCCTGTATGTATCCTGTATGTATTTGTATTTATCCTGTATGTATCCTGCATGTATTTGTATGTATCCTGTATGTATCCTGTATGTATTTGTATGTATCCTGTATGTATCCTGTATGTATCTGTATGTATCCTGTATGTATTTGTATGTATCATGTATGTATCCTGTATGTATCCTGTATGTATTCTGTATGTATCCTGTATGTATCCTGTATGTATCCTGTATGTATCTGTATGTATCCTGTATGTATTTGTATGTATCCTGTATGTATCCTGTATGTATCTGTATGTATCCTGTATGTATTTGTATGTATTTCTATGTATCCTGTATGTATCATGTATGTATCGTGTATGTATTTGTATGTATCCTGTATGTATCCTGTATGTATCCTGTATGTATCCTGTATGTATTTGTATGTATCCTGTATGTATTTGTATGTATCCTGTATGTATCCTGTATGTATCCTGCATGTATCTTTATGTATTAGTATGTATCCTGTATGTATACTGCATGTATCTGTATGTATTAGTATGTATCCTGTATGTATTTGTATGTATCCTGTATGTATCCTGTATGTATCCTGTATGTATCCTGTATGTATCCTGTATGTATCCTGTATGTATTTGTATGTATCCTGTATGTATCCTGTATGTATTTGTTTGTATCCTGTATGTATCCTGTATGTATCCTGTATGTATCTGTATGTATCCTGTATGTATTTGTATGTATCCTGTATGTATCCTGTATGTATTTCTATGTATCCTGTATGTATCCTGTATGTATCCTGTATGTATTTGTATGTATCCTGTATGTATCTGTATGTATCCTGTATGTATTTGTATGTATCCTGTATGTATCCTGTGTGTATCCTGTATGTATCCTGTATGTATCCTGTATGTATTTGTATGTATCCTGTATGTATTTGTATGTATCCTGTATGTATCCTGTATGTATCCGTATGTATCCTGTATGTATTTGTATGTATCCTGTATGTATCCTGTATGTATCCTGTATGTATTTGTATGTATCCTGTATGTATCCTGTATGTATCCTGTATGAATCCTGTATGTATTTGTATGTATCCTGTATGTATCTGTATGTATCCTGTATACATTTGTATGTATCATGTATGTATCCTGTATGTATCCTGTATGTATCCTGTATGTATCCTGTATGTATCCTGTATGTATCCTGTATGTATCCTGTATGTATCCTGTATGTATTTCTATGTATCCTGTATGTATCCTGTATGTATTTTTATGTATCCTGTATGTATCCTGTATGTATCCTGTATGTATCCTGTAAGTATCCTGTATGTATCCTGTATGTATCCTGCATGTATCTGTATGTATCCTGTATGTATCCTGTATGTATCTGTATGTATCCTGTATGTATTTGTATGTATTTCTATGTATCCTGTATGTATCATGTATGTATCGTGTATGTATTTGTATGTATCCTGTATGTATCCTGTATGTATCCTGTATGTATCCTGTATGTATTTGTATGTATCCTGTATGTATTTGTATGTATCCTGTATGTATCCTGTATGTATCCTGCATGTATCTGTATGTATTAGTATGTATCCTGTATGTATACTGCATGTATCTGTATGTATTTGTATGTATCCTGTATGTATCCTGTATGTATCCTGTATGTATCCTGTATGTATTTGTATGTATCCTGTATGTATTTGTATGTATCCTGTATGTATCCTGTATGTATCCTGCATGTATCTGTATGTATCCTGTATGTATCCTGTATGTATCCTGTATGTATCCTGTATGTATTTGTATGTATCCTGTATGTATCCTGTATGTATTTGTTTGTATCCTGTATGTATCCTGTATGTATCCTGTATGTATCTGTATGTATCCTGTATGTATTTGTATGTATCCTGTATGTATCCTGTATGTATTTCTATGTATCCTGTATGTATCCTGTATGTATCCTGTATGTATTTGTATGTATCCTGTATGTATCCTGTATGTATCCTCTATGTATCCTGTATGTATTTGTATGTATCCTGTATAAATTTGTATGTATACTGTATGTATCCTGTATGTATCCTGTATGTATCTGTATGTATCCTGTATGTATCTGTATGTATCCTGTATGTATTTGTATGTATCCTGTATGTATCTGTATGTATCTGTATGTATCCTGTATGTATTTGTATGTATCCTGTATGTATCCTGTATGTATTTGTATGTATCCTGTATGTATCCTGTATGTATTTCTATGTATCCTGTATGTATCCTGTATGTATCCTGTATGTATTTGTATGTATCCTGTATGTATCCTGTATGTATCCTGTATGTATTTGTATGTATCCTGTATGTATCTGTATGTATCTGTATGTACCCTGTATGTATTTGTATGTATCCTGTATGTATCCTGTATGTATTTGTATGTATCCTGTATGTATCCTGTATGTATCCTGTATGTATCTGTATGTATCCTGTATGTATTTGTATGTATCCTGTATGTATCCTGTATGTATCCTGTATGTATCCTGTATGTATCCTGTATGTATTTGTATGTATCCTGTATGTATCTGTATGTATCCTGTATGTATTTTTATGTATCCTGTATGTATCCTGTATGTATCCTGTATGTATCCTGTAAGTATCCTGTATGTATCCTGTATGTATCCTGCATGTATCTGTATGTATTTGTATGTATCCTGTATGTATTCTGTATGTATCCTGTATGTATCCTGTATGTATCCTGTATGTATCTGTATGTATCCTGTATGTATTTGTATGTATCCTGTATGTATCCTGTATGTATCTGTATGTATCCTGTATGTATTTGTATGTATTTCTATGTATCCTGTATGTATCATGTATGTATCGTGTATGTATTTGTATGTATCCTGTATGTATCCTGTATGTATCCTGTATGTATCCTGTATGTATCTGTATGTATCTGTATGTATCCTGTATGTATCATGTATGTATCGTGTATGTATTTGTATGTATCCTGTATGTATCCTGTATGTATCCTGTATGTATTTGTATGTATCCTGTATGTATCTGTATGTATCCTGTATGTATTTTTATGTATCCTGTATGTATCCTGTATGTATCCTGTATGTATCCTGTAAGTATCCTGTATGTATCCTGTATGTATCCTGCATGTATCTGTATGTATTTGTATGTATCCTGTATGTATTCTGTATGTATCCTGTATGTATCCTGTATGTATCCTGTATGTATCTGTATGTATCCTGTATGTATTTGTATGTATCCTGTATGTATCCTGTATGTATCAGTATGTATCCTGTATGTATTTGTATGTATTTCTATGTATCCTGTATGTATCATGTATGTATCGTGTATGTATTTGTATGTATCCTGTATGTATCCTGTATGTATCCTGTATGTATCCTGTATGTATTTGTATGTATCCTGTATGTATTTGTATGTATCCTGTATGTATCCTGTATGTATCCTGCATGTATCTGTATGTATTAGTATGTATCCTGTATGTATACTGCATGTATCTGTATGTATTAGTATGTATCCTGTATGTATTTGTATGTATCCTGTATGTATCCTGTATGTATCCTGTATGTATCCTGTATGTATCCTGTAAGTATCCTGTATGTATCCTGTATGTATCCTGCATGTATCTGTATGTATCCTGTATGTATCCTGTATGTATCTGTATGTATCCTGTATGTATTTGTATGTATTTCTATGTATCCTGTATGTATCATGTATGTATCGTGTATGTATTTGTATGTATCCTGTATGTATCCTGTATGTATCCTGTATGTATCCTGCATGTATCTGTATGTATCCTGTATGTATCCTGTATGTATCCTGTATGTATCCTGTATGTATTTGTATGTATCCTGTATGTATCCTGTATGTATTTGTTTGTATCCTGTATGTATCCTGTATGTATCCTGTATGTATCTGTATGTATCCTGTATGTATTTGTATGTATCCTGTATGTATCCTGTATGTATTTCTATGTATCCTGTATGTATCCTGTATGTATCCTGTATGTATTTGTATGTATCCTGTATGTATCCTGTATGTATCCTCTATGTATCCTGTATGTATTTGTATGTATCCTGTATAAATTTGTATGTATACTGTATGTATCCTGTATGTATCCTGTATGTATCTGTATGTATCCTGTATGTATCTGTATGTATCCTGTATGTATTTGTATGTATCCTGTATGTATCTGTATGTATCTGTATGTATCCTGTATGTATTTGTATGTATCCTGTATGTATCCTGTATGTATTTGTATGTATCCTGTATGTATCCTGTATGTATTTCTATGTATCCTGTATGTATCCTGTATGTATCCTGTATGTATTTGTATGTATCCTGTATGTATCCTGTATGTATCCTCTATGTATCCTGTATGTATTTGTATGTATCCTGTATAAATTTGTATGTATCCTGTATGTATCCTGTATGTATCTGTATGTATCCTGTATGTATCTGTATGTATCCTGTATGTATTTGTATGTATCCTGTATGTATCTGTATGTATTTGTATGTATCCTGTATGTATCTGTATGTATCTGTATGTATCCTGTATGTATTTGTATGTATCCTGTATGTATCCTGTATGTATTTGTATGTATCCTGTATGTATCCTGTATGTATTTCTATGTATCCTGTATGTATCCTGTATGTATCCTGTATGTATTTGTATGTATCCTGTATGTATCCTGTATGTATCCTCTATGTATCCTGTATGTATTTGTATGTATCCTGTATAAATTTGTATGTATCCTGTATGTATCCTGTATGTATCTGTATGTATCCTGTATGTATCTGTATGTATCCTGTATGTATTTGTATGTATCCTGTATGTATCTGTATGTATCTGTATGTACCCTGTATGTATTTGTATGTATCCTGTATGTATCCTGTATGTATTTGTATGTATCCTGTATGTATCCTGTATGTATCCTGTATGTATCTGTATGTATCCTGTATGTATTTGTATGTATCCTGTATGTATCCTGTATGTATCCTGTATGTATCCTGTATGTATCCTGTATGTATCCTGTATGTATCTGTATGTATCCTGTATGTATTTGTATGTATCCTGTATGTATCCTGTATGTATTTCTATGTATCCTGTATGTATCCTGTATGTATCCTGTATACATTTGTATGTATCATGTATGTATCCTGTATGTATCCTGTATGTATCCTGCATGTATCTGTATGTATTAGTATGTATCCTGTATGTATACTGCATGTATCTGTATGTATTAGTATGTATCCTGTATGTATTTGTATGTATCCTGTATGTATCCTGTATGTATCCTGTATGTATCCTGTATGTATCCTGTAAGTATCCTGTATGTATCCTGTATGTATCCTGCATGTATCTGTATGTATCCTGTATGTATCCTGTATGTATCTGTATGTATCCTGTATGTATTTGTATGTATTTCTATGTATCCTGTATGTATCATGTATGTATCGTGTATGTATTTGTATGTATCCTGTATGTATCCTGTATGTATCCTGTATGTATCCTGCATGTATCTGTATGTATCCTGTATGTATCCTGTATGTATCCTGTATGTATCCTGTATGTATTTGTATGTATCCTGTATGTATCCTGTATGTATTTGTTTGTATCCTGTATGTATCCTGTATGTATCCTGTATGTATCTGTATGTATCCTGTATGTATTTGTATGTATCCTGTATGTATCCTGTATGTATTTCTATGTATCCTGTATGTATCCTGTATGTATCCTGTATGTATTTGTATGTATCCTGTATGTATCCTGTATGTATCCTCTATGTATCCTGTATGTATTTGTATGTATCCTGTATAAATTTGTATGTATACTGTATGTATCCTGTATGTATCCTGTATGTATCTGTATGTATCCTGTATGTATCTGTATGTATCCTGTATGTATTTGTATGTATCCTGTATGTATCTGTATGTATCTGTATGTATCCTGTATGTATTTGTATGTATCCTGTATGTATCCTGTATGTATTTGTATGTATCCTGTATGTATCCTGTATGTATTTCTATGTATCCTGTATGTATCCTGTATGTATCCTGTATGTATTTGTATGTATCCTGTATGTATCCTGTATGTATCCTGTATGTATCCTGTATGTATTTGTATGTATCCTGAATGTATTTGTATGTATCCTGTATGTATCGGTATGTATCCTTTATGTATCTGTATGTATCCTGTATGTATCTGTATGTATCCTGTATGTATTTGTATGTATCCTGTATGTATCCTGTATGTATCCTGTATGTATCCTGTATGTATTTGTATGTATCCTGTATGTATCTGTATGTATCCTGTATGTATTTTTATGTATCCTGTATGTATCCTGTATGTATCCTGTATGTATCCTGTAAGTATCCTGTATGTATCCTGTATGTATCCTGCATGTATCTGTATGTATTTGTATGTATCCTGTATGTATTCTGTATGTATCCTGTATGTATCCTGTATGTATCCTGTATGTATCTGTATGTATCCTGTATGTATTTGTATGTATCCTGTATGTATCCTGTATGTATCTGTATGTATCCTGTATGTATTTGTATGTATTTCTATGTATCCTGTATGTATCATGTATGTATCGTGTATGTATTTGTATGTATCCTGTATGTATCCTGTATGTATCCTGTATGTATCCTGTATGTATCTGTATGTATCTGTATGTATCCTGTATGTATCATGTATGTATCGTGTATGTATTTGTATGTATCCTGTATGTATCCTGTATGTATCCTGTATGTATTTGTATGTATCCTGTATGTATCTGTATGTATCCTGTATGTATTTTTATGTATCCTGTATGTATCCTGTATGTATCCTGTATGTATCCTGTATGTATCCTGTAAGTATCCTGTATGTATCCTGTATGTATCCTGCATGTATCTGTATGTATTTGTATGTATCCTGTATGTATTCTGTATGTATCCTGTATGTATCCTGTATGTATCCTGTATGTATCTGTATGTATCCTGTATGTATTTGTATGTATCCTGTATGTATCCTGTATGTATCAGTATGTATCCTGTATGTATTTGTATGTATTTCTATGTATCCTGTATGTATCATGTATGTATCGTGTATGTATTTGTATGTATCCTGTATGTATCCTGTATGTATCCTGTATGTATCCTGTATGTATTTGTATGTATCCTGTATGTATTTGTATGTATCCTGTATGTATCCTGTATGTATCCTGCATGTATCTGTATGTATTAGTATGTATCCTGTATGTATACTGCATGTATCTGTATGTATTAGTATGTATCCTGTATGTATTTGTATGTATCCTGTATGTATCCTGTATGTATCCTGTATGTATCCTGTATGTATCCTGTATGTATCCTGTATGTATTTGTATGTATCCTGTATGTATCCTGTATGTATTTGTTTGTATCCTGTATGTATCCTGTATGTATCCTGTATGTATCTGTATGTATCCTGTATGTATTTGTATGTATCCTGTATGTATCCTGTATGTATTTCTATGTATCCTGTATGTATCCTGTATGTATTTGTATGTATCCTGTATGTATCCTGTATGTATCCTCTATGTATCCTGTATGTATTTGTATGTATCCTGTATAAATTTGTATGTATACTGTATGTATCCTGTATGTATCCTGTATGTATTTGTATGTATCCTGTATGTATCCTGTATGTATCCTGTATGTATCTGTATGTATCCTGTATGTATTTGTATGTATCCTGTATGTATCCTGTATGTATCCTGTATGTATCCTGTATGTATTTGTATGTATCCTGTATGTATCTGTATGTATCCTGTATGTATTTGTATGTATCCTGTATGTATCCTGTGTGTATCCTCTATGTATCCTGTATGTATTTGTATGTATCCTGTATAAATTTGTATGTATCCTGTATGTATCCTGTATGTATCTGTATGTATCCTGTATGTATCTGTATGTATCCTGTATGTATTTGTATGTATCCTGTATGTATCTGTATGTATCTGTATGTACCCTGTATGTATTTGTATGTATCCTGTATGTATCCTGTATGTATTTGTATGTATCCTGTATGTATCCTGTATGTATCCTGTATGTATCTGTATGTATCCTGTATGTATTTGTATGTATCCTGTATGTATCCTGTATGTATCCTGTATGTATCCTGTATGTATTTGTATGTATCCTGTATGTATCTGTATGTATCCTGTATGTATTTTTATGTATCCTGTATGTATCCTGTATGTATCCTGTATGTATCCTGTAAGTATCCTGTATGTATCCTGTATGTATCCTGCATGTATCTGTATGTATTTGTATGTATCCTGTATGTATTCTGTATGTATCCTGTATGTATCCTGTATGTATCCTGTATGTATCTGTATGTATCCTCTATGTATTTGTATGTATCCTGTATGTATCCTGTATGTATCTGTATGTATCCTGTATGTATTTGTATGTATTTCTATGTATCCTGTATGTATCATGTATGTATCGTGTATGTATTTGTATGTATCCTGTATGTATCCTGTATGTATCCTGTATGTATCCTGTATGTATCTGTATGTATCTGTATGTATCCTGTATGTATTTGTATGTATCCTGTATGTATCCTGTATGTATTTGTATGTATCCTGTATGTATCCTGTATGTATCCTGTATGTATCTGTATGTATCCTGTATGTATTTGTATGTATCCTGTATGTATCCTGTATGTATCCTGTATGTATCCTGTATGTATTTGTATGTATCCTGTATGTATCTGTATGTATCCTGTATGTATTTTTATGTATCCTGTATGTATCCTGTATGTATCCTGTATGTATCCTGTAAGTATCCTGTATGTATCCTGTATGTATCCTGCATGTATCTGTATGTATTTGTATGTATCCTGTATGTATCCTGTATGTATCCTGTATGTATCCTGTATGTATCCTGTATGTATCTGTATGTATCCTGTATGTATTTGTATGTATCCTGTATGTATCCTGTATGTATCAGTATGTATCCTGTATGTATTTGTATGTATTTCTATGTATCCTGTATGTATCATGTATGTATCGTGTATGTATTTGTATGTATCCTGTATGTATCCTGTATGTATCCTGTATGTATCCTGTATGTATTTGTATGTATCCTGTATGTATTTGTATGTATCCTGTATGTATCCTGTATGTATCCTGCATGTATCTGTATGTATTAGTATGTATCCTGTATGTATACTGCATGTATCTGTATGTATTAGTATGTATCCTGTATGTATTTGTATGTATCCTGTATGTATCCTGTATGTATCCTGTATGTATCCTGTATGTATCCTGTATGTATCCTGTATGTATTTGTATGTATCCTGTATGTATCCTGTATGTATTTGTTTGTATCCTGTATGTATCCTGTATGTATCCTGTATGTATCTGTATGTATCCTGTATGTATTTGTATGTATCCTGTATGTATCCTGTATGTATTTCTATGTATCCTGTATGTATCCTGTATGTATCCTGTATGTATTTGTATGTATCCTGTATGTATCCTGTATGTATCCTCTATGTATCCTGTATGTATTTGTATGTATCCTGTATAAATTTGTATGTATACTGTATGTATCCTGTATGTATCCTGTATGTATTTGTATGTATCCTGTATGTATCCTGTATGTATCCTGTATGTATCTGTATGTATCCTGTATGTATTTGTATGTATCCTGTATGTATCCTGTATGTATCCTGTATGTATCCTGTATGTATTTGTATGTATCCTGTATGTATCTGTATGTATCCTGTATGTATTTGTATGTATCCTGTATGTATCCTGTATGTATTTGTATGTATCCTGTATGTATTTGTATGTATCCTGTATGTATCTGTTTGTATCCTGTATGTATTTGTATGTATCCTGTATGTATCTGTATGTATCTGTATGTATCATGTATGTATTTGTATGTATCCTGTATGTATTTGTATGTATCCTGTATGTATCTGTATGTATCCTGTATGTATTTGTATGTATCCTGTATGTATCCTGTGTGTATCCTGTATGTATCCTGTATGTATCCTGTATGTATTTGTATGTATCCTGTATGTATTTGTATGTATCCTGTATGTATCCTGTATGTATCCTGTGTGTATCCTGTATGTATCTGTATGTATCTGTATGTATCATGTATGTATTTGTATGTATCCTGTATGTATTTGTATGTATCCTGTATGTATCTGTATGTATCCTGTATGTATTTGTATGTATCCTGTATGTATCCTGTGTGTATCCTGTATGTATCCTGTATGTATCCTGTATGTATTTGTATGTATCCTGTATGTATTTGTATGTATCCTGTATGTATCCTGTATGTATCCGTATGTATCCTGTATGTATTTGTATGTATCCTGTATGTATCCTGTATGTATCCTGTATGTATTTGTATGTATCCTGTATGTATCCTGTATGTATCCTGTATGTATCCTGTATGTATTTGTATGTATCCTGTATGTATCTGTATGTATCCTGTATACATTTGTATGTATCATGTATGTATCCTGTATGTATCCTGTATGTATCCTGTATGTATCCTGTATGTATCCTGTATGTATCCTGTATGTATTTCTATGTATCCTGTATGTATCCTGTATGTATTTTTATGTATCCTGTATGTATCCTGTATGTATCCTGTATGTATCCTGTAAGTATCCTGTATGTATCCTGTATGTATCCTGCATGTATCTGTATGTATTTGTATGTATCCTGTATGTATCCTGTATGTATCCTGCATGTATCTGTATGTATTTGTATGTATCTTGTATGTATCTGTATGTATCCTGTATGTATTTGTATGTATCCTGTATGTATCCTGTGTGTATCCTGTATGTATCCTGTATGTATCCTGTATGTATTTGTATGTATCCTGTATGTATTTGTATGTATCCTGTATGTATCCTGTATGTATCCGTATGTATCCTGTATGTATTTGTATGTATCCTGTATGTATCCTGTATGTATCCTGTATGTATTTGTATGTATCCTGTATGTATCTGTATGTATCCTGTATACATTTGTATGTATCATGTATGTATCCTGTATGTATCCTGTATGTATTTCTATGTATCCTGTATGTATCCTGTATGTATTTTTATGTATCCTGTATGTATCCTGTATGTATCCTGTAAGTATCCTGTATGTATCCTGTATGTATCCTGCATGTATCTGTATGTATTTGTATGTATCCTGTATGTATCCTGTATGTATCCTGCATGTATCTGTATGTATTTGTATGTATCTTGTATGTATCTGTATGTATCCTGTATGTATTTGTATGTATCCTGTATGTACCCTGTATGTATCCTGTATGTATCCTGTATGTATCCTGTATGTATCCTGTATGTATTTGTATGTATCCTGTATGTATTTGTATGTATCCTGTATGTATCTGTATGTATCCTGTATGTATCAGTATGTATCCTGTATGTATTTGTATGTATCCTGTATGTATCCTGTATGTATCCTGCATGTATCTGTATGTATTTGTATGTATCCTGTATGTATCTGTATGTATCCTGTATGTATTTGTATGTATCCTGTATGTATCCTGTATGTATCCTGTATGTATCCTGTATGTATCCTGTATGTATTTGTATGTATCCTGTATGTATTTGTATGTATCCTGTATGTATCTGTATGTATCCTGTATGTATCAGTATGTATCCTGTATGTATTTGTATGTATCCTGTATGTATCCTGTATGTATCCTGTATGTATCTGTATGTATCCTGTATGTATCCTGTATGTATTTCTATGTATCCTGTATGTATTTTTATGTATCTGTATGTATCCTGTATGTATTTGTATGTATCCTGTATGTATCCTGTATGTATTTGTATGTATCCTGTATGTATTTGTATGTATCCTGTATGTATTTGTATGTATCCTGTATGTATCCTGTATGTATCCTGTATGTATTTGTATGTATCCTGTATGTATCCTGTATGTATCCTGTATGTATCTGTATGTATCCTGTATGTATTTGTATGTATCCTGTATGTATTCTGTATATATTTGTATGTATCCTGTATGTATTTGTATGTATTCTGTATGTATCTGTATGTATACTGTATGTTTTTTTATGTATCCTGTATGTATCCTGTATGTATCTGTATGTATCCTGCATGTATTTGTATGTATCCTGTATGTGTCCTGTATGTATTTCTATGTATCCTGTATGTATTTCTATGTATCCTGTATGTATCCTGTATGTATTTTTATGTATCCTGTATGTATCCTGTATGTATCCTGTATGTATCCTGTATGTATTTGTATGAATCCTGTATGTATTTGTATGTATCCTGTATGTATCCTGTATGTATCTGTATGTATTTGTATTTAGCCTGTATGTATCTGTATGTATCCTGTATGTATTTGTATGTATCCTGTATGTATCCTGTATGTATTTGTTTGTATCCTGTATGTATTTGTATGTATCCTGTATGCATTTGTATGTATCCTGTATGTATCTGTATGTATCCTGTATGTATTGGTATGTATCCTGTATGTATTTGATGTATCCTGTATGTATCCTGTATGTATCCTGTATGTATCTGTATGTATCCTGTATGTATCAGTATGTATCCTGTATGTATCTGTATGTATCCTGTATGTATTTGTATGTATCCTGTATGTATCCTGTATGTATTTGTATGTATTTGTATGTATCCTGTATGTATCCTGTATGTATCCTGTATGTATCTGTATGTATCCTGTATGTATTTGTATGTATCCTGTATGTATCCTGTATGTATTTGTATGTATCCTGTATGTATTTGTATGTATCTGTATGTATCCTGTATGTATCTGTATGTATCCTGTATGTATTTGTATGTATCCTGTATGTATCCTGTATGTATCCTGTATGTATTTGTATGTATCCTGAATGTATTTGTATGTATCCTGTATGTATCTGTATGTATCCTGTATGTATTTGTATGTATCCTGTATGTATCCTGTATGTATCAGTATGTATCCTGTATGTATTTGTATGTATTTCTATGTATCCTGTATGTATCATGTATGTATCGTGTATGTATTTGTATGTATCCTGTATGTATCCTGTATGTATCCTGTATGTATCCTGTATGTATTTGTATGTATCCTGTATGTATTTGTATGTATCCTGTATGTATCCTGTATGTATCCTGCATGTATCTGTATGTATTAGTATGTATCCTGTATGTATACTGCATGTATCTGTATGTATTAGTATGTATCCTGTATGTATTTGTATGTATCCTGTATGTATCCTGTATGTATCCTGTATGTATCCTGTATGTATCCTGTATGTATCCTGTATGTATTTGTATGTATCCTGTATGTATCCTGTATGTATTTGTTTGTATCCTGTATGTATCCTGTATGTATCCTGTATGTATCTGTATGTATCCTGTATGTATTTGTATGTATCCTGTATGTATCCTGTATGTATTTCTATGTATCCTGTATGTATCCTGTATGTATTTGTATGTATCCTGTATGTATCCTGTATGTATCCTCTATGTATCCTGTATGTATTTGTATGTATCCTGTATAAATTTGTATGTATACTGTATGTATCCTGTATGTATCCTGTATGTATTTGTATGTATCCTGTATGTATCCTGTATGTATCCTGTATGTATCTGTATGTATCCTGTATGTATTTGTATGTATCCTGTATGTATCCTGTATGTATCCTGTATGTATCCTGTATGTATTTGTATGTATCCTGTATGTATCTGTATGTATCCTGTATGTATTTGTATGTATCCTGTATGTATCCTGTGTGTATCCTCTATGTATCCTGTATGTATTTGTATGTATCCTGTATAAATTTGTATGTATCCTGTATGTATCCTGTATGTATCTGTATGTATCCTGTATGTATCTGTATGTATCCTGTATGTATTTGTATGTATCCTGTATGTATCTGTATGTATCTGTATGTACCCTGTATGTATTTGTATGTATCCTGTATGTATCCTGTATGTATTTGTATGTATCCTGTATGTATCCTGTATGTATCCTGTATGTATCTGTATGTATCCTGTATGTATTTGTATGTATCCTGTATGTATCCTGTATGTATCCTGTATGTATCCTGTATGTATTTGTATGTATCCTGTATGTATCTGTATGTATCCTGTATGTATTTTTATGTATCCTGTATGTATCCTGTATGTATCCTGTATGTATCCTGTAAGTATCCTGTATGTATCCTGTATGTATCCTGCATGTATCTGTATGTATTTGTATGTATCCTGTATGTATTCTGTATGTATCCTGTATGTATCCTGTATGTATCCTGTATGTATCTGTATGTATCCTCTATGTATTTGTATGTATCCTGTATGTATCCTGTATGTATCTGTATGTATCCTGTATGTATTTGTATGTATTTCTATGTATCCTGTATGTATCATGTATGTATCGTGTATGTATTTGTATGTATCCTGTATGTATCCTGTATGTATCCTGTATGTATCCTGTATGTATCTGTATGTATCTGTATGTATCCTGTATGTATTTGTATGTATCCTGTATGTATCCTGTATGTATTTGTATGTATCCTGTATGTATCCTGTATGTATCCTGTATGTATCTGTATGTATCCTGTATGTATTTGTATGTATCCTGTATGTATCCTGTATGTATCCTGTATGTATCCTGTATGTATTTGTATGTATCCTGTATGTATCTGTATGTATCCTGTATGTATTTTTATGTATCCTGTATGTATCCTGTATGTATCCTGTATGTATCCTGTAAGTATCCTGTATGTATCCTGTATGTATCCTGCATGTATCTGTATGTATTTGTATGTATCCTGTATGTATTCTGTATGTATCCTGTATGTATCCTGTATGTATCCTGTATGTATCTGTATGTATCCTGTATGTATTTGTATGTATCCTGTATGTATCCTGTATGTATCAGTATGTATCCTGTATGTATTTGTATGTATTTCTATGTATCCTGTATGTATCATGTATGTATCGTGTATGTATTTGTATGTATCCTGTATGTATCCTGTATGTATCCTGTATGTATCCTGTATGTATTTGTATGTATCCTGTATGTATTTGTATGTATCCTGTATGTATCCTGTATGTATCCTGCATGTATCTGTATGTATTAGTATGTATCCTGTATGTATACTGCATGTATCTGTATGTATTAGTATGTATCCTGTATGTATTTGTATGTATCCTGTATGTATCCTGTATGTATCCTGTATGTATCCTGTATGTATCCTGTATGTATCCTGTATGTATTTGTATGTATCCTGTATGTATCCTGTATGTATTTGTTTGTATCCTGTATGTATCCTGTATGTATCCTGTATGTATCTGTATGTATCCTGTATGTATTTGTATGTATCCTGTATGTATCCTGTATGTATTTCTATGTATCCTGTATGTATCCTGTATGTATCCTGTATGTATTTGTATGTATCCTGTATGTATCCTGTATGTATCCTCTATGTATCCTGTATGTATTTGTATGTATCCTGTATAAATTTGTATGTATACTGTATGTATCCTGTATGTATCCTGTATGTATTTGTATGTATCCTGTATGTATCCTGTATGTATCCTGTATGTATCTGTATGTATCCTGTATGTATTTGTATGTATCCTGTATGTATCCTGTATGTATCCTGTATGTATCCTGTATGTATTTGTATGTATCCTGTATGTATCTGTATGTATCCTGTATGTATTTGTATGTATCCTGTATGTATCCTGTATGTATTTGTATGTATCCTGTATGTATTTGTATGTATCCTGTATGTATCTGTTTGTATCCTGTATGTATTTGTATGTATCCTGTATGTATCTGTATGTATCTGTATGTATCATGTATGTATTTGTATGTATCCTGTATGTATTTGTATGTATCCTGTATGTATCTGTATGTATCCTGTATGTATTTGTATGTATCCTGTATGTATCCTGTGTGTATCCTGTATGTATCCTGTATGTATCCTGTATGTATTTGTATGTATCCTGTATGTATTTGTATGTATCCTGTATGTATCCTGTATGTATCCTGTGTGTATCCTGTATGTATCTGTATGTATCTGTATGTATCATGTATGTATTTGTATGTATCCTGTATGTATTTGTATGTATCCTGTATGTATCTGTATGTATCCTGTATGTATTTGTATGTATCCTGTATGTATCCTGTGTGTATCCTGTATGTATCCTGTATGTATCCTGTATGTATTTGTATGTATCCTGTATGTATTTGTATGTATCCTGTATGTATCCTGTATGTATCCGTATGTATCCTGTATGTATTTGTATGTATCCTGTATGTATCCTGTATGTATCCTGTATGTATTTGTATGTATCCTGTATGTATCCTGTATGTATCCTGTATGTATCCTGTATGTATTTGTATGTATCCTGTATGTATCTGTATGTATCCTGTATACATTTGTATGTATCATGTATGTATCCTGTATGTATCCTGTATGTATCCTGTATGTATCCTGTATGTATCCTGTATGTATCCTGTATGTATCCTGTATGTATTTCTATGTATCCTGTATGTATCCTGTATGTATTTTTATGTATCCTGTATGTATCCTGTATGTATCCTGTATGTATCCTGTAAGTATCCTGTATGTATCCTGTATGTATCCTGCATGTATCTGTATGTATTTGTATGTATCCTGTATGTATCCTGTATGTATCCTGCATGTATCTGTATGTATTTGTATGTATCTTGTATGTATCTGTATGTATCCTGTATGTATTTGTATGTATCCTGTATGTATCCTGTGTGTATCCTGTATGTATCCTGTATGTATCCTGTATGTATTTGTATGTATCCTGTATGTATTTGTATGTATCCTGTATGTATCCTGTATGTATCCGTATGTATCCTGTATGTATTTGTATGTATCCTGTATGTATCCTGTATGTATCCTGTATGTATTTGTATGTATCCTGTATGTATCTGTATGTATCCTGTATACATTTGTATGTATCATGTATGTATCCTGTATGTATCCTGTATGTATTTCTATGTATCCTGTATGTATCCTGTATGTATTTTTATGTATCCTGTATGTATCCTGTATGTATCCTGTAAGTATCCTGTATGTATCCTGTATGTATCCTGCATGTATCTGTATGTATTTGTATGTATCCTGTATGTATCCTGTATGTATCCTGCATGTATCTGTATGTATTTGTATGTATCTTGTATGTATCTGTATGTATCCTGTATGTATTTGTATGTATCCTGTATGTACCCTGTATGTATCCTGTATGTATCCTGTATGTATCCTGTATGTATCCTGTATGTATTTGTATGTATCCTGTATGTATTTGTATGTATCCTGTATGTATCTGTATGTATCCTGTATGTATCAGTATGTATCCTGTATGTATTTGTATGTATCCTGTATGTATCCTGTATGTATCCTGCATGTATCTGTATGTATTTGTATGTATCCTGTATGTATCTGTATGTATCCTGTATGTATTTGTATGTATCCTGTATGTATCCTGTATGTATCCTGTATGTATCCTGTATGTATCCTGTATGTATTTGTATGTATCCTGTATGTATTTGTATGTATCCTGTATGTATCTGTATGTATCCTGTATGTATCAGTATGTATCCTGTATGTATTTGTATGTATCCTGTATGTATCCTGTATGTATCCTGTATGTATCTGTATGTATCCTGTATGTATCCTGTATGTATTTCTATGTATCCTGTATGTATTTTTATGTATCTGTATGTATCCTGTATGTATTTGTATGTATCCTGTATGTATCCTGTATGTATTTGTATGTATCCTGTATGTATTTGTATGTATCCTGTATGTATTTGTATGTATCCTGTATGTATCCTGTATGTATCCTGTATGTATTTGTATGTATCCTGTATGTATCCTGTATGTATCCTGTATGTATCTGTATGTATCCTGTATGTATTTGTATGTATCCTGTATGTATTCTGTATATATTTGTATGTATCCTGTATGTATTTGTATGTATTCTGTATGTATCTGTATGTATACTGTATGTTTTTTTATGTATCCTGTATGTATCCTGTATGTATCTGTATGTATCCTGTATGTATTTGTATGTATCCTGTATGTGTCCTGTATGTATTTCTATGTATCCTGTATGTATTTCTATGTATCCTGTATGTATCCTGTATGTATTTTTATGTATCCTGTATGTATCCTGTATGTATCCTGTATGTATCCTGTATGTATCCTGTATGTATTTGTATGAATCCTGTATGTATTTGTATGTATCCTGTATGTATCCTGTATGTATCTGTATGTATTTGTATTTAGCCTGTATGTATCTGTATGTATCCTGTATGTATTTGTATGTATCCTGTATGTATCCTGTATGTATTTGTTTGTATCCTGTATGTATTTGTATGTATCCTGTATGCATTTGTATGTATCCTGTATGTATCTGTATGTATCCTGTATGTATTGGTATGTATCCTGTATGTATTTGATGTATCCTGTATGTATCCTGTATGTATCCTGTATGTATCTGTATGTATCCTGTATGTATCAGTATGTATCCTGTATGTATCTGTATGTATCCTGTATGTATTTGTATGTATCCTGTATGTATTTGTATGTATCTGTATGTATCCTGTATGTATCTGTATGTATCCTGTATGTATTTGTATGTATCCTGTATGTATCCTGTATGTATCCTGTATGTATTTGTATGTATCCTGAATGTATTTGTATGTATCCTGTATGTATCTGTATGTATCCTGTATGTATTTGTATGTGTCCTGTATGTATCCTGTATGTATTTGTATTTATCCTGTATGTATTTTTATGTATCCCTTATGTATCCTGTATGTATCCTGTATGTATTTGTATGTATCCTGTATGTATCCAGTATGTATTTGTATTTATCCTGTATGTATCCTGTATGTATTTGTATGTATCCTGTATGTATCCTGTATGTATCCTGTATGTATTTGTATGTATCCTGTATGTATCCTGTATGTATCTGTATGTATCCTGTATGTATTTGTATGTATCATGTATGTATCCTGTATGTATCCTGTATGTATCCTGTATGTATCCTGTATGTATCCTGTATGTATTTGTATGTATCCTGTATGTATCCTGTATGTATCTGTATGTATCCTGTATGTATTTGTATGTATCATGTATGTATCCTGTATGTATCCTGTATGTATCCTGTATGTATCCTGTATGTATCCTGTATGTATCTGTATGTATCCTGTATGTATTTGTATGTATCCTGTATGTATCCTGTATGTATCTGTATGTATCCTGTATGTATTTGTATGTATTTCTATGTATCCTGTATGTATCATGTATGTATCCTGTATGTATTTGTATGTATCCTGTATGTATCCTGTATGTATCCTGTATGTATCCTGTATGTATCCTGTATGTATTTGTATGTATCCTGTATGTATTTGTATGTATCCTGTATGTATCCTGTATGTATCCTGCATGTATCTGTATGTATTTGTATTTAGCCTGTATGTATCTGTATGTATCCTGTATGTATTTGTATGTATCCTGTATGTATCCTGTATGTATTTGTTTGTATCCTGTATGTATTTGTATGTATCCTGTATGCATTTGTATGTATCCTGTATGTATCTGTATGTATCCTGTATGTATTGGTATGTATCCTGTATGTATTTGATGTATCCTGTATGTATCCTGTATGTATCCTGTATGTATCTGTATGTATCCTGTATGTATCAGTATGTATCCTGTATGTATCCTGCATGTATCTGTATGTATTTGTATTTAGCCTGTATGTATCTGTATGTATCCTGTATGTATTTGTATGTATCCTGTATGTATCCTGTATGTATTTGTTTGTATCCTGTATGTATTTGTATGTATCCTGTATGCATTTGTATGTATCCTGTATGTATCTGTATGTATCCTGTATGTATTGGTATGTATCCTGTATGTATTTGATGTATCCTGTATGTATCCTGTATGTATCCTGTATGTATCTGTATGTATCCTGTATGTATCAGTATGTATCCTGTATGTATCTGTATGTATCCTGTATGTATTTGTATGTATCCTGTATGTATTTGTATGTATCTGTATGTATCCTGTATGTATCTGTATGTATCCTGTATGTATTTGTATGTATCCTGTATGTATCCTGTATGTATCCTGTATGTATTTGTATGTATCCTGTATGTATTTGTATGTATCCTGTATGTATCTGTATGTATCCTGTATGTATTTGTATGTGTCCTGTATGTATCCTGTATGTATTTGTATTTATCCTGTATGTATTTTTATGTATCCCTTATGTATCCTGTATGTATCCTGTATGTATTTGTATGTATCCTGTATGTATCCTGTATGTATTTGTATTTATCCTGTATGTATCCTGTATGTATTTGTATGTATCCTGTATGTATCCTGTATGTATCCTGTATGTATTTGTATGTATCCTGTATGTATCCTGTATGTATCTGTATGTATCCTGTATGTATTTGTATGTATCCTGTATGTATCCTGTATGTATCCTGTATGTATCCTGTATGTATCCTGTATGTATCCTGTATGTATCTGTATGTATCCTGTATGTATTTGTATGTATCCTGTATGTATCCTGTATGTATCTGTATGTATCCTGTATGTATTTGTATGTATTTCTATGTATCCTGTATGTATCATGTATGTATCCTGTATGTATTTGTATGTATCCTGTATGTATCCTGTATGTATCCTGTATGTATCCTGTATGTATCCTGTATGTATCCTGTATGTATCCTGTATGTATCCTGTATGTATCCTGTATGTATCCTGTATGTATTTGTATGTATCCTGTATGTATTTGTATGTATCCTGTATGTATCCTGTATGTATCCTGCATGTATCTGTATGTATTTGTATGTATCCTGTATGTATCCTGCATGTATCTGTATGTATTTGTATGTATCCTGTATGTATCTGTATGTATCCTGTATGTATTTGTATGTATCCTGTATGTATCCTGTATGTATCCTGTATGTATCCTGTATGTATTTGTATGTATCCTGTATGTATCTGTATGTATCCTGTATGTATTTGTATGTATCCTGTATGTATCCTGTTTGTTTTTGTAAGTATCCTGTATGTATCCTGTATGTATCCTGTATGTATTTGTATGTATCCTGTATGTATCTGTATGTATCCTGTATGTATCCTGTATGTATCCTGTATGTTTTTGTATGTATCCTGTATGTATCCTGTATGTATCCTGTATGTATCCTGTATGTATTTGTATGTATCCTGTATGTATCTGTATGTATCCTGTATGTATTTGTATGTATCCTTAATGTATCCTGTATGTATTTGTATGTATCCTGTATGTATCCTGTATCTATCTGTATGTATCCTGTATGTATTTGTATGTATCCTGTATGTATCCTGTATGTATCCTGTATGTATCTGTATTTATCCTGTATGTATTTGTATGTATCCTGTATGTATCTGTATGTATTTGTATGTATCCTGTATGTATTTGTATGTATCCTGTATCTGTATGTATCCTGTATGTATTTGTATGTATCCTGTATGTATCCTGTATGTATTTGTATGTATTCTGTATGTATCCTGTATGTATCCTGTATGTATCTGTTTGTATCCAGTATGTTTTTGTATGTATCCTGTATGTATCCTGTATGTATCTGTATGTATCCTGTATGTATTTGTATGTATCCTGTATGTATCCTGTATGTATCCTGTATGTATCCTGTATGTATCTGTATGTATCCTGTATGTATTTCTATGTATCCTGTATGTATTTTTATTTATCCTGTATGTATCCTGTATGTATTTGTATGTATCCTGTATGTATCCTGTATGTATCCTGTATGTATTTGTATGTATCCTGTATGTATCCTGTATGTATCTGTATGTATCCTGTATGTATCCTGTATGTATCCTGTATGTATCTGTATGTATCCTGTATGTATTTGTATGTATCCTGTATGTATCCTGTATGTATCTGTATGTATCCTGTATGTATTTGTATGTATTTCTATGTATCCTGTATGTATCATGTATGTATCCTGTATGTATTTGTATGTATCCTGTATGTATCCTGTATGTATCCTGTATGTAACCTGTATGTATTTGTATGTATCCTGTATGTATTTGTATGTATCCTGTATGTATCCTGTATGTATCCTGCATGTATCTGTATGTATTTGTATGTATCCTGTATGTATCCTGCATGTATCTGTATGTATTTGTATGTATCCTGTATGTATCTGTATGTATCCTGTATGTATTTGTATGTATCCTGTATGTATCCTGTATGTATCCTGTATGTATCCTGTATGTATTTGTATGTATCCTGTATGTATCTGTATGTATCCTGTATGTATTTGTATGTATCCTGTATGTATCCTGTTTGTTTTTGTAAGTATCCTGTATGTATCCTGTATGTATCCTGTATGTATCCTGTATGTATTTGTATGTATCCTGTATGTATCCTGTATGTTTTTGTATGTATCCTGTATGTATCCTGTATGTATCCTGTATGTATCCTGTATGTATTTGTATGTATCCTGTATGTATCTGTATGTATCCTGTATGTATTTGTATGTATCCTGTATGTATCCTGTATGTATTTGTATGTATCCTGTATGTATCCTGTATCTATCTGTATGTATCCTGTATGTATTTGTATGTATCCTGTATGTATTTGTATGTATCCTGTATGTATCCTGTACGTATCCTGTATGTATCCTGTATGTATCCTGTATGTATCCTGTATGTATTTGTATGTATCCTGTATGTATCTGTATGTATCTTGTATGTATTTGTATGTATCCTGTATGTATCCTGTATGTATTTGTATGTATCCTGTATGTATCCTGTATGTATCTGTATTTATCCTGTATGTATTTGTATGTATCCTGTATGTACCTGTATGTATTTGTATGTATCCTGTATGTATTTGTATGTATCCTGTATCTGTATGTATCCTGTATGTATTTGTATGTATCCTGTATGTATCCTGTATGTATTTGTATGTATTCTGTATGTATCCTGTATGTATCCTGTATGTATCTGTTTGTATCCAGTATGTTTTTGTATGTATCCTGTATGTATCCTGTATGTATCTGTATGTATCCTGTATGTATTTGTATGTATCCTGTATGTATCCTGTATGTATTTCTATGTATCCTGTATGTATCCTGTATGTATCCTGTATGTATTTTTATGTATCCTGTATGTATCCTGTATGTATCCTGTATGTATTTGTATGTATCCTGTATGTATTTGTATGTATCCTGTATGTATCCTGTATGTATTTGTATGTATCCTGTATGTATCCTGTATGTATTTGTATGTATCCTGTATGTATCCTGTATGTATCCTGTATGTATCTGTATGTATCCTGTATGTATTTCTATGTATCCTGTATGTATTTTTATGTATCTGTATGTATCCTGTATGTATTTGTATGTATCCTGTATGTATCCTGTATTTATTTGTATGTATCCTGTATGTATTTGTATGTATCCTGTATGTATCCTGTATGTATCCCTTATGTATTTGTATGTATCCTGTATGTATCCTGTATGTATCCTGTATGTATCCTGTATGTATCCTGTATGTATTTGTATGTATCCTGTATGTATTTGTATGTATCCTGTATGTATCCTGTATGCATTTGTATGTATCCTGTATGTATCAACTAAGCAACTTTTATTAGTAATAAGATTAAAGGAGCTGATGATAAAATAAAAACGATTTGGAATATCATAAAAAAGGAAACGGGGAAATCTAGGACTTCAAATAACGAATTTACTTTGTGTACTCCCAATGGAGTAATAAATACTGATTCTGAAGTAGCACAAGAATTCGAAACGTTTTTTACGAATATTCCAATCCGAACCACTGAAGCACTAAATTCATCTCCAACTAAAGCCAAAACTTTGCTTAACGAGTATGTTAATCGATGCAAAGTAGACTTTGCATTTGAACATATTAATGCCGGAATAGTTGTAAAAATGTTTGAAAAATTAAAAGTCAAATGTACAGAAGATTTATGGGGAATGTCAGTAAAAGTCTGTACTGCAGCAATAGTCACATTAGCACCTTACCTTGCATTAATATTTAATAAATCTGTAGAAAGAGGGCGCTGCAGTGCCACTGTCAACATCAGCTCTGTGTTGTTTTAAAGATTAAAAATTAAACACGCCGATAATCGCTTTCAATTTGTATTTAGAAGTTAGTGTGCATAATGAATCGTCGAAGAAAACTCAAGTGTGAACTAAAAATTAACATATAGTGCTAAAAAACCGAACATAAACAATGATTCTTTGTGTCTATCAACAGTGACTAATACTTCCGCAAACTTATGTTTTGTGTCGTGAAATCATTTTGAACTCTTTGTGGGACCCGAACCTCGCTTTTATATCCAAGTTCTTCTTGTGAAGTGGAAAGTTACATGCAGAAAAAAGAATATTATAATTAAATCGATTTATACAAATACCTACATCATAAAAATATTAACAGACCATCGATCACCGCCATTAACAGCGCCATCTACCGAGGAGTAGCAAAACTGAAAAAATTGGTTCTGTTGTTGGCCGCAGGAGGCGCTACCAAAATCTAACTTATTCTACCCACCGATAGAGGACAGTGTCAAATAAAATAGTAAGCAACAGAAATATAAATAAACAATAAAATGGAAGAATTAACGGCATTAATTAGAAGCTTGCAACATAAATTTGACCAGCAAACAAATGAAATAAGAGATTTGAAGCAAAGCTTGCCGAAGACAATAAACGACAACATTGATGAAAAATTTACAATCCTAGAATCGAAATATAATACATTAGAAAAAACTATCGAAGACCAAGGCCGCCGTATACAACAACTTGAGCGCCTGTCTAGGAAGAAAAATATCATATTCTTTGGGCTGGAAGAAAATGAAAGTAATTTGAAGCAACTACTAACTAATATAATAAAAATAATAAAACAGACAATGAAAATAAACATACACGAAGACAATATAGAAGATCTCAAACGCCTAGGACAGAGACAAGATGGAAAAATAAGGCCTGTTGTAGTAACATTCTGCTCTACAATTAAAAAAATAGAACTTTTACGTAAGAAAAAATCCCTGAACCAAACAACTTACTATATTAAAGAAGATTTTCCTCCCGAGGTGATAGAAGAACGAAAGAGACTAATTGGGCAATTGATAGAAGAAAGAAACAAAGGAAAAAAGGCATTCCTGAAATATGATAAATTAATAATCATGCCTGAAAACAATGAGGATCAGGAGGACAACATAAGCTACAATAACACCAGGAAACAAAATAAGAGAAGCCTTTCGGAATCACCTGAAAGTACAAATATTAATAAGTCTCCGAATACGAGACAACAAAAAGCAAAAAAGGTTCCAAAGAAACAGAATTCTACTATGAACAGCTTTGTAACGAGACGTCAAAATGTAGAACCCACCTCTGCCCCGGCGCCTATCCCAGACGCCGGCACCAGCGCTATGCCCTCGCCGCCCCAAAAAGCAATTTGACAACACGCGGCGACCTCTCCACGACGTTCCCCAACTCGGCCGGTCACCGCGGGGACTAACGACCGAAACCCTCCACACCACTCGCTACATATCTGTACCTATAATGCAAGATCTCTACTATCTAACGAACGACTCATAGAATTTAAAGAAGCAATAACAAAAATAAACTACGATATAATTGGGCTCGCTGAGGTACGCAGAACAGGCTACAATATTTCAGAGGATAAAGAACATATATTCTGTCATTATGGTGAAACGAAAGGCCTCTATGGCGTCGGTTTTTTAATAAAGAAACAATGGAAATCTAATATAGACAGCTTTGTTGCGATCTCAGAACGAGTCTGTATACTGAACATGGAATTCGAGACTATAAATATCTCTATTATACAAGCGTACGCACCTACTAGTACATCAAGCGACGAAGATATCGATATTTTCTACAACCACTTGCAGGACGCTCTAGAGAAAAGCTACAAACATGTCATTGTAATGGGTGATTTCAACGCTTGCATCGGTCAACGAAAATATGAAGAAAAAAGAGTATTAGGTTTGTACTTATATGGAAAAAGAAACAAAAGAGGCGAAAAACTGGTTCAATTCGCACTTCAAAACAACCTCACAGTCATCAGCAGCATATTCAAGAAAAAACCAAGCAACCTGTGGACATGGCTTTCACCTAGGAAAAACAAAAACCAGCTTGATTATATCATGTCAAATGTAAAGGGACGTTTCACGAATATTGAAACCATAAATCAGCTGAATTTCCCAAGCGACCATCGACTCGTAAGGAGTACATTTCGACTATCAAAAAACAAAAAAAGTAGAGCTAACTACAGTATCAGGAAACCATCATCAAATATAATAGAAGACGAAAAATTATTTCAAAATAAATTGAACCAAAACCTACAGAATTTCGACCCGACCAGATGCGAAAATGTAGAATCATATTATTCAAAAATAAAGAAAGCTATCACCGATGCGTCGATCTCTACAAAAAAGCCTGCGAGCAGAACACGTAGTATTATTTCTGAAAATACAAGAACGCTGCTGAATAGAAGGAAGGAACTGCAAAACAAGAAACCTTTAACTAAAGAAGAAAAACTGGAACTTCGCAACTTGTATAAAAATGTTCATAAAATAATTAAGAAAGAATACGAAGAACATAGGTTAAAGAAAATTGAAAATCACCTAAACACCACAGGAAGCTTGAAAAGGGGATACAAGGCGCTAAATTTAACAATAAATTGGATTCCCAACTTAAACGAAACCCCGTCTGGTAAAGAAATCTACTCAAGGTCTCAGATAATAAACACAGCAACAAATTTCTACAGAAATCTATACTCTGCACAAAATCCTTCAAGTCAAACCTCTACTGAAATCACTGAAAACTCAACGACCCTACGTCCCCCGCCACTACAACGGTTTACTATTTCGGAGGTTGATAAGAAAATAAAGAGCTTAAAGAAAGAAAAAAGTTGTGGCCCAGACAATATAAGCAATGAAATAATATTAGCTGGAAGATGCCTACTGGTGCCTTTTCTTACCACAATTTTTAATACAATTCTGGAACTTAGTGAAATACCAAAAGAATGGGCCCAATCAGACATTATTTTAATATACAAAAAAGGAGATCCCGCAAATATTGCTAACTACCGGCCTATTAGCCTACAGTCAAACTTTTACAAGTTATTTGCCTCATTGTTGGAACAACGAGTCTATGCACTTGCTGAAAAATACCAGCCAGTTGAACAGGCAGGGTTCAGAAAACATTTTTCGACCACAGATCACATACACGTTTTAGATCAAGTCATTGAGAAATATGAAGAACAAAGACGCCCCATCTACCTGGCATTCATTGACTACGCCAATGACTCTATTTCTCATGACAGTATTTGGAAAGCTCTCCAAGATTGTAAAATACCGTTAGAAACAATCAAACTAATTCAAGACATATACAAGAAAAGCGTTAGTCGAGTAAAGTTAGATAAAAAAGGTCCCGAAATAAAAATTAGTAGAGGCGTTAGACAGGGCGACCCCCTGTCTCCTACATTATTTATAACTGTACTGGAAAATATCATGAAGAAGCTCGACTGGTCACAGAAAGGTATAAATATAAAAGGAAATTATTTGAGCAACCTAAGATTTGCTGACGACATCGTGTTATTCTCAGAAACTGCATCACAACTTGAGAGGATGATAAATGAACTAAACTCTATAAGCCGCAATATTGGCTTAGAATTAAACACAGATAAAACGAAAATTATGACCAACTTTTTGGAAATACCCATTCTTGTGGAGAACCGACCATTGGAGTATGTGAAAGAATACGTGTACCTGGGTAAACAGATATCGTTCATGAAGTCGAGACACCGTGACGAATTAAAAAGACGCATAAATATGACATGGAACAAGTTTTGGAGCAACAAAGAAGTTCTAAAATCTAATTTACCTCTACGGTTAAAAAAGAAAATCCTTGATTCATGTCTCCTACCTTGTCTTTCGTACGGAAGTCAAACGTGGATTTATAATACGCACACAAAACAAAAAATTGTAACTTGTCAGAGAGCCATGGAGCGGAGCATACTAAATTTGAAACGTAGAGATAAAAAACGCCATACTGAAATAAGATCAAGGACAAAAGTCATCGATGCTCTATCACATTGTCAAAAACTCAAGTGGAGATGGGCGGGCCATATCGCACGTATTAAAGAAAATAAATGGACTAAGAGAGTAACTACATGGGCTGGCCCCCCTGGTAAACGAAAACGCGGCAGACCGATGGAAAGATGGAAAGATGACATTAAAAAGATCGCAGGAGATGACTGGATCGTAACAGCGCAAGCTAGAGAAGAGTGGAGAAAAATGGAGGAGGCCTATACTCGTCGAGAGGTCCTTAATAATAGTGTGACATAAATGAAATGAAGTAATATTAATAAATAAAATTAGCTCAATAATAATATATCAATTAAAAATAATGTAATGAAATGTTAACTTAAATATTATAATTTTATTTCGCATGTAAATGTATAAAATTGTATGATATTAAGGAATAAATTTGGCTTTAATAATAAAAAAAAAATCTGTAGACGACGGCATATTTCCTGACCTTATGAAGGAAAGCAAAGTAATACCCTTGTTTAAAGCCGGCGACACCAAGGATCCAGGCAATTATAGGCCTGTTTCTGTTTTGCCAGTACTGAGTAAAATTTTTGAGAAAATTATTATGACACAACTTCTCAAGCATTTTAATAACAATTATTTATTTCATCCACAACAATTCGGTTTCACACAAGGCCGTTCTACTACAGACGCGGGAATAAACTTGATAAAATATATCTTCGAAGCTTGGGAGGAAAAAAAAGATACGATAGCCATATTTTGTGATTTATCAAAGGCCTTTGATTGTGTTGACCATCAGACTCTGCTAACCAAACTAAATCACTATGGTATTAAAGGGAAGTCTCTGGACTTATTGAAATCGTATTTGTCAGATAGAGTTCAGAGTGTACTAGTAAATGGAACTAGATCGGCAGGGTCTCTTGTTAGAATAGGTGTTCCCCAAGGATCAATTCTAGGTCCTATCCTCTTCCTAATTTATATTAATGATCTACCATTCATGGCGGAACACCTATCCAAAATAATACTCTTTGCAGATGACACGTCGTTAATTTTTAAAGTCCAAAGAGGATCTCAGGATGTACGCATTATAAATGATGCTCTTCAACGGGTCCATGAGTGGTTTACGGCAAATAACTTAGTACTAAATTCTAAAAAAACTAAATGTCTACACTTTAAGCTTCCCAATATTAAACATTGTGTACAAGGTTTGAAAATTAATGGGGAGGATTTGCAAATTGTGGAAAACACGGTCTTCCTGGGTATAACTGTCGATTCTAAACTGCAATGGGGCCCTCACATTGCAATACTCGCAAAAAAATTGAGTTCGGCTGTATATGCTGTGAAAAAGATAAGGGCATTAACCGATGAGGATACTGCAAGACTCGTCTATTTTGCTTACTTTCACAGTGTCATGTGCTATGGATTGTTATTGTGGGGCAGAGCTGCAGATGTGGACGCAATTTTCATATTACAGAAACGAGGGATTCGTGCAATATATGGAATGAGAACCCGTGACTCCCTAAGAGAATTATTTAAAACAATTAATATAATGACTGTACCTAGCCAATATATCTATGAAAACATTATGCATGTAAGAAAAAACTTGACTTTATTTCGAAGGAGATGTGACATTCATAATAGGAATACTAGAAATAAGGATAAACTGTTAGGAATAAGAACTAGACTAAGTAAGATCCAAAAGTCATTTGTGGGACTCTGTACACGCTGCTATAATAAAATACCTGATCATATTCTAAATATGAATGAGAATAGATTCAAGACTACGGTAAAGCAAACCTTGAAGAAGAAAGCTTATTATAAAGTAGACGATTATTTTTCAGACGAACATATATGGTTGGAGAATTAATGTTAATAATAATTGTGTTAGTGTTAATTATTTAAGCTTGTTTCTTTAAACAATTTTTGATTGTAAATCTCATGAAGTAATATGACTTAGTATTTTAGGGTATCTATGACATAGTTGTAAAATGATTTGAATTGTATATGTATAGCAATGACCTTCAAAAAGCATTCTACATGGATCTATTTTGAATAAAATGAGTTTGATTTTGATTTGATTTGATTTGATTATCTGTATGTATCCTGTATGTATTTGTATGTATCCTGTATGTATCCTGTAAGTATATGTATGTATCCTGTATGTATCCTGTATGTATCCTGTATGTATCTGTATGTATCCTGTATGTATTTGTATGTATCCTGTATGTATCCTGTATGTATTTGTATGTATCCTGTATGTATCTGTATGTATCCTGTATGTATTTGTATGTATCCTGTATGTATCCTGTATGTATCCTGTATGTATCCTGTATGTATTTGTATGTATCCTGTATGTATCTGTATGTATCCTGTATGTATTTGTATGTATCCTGTATGTATCCTGTTTGTTTTTGTAAGTATCCTGTATGTATCCTGTATGTATCCTGTATGTATTTGTATGTATCCTGTATGTATCTGTATGTATCCTGTATGTATCCTGTATGTATCCTGTATGTTTTTGTATGTATCCTGTATGTATCCTGTATGTATCCTGTATGTATCCTGTATGTATTTGTATGTATCCTGTATGTATCTGTATGTATCCTGTATGTATTTGTATGTATCCTTAATGTATCCTGTATGTATTTGTATGTATCCTGTATGTATCCTGTATCTATCTGTATGTATCCTGTATGTATTTGTATGTATCCTGTATGTATCCTGTATGTATCCTGTATGTATCTGTATTTATCCTGTATGTATTTGTATGTATCCTGTATGTATCTGTATGTATTTGTATGTATCCTGTATGTATTTGTATGTATCCTGTATCTGTATGTATCCTGTATGTATTTGTATGTATCCTGTATGTATCCTGTATGTATTTGTATGTATTCTGTATGTATCCTGTATGTATCCTGTATGTATCTGTTTGTATCCAGTATGTTTTTGTATGTATCCTGTATGTATCCTGTATGTATCTGTATGTATCCTGTATGTATTTGTATGTATCCTGTATGTATCCTGTATGTATCCTGTATGTATCCTGTATGTATCTGTATGTATCCTGTATGTATTTCTATGTATCCTGTATGTATTTTTATTTATCCTGTATGTATCCTGTATGTATTTGTATGTATCCTGTATGTATCCTGTATGTATCCTGTATGTATTTGTATGTATCCTGTATGTATCCTGTATGTATCTGTATGTATCCTGTATGTATCCTGTATGTATCCTGTATGTATCTGTATGTATCCTGTATGTATTTGTATGTATCCTGTATGTATCCTGTATGTATCTGTATGTATCCTGTATGTATTTGTATGTATTTCTATGTATCCTGTATGTATCATGTATGTATCCTGTATGTATTTGTATGTATCCTGTATGTATCCTGTATGTATCCTGTATGTAACCTGTATGTATTTGTATGTATCCTGTATGTATTTGTATGTATCCTGTATGTATCCTGTATGTATCCTGCATGTATCTGTATGTATTTGTATGTATCCTGTATGTATCCTGCATGTATCTGTATGTATTTGTATGTATCCTGTATGTATCTGTATGTATCCTGTATGTATTTGTATGTATCCTGTATGTATCCTGTATGTATCCTGTATGTATCCTGTATGTATTTGTATGTATCCTGTATGTATCTGTATGTATCCTGTATGTATTTGTATGTATCCTGTATGTATCCTGTTTGTTTTTGTAAGTATCCTGTATGTATCCTGTATGTATCCTGTATGTATCCTGTATGTATTTGTATGTATCCTGTATGTATCCTGTATGTTTTTGTATGTATCCTGTATGTATCCTGTATGTATCCTGTATGTATCCTGTATGTATTTGTATGTATCCTGTATGTATCTGTATGTATCCTGTATGTATTTGTATGTATCCTGTATGTATCCTGTATGTATTTGTATGTATCCTGTATGTATCCTGTATCTATCTGTATGTATCCTGTATGTATTTGTATGTATCCTGTATGTATTTGTATGTATCCTGTATGTATCCTGTACGTATCCTGTATGTATCCTGTATGTATCCTGTATGTATCCTGTATGTATCCTGTATGTATTTGTATGTATCCTGTATGTATCTGTATGTATCTTGTATGTATTTGTATGTATCCTGTATGTATCCTGTATGTATTTGTATGTATCCTGTATGTATCCTGTATGTATCTGTATTTATCCTGTATGTATTTGTATGTATCCTGTATGTACCTGTATGTATTTGTATGTATCCTGTATGTATTTGTATGTATCCTGTATCTGTATGTATCCTGTATGTATTTGTATGTATCCTGTATGTATCCTGTATGTATTTGTATGTATTCTGTATGTATCCTGTATGTATCCTGTATGTATCTGTTTGTATCCAGTATGTTTTTGTATGTATCCTGTATGTATCCTGTATGTATCTGTATGTATCCTGTATGTATTTGTATGTATCCTGTATGTATCCTGTATGTATTTCTATGTATCCTGTATGTATCCTGTATGTATCCTGTATGTATTTTTATGTATCCTGTATGTATCCTGTATGTATCCTGTATGTATTTGTATGTATCCTGTATGTATTTGTATGTATCCTGTATGTATCCTGTATGTATTTGTATGTATCCTGTATGTATCCTGTATGTATTTGTATGTATCCTGTATGTATCCTGTATGTATCCTGTATGTATCTGTATGTATCCTGTATGTATTTCTATGTATCCTGTATGTATTTTTATGTATCTGTATGTATCCTGTATGTATTTGTATGTATCCTGTATGTATCCTGTATTTATTTGTATGTATCCTGTATGTATTTGTATGTATCCTGTATGTATCCTGTATGTATCCCTTATGTATTTGTATGTATCCTGTATGTATCCTGTATGTATCCTGTATGTATCCTGTATGTATCCTGTATGTATTTGTATGTATCCTGTATGTATTTGTATGTATCCTGTATGTATCCTGTATGCATTTGTATGTATCCTGTATGTATCAACTAAGCAACTTTTATTAGTAATAAGATTAAAGGAGCTGATGATAAAATAAAAACGATTTGGAATATCATAAAAAAGGAAACGGGGAAATCTAGGACTTCAAATAACGAATTTACTTTGTGTACTCCCAATGGAGTAATAAATACTGATTCTGAAGTAGCACAAGAATTCGAAACGTTTTTTACGAATATTCCAATCCGAACCACTGAAGCACTAAATTCATCTCCAACTAAAGCCAAAACTTTGCTTAACGAGTATGTTAATCGATGCAAAGTAGACTTTGCATTTGAACATATTAATGCCGGAATAGTTGTAAAAATGTTTGAAAAATTAAAAGTCAAATGTACAGAAGATTTATGGGGAATGTCAGTAAAAGTCTGTACTGCAGCAATAGTCACATTAGCACCTTACCTTGCATTAATATTTAATAAATCTGTAGAAAGAGGGCGCTGCAGTGCCACTGTCAACATCAGCTCTGTGTTGTTTTAAAGATTAAAAATTAAACACGCCGATAATCGCTTTCAATTTGTATTTAGAAGTTAGTGTGCATAATGAATCGTCGAAGAAAACTCAAGTGTGAACTAAAAATTAACATATAGTGCTAAAAAACCGAACATAAACAATGATTCTTTGTGTCTATCAACAGTGACTAATACTTCCGCAAACTTATGTTTTGTGTCGTGAAATCATTTTGAACTCTTTGTGGGACCCGAACCTCGCTTTTATATCCAAGTTCTTCTTGTGAAGTGGAAAGTTACATGCAGAAAAAAGAATATTATAATTAAATCGATTTATACAAATACCTACATCATAAAAATATTAACAGACCATCGATCACCGCCATTAACAGCGCCATCTACCGAGGAGTAGCAAAACTGAAAAAATTGGTTCTGTTGTTGGCCGCAGGAGGCGCTACCAAAATCTAACTTATTCTACCCACCGATAGAGGACAGTGTCAAATAAAATAGTAAGCAACAGAAATATAAATAAACAATAAAATGGAAGAATTAACGGCATTAATTAGAAGCTTGCAACATAAATTTGACCAGCAAACAAATGAAATAAGAGATTTGAAGCAAAGCTTGCCGAAGACAATAAACGACAACATTGATGAAAAATTTACAATCCTAGAATCGAAATATAATACATTAGAAAAAACTATCGAAGACCAAGGCCGCCGTATACAACAACTTGAGCGCCTGTCTAGGAAGAAAAATATCATATTCTTTGGGCTGGAAGAAAATGAAAGTAATTTGAAGCAACTACTAACTAATATAATAAAAATAATAAAACAGACAATGAAAATAAACATACACGAAGACAATATAGAAGATCTCAAACGCCTAGGACAGAGACAAGATGGAAAAATAAGGCCTGTTGTAGTAACATTCTGCTCTACAATTAAAAAAATAGAACTTTTACGTAAGAAAAAATCCCTGAACCAAACAACTTACTATATTAAAGAAGATTTTCCTCCCGAGGTGATAGAAGAACGAAAGAGACTAATTGGGCAATTGATAGAAGAAAGAAACAAAGGAAAAAAGGCATTCCTGAAATATGATAAATTAATAATCATGCCTGAAAACAATGAGGATCAGGAGGACAACATAAGCTACAATAACACCAGGAAACAAAATAAGAGAAGCCTTTCGGAATCACCTGAAAGTACAAATATTAATAAGTCTCCGAATACGAGACAACAAAAAGCAAAAAAGGTTCCAAAGAAACAGAATTCTACTATGAACAGCTTTGTAACGAGACGTCAAAATGTAGAACCCACCTCTGCCCCGGCGCCTATCCCAGTCGCCGGCACCAGCGCTATGCCCTCGCCGCCCCAAAAAGCAATTTGACAACACGCGGCGACCTCTCCACGACGTTCCCCAACTCGGCCGGTCACCGCGGGGACTAACGACCGAAACCCTCCACACCACTCGCTACATATCTGTACCTATAATGCAAGATCTCTACTATCTAACGAACGACTCATAGAATTTAAAGAAGCAATAACAAAAATAAACTACGATATAATTGGGCTCGCTGAGGTACGCAGAACAGGCTACAATATTTCAGAGGATAAAGAACATATATTCTGTCATTATGGTGAAACGAAAGGCCTCTATGGCGTCGGTTTTTTAATAAAGAAACAATGGAAATCTAATATAGACAGCTTTGTTGCGATCTCAGAACGAGTCTGTATACTGAACATGGAATTCGAGACTATAAATATCTCTATTATACAAGCGTACGCACCTACTAGTACATCAAGCGACGAAGATATCGATATTTTCTACAACCACTTGCAGGACGCTCTAGAGAAAAGCTACAAACATGTCATTGTAATGGGTGATTTCAACGCTTGCATCGGTCAACGAAAATATGAAGAAAAAAGAGTATTAGGTTTGTACTTATATGGAAAAAGAAACAAAAGAGGCGAAAAACTGGTTCAATTCGCACTTCAAAACAACCTCACAGTCATCAGCAGCATATTCAAGAAAAAACCAAGCAACCTGTGGACATGGCTTTCACCTAGGAAAAACAAAAACCAGCTTGATTATATCATGTCAAATGTAAAGGGACGTTTCACGAATATTGAAACCATAAATCAGCTGAATTTCCCAAGCGACCATCGACTCGTAAGGAGTACATTTCGACTATCAAAAAACAAAAAAAGTAGAGCTAACTACAGTATCAGGAAACCATCATCAAATATAATAGAAGACGAAAAATTATTTCAAAATAAATTGAACCAAAACCTACAGAATTTCGACCCGACCAGATGCGAAAATGTAGAATCATATTATTCAAAAATAAAGAAAGCTATCACCGATGCGTCGATCTCTACAAAAAAGCCTGCGAGCAGAACACGTAGTATTATTTCTGAAAATACAAGAACGCTGCTGAATAGAAGGAAGGAACTGCAAAACAAGAAACCTTTAACTAAAGAAGAAAAACTGGAACTTCGCAACTTGTATAAAAATGTTCATAAAATAATTAAGAAAGAATACGAAGAACATAGGTTAAAGAAAATTGAAAATCACCTAAACACCACAGGAAGCTTGAAAAGGGGATACAAGGCGCTAAATTTAACAATAAATTGGATTCCCAACTTAAACGAAACCCCGTCTGGTAAAGAAATCTACTCAAGGTCTCAGATAATAAACACAGCAACAAATTTCTACAGAAATCTATACTCTGCACAAAATCCTTCAAGTCAAACCTCTACTGAAATCACTGAAAACTCAACGACCCTACGTCCCCCGCCACTACAACGGTTTACTATTTCGGAGGTTGATAAGAAAATAAAGAGCTTAAAGAAAGAAAAAAGTTGTGGCCCAGACAATATAAGCAATGAAATAATATTAGCTGGAAGATGCCTACTGGTGCCTTTTCTTACCACAATTTTTAATACAATTCTGGAACTTAGTGAAATACCAAAAGAATGGGCCCAATCAGACATTATTTTAATATACAAAAAAGGAGATCCCGCAAATATTGCTAACTACCGGCCTATTAGCCTACAGTCAAACTTTTACAAGTTATTTGCCTCATTGTTGGAACAACGAGTCTATGCACTTGCTGAAAAATACCAGCCAGTTGAACAGGCAGGGTTCAGAAAACATTTTTCGACCACAGATCACATACACGTTTTAGATCAAGTCATTGAGAAATATGAAGAACAAAGACGCCCCATCTACCTGGCATTCATTGACTACGCCAATGACTCTATTTCTCATGACAGTATTTGGAAAGCTCTCCAAGATTGTAAAATACCGTTAGAAACAATCAAACTAATTCAAGACATATACAAGAAAAGCGTTAGTCGAGTAAAGTTAGATAAAAAAGGTCCCGAAATAAAAATTAGTAGAGGCGTTAGACAGGGCGACCCCCTGTCTCCTACATTATTTATAACTGTACTGGAAAATATCATGAAGAAGCTCGACTGGTCACAGAAAGGTATAAATATAAAAGGAAATTATTTGAGCAACCTAAGATTTGCTGACGACATCGTGTTATTCTCAGAAACTGCATCACAACTTGAGAGGATGATAAATGAACTAAACTCTATAAGCCGCAATATTGGCTTAGAATTAAACACAGATAAAACGAAAATTATGACCAACTTTTTGGAAATACCCATTCTTGTGGAGAACCGACCATTGGAGTATGTGAAAGAATACGTGTACCTGGGTAAACAGATATCGTTCATGAAGTCGAGACACCGTGACGAATTAAAAAGACGCATAAATATGACATGGAACAAGTTTTGGAGCAACAAAGAAGTTCTAAAATCTAATTTACCTCTACGGTTAAAAAAGAAAATCCTTGATTCATGTCTCCTACCTTGTCTTTCGTACGGAAGTCAAACGTGGATTTATAATACGCACACAAAACAAAAAATTGTAACTTGTCAGAGAGCCATGGAGCGGAGCATACTAAATTTGAAACGTAGAGATAAAAAACGCCATACTGAAATAAGATCAAGGACAAAAGTCATCGATGCTCTATCACATTGTCAAAAACTCAAGTGGAGATGGGCGGGCCATATCGCACGTATTAAAGAAAATAAATGGACTAAGAGAGTAACTACATGGGCTGGCCCCCCTGGTAAACGAAAACGCGGCAGACCGATGGAAAGATGGAAAGATGACATTAAAAAGATCGCAGGAGATGACTGGATCGTAACAGCGCAAGCTAGAGAAGAGTGGAGAAAAATGGAGGAGGCCTATACTCGTCGAGAGGTCCTTAATAATAGTGTGACATAAATGAAATGAAGTAATATTAATAAATAAAATTAGCTCAATAATAATATATCAATTAAAAATAATGTAATGAAATGTTAACTTAAATATTATAATTTTATTTCGCATGTAAATGTATAAAATTGTATGATATTAAGGAATAAATTTGGCTTTAATAATAAAAAAAAAATCTGTAGACGACGGCATATTTCCTGACCTTATGAAGGAAAGCAAAGTAATACCCTTGTTTAAAGCCGGCGACACCAAGGATCCAGGCAATTATAGGCCTGTTTCTGTTTTGCCAGTACTGAGTAAAATTTTTGAGAAAATTATTATGACACAACTTCTCAAGCATTTTAATAACAATTATTTATTTCATCCACAACAATTCGGTTTCACACAAGGCCGTTCTACTACAGACGCGGGAATAAACTTGATAAAATATATCTTCGAAGCTTGGGAGGAAAAAAAAGATACGATAGCCATATTTTGTGATTTATCAAAGGCCTTTGATTGTGTTGACCATCAGACTCTGCTAACCAAACTAAATCACTATGGTATTAAAGGGAAGTCTCTGGACTTATTGAAATCGTATTTGTCAGATAGAGTTCAGAGTGTACTAGTAAATGGAACTAGATCGGCAGGGTCTCTTGTTAGAATAGGTGTTCCCCAAGGATCAATTCTAGGTCCTATCCTCTTCCTAATTTATATTAATGATCTACCATTCATGGCGGAACACCTATCCAAAATAATACTCTTTGCAGATGACACGTCGTTAATTTTTAAAGTCCAAAGAGGATCTCAGGATGTACGCATTATAAATGATGCTCTTCAACGGGTCCATGAGTGGTTTACGGCAAATAACTTAGTACTAAATTCTAAAAAAACTAAATGTCTACACTTTAAGCTTCCCAATATTAAACATTGTGTACAAGGTTTGAAAATTAATGGGGAGGATTTGCAAATTGTGGAAAACACGGTCTTCCTGGGTATAACTGTCGATTCTAAACTGCAATGGGGCCCTCACATTGCAATACTCGCAAAAAAATTGAGTTCGGCTGTATATGCTGTGAAAAAGATAAGGGCATTAACCGATGAGGATACTGCAAGACTCGTCTATTTTGCTTACTTTCACAGTGTCATGTGCTATGGATTGTTATTGTGGGGCAGAGCTGCAGATGTGGACGCAATTTTCATATTACAGAAACGAGGGATTCGTGCAATATATGGAATGAGAACCCGTGACTCCCTAAGAGAATTATTTAAAACAATTAATATAATGACTGTACCTAGCCAATATATCTATGAAAACATTATGCATGTAAGAAAAAACTTGACTTTATTTCGAAGGAGATGTGACATTCATAATAGGAATACTAGAAATAAGGATAAACTGTTAGGAATAAGAACTAGACTAAGTAAGATCCAAAAGTCATTTGTGGGACTCTGTACACGCTGCTATAATAAAATACCTGATCATATTCTAAATATGAATGAGAATAGATTCAAGACTACGGTAAAGCAAACCTTGAAGAAGAAAGCTTATTATAAAGTAGACGATTATTTTTCAGACGAACATATATGGTTGGAGAATTAATGTTAATAATAATTGTGTTAGTGTTAATTATTTAAGCTTGTTTCTTTAAACAATTTTTGATTGTAAATCTCATGAAGTAATATGACTTAGTATTTTAGGGTATCTATGACATAGTTGTAAAATGATTTGAATTGTATATGTATAGCAATGACCTTCAAAAAGCATTCTACATGGATCTATTTTGAATAAAATGAGTTTGATTTTGATTTGATTTGATTTGATTATCTGTATGTATCCTGTATGTATTTGTATGTATCCTGTATGTATCCTGTAAGTATATGTATGTATCCTGTATGTATCCTGTATGTATCCTGTATGTATCTGTATGTATCCTGTATGTATTTGTATGTATCCTGTATGTATCCTGTATGTATCCTGTATGTATCTGTATGTATCCTGTATGTATTTGTATGTATCCTGTATGTATCCTGTATGTATCCTGTATGTATCCTGTATGTATTTGTATGTATCCTGTATGTATCTGTATGTATCCTGTATGTATTTGTATGTATCCTGTATGTATCCTGTATGTATTTGTATGTATCCTGTATGTATCTGTATGTATCCTGTATGTATTTGTATGTATCCTGTATGTATCCTGTATGTATCCTGTATGTATCTGTATGTATCCTGTATGTATCAGTATGTATCCTGTATGTATTTGTATGTATCCTGTATGTATCCTGTATGTATAATGTATGTATCCTGTATGTATCTGTATGTATCCTGTATGTATTTGTATGTATCCTGTATGTATCCTGTATGTATCCTGTATGTATCCTGTATGTATTTGTATGTATCCTGTATGTATTTGTATGTATCCTGTATGTATCCTGTATGTATCCTGTATGTATTTGTATGTATTTCTATGTATCCTGTATGTATCATGTATGTATCCTGTATGTATTTGTATGTATCCTGTATGTATCCTGTATGTATCCTGTATGTATCCTGTATGTATCCTGTATGTATTTGTATGTATCCTGTATGTATTTGTATGTATCCTGTATGTATCCTGTATGTATCCTGCATGTATCTGTATGTATTTGTATGTATCCTGTATGTATCCTGCATGTATCTGTATGTATTTGTATGTATCCTGTATGTATCTGTATGTATCCTGTATGTATTTGTATGTATCCTGTATGTATCCTGTATGTATCCTGTATGTATCCTGTATGTATTTGTATGTATCCTGTATGTATCCTGTATGTATTTGTATGTATCCTGTATGTATCCTGTATGTTTTTGTATGTATCCTGTATGTATCCTGTATGTATCCTGTATGTATCCTGTATGTATCCTGTATGTATCCTGTATGTATTTGTATGTATCCTGTATGTATCTGTATGTATCCTATATGTATCCTGTATGTTTTTGTATGTATCCTGTATGTATCCTGTATGTATCCTGTATGTATCCTGTATGTATTTGTATGTATCCTGTATGTATCTGTATGTATCCTGTATGTATTTGTATGTATCCTGTATGTATCCTGTATGTATTTGTATGTATCCTGTATGTATCCTGTATCTATCTGTATGTATCCTGTATGTATTTGTATGTATCCTGTATGTATTTGTATGTATCCTGTATGTATCCTGTATGTATCCTGTATGTATTTGTATGTATCCTGTATGTATCTGTATGTATCCTGTATGTATTTTTATGTATCCTGTATGTATCCTGTATGTATTTGTATGTATCCTGTATGTATCCTGTATGTATCCTGTATGTATCTGTATTTATCCTGTATGTATTTGTATGTATCCTGTATGTATCTGTATGTATTTGTATGTATCCTGTATGTATTTGTATGTATCCTGTATCTGTATGTATCCTGTATGTATCCTGTATGTATTTGTATGTATCCTGTATGTATCCTGTATGTATTTCTATGTATCCTGTATGTATCCTGTATGTATCCTGGATGTATTTTTATGTATCCTGTATGTATCCTGTATGTATCCTGTATGTATTTGTATGTATCTGTATGTATTTGTATGTAGCCTGTATGTATCTGTATGTATCCTGTATGTATTTGTATGTATCCTGTATGTATTTGTATGTATCCTGTATGTATCCTGTATGTATCCTGTATGTATCTGTATGTATCCTGTATGTATTTCTATGTATCCTCTATGTATTTTTATGTATCTGTATGTATCCTGTATGTATTTGTATGTATCCTGTATGTATCCTGTATGTATCCTGTATTTATTTGTATGTATCCTGTATGTATTTGTATGTATCCTGTGTGTATTTGTATGTATCCTGTATGTATCCTGTATGTATCCCTTATGTATTTGTATGTATCCTGTATGTATCCTGTATGTATCCTGTATGCATTTGTATGTATCCTGTATGTATCTGTATGTATCCTGTATGTATTGCTATGTATCCTGTATGTATTTGTATGTATCCTGTATGTATCCTGTATGTATCCTGTATGTATCCTGTATGTATCTGTATGTATTCTGTATGTATCAGTATGTATCCTGTATGTATCTGTATGTATCCTGTATGTATTTGTATGTATCCAGTATGTATATGTATGTATTTGTATGTATCCTGTATGTATTTGTATGTATCCTGTATGTATTTGTATGTATCCTGTATGTATCCTGTATTTATCCTGTATGTATCCTGTATGTATCCTGCATGTATCCTGTATGTATTTGTATGTATCCTGTATGTATTTGTATGTATCCTGTATGTATCCTGTATGTATCCTGTATGTATCCTGTATGTATCTGTATTTATCCTGTATGTATTTGTATGTATCCTGTATGTATCTGTATGTATTTGTATGTATCCTGTATGTATTTGTATGTATCCTGTATCTGTATGTATCCTGTATGTATTCTGTATGTATCCTGTATGTATCCTGTATGTATCTGTTTGTATCCAGTATGTTTTTGTACGTATCCTGTATGTATCCTGTATGTATCTGTATGTATCCTGTATGTATTTGTATGTATCCTGTATGTATCCTGTATGTATTTCTATGTATCCTGTATGTATCCTGTATGTATCCTGGATGTATTTTTATGTATCCTGTATGTATCCTGTATGTATCCTGTATGTATTTGTATGTATCTGTATGTATTTGTATGTAGCCTGTATGTATCTGTATGTATCCTGTATGTATTTGTATGTATCCTGTATGTATCCTGTATGTATTTGTATGTATCCTGTATGTATCCTGTATGTATCCTGTATGTATCTGTATGTATCCTGTATGTATTTCTATGTATCCTCTATGTATTTTTATGTATCTGTATGTATCCTGTATGTATTTGTATGTATCCTGTATGTATCCTGTATGTATCCTGTATTTATTTGTATGTATCCTGTATATATTTGTATGTATCCTGTGTGTATTTATATGTATCCTGTATGGGTGCCCTTCGCTTGGTCTAAAATTTTATGTTCTAAAATTGTTTGGCCGAAAATGTTTGGTCTAATATTTAATGGTATACTTATTCTTTAGCATAAAGATTTTATTGCATACATATTTTTTGTCCTAAACCATGTTTGACCTAAAATTGTTTCGTATATTTTTTTTATGACTAAAAGGCTAAAAGTATAATATTGTTAGGTATAATTATTCTTTAGCCTAACATAAAACCTCCTAAAAACCCATATGCTGAAGCGAGCAAGCGAAAGTATAAGTCGCTCCCAGAACAATAGTTTAGGTTAGGTTAGAACTGCGTCCCCAACAAAAATAAGGCGCTCCCAGAACAGTTGGTTAGGTTAGGTTAGAACTGCGCCCCTAACAAAAATAAGGCGCTCCCAGAACAGGAGGTTAGGTTAGGTTAGAACTGCGTCCCTAACAAAAATAAGGCGCTCCCAGAACAGTAGGTTAGGTTAGGTTAGAACTGCGTCCCTGACGAAAATAAGGCGCTCCCAGAACAGTAGGTTAGGTTAGGTTAGAACTGCATCCCTGGCAAAAATAAGTCGCTCCCGGAACACTAGGTTAGGTTAGGTTAGAACTGCGTCCCCAAAAATAAGGTGCTACCAGAACAGTAGGTTAGGTTAGGTTAGAATTGCGTTCCCGACAAACATAAGTCGCTCCCAGAACAGTAGGTTAGGTTAGGTTAGAACTGCGTCCCTAACAAAAATAAGGCGCTCCCACAACAGTTGGTTAGGTTAGGTTAGAACTACGTCCCTGACAGAAATAAGGCGCTCCCAGAACAGTAGGTTAGGTTAGAACTGCATCCCTGACAAAAATAAGTCGCTCCCAGAACAGTAGGTTAGGTTAAGTTAGAACTGCGTTCCCGACAAACATTAGTCGCTCCCAGAACAGTAGGTTAGGTTAGGTTAGAACTGCGTCCCTGGCAAAAATAAAGCGCTCCCAGAACAGTAGGTTAGGTTAGGTTAGAACTGCGTTCCCGACAAACATTAGTCGCTCCCAGAACAGTAGGTTAAGTTAGGTTAGAACTGCGTCCCTGACAAAAATAAAGCGCTCCCAGAACAGTAGGTTATTTAGGTTAGGTTAGAACTGCGTCCCCGACAAAATCTAAGTAATATCAATTTAATAAATGCGACAGTTTGAATGCGATTATTATTGACACCAATATTCGGAATACCAATTTTATGCCTAAAATACATTCGACCAAACAATGTTATTCCATACAAATGTTAGACTAAACAATTTTCGGCCAAAAAAATATATGCAAAACAATTTCGGCCAAACAATTTTCGACGTAAAAAACCATCGACCAAAGATTATTAGGCCAAAAAATATGTGCCGAAAAAAATATCGGCCAAAAAATTTTAGACAAACAGATATAGACCCATCCTGTATGTATCCTGTATGTATCCCTTATGTATTTGTATGTATCCTGTATGTATCCTGTATGTATTTGTATGTATCCTGTATGTATCCTGTATGTATTTGTATGTATCCTGTATGTATCCTGTATGTTTTTGTATGTATCCTGTATGTATCCTGTATGTATCCTGTATGTATCCTGTATGTATCCTGTATGTATCCTGTATGTATCCTGTATGTATTTGTATGTATCCTGTATGTATCTGTATGTATCCTATATGTATCCTGTATGTTTTTGTATGTATCCTGTATGTATCCTGTATGTATCCTGTATGTATCCTGTATGTATTTGTATGTATCCTGTATGTATCTGTATGTATCCTGTATGTATTTGTATGTATCCTGTATGTATCCTGTATGTATCCTGTATGTATTTGTATGTATCCTGTATGTATCCTGTATCTATCTGTATGTATCCTGTATGTATTTGTATGTATCCTGTATGTATTTGTATGTATCCTGTATGTATCCTGTATGTATCCTGTATGTATTTGTATGTATCCTGTATGTATCTGTATGTATCCTGTATGTATTTTTATGTATCCTGTATGTATCCTGTATGTATTTGTATGTATCCTGTATGTATCCTGTATGTATCCTGTATGTATCCTGTATGTATCTGTATTTATCCTGTATGTATTTGTATGTATCCTGTATGTATCTGTATGTATTTGTATGTATCCTGTATGTATTTGTATGTATCCTGTATCTGTATGTATCCTGTATGTATCCTGTATGTATTTGTATGTATCCTGTATGTATCCTGTATGTATTTCTATGTATCCTGTATGTATCCTGTATGTATCCTGGATGTATTTTTATGTATCCTGTATGTATCCTGTATGTATCCTGTATGTGATTTGACGACGCGTTTGGCTCGGTTGGTAGACACCTGCCTACTGAGTCGGCGGTCCCGGGTTCGAATCCCGGCCGGGGCAAATATTTGTGCAAATATTTGTTCTTGGGTCATGGATGTTATCTATATATGTATTTATATATTATGTATATCGTCGTCTAGTACCCATAGTACAAGCTTTGCTTAGTTTGGGACTAGGTCGATTTGTGTATGATTGTCCCTTAATATTTATTTATTTATTTATTTATTTATTAAAAAACAAAACAAATGTATTTGTATGTATCTGTATGTATTTGTATGTAGCCTGTATGTATCTGTATGTATCCTGTATGTATTTGTATGTATCCTGTATGTATTTGTATGTATCCTGTATGTATCCTGTATGTATCCTGTATGTATCTGTATGTATCCTGTATGTATTTCTATGTATCCTCTATGTATTTTTATGTATCTGTATGTATCCTGTATGTATTTGTATGTATCCTGTATGTATCCTGTATGTATCCTGTATTTATTTGTATGTATCCTGTATGTATTTGTATGTATCCTGTGTGTATTTGTATGTATCCTGTATGTATCCTGTATGTATCCCTTATGTATTTGTATGTATCCTGTATGTATCCTGTATGTATCCTGTATGCATTTGTATGTATCCTGTATGTATCTGTATGTATCCTGTATGTATTGCTATGTATCCTGTATGTATTTGTATGTATCCTGTATGTATCCTGTATGTATCCTGTATGTATCCTGTATGTATCCTGTATGTATCTGTATGTATTCTGTATGTATCAGTATGTATCCTGTATGTATCTGTATGTATCCTGTATGTATTTGTATGTATCCTGTATGTATCCAGTATGTATATGTATGTATTTGTATGTATCCTGTATGTATCCTGTATGTATTTGTATGTATCCTGTATGTATTTGTATGTATCCTGTATGTATCCTGTATGTATCCTGTATGTATCCTGTATGTATCCTGCATGTATCCTGTATGTATCTGTATGTATCCTGTATGTATCTGTATGTATCCTGTATGTATTTGTATGTATCCTGTATGTATCCAGTATGTATATGTATGTATTTGTATGTATCCTGTATGTATCCTGTATGTATTTGTATGTATCCTGTATGTATTTGTATGTATCCTGTATGTATCCTGTATGTATCCTGTATGTATCCTGTATGTATCCTGCATGTATCCTGTATGTATTTGTATGTATCCTGTATGTATTTGTATGTATCCTGTATGTATCCTGTATGTATCCTGTATGTATCCTGTATGTATCTGTATTTATCCTGTATGTATTTGTATGTATCCTGTATGTATCTGTATGTATTTGTATGTATCCTGTATGTATTTGTATGTATCCTGTATCTGTATGTATCCTGTATGTATTCTGTATGTATCCTGTATGTATCCTGTATGTATCTGTTTGTATCCAGTATGTTTTTGTACGTATCCTGTATGTATCCTGTATGTATCTGTATGTATCCTGTATGTATTTGTATGAATCCTGTATGTATCCTGTATGTATTTCTATGTATCCTGTATGTATCCTGTATGTATCCTGGATGTATTTTTATGTATCCTGTATGTATCCTGTATGTATCCTGTATGTATTTGTATGTATCTGTATGTATTTGTATGTAGCCTGTATGTATCTGTATGTATCCTGTATGTATTTGTATGTATCCTGTATGTATCCTGTATGTATTTGTATGTATCCTGTATGTATCCTGTATGTATCCTGTATGTATCTGTATGTATCCTGTATGTATTTCTATGTATCCTCTATGTATTTTTATGTATCTGTATGTATCCTGTATGTATTTGTATGTATCCTGTATGTATCCTGTATGTATCCTGTATTTATTTGTATGTATCCTGTATATATTTGTATGTATCCTGTGTGTATTTATATGTATCCTGTATGTATCCTGTATGTATCCCTTATGTATTTGTATGTATCCTGTATGTATCCTGTATGCATTTGTATGTATCCTGTATGTATCTGTATGTATCCTGTATGTATTGCTATGTATCCTGTATGTATTTGTATGTATCCTGTATGTATCCTGTATGTATCTGTATTTATCCTGTATGTATTTGTATGTATCCTGTATGTATCTGTATGTATTTGTATGTATCCTGTATGTATTTGTATGTATCCTGTATCTGTATGTATCCTGTATGTATTCTGTATGTATCCTGTATGTATCCTGTATGTATCTGTTTGTATCCAGTATGTTTTTGTACGTATCCTGTATGTATCCTGTATGTATCTGTATGTATCCTGTATGTATTTGTATGAATCCTGTATGTATCCTGTATGTATTTCTATGTATCCTGTATGTATCCTGTATGTATCCTGGATGTATTTTTATGTATCCTGTATGTATCCTGTATGTATCCTGTATGTATTTGTATGTATCTGTATGTATTTGTATGTAGCCTGTATGTATCTGTATGTATCCTGTATGTATTTGTATGTATCCTGTATGTATCCTGTATGTATTTGTATGTATCCTGTATGTATCCTGTATGTATCCTGTATGTATCTGTATGTATCCTGTATGTATTTCTATGTATCCTCTATGTATTTTTATGTATCTGTATGTATCCTGTATGTATTTGTATGTATCCTGTATGTATCCTGTATGTATCCTGTATTTATTTGTATGTATCCTGTATATATTTGTATGTATCCTGTGTGTATTTATATGTATCCTGTATGTATCCTGTATGTATCCCTTATGTATTTGTATGTATCCTGTATGTATCCTGTATGCATTTGTATGTATCCTGTATGTATCTGTATGTATCCTGTATGTATTGCTATGTATCCTGTATGTATTTGTATGTATCCTGTATGTATCCTGTATGTATCCTGTATGTATCCTGTATGTATCTGTATGTATTCTGTATGTATCAGTATGTATCCTGTATGTATCTGTATGTATCCTGTATGTATTTGTATGTATCCTGTATGTATCCAGTATGTATATGTATGTATTTGTATGTATCCTGTATGTATCCTGTATGTATTTGTATGTATCCTGTATGTATCTGTATGTATCCTGTATGTATTTGTATGTATCCTGTATTAATCTGTATGTATCCTATATGTATTTGTATGTATCCTGTATGTATCTGTATGTATCCTGTATGTATTTGTATGTATCCTGTATGTATCCTGTATGTATTTGTATGTATCCTGTATGTATCTGTATGTATCCTGTATGTATCAGTATGTATCCTGTATGTATTTGTATGTATCCTGTATGTATCCTGTATGTATCCTGTATGTATCCTGTATGTATCCTGTATGTATTTGTATGTATCCTGTATGTATCCTGTATGTATCCTGTATGTATCCTGTATGTATTTGTATGTATCCTGTATGTATTTGTATGTATCCTGTATGTATCCTGTATGCATTTGTATGTATCCTGTATGTATCTGTATGTATCCTTTATGTATTGCTATGTATCCTGTATGTATTTGTATGTATCCTGTATGTATCCTGTATGTATCCTGTATGTATCCTGTATGTATCTGTATGTATCCTGTATGTATCAGTATGTATCCGTATGTATCTGTATGTATCCTGTATGTATTTGTATGTATCCTGTATGTATCCAGTATGTATATGTATGTATTTGTATGTATCCTGTATGTATCCTGTATGTATTTGTATGTATCCTGTATGTATCTGTATGTATCCTGTATGTATTTGTATGTATCCTGTATTAATCTGTATGTATCCTATATGTATTTGTATGTATCCTGTATGTATCTGTATGTATCCTGTATGTATTTGTATGTATCCTGTATGTATCCTGTATGTATTTGTATGTATCCTGTATGTATCTGTATGTATCCTGTATGTATTTGTATGTATCCTGTATGTATCCTGTATGTATCTGTATGTATCCTGTATGTATCAGTATGTATCCTGTATGTATTTGTATGTATCCTGTATGTATCCTGTATGTATCCTGTATGTATCCTGCATGTATCCTGTATGTATTTGTATGTATCCTGTATGTATCCTGTATGTATCCTGTATGTATTTGTATGTATCCTGTATGTATTTGTATGTATCCTGTATGTATTTGTATGTATCCTGTATGTATTCTGTATGTATCCTGTATGTATCCTGTATGTATCCTGTATGTATTTGTATGTATCCTGTATGTATCCTGTATGTATCCTGTTTGTATCAGTATGTATCCTGTATGTATTTGCATGTATCCTGTATGTATCCTGTATGTATCCTGTATGTTTTTGTATGTATCCTGTATGTATCCTGTATGTATCCTGTATGTATCCTGTATGTATTTGTATGTATCCTGTATGTATCTGTATGTATCCTGTATGTATTTGTATGTATCCTGTATGTATCCTGTATGTATTTGTATGTATCCTGTATGTATCCTGTATCTATCTGTATGTATCCTGTATGTATTTGTATGTATCCTGTATGTATCCTGTATGTATCCTGTATGTATCCTGTATGTATCTGTATTTATCCTGTATGTATTTGTATGTATCCTGTATGTATCTCAAAAAAAAAAAAAAATCAAAAATAGTTTATTTACCAGAAATAATTATAGACACAGTAGGAACAGTGATTCCCACACTAGGCGATGCCTGTGTCGTGGGATTCCATAACACAAAATATTACCAAAAATAGTGCGGCTTATGAATAGTAATGTAGGTACACAGCAAATATGTGTGTGTGTGTGTGTGTGTGTTTGTGTGTGTGTGTGTGAGTGACTGTTTGTGTAAGCAAGTGTGCACGAGCAGGATAGTGAGAGGCAAATAGTAGCCCTACGAGTGGTTTAGTCTCTTGGGGTCGGACGGCAGCAAAATTGCCGTCCACTACATTTGCCTATAAACGAAGTATTTCTTCCGACATGTCATAATCCCAGGATAACAAAAGCTTATGGATTTTAATTTTGGCCTCATGAACAGAGCTGTGCCTTATGTCACAGCATCTTACCAATCCATTGTATATGTGCGGGAGAAGGAACTTTGAAAACCGTTTTGCAAAGGCCGTGTTGACACAAGGTTTAGGGATTTTATAAATTCTCTTACGTACCATGTCAGAATGCTCTAGCGATCTCAAACTCTTAATGTGGACATATATGGCAGCACGCATTAAGTAAAGTCTTCGGACGCTCAAGACTCTAGCTTCCTTAAAGAGTTCAGAAGTAGGGTACCGCCGTGGCCGTCGCAAGGACACTTTCAAAACCGCTCTTTGTGCCCTTTCCAGCAGTATTAAGTTAGATTTAGCAGAACCACCCCAAGCCAGTATACAATAGCTTAATATAGATTGACATAGTGCTAGGTACACCATTTTAAGTAGTTGAGCATCGGCCGCTTCCCTTAGTAGCTTCATGGTGTATATAAGTTTACGAACCCTACCAGCTGTCATAGAAATGTGACTTTTAAAGTTTAGATTCTCGTCTATTATGACGCCTAAATATCTAAGTGAGCTCGCATTGGTTATATAGCTGCACGTGCAGTCTAAAAGTTGTGAGCTTCCCGGGTTCAAACATGTTTTTTTATGGACTTTGAGTTGTGTGAGATGCTCAGGAGGCCGAGATGCAGCTGTCTTATAAAAACAAAGGAATTTGGTTTTGTCCGCATTTAGAGTCAATAGGTTTTGATTTAGCCACACGGATATGCGGTGTAGCCCTAAAACAGCCATATCCCTTGCACACTGCCATGAGTCGCCGTGAAATACTAAGGCTGTATCATCAGCGTAACACAATACGTCACAATTTAGAAGTTCAAGGGATAAAATGTCATTCATATACGCTATGAATAGCGTAGGACCTAATATGCTTCCTTGTGGTACGCCAAATGATACAGGTTCCGAATCGCTAATCGTGTTACCAATTTTGACCCGTTGATTTCTACCCGTCAAGTAACTAGAGAACCAATCTAGTGCAGTTCCACGTATGCCCAGCGCCTCCATTTTCCTTAACAGTATGGGAATCGAAACCGTGTCAAAGGCCTTCGCCAGATCCAAAAAGACACCAATACTACATCTACCTTCATCTAGATGAGATACGATGGTATCTGTCAGAAGTTTTACCGCTTCCTCAGTGGACTTGCCCTGGCGAAAGCCAAATTGTCGATCTTCCAGAAGTCGATTACTCTCAAGGAAATGGATAAGCCGCTTGCTTACTATTCGCTCTAGTAATTTGGAGTAAGCTCCAAGCAGAGAAATGGGTCGATAGTTACTTGGCGCGTCCGTAGGACCCCCTTTGTGAATCGGCACGATCGCAGCCGTCTTCCAATGTCGTGGAAACAAACCTGTCTCGATGCTAAGATTAAAAATTGCTGCCAAAGGTTCTGATATGACATCGACCATAGCCTTTAAGAAACTATTGCACACCCCGTCGTGGCCAGGGGCGCTACTCGTGTCTAACTTATTGATAAGGCATGAAACCTCATCAGCGTCCGTGGGGGCAATGTAAAATGAACCAGAAATGGTATTACACTTAGCAGGGCCTACTTTCATAGCTAGTGTCTCCTGGGTAACTTGTAGTTCACTCAGTATAGATTCTGCTAATTGGGATCCCACAGACGAGAAATATTTGTTACATTCGTTAAGGGATTCTAAAACAGTAGGTTTAATGTTAAGGAGATCATCTGCTGATTTGACTGGAGGGGAGCTATGAGTAATACGTTTGATAGAGCCCCAAAGTTTTTTAGACGAGTTCATATGTTGAGCTAGATCCTTTCGGTCATATTCTGATTTGAGATTCCTGAGAAGAGTTATATAAAAGTTCCTATATCGGGTATAAACCAGTTTTTTCATTTCGTTCATGGGGTCTTTTCGCGAAGCCAAATGAAGTTTATCTCTATGTTTAGCACATCTTAATAACCCAGGGGTCATCCACGGCCGTAGTATATGTTTGGAACGGTTTAGCTTTACAACCTTGGAGTTGTTGCATACGGAAGCTAAGACTTTTGCAGAAAATTTTTCCACAGCATCGTCAAGGTTTCGGTTGCGTAAAACAAATGACCAGTCGACCAGTCCTAGCTCTGATCTAACCGAATTGTAATCAATGACGGTTTTAGTGTTACATTTCTGGACGTGATTTCCTATTTTAAGCGATATCCCTACCATAGTAACGTCGTGGTCGGTCAGGTCAGTGGAGCAGACAACAGATTCTGCCTGGCAGTGTCCAGATATAAAGATATGATCTAGGCAGGTTTTATAATGTGTAATAGTGTCAATGCAAGAGATAAGACCGTGTTCCGCCAAAGTACATAGGTACTCCGATGCTTGCGTGTTAGCATCCGCCGTATCCAGGATATCTATATTAAGATCTCCAGTCAAAACTAGGCAGGGGCACTTAGAGAGAGACTTAAGAGCAGAATCAAGGGACGTAATGAAAGTCTCAGCATTCTGAAAGCTTGGGGACCTGTACACTCCTACTACTTTGAAGGTGTTAGGAATTTCTACAAGAACGCAATTAGCTTCATCTACATCTAGTTCTGAAAAAACTGGGGACCATTTGTGATTTACATAAACGACCACACCGCCAGACTTATTTATGAACTTTTTAGAGTTAAAAGATGTGTAACCTTCAAGATGATTAATTGTAGAGGCTTCATTTATCCAGCATTCACTAAAAACGATAACGTCGAAGATAATATCTAGTCGTTTTTGTAAAACAAGAAAATTATCAAAGTTTTTTTGTAGGCTTCTTATATTTAAGCTTAGGATTTTAAGTGAAAAGATTGATATAATATCGGAACATTCTTCGGGATATGAGATTGTATGGCATTTAATCTTATATGAATCATCTACGTCATTCAATAAGTCTAGGGTAGCCATGGGTACATGGTTGGCAGATATGTTGATTCACAGTGTACACGGGAGGCAGCCATACTAGCAGTAATGATAAAAGATTGAAATAAGAACAATTCCGAGGGGGCTTTCTTACCTGTCACAAATTCTGCTCGAGTCGTTATGTTGATGAGTTTGTGGAGTGTATGTGTGAGTAAACGAGTATGTGTATTACAGGACATGAACCAATGTATATAAAAAATATTGAAATTATATATACAATCATAAAAAGTCATATTAAGGACGACAAGGGTGAATGCACTAAGTAGATATATCATCATTATCCTCATTGTCATCACCCAAAAGAGGAGTCGCAGGCTGTTCGATAGGTGCGTCCTGGACTGTCGATGTGGACTGGGATAGCTTGATGAGGTCCTCTTCGCTGAATATCCGTATTGCAGGGCTCCCATGTGATGCGTCTCTTTTTCTGAGAAATATAGCTCCATTAAGGGTCCAGCTATGTTTATATTTGTAGCTGCTTGCAAACATTCTGGTGCTACGAAATAAACGACGATTTGCAGGAGTGAGACGTTCGTTAACGTAAACAGTTCTCTCAGGCCCTTGCCCGACTATATTGTTGCTTTTTAGGTTACGACGTACCTTCGCCTGCTTCAGAAACTCGTCACGCTTGACACGATGGGTAAACGCCACTACTAGAGGGCGCTGCAGCTGCTTGTCGCCTTCGTTGTTGCTGACGTCACTGCGTTTAGGGCCAGCTCGAGAGGCATATACGATGTCAGAGTCTTGTAAGGTGACACCAAGCTTTGCAGCCGTTGTCAACACTAAATGGTAGGGATTTTCATTTTGTATCTCCTCGACGCCCGTAATCTCAACCTCGTTTCTCAAGAGCATTTGGGCCTGATTATTTATCTGTTGTTGTAAATTAGAAACTGTGGCTTTTAGTTCAATATTTTCTGTGTGTAGCGCCTCCAGTGATTTGATCCTCGAATCATAATTTGAGATTTTTTGGCTTATGTTTTCAAGCCGACCCTTGAGAAAATCCCACATTTCAGATACACTTTGTCGTAACTGGTTGATTTCCGAAGAAAGTGATTTAAGCTCGACAGCGGGGCTCTGAGCAATTAATGTAGCAGGCGCGGAGTTGATCGGGCTGGCTGTTTTTGCTGCGCAGATTTTAGCGGCAGCCGCAGTACCTTGGGTAGCGGCGGTTGCGGCGCCGGCGGCAGGGCCGACAGCGGTGTTAGAGGTGTGGGGCGCGGCGCCGCCAGTGTTGGTACCTGTGCGCAGTTGAGGTTTTTTCTTTAAGGCTGCATTTTCTGTTGTTGAGCGAGCCGGAGTGAGCGAATTATCACCGCCCTTCCTTGATTTTGCGGCACAGTCTGGACAAGTCCATGATTTTACTTCGTCCGTTGTGAGGCGTTGGGCTTGTGTGCAGGCTACATGGAAGGTTTGATCTGTATGTATCCTGTATGTATTTTTATGTATCCTGTATATATCCTGTATGTATTTGTATGTATCCTGTATGTATCCTGTATGTATCCTGTATGTATCTGTATTTATCCTGTATGTATTTGTATGTATCCTGTATGTATTTGTATGTATCCTGTATGTATTTGTATGTATCCTGTATCTGTATGTATCCTGTATGTATTCTGTATGTATCCTGTATGTATCCTGTATGTATCTGTTTGTATCCAGTATGTTTTTGTACGTATCCTGTATGTATCCTGTATGTATCTGTATGTATCCTGTATGTATTTGTATGTATCCTGTATGTATCCTGTATGTATTTCTATGTATCCTGTATGTATCCTGTATGTATCCTGGATGTATTTTTATGTATCCTGTATGTATCCTGTATGTATCCTGTATGTATTTGTATGTATCTGTATGTATTTGTATGTAGCCTGTATGTATCTGTATGTATCCTGTATGTATTTGTATGTATCCTGTATGTATCCTGTATGTATCCTGTATTTATTTGTATGTATCCTGTATGTATTTGTATGTATCCTGTGTGTATTTGTATGTATCCTGTATGTATCCTGTATGTATCCCTTATGTATTTGTATGTATCCTGTATGTATCCTGTATGTATCCTGTATGTATCCTGTATGTATTTGTATGTATCCTGTATGTATTTGTATGTATCCTGTATGTATCCTGTATGTATCCTGTATGCATTTGTATGTATCCTGTATGTATCTGTATGTATCCTGTATGTATTGCTATGTATCCTGTATGTATTTGTATGTATCCTGTATGTATCCTGTATGTATCCTGTATGTATCTGTATGTATCCTGTATGTATCAGTATGTATCCTGTATGTATCTGTATGTATCCTGTATGTATTTGTATGTATCCTGTATGTATCCAGTATGTATATGTATGTATTTGTATGTATCCTGTATGTATCCTGTATGTGTTTGTATGTATCCTGTATGTATCTGTATGTATCCTGTATGTATTTGTATGTATCCTGTATTAATCTGTATGTATCCTATATGTATTTGTATGTATCCTGTATGTATCTGTATGTATCCTGTATGTATTTGTATGTATCCTGTATGTATCCTGTATGTATTTGTATGTATCCTGTATGTATCTGTAGGTATCCTGTATGTATTGCTATGTATCCTGTATGTATTTGTATGTATCCTGTATGTATCCTGTATGTATCCTGTATGTATCCTGTATGCATTTGTATGTATCCTGTATGTATCTGTATGTATCCTGTATGTATTGCTATGTATCCTGTATGTATTTGTATGTATCCTGTATGTATCCTGTATGTATCCTGTATGTATCTGTATGTATCCTGTATGTATCAGTATGTATCCTGTATGTATCTGTATGTATCCTGTATGTATTTGTATGTATCCTGTATGTATCCAGTATGTATATGTATGTATCTGTATGTATCTGTATGTATCCTGTATGTATTTGTATGTATCCTGTATGTATCCTGTATGTATTTGTATGTATCCTGTATGTATCTGTATGTATCCTGTATGTATTTGTATGTATCCTGTATGTATCCTGTATGTATTTGTATGTATCCTGTATGTATATGTATGTATCCTGTATGTATTTGTATGTATCCTGTATGTATCCTGTATGTATTTGTATGTATCGTGTATGTATCTGTATGTATCCTGTATGTATTTGTATGTATCATGTATGTATCCTGTATGTATCCTGTATGTATCCTGTATGTATCCTGTATGTATTTGTATGTATCCTGTATATATCCTGTATGTATCTGTATGTATCCTGTATGTATTTGTATGTATCCTGTATGTATCCTGTATGTATCCTGAATGTATCTGCATGTATCCTGTATGTATTTGAATGTATCCTGTATGTATCCTGTATGTATTTCTATGTATCCTGTATGTATCCTGTATGTATCCTGTATTTTTTTTTTATGTATCCTGTATGTATCCTGTATGTATCCTGTATGTATCCTGTATGTATTTGTATGTATTTGTATGTATCCTGTATGTATTTGTATGTATCCTGTATGTATCCTGTATGTATCCTGCATGTATCTGTATGTATTTGTATGTATCCTGTATGTATTTGTATGTATCCTGTATGTATCTGTATGTATCCTGTATGTATTTGTATGTATCCTGTATGTATCCTGTATGTATCCTATATGTATTTGTATGTATCCTGTATGTATTTGTATGTATCCTGTATGTATTTGTATGTATCCTGTATGTACCTGTATGTATCCTGTATGTATCCTGTATGTATCCTGTATGTATCCTGTATGTATATGTATGTATCCTGTATATATTTTTATGTATCCTGTATGTATTTGTATGTATCCTGTATGTATCCTGTATGTATTTGTATGTATCCTGTATGTATCCTGTATGTATCTGTATGTATCCTGTATGTATCTGTACGTATCCTGTATGTATTTGTATGTATCCTGTATGAATCCTGTATGTATCCTGTATGTATTTGTATGTATCCTGTATGTATCTGTATGTATCCTGTATGTATCCTGTATGTATCCTGTATGTATCCTGTATGTATTTCTATGTATCCTGTATGTATCCTGTATGTATTTGTATGTATTGTAAGGCACTCGTTGTCGAATGACAACAGGACTGGCCACTGGGTTTTTATTTAAAAATATATTTAAATATTTAGAATTATGGCCGTCTCTGTCACTCGCCAAGAGGGCCGGGCATTCATGATTTAGCTCTGTATCGTGGCTGAACGAATAATAAAATATCAATCCAATTTCTATCTTCTTTGAATATTCTTCTACCAGTTACACCTCCCACATTTGGTGGAGGAACGTGGGTCACGCATATTTAATTACACAGAATTATTTAAGTTTCAGAGCGTGCGATAGAATCGAGCCCCGTGCATATTAAGTGCAAGAGTACAAGTGGAAAAAGTGCAAGAGTACAAGTGTGAAGTGGAAAGGAAAAAGCACCGGAAATCATAGCGCTACATCTAGAACGAATCCGGTGATCATATTTTCATTATTTCAGTGTGTAGCGTAATATTTGCGTAGCGTTGACGATATGGTAATTCAAAAATTTACTGGATTATCCAATGTCGACGAGTTCTTTGACAGCTTTGACATTGAATGCACGATAAAAAATTTCACTGTTGAGCAGAAGAAATGTGCAATTGGTGCATACCTAGATGGACCAGCATTAATATTTTTCAGGAGGAAATACTATTCCTTTTCGTCATGGGAAGATGTCAAGGTATCCTGTATGTATTTGTATGTATCCTGTATGTATCTGGAACGGGAAAAAAGACCCTTGCGGATATTAAGATAATCCTGAAGGAGAACGAAGAACGGATTCCGGAGTTTGTGGCGGCAGATGCCTCTACCCTGCCGTCCCATGTTCCGGATGAAATTGACGTACGCTGCTTGTATAAGGATATCGTGGCCCTAAAAACAAGTTTAGCCGATACAATTTTGAAGTTTGAAGCTGCCCAAGCCACTATCACTGAGTTGCGCAACGAAGTCAACAGTTTGCGAAATAGTGCTCCAACTCAGTCGGTATTAGCATCAAGTTTTAAGACCGATGACCGACCCACCGCTAGAAGCGCCGAGTCTGTCAGTTTGCGTTCTGCTGACACTGTAAAAAGTGCCGCACCCGCCGCTACACCGCCCGCGCGCCCCCCGCCGGTGCGGCCGCCTCTAGCTTCAAAGTTGCGTCAGCGTGCTTATGCTGACGTTGCCGGTCAGTCTGTCGCAGCTCACCGGGCCTCAATACGGGTTCCTGATAAGGAAAAGTCCTCCCGCACCAATGTGGATAAGGAGGGGTTCACACTGGTGGAAAGGAAGAGCAAGGCGCGCAGAGTGCCCCGCAAGACTCAGTGGCACTGCCAAGCCGGTTAGTTCTGGTCTTCGGATTGCCACACCGAGTAAGGCGCTCTATGTGTCGCGCCTGCATCACTCCGCCGTGGCTGATGATGTGGTGGAGTACGTTCGCCGGAAGACTGGCTTCACGCTGAGGGTGCAACAGCTGCAGTCCCGCCATTACGTGCACTTCAGCGCGTTTGTGGTGCGCGTACCGCGGCCGCTGCAGGACACCATCGCAAGTGCAGACTTCTGGCCGAAGGGTGTTGTGTTTCGGCAGTTCCGGGGCAATCTGCCGAATCCTGCGCCAGATCAGAAGACGCAACGGAGCCACGCTGTTACGTCACCTACATCAAACTAGATTTAAGTTTTTATTTTATTTTATGTTTAATTTTGTAGTTCACAGTGCCTTAGTTTAATCACTGTAATGCTGTGTAACTAATTTGAATAAAAATAAATAAATAAATAAATAAATCTGTATGTATCCTGTATGTATTGGTATGTATCCTGTATGTATCCTGTATGTATTTGTATGTATTTGTATGTATTTGTATGTATCCTGTATGTATCCTGTATGTTTTTGTATGTACCCTGTATGTATTTGTATGTATTTGTATGTATCCTGTATGTATCCTGTATGTATCCTGTATGTATCCTGTATGTATCCTGTATGTATCCTGTATGTATTTTTATGTATCCTGTATGTATCATGTATGTATTTGTATGTATCCTGTATGTATCCTGTATGTATCCTGTATGTATTTGTATGTATCCTGTATGTATTTGTATGTATCCTGTATGTATCCTGTATGTATCATGTATGTATTTGTATGTATCCTGTATGTATCCTGTATGTATTTGTATGTATCCTGTATGTATCCTGTATGTATTTGTATGTATCCTGTATGTATCTGTATGTATCCTGTATGTATCTGTATGTATCCTGTATATATTTGTATGTATCCTGTATGTATCCTGTATGTATCTGTATGTATCCTGTATGTATTTGTATGTATCCTGTATGTATCCTGTATGTATTTCTATGTATCCTGTATGTATCCTGTATGTATCCTGTATGTATTTGTATGTATCCTGTATGTATCCTGTATGTATTTGTATGTATCCTGTATGTATCCTGTATGTATTTCTATGTATCCTGTATGTATCCTGTATGTATCCTGTATGTATTTCTATGTATCCTGTATGTATCCTGTATGTATCCTGTATGTATTTGTATGTATCCTGTATGTATCCTGTATGTATTTGTATGTATCCTGTATAAATTTGTATGTATCCTGTATGTATCTGTATGTATCCTGTATGTATCTATATGTATCCTGTATGTATTTGTATGTATCCTGTATGTATCTGTATGTATCCTGTATGTATTTGTATGTATCCTGTATGTATCCTGTATGTATCCTGTATGTATTTGTATGTATCCTGTATGTATCCTGTATGTATCCTGTATGTATCCTGTATGTATCCTGTATGTATCCTGTATGTATTTGTATGTATCCTGTATGTATTTGTATGTATCCTGTATGTATCCTGTATGTATCCTGTATGTATCCTGTATGTATCCTGTATGTACTTGTATGTATCCTGTATGTATTTGTATGTATCCTGTATGTATCCTGTATGTATTTGTATGTAACCTGTATGTATCCTGTATGTATTTGTATAAATCCTGTTTGTATCCTGTATGTATCTGTATGTATCCTGTTTGTATTTGTATGTATCCTGTATGTATCCTGTATGTATCCTGTATGTATCCTGTATGTATTTCTATGTATCCTGTATGTATCCTGTATGTATCCTGTATGTATTTGTATGTATCCTGTATGTATCCTGTATGTATCCTGTATGTATCCTGTATGTATTTGTATGTATCCTGTATGTATCCTGTATGTATCCTGTATGTATCCTGTTTGTATCCTGTATGTATTTGTATGTATCCTGTATAAATTTGTATGTATCCTGTATGTATCCTGTATATATCTGTATGTATCCTGTATGTATCTGTATGTATCCTGTATGTATTTCTATGTATCCTGTATGTATCATGTATGTATCCTGTATGTATTTGTATGTATCCTGTATGTATCCTGTATGTATCCTGTATGTATCTGTATGTATCCTGTATGTATCAGTATGTATCCTTTATGTATTTGTATGTATCCTGTATGTATCCTGTATGTATCCTGTATTTATTTGTATGTATCCTGTATGTATTTGTATGTATCCTGTATGTATCTGTATGTATCCTGTATGTATTGGTATGTATCCTGTATGTATTTGTATGTATCCTGTATGTATCCTGTATGTATCCTGTATGTATTTGTATGTATCCTGTATGTATCCTGTATGTATTTGTATGTATCTTGTATGTATCTGTATGTATCCTGTATGTATTTGTATGTATCCTGTATGTATCCTGTATGTATCCTGTATGTATCTGTATGTATCCTGTATGTATCAGTATGTATCCTGTATGTATTTGTTTGTATCCTGTATGTATCCTGTATGTATCCTGTATGTATCCTGTATGTATCCTGTATGTATTTGTATGTATCCTGTATGTATCCTGTATGTATTTGTATGTATCCTGTATGTATTTGTATGTATCCTGTATGTATCCTGTATGTATCCTGTATGTATTTGTATGTATCCTGTATGTATCCTGTATGTATCCTGTATGTATCCTGTATGTATCCTGTATGTATCCTGTATGTATTTGTATGTATCCTGTATGTATCCTGTATGTATCTGTATGTACAGTGTCGACTGTACATGTTTTAGCTTACGTTGCGATCTATTTGAGACCGCGTAATTTATAATAAAAACCAACATTTTACCGATCAGTGCATAACTAACACGCGGACGATAAACGTCAACGGAGGAACGACCAATTATTTTACCTACTTAATTTTGTATCTTTACGTACAATAAACCAGTTCAACTATAACTTAACTTCATCGTTCTTTCAACGCACTCCAACACCACAAGCAAGTGTAAGGGCTAACTGGCTCCTACATTTTATGGTCCTTCGAACCTTTGGACTACACTTCGAAGTCCTTCAAGCAATCAAGGTAATTTAGTGTTTTTTGTGCTTAAATTACGGTAGCGAATCGGTTTGCTGGCCTCCCACAAGCGGGTCTCACCAGTGAATTGAGAGTCGCAAATATTGTTTTGAGAGTGCAATTACACTGGTTACCACGAGCGACCGACCCGGCCGGGAACTCCCGCATCGACAACTACGAGCGGACGGGAACCAGGACTGGGAACAAGGCCCAAGGTCTTCGTGTCGTGAATTAACAACTCAACAACTTCAACTTTCAATAAACTTCAACTTAAACTTCAACTTTAACTCCAACTCTTAACTTACTAACTCAACATGGACAAGCTTAAACTACAGCAATCCTGTTTTGAAAAAATTAAAACTTTGTGTGTGAACTACAAAAAGGACAGCACAACCAGAAAAACTGCTGAGTATGAACAATCGATTAACATCCCTTGACGCCTTATGGGGTGATTTCGAAAACTTGCATTCTGCCCTTGAGGTGGAAATTGAAGAAAAAGACATCAACTACTTCTTGGAAGATATTCAGGGAAAAACGAGAGAAATGTATGAGGCAACTAAGTCCGACATACTGAATCGTCTTCATCAACTAACGGAAGACAAAACTTCGTCGGTCAAATTTGACTTGACGGGGCTGCTAGATGAAGAACGGAGCGATGACGCCAACATCGTCTCTTTACTTAGCAAACAAGAGTGCAACTTTAGAGCTATTGACCGCGCCATGTCAAAAATTGACATTACAACTAGCAACGAAAAATGGGAGATGGAAGATAATCTTAACATTCTGAAGTCAAAATGGTCAAGCATCGACAAGTTGCACTGGGAGATCGACGGCGTGCTAAAAGGGTCTCATCAAACATATTACACTACTTTTGTTGATATCGAGAGCAAGTATGATTGCTTGTGAAAAGAACTTAGCAGCAAAATTTGGTCAACAGCGCACTACCAGCAAACAGCGCCCAGGATTGAAATTCCCGAATTTTCGGGAAACTACAATCAGTGGATTTCATTTAAAGATCTTTTTATAGAAGCAGTGCACAACAACCCAACCATCAACAAGGCGCAAAAGATGCAACATCTCAAATCTAAACTCCGAGGTGAAGCCGAAAGATTGGTCCAACATCTAACTGTCAACGCTGACAACTATAAATCTTGCTGGGATATACTAAATCAACGGTATGATAACAGACGCCTTCAATTCATCTCTTTCATGAATACTATGCTGCAACTGCCCACTATACAACAACCGGACGCCTACAATTTAAAGAAGATGCATGACGTCATAACTGAGTGCCTAAGCGGGTTAACTAACATCGGCCTAGAAACGACAACTTGGGATCCGATCATCGTGTACCTAATGACGCAGAAACTTGATACGGCCACTCATAACGACTACGTGAGGGATCTTCAAGATCATAGGGAAATTCCGGTTTTGAGTGATTTCCTGTACTTCCTCGAGAGCAAGTTCATGGCTTTCGAAACTATGAAACGCACAAAAAAGGACGTCATCATCCAACAGAAACCATAATTTGTGGAAACTTTCAATAAGGAATACCCTGTAAAGAAAAACTTTAACTACAACTTCAACAAAATGAACTTACACTCAAAAACTTATCATGCAACATACGGACAATGCCCACTTTGCGATGGCGCACACGTGTTGATGCAATGTCAGAAATTCATCGACCTTGATATACCGCATCGGAATACTACTGTTGCGAAACTACAAGTATGCAAAAATTGCTTGTTCAGTCACGGGGACAAGGAATGCAAATCTAACAAAACGTGTAAGGAATGTAACTTGAAACATCATTCATTATTGCACAACTCTATGATGAAACAAATATCAACTTTTAAAAAATATAACTCCGAGTCAAGACCTTCAACTTCAACTCAACAAGCTTCTAATCACTTAGCCGCAAATGATATGGAAGTCTTACTAACTACGGTCCAACTTAAACTTCAATCCTACGACGGAGACTTTGTAACCCTGAGGGCGTTACTTGACCAAGGCTCACAAGTAAATCTTATAACTGAGAACGCCGCACAACTACTCAAACTGTCCAGAAAGAAGCTAAATGCAACTATATCGGGAATAGGAGACTTATCCGGAAACTGCAAAGGGAAAACTCAACTAACATGCAAGTCCTTATATTCCGATTACACATTTCAAACGGAGGCGTTAATCCTTAACAAAGTTACGAACAACCTGCCCAATACTACATCCAAAAAACTTAACTGGCCGCATTTAGAAAACTTGAAACTAGCTGATCCCGACTATAACGTATCGCGCCCCGTGAATCTGCTTCTCGGGGCGGACGTGTACGCTGACATCATCATGGACGGTGTACTGAAAGGGGATCAGCAGGCTCCCATCGCTCAACAAACTCGCTTAGGTTGGATTTTATGTGGAAAATTGATAACTTTCAATTGCCATGTAACTCTGATTAACATGGATGACCTTACGAAGTATTGGGAAAGCGAGGAAATCACCCAAGACTGCGAGAATAACCCGAAAAACGACGAGTGTGAAGACTACTATCAAAAAACAGTCAAGCGTGGAGCCGATGGGAAGTACATCGTGAAAATGCCTTTATCTTCAAACTTCGAAGAAAAACTGGGAAATTCAAAACAAATCGCCATCTCGCAATTTCTCCAACTTGAAAAGAGATTGCAGAGGCAGACTGAACTCGCAAAAATGTACAAAAACTTTATGAAAGAATATTGTGACCTCCAGCACATGAAACCTGCAACTTCAACTTCAACCAAAGATTATTTCCTGCCTCATCACGGCGTCCTGAGGGACTACGCTACTACAACCAAACTAAGAGTTGTTTTCAATGCATCTCAAAAAACATCCAGCGGCTACAGCTTGAACAACTTACAAGAAAAAGGTCCTAACCTACAGCAGGACATGCAAGCACTACTACTGAAGTGGAGATCGTACAAATATGCGTTCACAGCTGATGTGGAAAAAATGTATCGGTGCATTTGGATCTCTGCCGACCAACAACAACTACAAAAAATAATATGGCGAAACTCGCCCTCTGAGATGCTGCAAGAATATCAACTATGTACCATTACTTACGGGATGAAAAGTGCCCCATGGCTCGCTATAAGAACACTTAAACAACTGGCAAGTGATGATGGGCACAAATATCCTGCAGCTGCCGAAACATTAAAGAGCTCATTTTACGTTGACGATCTCGTCAGCGGCCACAACTCGATTGAAGGAGCCAAACAACTACAACAATCACTAATAAACTTGCTTCAAGGTGGCGGGATGAACTTGCGAAAATGGCCAACTAACCACCCGGCCTTGACTGAAAACTTAACTGAAGACCAAATATCTACAAAGAAAACATTTGACTTCAAACATGAAGACTATGAAAACTTTGGGGCTCGGCTGGAACCCCAACTCAGATACATTCATGTTGACCTGGAACCTGGATGGCAAAACAAACTTATCACTAACGAAACGGGTTTTACTATCTGAGATATCACGCCTTTTTGACCCTTTGGGCTTTTATAGTCCTGTCACGGTCGCAGCTAAACTAATATTTCAAAAGGTTTGGACCAGTAAACTGGGCTGGGACCAAGAACTACCGAGCGACATACAAGAAGAATGGCTAAAACTCAAGAGCGAACTACCGCTGATAAACAACATCAAGTTAAACCGATGGATTGGCGGGACAGCAAAACAAATTGAACTTTTGGGATACTGCGATGCAAGTGAGAAGGCATTTGCTTGCGTAATTTACACCCGCATCAAAGATGAACACGGAAAGCCGATAACAACGTTGCTAACATCCAGGACTAGGGTTGCCCCCTTATCCCAAAAAATAAGCTTACCAAAATTGGAACTATGCGGCGCACTCCTACTGTCACAGCTCATGAACAAGGTCCTGGAAGTCTATCACAAATCCATACTAATATTATAAATGCGAAAGTGTGTCTGTCTGTCTGTCTGTCTGTCTGTCTGTTACCTCTTCACGCTTAAACCGCTGAACCGATTTAGATGAAATTCGGTATGGAGATAGTTTGAGACCCGGGAAAGGACATAGGATACTTTTCATCCCGAAAAAAAATAGTGTTCCCGTGGGATGAGCGGGTAACACCGCGGGGCACAGCTAGTACGAAATAAACATTCAAGCATGGAGTGACTCTCAAGTTGTCCTAGCGTGGCTGCAGGGAGATATCTCACGGTGGGAAAAATACGTGGCCAACCGAATAACGAAAATCAAACAGATAATACCAGCAGAAAAATGGCAATACATCAAATCTGAACACAATCCAGCTGATCCAGCTTCAAGAGGAATGCAATCAAGCAGACTGGTTAATTTCGACCTCTGGTGGCACGGACCATCGTCACTTCCAGAAATTAACAAAGAGCCAGAATCTGTAAACATAAATTGCCATTTCACAACTAACATCGGAACTATAAAAACTGAAGAGGCAACCCTAACGACAAAACAAAATAATAACTTCATAGACGGACTGTTAGAAAACTACAGCTCGTTAACACGAGTAATCAGGGTCACCGCGTGGATGTTGCGATTCACTGCAAAACTTCGTCGCAAACAGCAATCTGACACCCACTACCTAACTACGCGCGAGCTAAAGGCGGCTATCGACTTAGTAACGCGATGCGCTCAGGAAGCGGCATTTTCAAACGAGTACAACTTATTATCAAAAAACAAACCAGTAACGAAACATAGCTGTATGTACAAGCTAAATCCCTACTTAGATGAAAAGGGAATCATTCGTGTCGGCGGACGACTAAACAACTCTAACTTACCTCCAGGCATAAAAAATCCAATGATACTTCCTAGGAAGGGACGAATGACTCATCTTGTGATACATCATGGACATATATCAACATTGCATGGCGGAGCGCGCGAAGCCCTTAACTACATAAGGCAGCGTTATTGGATCATTGGTGGCAACAGAGCTGTCAAAAATCAACTGCAACACTGCGTACGCTGTCATCGATTCAAGCCTTCCGACCATCATCAACTCATGGCGGATTTACCACCGCAAAGAACCAACCCCTCAAGGCCATTTACGCATTCCGGCGCTGACTTCACAGGAAGTGTGGAAGTTAAAATCAACAAAGGCAGGGGTGTCAAAACGTCTAAAGGATGTAACGTTTTTTACGCGTTACCACCGGGTTACTCACCGTTGGCATGAAACTCTCTTTTTTTTTGAAAATACCTCAGGGCGCCTTTTTACTACTGTTGGTGATAAATGATAGATGTTCTTTACGAGAGGAAAGTCTTTAATATAAATATATGTTGTTTTACACTTTTCACGGTATGGCACTGATCACATTTAGATAATGGAGATGACACTGACCTTTTAGTCTTACACTCTTACACAATAATCAGATGATCGCGCTGGTGCCTTCAGGAAGCAGAGCCCAGGCTCCAGTTCGACATCAGATGCAGCTCCATCTATACTGCGTAGTCATTGCCAGGTCCCAAATATTCCCGTAGAAAAGTGTATGCAGCTTAAGACTTGGAAATAGAACCCCTAGAAATAATGAACCCGGTTAACCAAAGCACTTCACACAAGCCAACACGTGTCATGGTAGGTACATTTTGAATTCGCGTCAAAAGAATTTACTTACATTTTTGGGTTCTCCTTATTCCTCCATTTAAGTTTTATATGGTAGCTCTCCTGGCTACATTATTAAAGTATTAATGATCCAGGGACGAAGTTTCGCCATTTATATTAAGTAGTATTCAAAAAATTATAATGGCAGCGTCCTGAACGTCTCGCGTTTGGATCGAAAAGAAAGAGCCGTTGCGCGCGCGCCGCTTCCTAATAATGTGGTTGTTTTTGGAACTAATTATCTAGTATCGCGAACTAACATGACTGTTTAAGGAAAACGTTTAATTGTGAGCTTGGTGATTACGATAAAATCCTATAGATGGCGTTAGTAGTCTCTAATATTACTTGTTTTGATATTAATGTATTTTAGTTTTTCTTTAATTAATGTTTATTCCTTTAACGTATTATGGTTTAAATATATTGACGATATTTATACGTTACACATTCCTCCCTCTTGGGTTAAAAAGTTCTTCGTACCGAAGATACTTTTTGCAAGTACTCTACTGACCTACATATACTTATGACTATATGATTTATATATAACTGAATTACTAGAATTAAACCTAATTATGTATGTACAGCTAACCCTAACATGCAGTTCGGTAGACAGCGATCATGCGGTTCTATATACCTATTTGTTTACATCACTATCCAGCGACGTATTTAACTTACGACCTAAAATACAATTGATTATTTACAAAGAAAAAAAAAATGGTTTAGAGTACCTAACAATATGTACCTAAACCTGATAATAAGTTATCGTTAACTTTATGTACGATAATCTCACGTCTATTTCTATACATTAAGTACAAACCGATGTTCCGCGGTTGAACTATTATTTTTACCTACTTAGGTTGGTTCACGTGAATACTATATTTTAAGATTTAAATAAACGAAGGTTAGTATTCCACGTATCTCGATCGAGTTTTGTTATTGATAAACAAAAACATGTTTATTTAAGTATGTTTGTTTATCAACATAACTGAACATTACGTATCAAATTAATTACCATTTAAGTTTAAGATTGGATCCATTAAGTAATTTTAGTATTAAGTCGTTAGTTTATTTAAGTTAAGGTTATCATATAACAACAATGTATATCCGAGCATTTGTTTACTACGCAAACTGCATCGAGCCAGATGGTTACATAACGTCCTTACGAGTCACATTCTTTCTTATCTCTGTCACAGCTTACTCTGCGTTCAAATAGTCCATATGGAATAAATTTAGAAAAAAAATACACTTTCATACTATTCATCGATCATTCTATAAACCTATCAAATCACTCGTTAGATGTCATTCTGCTTAAGTATATCTTTTATGTGATGGGTCCCTAAGTTTTTACCATCCATGTTACTTAAAGTATATACTAATTTTGATAATTTTGCAGTTATAATGCATTTTTGGAATTTCGGGGCTAATTTCGAAGTGAAATTCTTTGATGCATTGGAAAGATAGTGAGTACGTAAATAAACAATTTGTCCGACCCTATATTCGATATCTCGTTTTCTTAAGTTATATTGTTTCGCATTTTTAACATGGGCATCATTTATATGCTTATGCACTTTCTTAAATATCAATTCCAATTCGTTCAACCTTTTACTATAACTATCGGGTTCACCTACTGTGACTTCAGATCTAAGTATTGGCTGGTCACTATGTAAGTTGTGTAAATTCCCGTCGCTAATGAACTCTCTGCCGTGTACAAGGAAATATGGTGTATGTTTAGTGGTTTCGTTCACTGCTGTGTTAAGTGCGCATTGTAGCTTAGTGAGATTTTCATCCCACCTCCTATGATCTGAACCAACATAACATGCTATGCCACATACGACGTTTCTAATAGCTCGCTCGGCTTGGTTCACCTGAGGGTGATAACGAGGATTATAGTAAATGTTTGGAACATTATATCGCTTTAATAATTGTCTAAAGTGTGCAGATATAAATTGAGCTCCGTTATCAATGTATATCGATTTACAGACCCCGTGAACTAAAAATACTTTGTCCTCTATATATTTTGCCACAACTACACCTGTTGCACTCCGTATAGGATGCAACATAACGTACTTGCTGAAGTAATCCGTACAGACTATTAAGTAGGTATTTCCATTACGAGAGCGGGGGAACGGTCCGAGAAAATCGACACATATTGACATCCAGGGTTTATTTACAGTTTTTGGATTACCCATTAAGCCTGGTCGTGCCGTATTAACTGGTTTATATGTTTTACATGTCTCACATTTACTTACGTATTCTTTGATATCTTTATACATATTCGGCCAAAAGTAATGGAGACTTAAGCGTTTATGTGTTTTATATATACCTAAATGTGCACTTGTAGGATCATCGTGACATTTTTTAAGGATATTAAGTCGTTCGTCCTGAGGTACTACAAGTTTCCATTCGAAATCGCTCGTTAGCTGGTATTTATTTTTTGTATGTCTAAATAATTTACCATCCGTAATTAAGTAATTAGGGTGTTTGCGCGGATTCGCTTGACATGTTTCTAACATATGATTATACCAGCTATCGCTCGAGTTCGTTGACCCTATGGCGTTTATTGTGATGCGGCTTAGAGCGTCCGGAATTACGTTAAGTTTGCCCTTGCGGTGTTCGATTTGAAACTGAAACTGACTTAACCTCATGCTCCATCTTGCTAGACGTCCTGATGGATTATCAATTTTATTAAACCATAATAACGAGGCATGATCAGTTATAATTTTGCATTCTTGTCCCTCAACATACTGTCGAAATTGCTCCAATGCAAATATTACAGCTAATAATTCGCGCTCTGAAACACTATAGTTAATTTCATTTTTGTTGAGTGAGCGACTACAATAGGCTATAGGATGTTCAATACCATCATATGTTTGAGTTAAGACACCCCCGATTGCGTATGAAGAACCATCTGTATGGATAGCAAAAGGCAAGTTAAAATTAGGACATTTAAGGATTGGTGCAGACACTAAGGCAGTTTTAAGATGGTTAAACGATTCCTCTGCCTCAGTCGACCATTCAAACGAGAAATTTTTGCTTGTCAATTTATTTAAGGGTTTTGCTATTTTTGAGAAGTTGTTAATAAATCGTCTATACCAGCCGGCCATACCTAAAAATCGTTTAACTTCTTTTCCTGTTGTTGGGGTTGGATAGTTCAAAATAATTTCAACTTTGGAAGGATCCATACGAAGTCCGTGTCTATCTACTAAGTAACCTAGGTATTTTAATTCCTTTCTACAAAACATTGACTTTTCCATGTTAATTGTGAGGTTTGCGTCTTTCAGCTTTTGGTAGACTCGGTGTAACAATTGTACATGTTCTTCAAACGTGCTCGCTATGATAATGATGTCGTCTTGAAAGCAAAAAACTTTGTTATCGAATTCGGCACCAAAGAGCTTGTCCATGAGTCTCTGCATTGTTCCACTGGCCGAAACTAAGCCAAATGACATGACCTTGAATTCATATAGCCCGCGGCGTGGCACAGTGAATGCAGTTTTCTCGGCTGATGATTCATTATCATACGGTATTTGCCAGTATGCAGCAGACAAGTCTATGGATGATAGGTATTTAGCATTTCTGAGCTGATCTAAGATACTACTAATGTACGGTAAAGGATATGCATCCGGTTTTGATACTGAGTTAAGTTTCCTACAATCAAGACAGAGACGCATGTCCCCATTAGGCTTTTGTACCATAACAACGGGTGAGTTCCACGCGGATTGAGACGGTGCAACTACTCCTAAGCTTAACATTCTATCTAACTCTTTTTCTAAGGCGTGTTGCTTAATGGGAGATAAAGGATAATATCTCTGTTTAATTGGCTTGCTATCGCCCGTGTCAATCGTATGGCATGCCAAACTAGTCCTACCTAAACCGACTTTCGCTGTGTTAATTGTATCATATTTCTGTATTAAATTGTCTATAACCTGTTTTTGTTCGGTTGTCAAAGACTCATATTCCTCTAACCCATTATTAGGCGAAACGGAATTAATACACGAATCTAAATCGTAGTATGGATTTCTCATACTCAAATTTGACTCAAGACTTGAAACTAGGCCATCTCCCAAATTAAATTGTTGCCAAAAATCCACTCCCAGTATAATAGGTGTCGTTATCTTAGGTACAATACGAAAGTTAATGACTCTAATATTGTTATTAAATTCTACTGGTAATGGCATGTAACCTAAACAATGCAACTCTGTGCCGTCGGCCGTCCTAACATGATTCTCCGTATTAAAATAATTAAGCTTAAATCCATGTTCTATAAATTTTAAGTGCGAATCCCTACCCAGGACTGAACAGAAAGCTCCGGAATCAAGAAGTCCGAAAGCCTGTAAGTGTAATATTCTAAGTTTTAAATGTGGTCGAATATCGTTTAATTTTTTTTTAAACAGGACCTCGTTAACCTGATGGTTAGGTGATATATTACGGTGCCGTTTATTGTTAAGAGGCCCATTTATCAGTTTTTTGGATTAAGACTACATTCACATTCCGTTCGTTTCACACCTTTCATTCCACACTTAAAACATACGATTTCTCTGGATTTACATTGGTTAGTAAAATGGTTAGTTTTATTGCACCTAAAACATTTTTTAATTTGATGTGAGGTACTCGGCTCATTTAACGCTGAAACTTCCCTATTTACTGGCCTTTTTGTATGCTGAGAATGTAAATCTGTCGTAATTTTAAAGTTGTGAAAATTCGGTTCATTAAATTGGTCCGCTCGCGAGCGTGCTAGTTCAAGTTGTTTACAATACTGCTTCAAAGTGAGAATGGAATCTATGTTTTGAAGCGCTAAGTTTTTCATATATTCGGGACGAATATTATGCATAAGTATGTCAAGTTGTTCTTTACTAGAAATAGGAGTCGTTAATCGGGAAAACATACCCTGCATTATTGATAGGTATACAACTATGGTTTCCGTTTTGGATTGAGTCCGTTGCATAATCTCTTGGCGTAATTTGTAGTCTAAGTCTGGCAAATCAAAGTCTTCACGTAAACAATCTAACAATTGTCTGTACGACTGAAAGTTGCTTTTGTTATTTCTAAACCAATGTAATGCCGCTTTGTCAAGTAAGTCCGAAAAAGCCGAAAGCATGTGATCTTCGGGAATATTGCGCGCTTGTCGAAGTTCCTCTAGTCGTTCGACAAAAACGCGAACACAAGTGGTTCCGTCGAATTTTAAATTGAGTGAATTTAAGTTTACCGATTTGTCTTTCACTACTATCACTTGGCGTACTTGCTTCTCGGGTAAATGGTGTACTATAGCTACCTCACTATCACTGTCTACCTCACTGTCCTCACCATCTACAATGCTCAAAATTTTAACTAACCGACTACGTAAGTCTGACAGTTCGGGGTTGCTTTGCGTGATTCTAGCTAATCTATCGACGAGATAGTTGGCACGACGTGTTAGCTTGATGAGAAGTTTTTGGTCACTCACCGTACCGGGTCCAGGCAACTCCGATTCCAGCAATACTACTTTAGGCGTGCAGGTCGCGATTTCTGATGCTGCATCTGGTGTCATAACTGGCTCACCCTTCATACTCCCTCTTCGGGACAATTTAAACACCTGTCTTATCTGCTTCCTCAAGGCATCGACGCTCACCCCAGGCTCTGTGGATATTCCAAGAATATTAAGTTCATACATGATCTCATCTTTATGTAAACAGTCGATATATTTTTGGACAGACATTTTGTCAAATTTATTTTTACAAAAGCAAGTTTAAATTACACTGAAATATTTCAGAAACTTTCATAGGTAAGTATACAATTTGCGATTAAATTTTCAAGGGTCCCAGTTCACATATGCAAGAAAGTACAAGTTAATAATCGTTTTTAAGGCTAGAAATATTAAAACATTGTACCACTGACATATACGTAACAATACATAGTAATACTTTAGTTCTAGAACAATCGTTCTTTGTTCTCGTCACAAGGAAAAAAAAAGTGGGTAGAAATACCTCTAGATAAAATTTTAAATCACTGTTTTAAGCTATCTTATTCTAACACTGTTGATTCTAAGTTAAATTAATTAAGTTAAACCATTTATTACCAACAAGTAGATTAAGGCCATACGTTGGGTAGACACTTTTGTAACGTTTTTTACGCGTTACCACCGGGTTACTCACCGTTGGCATGAAACTCTCTTTTTTTTTGAAAATACCTCAGGGCGCCTTTTTACTACTGTTGGTGATAAATGATAGATGTTCTTTACGAGAGGAAAGTCTTTAATATAAATATATGTTGTTTTACACTTTTCACGGTATGGCACTGATCACATTTAGATAATGGAGATGACACTGACCTTTTAGTCTTACACTCTTACACAATAATCAGATGATCGCGCTGGTGCCTTCAGGAAGCAGAGCCCAGGCTCCAGTTCGACATCAGATGCAGCTCCATCTATACTGCGTAGTCATTGCCAGGTCCCAAATATTCCCGTAGAAAAGTGTATGCAGCTTAAGACTTGGAAATAGAACCCCTAGAAATAATGAACCCGGTTAACCAAAGCACTTCACACAAGCCAACACGTGTCATGGTAGGTACATTTTGAATTCGCGTCAAAAGAATTTACTTACATTTTTGGGTTCTCCTTATTCCTCCATTTAAGTTTTATATGGTAGCTCTCCTGGCTACATTATTAAAGTATTAATGATCCAGGGACGAAGTTTCGCCATTTATATTAAGTAGTATTCAAAAAATTATAATGGCAGCGTCCTGAACGTCTCGCGTTTGGATCGAAAAGAAAGAGCCGTTGCGCGCGCGCCGCTTCCTAATAATGTGGTTGTTTTTGGAACTAATTATCTAGTATCGCGAACTAACATGACTGTTTAAGGAAAACGTTTAATTGTGAGCTTGGTGATTACGATAAAATCCTATAGATGGCGTTAGTAGTCTCTAATATTACTTGTTTTGATATTAATGTATTTTAGTTTTTCTTTAATTAATGTTTATTCCTTTAACGTATTATGGTTTAAATATATTGACGATATTTATACGTTACAAGGATACATCGTTATATTTGTGTGTTTGGTCACGAAAGCCGTACACATAGAACTTACATCGGACATGAGTGCCGAAACATTTCTGGCTGCCTTCGAACGCTTCTGTGCCCGGCGCGGTACACCAAAACACATGTACTCTGACTGTGGGACGAACTTCATTCGCGCATCCAAGGTCATACGTGACGAGTTCGAACAATTCAAGCAGATGTTACAAAACTCAAACTTTTTCGACGAGATGGGAAAAAAGGAGGTGGAATGGCATTTCAACGCTCCCGCGTGGCCCACCGGAGGAGGCATCTGGGAAGCGGCTGTGAAGTCGCTGAAGTACCACTTACGAAGAGTACTCGGAGAACAAAAACTAACTTTCGAAGAACTTACAACCTTGTTAACGAAAATAGAAGCATGCCTGAACTCAAGGCCACTCTGCGCTCTCACAGAAGATGCAGACGAATACTATAACTGCCTAACTCCCGGACACTTCTTGACGGGATCTCCCACTATGTCGCTGCCTCACTCAGATCACAGTGACACCAAGCACATCGACCTACGTCGACGGTGGCAACTTATTGAACATATGATGCAACGGTTCTGGAAATGCTGGTCCAGTGACTATTTATCGCAACTACAACGTCGGAGCAAATGGAACAAACCCACAAAAAACATTGAGGTCAATGACATTGTACTCGTCAAAGAAGACAACATGCCACCGGGAAAATGGGCTTTGGGACGTGTAATGGAGACTCACCCAGGGGCCGACGGTTACGTACGAGTAACGACTATCAAAACGCAAACGGGAACGCTTAAACGTCCTGTCGTCAAACTCTCACCGCTCCCATTCGAGAAACCGGAAGATAATTGTGAACAAAACGACAATGTGCGCCAAGCCAATGAGAAGAAACCTACACGAGCCACACTAAGAAAAAACAGTAGTAAACAATGCCTGCTGACATTGTTTACAACTTGTTTAACTATGTGCGCATTGATAACGGGCGCACAGACAGCCGGCATGGCGACAATGGCTCATATTACAAGTCTGGAATCGGAGCGTCCCATTTATTATGACACAATGGGAAAAATACAACTTATACATAACGAGTGGACATTACTTATGTATTATAACTTAACTAACTACTGGGAAGGAACTGGTCGTATTGCGACTAATCTCAACATAGTGAGCGATTGGTGTCAAAAAACAGACCCAAGGTACTGTAATACGACGCTTAACCAACTTTACCATGAAATGGAACTGCTGCCGTACTACAACACCATTTTACTCGCTCCACAAAAACATCTTTCCGACAGGAAGAAACGAGGACTCATAGACGGAGTCGGATATCTATCTAATACTTTATTCGGAATTTTGGATCAACGATTTGCCGAAAAATATAACAACGACATTAAGGCCCTCAACAACAACGAAAACTATCTACTTGAGCTAATAAAAAATCAAACATCCGTCGTCGAGTTGGAAAACAAAGTTTTGAAGAAAAACGAAGCAAACATCAAGCGTCAATTCGACATCATAGAAAACTTTATGAACCAAACCAACATCAACTTTGCCAAAATTGAGTCTGAAGTGGAAACAGCAATGGCCACCAGTTACTTTAACTCTGCAGCATTATCGGCATACCTACTCATAAATAATTTGAAGACAGTTCAAGAAATGCTCTTCAATACCTTAACTGATGTGTATAAGGGCCGCATCGACATACATCTGGTATCTCCAGTCAACTTGATTGAACAAATGAACATCATCGCGGGAAAATTACCCAGAACATTATCTTTACCAGTGGACAACATACGAGAAGACATCAAGGACCTTTACAAGCTCCTTTATGTCAAGGCTCGGGTCACAGAGAGTTTTTTCTTGTTTGAGGTACACATCCCATTAATATCGGATGAAGATTTTACGCTACATCACGCAATCCCATTACCAGTCAAAACTAACTTCAAGACCGTCACCGTAAAAACTAGTTCAAGATTCATCGCCGTAAATTTCCCGAAGAATACATACATTTCATTGACGGAAGAGGACCTCAAACAATGCATCCAATCAAAGCTCGACAACTTTATATGCAACAAAAACCTCCCAGTCTACAACTTACACAACGAAAACATCCCGTGCGAAGCTAAACTAATAGGTCATCGCACGACTACTCCATGCGATATCATAAATACGTCATGCAAGGACGCCTGGATTGAATTGCATTCGCCAAACGCTTGGCTTGCGATATGTTGCGATACCTGCGCGCTGCGAGTCATATGCGAGGACAACATTACGTCACATACTATGACGTCTTCCGGGATAGTGACTTTAGCCCAAGGTTGCATGCTGCAATCCAAGGACTTAACTATTCACTCACTTAGTCAATACAATAGCAAACTGAAGATAGACTACGACGTCAACGTGCCTACACTGATGTCATCGATTAATCAAATCGCCAATATAACCTACCACAAGATACCGCATCTATACCATACTGCAGAACTATATCAAGATATCAAAGATTTTGAAAGGAAAATAACCCAACTGAAGAAGAATGAAGAACGATTACCATCTACAATCACAAACCACGACATTCACCAATATGTCATCAGTTATTTCCTTCTAACTGCAGCCATTGTTGCTGTCGTTCTGTGGGGAGTGCGAAGGTGCTATCCTTCACTCTGTCCAAAACTAAAGAAAAGGAAACAATGTTCACTGCAATCAGTGAAGCCTCACTATGAAGACATCGAGCTTCAACCGATACCTAAAGAGAGAATCCGAGAGCAGCGCTCGCGACCACACGGCGCGACCAACGACAACATCGCGTTCAACTTTGATTAATGTTTATAATTCTTATTGTCTTATGTAATGGTTGCTCCTTCTATTGACAGTTATCTTATTCATCCCTTTCTTTTGGGGTTGCCAATATGTACAGTGTCGACTGTACATGTTTTAGCTTACGTTGCGATCTATTTGAGACCGCGTAATTTATAATAAAAACCAACATTTTACCGATCAGTGCATAACTAACACGCGGACGATAAACGTCAACGGAGGAACGACCAATTATTTTACCTACTTAATTTTGTATCTTTACGTACAATAAACCAGTTCAACTATAACTTAACTTCATCGTTCTTTCAACGCACTCCAACACCACAAGCAAGTGTAAGGGCTAACTGGCTCCTACACTGTATGTATCCTGTATGTATTTGTATGTATCCTGTATGTATCCTGTATGTATCCTGTATGTATTGGTATGTATCCTGTATGTATTTGTATGTATCCTGTATGTATCTGTATGTATCCTGTATGTATTTGTATGTATCCTGTATGTATTTGTATGTATCCTGTATGTATCCTGTATGTATTTGTATGTATCCTGTATGTATTTGTATGTATCCTGTATGTATTTGTATGTATCCTGTATGTATCTGTATGTATCCTGTATGTGTTTGTATGTATCCTGTATGTATCCTGTATGTATTTGTATGTATCCTGTATGTATCCTGTATGTATCCTGTATGTATCTGTATGTATCCTGTATGTATCCTGTATGTATTTGTATGTATCCTGTATGTATTTGTATGTATCCTGTATGTATCTGTATGTATCCTGTTTGTATTGGTATGTATTTGTATGTATCCTGTATGTATCTGTATGTATCTGTATGTATCCTGTATGTATCTGTATGTATCCTGTATGTATTTGTATGTATCCTGTATGTATCCTGTATGTATTTGTATGTATCCTGTATGTATTTGTATGTATCCTGTATGTATCCTGTATGTATCCTGTATGTATTTGTATGTATCCTGTATGTATATGTATGTATCCTGTATGTATTTGTATGTATCCTGTATGTATCCTGTATGTATCTGTATGTATCCTGTATGTATTTGTATGTATCCTGTATGTATCCTGTATGTATCCTGTATGTATCTGTATGTATCCTGTATGTATTTGTATGTATCCTGTATGTATCCTGTATGTATTTCTATGTATCCTGTATGTATCCTGTATGTATCCTGTATGTATTTTTATGTATCCTGTATGTATCCTGTATGTATCCTGTATGTATCCTGTATGTATTTGTATGTATCCTGTATGTATTTGTATGTATCCTGTATGTATCCTGTATGTATCTGTATGTATTTGTATGTAGCCTGTATGTATCTGTATGTATCCTGTATGTATTTGTATGTATCCTGTATGTATCCTGTATGTATTTGTATGTATCCTGTATGTATTTGTATGTATCCTGTATGTATCTGTATGTATCCTGTATGTATTTGTATGTATCCTGTATGTATCCTGTATGTATCCTGTATGTATTTGTATGTATCCTGTATGTATTTGTATGTATCCTGTATGTATCCTGTATGTATTTGTATGTATCCTGTATGTATCCTGTATGTATCCTGTATGTATCCTGTATGTATTTGTATGTATCCTGTATGTATTTGTATGTATCCTGTATGTATCCTGTATGTATCTGTATGTTTTTGTATGTATCCTGTATGTATTTGTATGTATCCTGTATGTATCTGTATGAATCCTGTATGTATTTGTATGTATCCTGTATGTATCCTGTATGTTTTTGTATGTACCCTGTATTTATTTGTATGTATCCTGTATGTATCCTGTATGTATCCTGTATGTATCCTGTATGTATTTGTATGTATCTGTATGTATCCTGTATGTATCCTGTATGTATCTGTATGTATCCTGTATGTATTTGTATGTATCCTGTATGTATCCTGTATGTATTTCTATGTATCCTGTATGTATCCTGTATGTATTTGTATGTATCCTGTATGTATCCTGTATGTATCCTGTATGTATCCTGTATGTATTTGTATGTATTTGTATGTATCCTGTATGTATTTGTATGTATCCTGTATGTATCCTGTATGTATCCTGCATGTATCTGTATGTATTTGTATGTATCCTGTATGTATTTGTATGTATCCTGTATGTATCTGTATGTATCCTGTATGTATTTGTATGTATCCTGTATGTATCCTGTATGTAGGGTTGCCACCTTTTTTTTGAAGAAATATAGTATTTTTCTCAGAACCTTGCCAAAATATACATTGCACCAATCAAATTACCAATACCAGTATGGGCTATTATCTCGCTTAACAAACATAGGTATTTACAATTACAACAGATATAACATTACGTGTAAACAAAATTGACTTGTAGCGGTTCTGGCGACAGATTGGTGCAATGGTGTCATGGAGCACCTGGTTTTGTACGCTTGTGTACCCTTCAACGGCCAAGTCACACAACATTAACTATAATAATAAAGAAATCGCAGTAAGGAACCTTAGACTTGGTACGACTTTGTCTAGATTTCATTACTTTTTAGAGATAAACAAGCAGCTCCATCGAGACTTGGCTGTTTTTTACAGAATGTTTTTGGTGGGATTTCACTTTGTTTCATATTTAATGCCAATAATTTTGTATTTAAAGACGCGACACTATACATACACGCATCACACTCTTTCACATAGTATTTCGTATATATCTATCTCTTTCCCACTGGGGGTCGGGCGGGAATAACGAGTGTTAGTGGCGCCACCTAGCGGACTGGTGGTGAAAGACTGAAAAATATGGCGATTGTCGCGGTGCGCTAACTCCGGCCGGAGCGTAACAAAAATTAATAAATCAAGTGAAAAGTGCAAGTGAATTGCGGCGGATATTCCCTGGGGTGAGTTTAGGGCTCACTTATATATATTCTACGTTTTGTACTTCGGATAGGTACACAAAATAGTCAGTTGGCCGTGGTTTTCGGAAGGCGAGTAAAATTTGAACCAGCGCATGCGGTCATGTGAAGGCCCAATCCCGCCGGCGGACGAACCGGGAAGGCTTTACATTAACATTTGGTCCATCGAACGGATTTTGTATTTTTTTCCTTCCTATGCCACAGTTCAACAAACTAGTTTCAACAAATTTTTGATTTTTTGCGGACGACATAACCTTAAAAAGTAATTGCTAAATTGTACTTCGAGTAACTACACTACACACAAGTTTTAGGGAAATATAAGTATATTCGTGTTAGTTACGTCGTATTTGATATATATGAAGCCCTCCCCATATTTTGTTTCAACTTAAATTAACATTTTTAGTCACGACAAAACAAATCTCACTCGTTCGATTTTCGTAGCAGTGCGGCTGCATTTAATTGGCATTAGGTATAGAATACATCTGTTTAAATGGGAATTTAATGCATTCTTGTGTTTAGGTTATTTACTTTGTGTTAAAATTATATAAAAACAACTTGGTATACTGCATAGTGTAGTGAAATTTCGTTAGTAATTCTAGCTGTCTGTGTGGCTCAGCGGTATAGAGCTTGAGAAGGAAGCATAAGAGCGGACGTTGAAATCCTGGCCGGTATGTATCTTTTTGTATTTTTTTTAGGCTTCTTTTTGTTCACTGAGTACATTTTTGCGGCGCGGGGTATTAATTAGGGGTAGTTAATACTATTTTGATATTTTATAAAAAGCATTAATAGTTTGTTGTGAATTTTCGGTTGTGGAACTTTATCATAATTTTCGCGGAGTACTTACTAGCGGTCGTAAATACTTTTTTTTATAGTGGTTTCTATTTTTATAGTGGTTTCTATTTTTATAGTGGTTTCCTTTTTTGATCATAGACACGCTTAAGGGATTGTGCCTGTTGGGGTTTTGTTTAATATTTTTGCGGTTACTTGTGCATACACCTATAACAATGGCGGCGGCTAGGCGAACGCAACTTGCTAGTATACGATATAACACAGCGATTCGTAACATAGATTTTATTGATGCGTTGGCGCGCAACACAGTTTTATCTGAGGAACAGTCTAAGGAATTTATGGTGCGGTATAATGACCTAGACAAGAATTTTACGACTTTTACGGAGATGCATTTTGAGATACAGCTTAATGAAGCCGAAAAGGAAGATTTTGATGCAGGCGTTCATGAGTCAGTTTATGACACCTACAACAAAAAATATTATTTTATAAAACAAAGACACACGGAGCTCGTTAGTTTACAGTCGGATAGCTGTACCAGAAACAATAATGCGAGAGGTGCGGGTAATAATAGAGCGGTCTTACCCCGCCTCCAGCTGCCTATATTTTCAGGCAAACTTGAAGAGTTTGCTCCATTTATTGAACTGTTCCAGTCATTGGTCGATAGCGACCAGTCTCTGTCGGACACGGAAAAAATGTATTATCTAGCGGGGTCTTTAGTAGGGGAACCAAAGACACTAATTCAACATCTATCGATCACGGGGGATAATTATGCCATAGCAAAGGAGGTTTTGAATACGCGATATAATAATAAGCGGTTGCTCGCGGATCGGTTATTGCACAATTTGCTAAGCGCTCCCCACGTGACCAGTAAAGGGATAAACGGACTCAAAATGCTATTGAATACCTTAATTGAAAATACCAAGGCGTTAGAAAAAATGAAGTTTCCGGTGGATGCGTGGTCTTACTTATTATTCTATATTAATTTTCAAAAGTTGGATATTAGTTTGAAAAAACACTTTGAAGATAAGCACACGCAAAAGGATTTGCCCTCATTCTCTGATTTGGTAAAATTTCTGGAAACCGAGATACGGATTTTGGAATCCAGTGCGGAGCCGCAGCCCTGTATACCATTAGGCGGCGGCCGTGGTACGAGCGGACAGGGACGGAGCCATGCAGTAAAAGCTCATGCCGCATTTCAGAATTCGGGATCCACGCAGTGTAGGCTATGCGGAAAAGGCGGCCACTTTATCGCTAAATGCGATAAATTTCTGGCAATGAAACCTACGGCTAGGAAACGTCAAGTGATGTCACTAAAGCTGTGTTTTAAATGTTTGAACGGTCATAACATTGATAGATGCACGTATAACGTTAATTGCTATAAATGCAACTCGCCGAAACACCACACATTACTACATTTTGATCTCCCAACATCAGTGCCGAATCAGGAACAACATTTTAAAGGGAGGGACTCGGCGGCTAGTGCTCCTGTCGCGGGTGTGCCTTCTGCCAGTGTGCCTCCAGAGAGTGCGGCCTCTGGAATCACTGGTCTGATGGCAGCACACGCCTATGAGCCGAAGACATACCAACGTACGATTTTACTCGCGACTGCGGTAGTCCGAGTACTCGATAATAGCGGACATTATCAAGAGGCGCGCGTGCTGCTCGACGGCGGCAGTCAAAGCACTTTCGTTTCGGAATCATGTGTGCAGAGGTTGGGTTTGAACCGGTTTCAATCAGATGTAGTCACAGTCACGGGATTGAGTGGTACTCCTGTAAGCGGTTGCAGAGGTGCTGTCAACCTGACTATGACACCCAGATGCGCGAGTCAACCTTTGCTCATCACAACTGCGACGGTATTGAACAGAATTACTAATCACTTACCTGGATTCACCTTGCCGGCTCAACTAGCGGATAACTATAGGGGGTTGTTCTTGGCGGATGAACAATTTTACCTAAGTCGAGAGATCGACATTTTAATCGGTGCGGACCTATTATGTGACGTATTACTGGGCGGTGGATGCATCAAGCTCCATGAGCACTTGCCTCGAGCGATGAACACGGTGTTCGGTTATGTGTTGACTGGGCCCCTAAGCTACGCAGTGGCAAGTCCTCCGACAACTCACTTTACACAAACTTTCTTTTGTGACACTACCACGGACCAGATCTTAGAGCGGTTCTGGGAAGTTGAAGACATTCCTGGTAAAGCGCAGTGTCCAGAAGAACTGGAATGTGAAGCATTTTTTCGGAGCACTCATCAACGGGATGAGAACGGTAGATACATAGTACGGTTGCCATTTGTATCAGACGGGCCTGAACTGGGGAACTCGGCCCCACTAGCCTTGAAGCGGTTCTTGGCTATGGAAAAACGACTACATGCTAATGAAGTGTTTCGGAAAAAGTATGTCGACTTTATGCGGGAGTATTTAGAAAGCGGTCATATGGACCTTTGTGATGGCAAAGCAGAGGATCATACCAGCTCGGGTTATGTTATTCCACATCATGGAATATTCAAGGCGGACTCGGACAAGATAAGGGTAGTATTTGATGCCAGTTGTGCCACTAGCAACGGCATCTCTCTGAATGATCGTTTACATGCCGGTCCAAAACTACAGCGGGATATAGCGGATATCATTTGTAGATTTCGGATGCACGAGTATGTGTTTACGACGGATATCAGAATGATGTTCAGACAAATACTGATTGCGGAGGCTGATCGGCAGCACCAGTTAATCTACTGGAGAGAATCACCGGACTTACCTTTACTATTATACCGCCTTCGGACCGTTACCTACGGAATGAAATCTAGTCCATACCTCGCGATTCGGACGCTGAGGCAACTGGCGGATGACGAGGAAGCGCGATACCCGGCGGCGGCACGACTTCTTCGTTCATCGGTTTATATGGATGACGTGTTGGGTGGGGCAGACTCCATCGAGGATGCAAGAGTGCTCAGAAAGGAGCTGATAGACTTGTTACGCTCTGGCGGTTTCGAGCTAAGCAAGTTGACATCTAACAGCATGAAAGTGCTGGAAGGCATTGCCGAGGAACACCTGGAGACACCTCGAAAAATATTTGACCAATCGGATGGTCCCAGCTTTTTTAAGATATTAGGAATCCAATGGGACTCTAACAGTGACAGTTTCTCATACCGTACAAAATTGGACGATACAAGCGGATGTACTAAGAGGTCCATCCTGTCGACATTGGCTAGGACTTTCGATCCAGCAGGCTGGATTTGTCCTATCATATTTCAGGGCAAGATTCTGATGCAGCAAATATGGGCAAAGGATGTACAGTGGGATGCGGAACCCCCTGCGGACGTCATTGCGGAATGGCAAGGTATTCTGAGGGAATTACCGTTGATCACAAGGCTTCGGTTGGACCGCCATGTTCTACATGGCGTTAAGACTTGTTCTCTCCATGGCTTTTCGGATGCATCAGAACTCGGGTATAGTGCGGCTGTTTACTTGAGAACGGAAGGGGACGACGGACAGGTCAGAGTTAGCTTAATAATGGCCAAGGCGCGTGTAGCACCCATAAAGTCCAAGCTAACCATCCCGAAGATGGAGCTCTGCGGAGCAGCGCTCTTGGCTCGGCTTCTGAAATATGTCGTCGCTGCCATAGGTGAGGATGTAGTGATTCAAAATATCACAGGGTGGTCTGATAGTACAATTGTCCTCTCGTGGCTGAAGCTATCGCCACATTTGTTGCAAACCTTTGAAGGGAATAGGGTCTCGCAAATAGTTAACTGCGGTTTAAACATAACTTGGCGACATGTGCCTTCGGAACTGAATCCAGCTGATGTCGCGAGTCGTGGTTGTCGCGCATCACAATTACTGGAACATTCATTATGGTGGGGACCCGCTTGGTTGACGAGTAATGCGGACACCTGGCCCAAAAACCTAGCGGATAATTCGGTAGATCCATTACCAGGATTAAAGGATATTGGTTACTAATAGCAAATAAAAGATAAACTTGAGACTGAAATATTTGATGTTATATTTTCCGAGAACATGAGAAGAACGAACAAAAGACGAATGACGTCCATAGACAAAGTAGAGCACCATAAACAATCACAAAACTACTAATTAAACTTTATAAAGAAAACATATTGCATTCATAATCCAACACCCCCTCTAGAATGTAAACCCATTTTCTTTATACAATACAAATGTTTCTCTAAAGTAGTCCCCTTTGTTAAAATGTCAGCTACCATTTCACTACCCTTACAATATGCAAAAATTAATATTTTTGTTATTAACATTATCTCTCAAGAAATGAAATCGAATATCTATGTGTTTTGTTCTAGGTTTGTAACAATCAACAGAAGCTAAACTTATTGCACTCTGATTGTCACAATTAATAGATAGGGGACACTCATCCTGTAAGCCAAGTTGTTGTTGGAGTTGACGGAGCCATAGTCCCTCCTGTGTCGCAGCAGCCATCGCCATGTATTCTGCTTCAGCTGTGGATAGGGCAACTGTAGATTGCTTACAACTATTCCAAGCTATGGCACCATTCTGAAAAATGTAAACGTAACCGGTGCAGGACCTTCTGTCCTCTGGACTGCTAGCCCAGTCTGAATCACAGAAACCTGTTATCTTATTAGACGCATCTTTGGTGTAGCACAACTTGTAATCTTTAGTGCCTTGCAGGTATCTCATTATCCTCTTGACACCGAGCCAATGCTGGTTTGAGGGGTTACTGACATATCGACTTAGTTTATTAACTGCAAATCCAATATCAGGTCTCGTTGCCTGAGCTAAATATAATAAACATCCAATTGCCTGTCGATATGGAATGCTGTCATTGATGCGTGTATCATCGGATTCAAATTTGGCATTAACTTCTATTGGAGTTCTCACAGGTTTTGATTCTGCCATACCATAACGGTCTAATATCTCGTTGACATAAATTTCTTGATCCAACATTATTTTTCCTTCTTTACGGTTTCTACTGATATTCAACCCTATAAATTGTTTCGCTTCACCAAGATCCTTCATATGAAATTCTCCCTTTAATTTTTCTTTTATTTCAGTCGTAATGTTACGATCACTTGAAAAAATTATAAGGTCATCAACCCATACAGCCACAAAAATCATTGTGTTTTCTTTAACGCTGTAATAAATACAGGGATCTATTTTTGATCTTGTTAAGCCAATTTTCTGAAGTACGCTATCTAGCTTAAGATTCCATTGCCGGCTGGCTTGCTTCAAACCATAAATGGATTTCTGTAGCATACATACTTTGTTTCCTTCTTCATAAGATTCGGGCTGGACCATGTAAATTTCGTTTTCTAGATCTCCTTGTAAAAATGCTGTAATTGCATCCATTTGATCTATTTCCAGGTCGTATTTTGCAGCCAATGCAATTAAGTATCTTACAGATGTGTATCTTACGACAGGTGCGTATATTAAATCATAATCAACACCTTTTTTCTGAGCATAGCCCTTTACAACTAATCTTGCTTTATATCTGTTCACAGCCCCAGTTTCATCGGTTTTTGTTTTAAAAATCCATTTGCAAGGTAAAGCTTTCTTTCCAGCTGGTAAGTCAGTAAGCTTCCAGGTATTATTTCTTAATAGTGATTGGTATTCTTCATCCATTGCAATTTTCCATTTCTCAGCATTTTCAGAGGATAGAGCTTCCTTTACTGATTCTGGATCTCTGAGATTTTTAACGGAACAAAAATAACTAGGTGTTGAAACAGTCTTGCCAGTCTTGTCTCTAGGTCGTAAGGTCACGGTACTCGGTGGTAAGCCCTGTGTTGAGCTACGCGCGACATAACAATCATCTTCGTCTGTGTCTGTTTCATACTCATCGGAGCTGCCACTTATGCTCTCTGCTTTACTGAGCTCTGAAGATTCCAATAGTACTTGTACTGTTCCGGGTGTAGGAGCTGTCAGAGACGGTGATGATTGCACTTCTTCAGTGGAGCTTGAGCTGTTAACATCACAAGGTAAGTATATATTATTATTTTTCGTTACATTCTCCAAAAATTCGACATCTCTACTTTTCATGATTCGATTTGTTTTAGGTTCAGCAAGACGGTATCCTTTGGTGTTGTCACAATATCCTACAAAGATCATCCTTTGCGATTTCGGGTCCCATTTCTTACGCTTTTCTTTGGGAACTTGCATCATGACTTCGGAACCAAAAATTCTCATATTGGATAAATCGGGCCGATTACCTGACCATAATTCATACGGAGTTAATTTACTTAAAGCTGTAGTAGGCGAGCGGTTGATGATGTACGCCGCAGTAGCAGTCGCCTCAGCCCAGTATGGTTTAGGTAAATCTGCATCCAATAACATACATTTCGCCCTTTCTATAAGAGTACGGTTCATACGTTCGGCATTAAGGACACTGAGCTTGTCTTTAAGAAAGTATACATAGACTGATCTGGAGTAATCATCCACAAAAGTAAGAAAATATCTCATACCTCCTAGGGACGGCGTCTCCATGGGGCCACACAAATCAGAATGTATCACCTGAAGTACTTCTGTAGCTCTGGAGCCCTCATGATTAAAAGGTAGTCTTGACTGTTTTCCCTTTAGGCAGGTAGTGCAGGTCACGGGTAATTTCTTCTTATCTGAAGTCAAGCTCACTCCTTCGGTGCACTCAGGTAACCGGTTCACATCTGAATTTTCTTCTCAACATCACCATCTAAAACCATATTTACTTTTCCAATCCCTTGAACAGGAAGAGATGAATTGTTTGCAACAGTGATACTTGATATCGGTGGATTTGTCACATCATACAACCAGTCGCTGCGGTTTGTCATGTGCATTGAAGCGCCAGAATCCAGGTACCATTTGTTGCTGTCACTGCCTATTGTTGCACAAGAAGCGGAAAAAGCTGCAACAAAGCCTTTATCATCACTTTGTTTACATGAAGTTTTCTTCTGTGCCCGACAATATTTACTGAGATGTCCAAATCGATTGCAGTTGAAACATCTTGGTCCTTTAACATAGTTCTGTTTCGGTTGAGAGTTATTCTTCTTGAATGAATAGAAAGCAGTGGTTTCGGAACTAACTTCTTGAAGAAGTTTAGTTTTAATAATATCGGCACTGATTTTTACTCCGGAACTCTCAATGGCCATAATCATGGGTTTGTATTTGTCCGGCAAACCCGCTAACATCAAAGTTCCTAGCCATTCGTCGTCAACTGAAAATCCTATATTTCGCAACTTATGAGCCGACGTCATAATTGTATTGACATAGTCTTCGACACTTTTCGAGGATTCCAAGCTTGTAGTGATAAGATCTTTCAATAAAGCCACTTTTCGCGTCAAACCGTTGTCATCAAATGCTCTCTCAAGGTTAAGCCAGACCTCCTTGGATGTCTTTGCATCTTGTATGTGGACGTAATTGATCGAATCCACTAGCAAAATAAGTTTAGATTTTGCTTTGATGTCTTTGACAGAATCGACTTTTTCGCCTGTGACGCAAGTCCAGAGATCTTCGTGTTCCATATATGCTTTGACGGCAAACTTCCATGTGGCATAATTATCTCGACCAGTGAGTTTTTCTATACTAAACGCACTATTAACAGCCATTTTTCACTTTTTCACTAGCAATTATAACCTCAAACTGTATGACGCCGGGTCCGGTAGAATTTTCGTTTCAAATTTAAGTTTCGGTCTTTTCTGTTTACTAATCCGAGTAACCAACGATTATCCTGCGTTTTTAACGCTCTGCTACCATAAAGGATATTGGTTACTAATAGCAAATAAAAGATAAACTTGAGACTGAAATATTTGATGTTATATTTTCCGAGAACATGAGAAGAACGAACAAAAGACGAATGACGTCCATAGACAAAGTAGAGCACCATAAACAATCACAAAACTACTAATTAAACTTTATAAAGAAAACATATTGCATTCATAATCCAACAAGGATTACAAAAAAGGAAAATAAATGTCCGGGCCTTAGCAGGGATCGTTGAAGATGATAGCATCTTCACACGATTCAGTAATTTGAACATGTTACTGGCGGTCGTAGCATATTGCTTTCGGTTTGTGAAAAATGCCCGAGGCCTAGGTGAACGGGTTGAAGGGCCACTTACGGCCCTCGAGCGCCGATTCGCTCTGCAGCGGTTAATGAAGTTGGCGCAAGATGCTGAATTTGCGGAGGAGATCCAGCGCTTAATCCGTAACGAGCAATGCTCTACACGGCTGCGCCGTCTCGGACCCTTTATTGGTGAGGATGGGCTGCTACGCGTTGGGGGACGCTTAGAATACTCTAGTCTATCATTGGGGCATAAACATCCCGTGATCTTGCCCAAGTCTCATGCACTTACCGCCTTAATTGTGGATCACTATCATGTGGTATATTGTCATGCGGGTGCGACAGTCCTGATGGGTGTCCTACAACGGTATTTTTGGATATTGTCGGCGGGGCAAGTGATCCGTACGCGGATTTTCAAATGTATGAAATGTTTTCGGACTAAGGCAAAACCGACAGCGCCAATGATGGCAGCTTTGCCCTGGGATAGGGTTAATGCGACTGGGGTTTTTCACACTGTGCAAACAGATTTTGCCGGTCCGTTCATAATTAAACACTCGCGGTTGCGGAACGCAAAGACACTGAAGGCTTATCTTTGCGTATTTATTTGTTAACATCCAAAGGCGTTCATTTAGAATGTGTCACGGATTTGTCGACGGACGGTTTCCTGGCGGCCCTGACCCGATTTACTTCTCGGCGCGGTATCCCGAATGTAATTCGCTCGGATTGCGGCACCAACTATGTTGGCGCCAATCGGTATTTGGATGATGTGCGGAAATATTTAGCTTCTCAGGAGGTTCAACAGAGGCTTAGCGACGGCGCGGCCAAACAATTCATCACATGGCGTTTCAATTCTCCTGGAGCGCCACATTTCGGAGGTCTGTTCGAAGCTACTGTGAAATCGGCTAAGACTTTACTGCGGCGGGTTATAGGTGACCAGATTCTAACGTTCGACGAGCTAGTTACGGTATTTACTAGAGTAGAAGCGGTTCTAAATTGTCGGCCGTTGTGCCCATTGACGCAGGACCCTCAGGAGCTGGAGGTGTTGACCCCAGCCCATTTACTTATCGGAAGGCCCTTATTGGCAGTCCCGGAATATAACTTCGAGGATGTCCCGAACTCACGGTTAAATCGGTTTAACCTGATTCAGGCTATGTCACAGCGCCTTTGGCGAAAATGGAGTGAGCAATATTTGCATTCTCTCCAAATGCGCAGAAAATGGACCTCGCCAACGGACCCACCGAGATTGGGGGATCTTGTCCTCATCAAGGAGGAAGGGTTACCTCCACTTAAATGGAAGCTCGGCAGGATTGAGGAATTGTTGCCCGGCAAGGACGGCGTTGTTAGGGTGGTAAAACTCAAGACCTCAACAGGTACAATGATGCGTCCGGTAGTTAAAATATGTAGACTTCCCTTAGATGACTAAGTAGATACTAAGTTGTTTTAATGTATATATTTTCAATTGCGGGTGGTGCAGTATTGCGGTTTATTGCAGCACACTTTCATCTTCATTTTGATAAAGGCTTCAGCCTTTCTCGGGCGGGGGGATGTTTCATATTTAATGCCAATAATTTTGAATTTAAAGACGCGACACTATACATACACGCATCACACTCTTTCACATAGTATTTCGTATATATCTATCTCTTTCCCACTGGGGGTCGGGCGGGAATAACGAGTGTTAGTGGCGCCACCTAGCGGACTGGTGGTGAAAGACTGAAAAATATGGCGATTGTCGCGGTGCGCTAACTCCGGCCGGAGCGTAACAAAAATTAATAAATCAAGTGAAAAGTGCAAGTGAATTGCGGCGGATATTCCCTGGGGTGAGTTTAGGGCTCACTTATATATATTCTACGTTTTGTACTTCGGATAGGTACACAAAATAGTCAGTTGGCCGTGGTTTTCGGAAGGCGAGTAAAATTTGAACCAGCGCATGCGGTCATGTGAAGGCCCAATCCCGCCGGCGGACGAACCGGGAAGGCTTTACATTAACACACTTCTTTTTGTAGAAACGTGAGCATATTGATTTATTTTATTAGATTTTCTTATTTTACACATTTTTTTTTCTTTTTGGGAGTAGTTTTTTTATTATTACATTCTTTCTTTTCTTTTTTTCCGGTTCTGATTCTTGTACAGTAGCAACAGGTTTTCGTATTGCCCATTCGCGTTAATTATTTATTCTTTTAGACGGTTTAGACGGTTTAATTTCTGAAAGATCGGCGCGGTATTTACGCCTAAGCCGGCTGTATTCGGTGATCGCTGAAGCTTGAGGTTTTATACCCTTGAAGTCAACATTTATGAGGTGCACCCCATGAAGATTGCTTACTCGTGAAAGCGCCACGTAGGCTTGGCCGCAAGAGAATATGGAGATGCCAATTTCCATGAGGGCGTTTTTTAGACTTAGACCTTGGCTCTTGTGAATTGTTAGGGCATACACCACACAGATTGGAAATTGTTCTCTGTACACGTATGCCCGGGGTATGATCTCAAATTTTGACTTAATAGGCAATAATTCGTAAATCAAATTATTAGTGAATATTACTACCAATTGTTTAGGCTGTGTTTGTTCTTCCGGGTCCCACCTCACTTTTTGTACAACGCCTATCAACCCATTCACTAAACCTAAACTAACATCAATGTTTCTCCTAAGCATTACTTTAGCTCCCTCTTTAATGATTATAGTTTCTTCCAGTCCAGCAGTCATCGACGCATCATCTTCATATTTTTGTAAACACACCCGGGCTTTCGTTATCATCTGGGGGCACGGTAGTGCCCCCGCTAAGACGAACAAAAAAGAGGCGGGGCACTACCTACCTTTTCTCGAACCGTTTCGTCTCATTTTCAAACCCTCATAGTTTCGTCCCAGTTAACACCAGAACGCCCAAATTCACAAGTTAAGATGCAATTAGGGAGCATATAAAATGTACAAAATTTCATTCATCTAGCTTTTATACTTTAGGTTTTATTGGTACCTAAAATACGCCGATTTTGCCACTCACTTATACACTGACGTATCAAAACCTCTGGGGTACTTCCCGATGACCTAGAAAGCTGAAATTTGGTATGTAAGCTAGTATTAGTACACAAACAACAAAATAATTCTAAAACTTGGAACTTTTACCCCCCAACCCCTTAAACTAGGGGATGGAAGTTTGTATGAGAATTCTGCAAATTTTGATACTAGAGGTCTGAAAATTGGTATAGGGACTCCTTGTTATAAATAAAACACATAATATTCTAGGATTTTTAGAAAATCACCCCCCACCCTTTAAATAAGGGGATGTAAGTCTGTATGGGGTTCCCATAATAGGGGATAATACCTTAAATAAGTCCAACGGACCGTTTGGCCCATTACGGTTTATATATTTACGGTAACCTATGAAACAGCCAAGCCATACTTTTGAAACCAAGGTGTAGGTTTAGTAAAGTCAGGGCTTAGGGGCTTGGCTTTTCCTGGGATCTGATAACTTTTTACAGTGAAAGCGTTATGAGCATGTGAGTCTTGGCCGCCAATTTTACATGAAATGTTTTGGTGGGATACATTATTCAATTAAAACTTCTTTTAAATCGAATAATTAAGTAATAATCAGTAATCCGTCACTAATCGTAAAATTCCAAACCTATTCAAATCTTCGAATTGTTATAATAACAACCTGCTAATTAACCTCACGAAATAATAAGCGAAATCAACGAAATGCAAATAATCCCTCCTAATCCCTAGCAAACGTTTTCAAGCGCAGTAGAAGAATGTCGTACACTAAAATATAATTTGTTTATTTGATTTGTGTAATGTTCGAGTAGAATAAAGTTAATCGTTTTTCTCAACGGGGGTGACATAGTCACTGTGTGACAAAACCCCTTTCTAATTAATAAAGATAATAAAAAAAAAAAAAAAAGTTAATCGTTCGACTATTTCTTCTTGTAAACTTGTAAGTATAAGTATAAAAGCCGGTCTAGTCTTATCCAGAGTTTTCCTTTAATTTTATTTATATGCGTATTAAAAGCAGAAGGGGAGGCATTCAGCAGTGGGGCGCTATAGGCAGAGATGGGCATTAATTGATTAAAAAAGTTAATCGTCAAAATTAATCACGATTAATTTAATCTACGTAGATTAACTTCGTCATTTTAATCCATTCAATTTCACGATTAATTCTCGATTAAAAGTTGGAACACGCTCATTGTGCTTTTTACGAAAATACAATAAAGTACATGTCTTATCCAGGGACTGAAAATGTACATTTAGAAATTGTTTTGGTTTGGATACCTTTGTATCCGACCGTTCCCTCTTCCCTCTTCCCTCTTCCCTCTTCCCTCTTCCCTCTTCCCTCTTCCCTCTTCCCTCTTCCCTCTTCCCTCTTCCCTCTTCCCTCTTCCCTCTTCCCTCTTCCCTCTTCCCTCTTCCCTCTTCCCTCTTCCCTCTTCCCTCTTCCCTCTTCCCTCTTCCCTCTTCCCTCTTCCCTCTTCCCTCTTCCCTCTTCCCTCTTCCCTCTTCCCTCTTCCCTCTTCCCTCTTCCCTCTTCCCTCTTCCCTCTTCCCTCTTCCCTCTTCCCTCTTCCCTCTTCCCTCTTCCCTCTTCCCTCTTCCCTCTTCCCTCTTCCCTCTTCCCTCTTCCCTCTTCCCTCTTCCCTCTTCCCTCTTCCCTCTTCCCTCTTCCCTCTTCCCTCTTCCCTCTTCCCTCTTCCCTCTTCCCTCTTCCCTCTTCCCTCTTCCCTCTTCCCTCTTCCCTCTTCCCTCTTCCCTCTTCCCTCTTCCCTCTTCCCTCTTCCCTCTTCCCTCTTCCCTCTTCCCTCTTCCCTCTTCCCTCTTCCCTCTTCCCTCTTCCCTCTTCCCTCTTCCCTCTTCCCTCTTCCCTCTTCCCTCTTCCCTCTTCCCTCTTCCCTCTTCCCTCTTCCCTCTTCCCTCTTCCCTCTTCCCTCTTCCCTCTTCCCTCTTCCCTCTTCCCTCTTCCCTCTTCCCTCTTCCCTCTTCCCTCTTCCCTCTTCCCTCTTCCCTCTTCCCTCTTCCCTCTTCCCTCTTCCCTCTTCCCTCTTCCCTCTTCCCCCTTCCCTCTTCCCTCTTCCCTCTTCCCTCTTCCCTCTTCCCTCTTCCCTCTTCCCTCTTCCCTCTTCCCTCTTCCCTCTTCCCTCTTCCCTCTTCCCTCTTCCCTCTTCCCTCTTCCCTCTTCCCTCTTCCCTCTTCCCTCTTGTTATACAGTAATACAAGAAGGTTCTCTAAGATGATTCAGGGATTTAGACTTTAGTAGAAGGGGACATTACCATATCCCTAATACAGCTGAGACCAGCTTAGGGTTCTTCATCAGATACTTCAGACCTTCGACTTTTGACATCAAATGAAGCGGCCCACCAAGTTGAATATTTTTTTGTAAAGGCGGTATATGTCGATCTCTAATAGTTTGGTTGGGCTCTTGTGTTTTCTAATCAGGGTCACCAGGTACTCCAGATCTTCGATTATCCTAGTTTTTATAGTTTTCGCTTTATGTGGCCATTAAACCCTAACTCTGTACCAAATTTCAGCTCTCTGAATTTATATTCAGTGTCGTAAATGGGAAACTTTGCTTTCGCTTAACTTCGGAACTAAATGACCTACAGACTTGAAATTTCGGATTTTAAGTATGTGATTATAGTTTACTGAATGACGAAAATTTCTGCGTTCTGGTCTTATCCAGAGGTGCTCAAATAGGGACCTGAAAATGCGGCGAAATGGTTCCAGTAAAGGATGGTACGGCAGTGTTTGCTTCGCGCTCGACTTGGCGGGGGCACTGCCGTGCCCCCCGATTCTGATGTTCTTCGTCCGTAATAGGTATGAAATTTAGGTTTTTATAGTACATGGTTTATACACTCGCCGTGTAATTTTTGGGTGAGAAGGTAAATGCTGAATTTGAATTTGATTATGAAGTATTGTTCTATCATTTATGGTACGAATTGCAATTTTTTGAAAACAATGTTTGTTTTTATCACAGATTGGAGAAAGACATATAGGGGTCAATTTCCCAAGCAGTATTTTTTGATGGCAAAACTGAAAAAGCAGGTGCAGAAAGGTTGAATAATAAAGTACCATTTTTTTTTGGAAACAGCCCGCCATTTGTTGTACGTTTGTCCCGAGAAAACTTCTCATTACCGCCGACAATGTTTGGAACCGATTTATTTCCCAAATTTGATCAAGTATGCCCCCCGTCTCCCGCGCACTTCAAAGAATTAGTCAGTCAAGCTGCGGCGCTCGACGAGGCCGGTTGTGTATAGTGGCAATACGTTGGCTGGTACAAACGTGAATATATCATCGCGGTGTACCGGGGACAAAAAAAATTACATTCCGGAGTTTGTTATAGCTTCTTTATTTTTTAACTGCGTGGTTTGAAATTTATATATATCAGAATGACATCAAAAGTAGCTTCACTTCTCATAGATATTGTTTTTTTTTTTTTTTTTTGTATTTAATACCAGACTAAGATTTATGTTTATATTATTATGTAATGCAAATATAATATACATTACGAATATAACACGTAAAATTACTTTCATAATTTGCCTCTTTTCTTTCATTCCGGTGTATGAAATCCCATTGCGTTGCACTTATTTTATCATCCTGGTGTACCTACATTTATATATCTCGAAAACTATTTCAGATATCAGGGTCCCTTTTACATATGTTTAATAATATAGTCTAAAGTATCTCTTCACATTTAAAAACCTCAAAAATAATCAAAAATAAAGAATCACACCGAAATGATACAAAAAATGCGTCTTGTTGAAATTGACCCGCAGGGTTAAAACTCTTCCAGATAGTCCCCTCACCTCTATCACCTCTTAAAGTTCCTACATCGTTATTCCAAACACCCTTTAGAGAGTTAACTTGTATGGGGCTAAAGCAGACACACACACGTACACGCACACAGCTGCGACACTGGTGCATACATTTCCACCAAAAACATTATTCTAATTTGAATCATGATTACGCAATAGGCTGGGTACAATTTATATAAGACAAATAAAACGTTTTATTTCGAAAATCCTTGCTGGAAGGATATACAACTTGCAGGTAATTTATTTGTATGTAGTTTTTAATCTATTGCCTTGTAATTTACATAAATAAACAATCAGGGTTTTTTAGATATCTATTTAATCTAAAGTATGCAATTAAAACGGTGAAAATGTATATATTTATGAAACGAAAAACAAGTCTTCTTCTTCTTCTTTGCTCCTTCCCACTTTAGGTGGGGTCGGCTCTCCTAATATGATTGCGCCATGACCCATGACGTTCTGTCCATAGTTGTCGGGTCAGGAAGATTCTCCTTCGTCAGGAGTCTGGTCATACTGGTCCACCACGTCGATGGAGGCGACCTCTACCTCTTTTGTTTTCTGGTAGGCTTAGTGCTTTGTTCACCTCATACTCTTCGTCTCTCCGCCTAACGTGTCCATACCATCTCAAACGATGTTCCTTCAGCTTTTCGGTGATAGGGGCTACCTTGAAACTTCCTCTTATGTGGGGGTCAAAAAAATGACGAGGCGCTTGAAGACAAGGTTGGTCGTGCCCTTGCGCTTCGCTTGGCTCGTCTTGGCGGAGGCACTACCGTGCCCCCAGTTGACCTACAGTTTTCAGATCCTTCCTTGGAGCAAGGACTATCGAAAAAAATATAATTCAATGATCTTCCAAAGATTGTCCCCAGCCTATTCTTCCACACTAACTTGCTAATAAGAACGCGGGTCACTCACCTGCTTTCTTAAAAGCTATTTGCACATTTGTTTTTGGTGATAGCGATATTGGTAATGAAATTCGAATGAGATAAGGTATGCTACTGCTTCCTGTTTTCGTTCATTTCTCTTCAATGCCAGAAAGGATAGAGCGCCAATATGTTGTTTGTAATTGTGACGATAGTAGCGTTGTGCACAATCGGCGATGCTCGAAAGTATAGTAAGTTATATACTCAGATATATATTTTTTCCTAGGCTAGGTGTCCCACTGCTGGGCAAAAGCCTGTCCTTTCGACTTCGACAACTACCTATTAGGTGCCATTTCAGGCCAATCGTGTAGGACGCATCCAGGTCATACCGCCACGGCGCCGCCACCCTCATGTGGCACCCAACTAGCAGACTGGCTGCAGAAGCGCTTATACAGCGTTTAAAACTCTCATTTAAGCTGCGCCGTATAAGCACCCACGAACTCTGTGTGCTGCTCGGGCACCCACTTCGAAACCTGGTTAGTTAGATATCAGACTAGATCTCTCAGAATCTCAGAAGATCACTAAGGGACTAGATCGATTTGTGTGAGGTTGTCTCATATTTATATTATAAATGGATTTATTTATACAGTAGTAATTATCTAAGCTAAGCTAATCCACTTACCTGCATTCACAATAGCATTGTGTCTAATACAATCCTATCTGCTTTTGTTCTCGTCAGCGCCAACCAGTTACTTATAAAAAAAGGTTAGAACTACATTGCGTGGATATTGAATTTTCAACCTTATTCCTTCTTGAATAGGTTTTAAATGGTTGATGATGAGAGTTCATAGTCCTTTTTCAACTTTTCAAGAGAATACGTTCTTGTGAAGAGTCGGACGGTTGTAAAAATCCAAAAAAGTATGATTAACCATTATTCTGTTAGTGTATTTTATAGTTTCATGCCTAAGGAAATAGAGTCGATAATCTATATTAACCTTCCAAGGTGGTTACAATCTGGTTTTACTACGAGCTCGTTATCTTAATTTGTGGTTTACCTGCAGTTGTGGTTTGTTCCATGGTATTCAGTTCTTAAGTGGATTAGGTTAGCTTAGATAATTTTTACTATACCGCAGGATCCGATGGCTGCGCGGCGCCGGCGCAGACGCTGCGGGGGGCGGTGTGCGGCGCGCGCCGGCGCAGCTACAGCGGCGCCCCCTACGCCAGCTTCCGCGGGGTGCCCTACGCGCGGCAGCCGCTAGGCCCGCTGCGGTTTGTGGTGCGTGCGCTCACTTTTATGCATTTCTAACTTTCCTACAACTAACAGAAGACATTCCTAAAGAGCCCAAACTGAATAGGTTTACGTTATGTTATTCCAGAGTTCCTATGATTTTGGCATTGGATTAGCGTATCTTATAAATCACCAAATAGCACGAGGCGCGGGGACCTTCGCTTAATGCTATACAATAAGTACCAAACGTTTTTATTGACGGAGCGAGCGAAGCGTCTCTATTTCAGCTTCGCCAACATTTCTATCGAATGTCCGGATGGTTGGATCGCATTTTTCGAAATTTGTCAAAATGGCAATTTATACTCGCGAAGTCTGCAGCTCACAGAGCTACTATAGTTTGTTCAGCATGTACGTGTGTTTACTAGCCCTGTGTGTTATTAATTAGACAAAATCCCTCAGGCGCCGCAACCGTTGAAATCTTGGACCGGTTTCTTGAACGCCACAACCGAAGGTCCCGTGTGCTCCCAGCACGACTTCATATTCGGCCGCATGATGCGCCCGCGCAGCATGGGGGAGGACTGTCTCCGGATCAACATCCACGTCCCTAGTCCGGCGATGCCAGAGTTCGGCTCAAAGTGTTTTGGTCGTAAATGCCTGCCGGTGTTGGTGTACGTGCATGGAGGAGGGTTTGAGATCGGATCAGGCGATAGCGACATGAATGGACCGGAGTACATGATCGACAAGAACATTGTTGTCGTCACTTTCAATTACAGGTATGATAATTTTCACTTAACCTACATGTTCCAAAATCTGGTCATTGATGATCCAAATCCAGTACTCAAAGCTGTGTAATATTTGGTAGTGTGCCTACATCTTAAAACAATCATATGGGTAACAAATTCAAGTGCCGCAGTAATTTGGTCGTCAAAATTTGGTGCACATTTATACTAAGTAAATTTGGTGCTCGAGTACATTTAGAAGTGCGGTCATGACTAAAATAGGTAGAAGCATTGTAATCTTATTTTGGTGCAAGTTATTTTTTTTGTGTTTCATATGATTTTAAGGTGATCATGGTTTGTGGTCCCAAAATTTTTTTTGGCGGAAAAAATATTTGTTGCCACGAGAAAATTTGTCAGTTCACATTATTTATTCTGTTTTATTAGTGAAACCGTTCACGAACTTGTAATTTTTTCTCAATTTTTGCTTTTGATGGAATACGACATTTTACCGTAGTATAGCAAGGCTAGCCTTTTCGATGGTCAGTTTTCAAATGTACAATACATATGTTATTTATCGACCAAAACACACATGAATTCGAATTATCGTCGCCACTGAAGAATCAAGACTTGTATATACGGCGTTGTAATAAAACACATCAGTTACGTTGAGAACAATCCTTTGTCTCAATTAAAGACAAAGGATTGTTCGCATACCTACATTTACAAAATATCAAAATATATACTAACGTACATTGCAGTAATATGCATACATTTTATGACAATCGTAGTGGTTTATTTAGGTAAGAAAGCTCATTTATTTGCTCGCTATGATTTAGTCATCAATTAATAAATAATTTGGGTTTTAAAATTTAATTTTTTAGGTTACAATATGATAACTATATATTTGTTTATGTCACTCATATTTACCGCCGCTAATGTCGAAAACAATTGTAATTCCTATAGTTAAAAACAAAACGGGAGACATATCGAATAAGGAAAATTACAGGCCTATTTCGCTGGCAACCATTGTAGCTAGGGTGCTCGACGGGCTGCTCAATATACAATTAGATAAATGTTTGAAACTGAATGACGCACAGTTCGGCTTCCGCGCCGGCTTATCTATCGAAAGCGCTATTATTTGTTTGAAGCAGGTCGTTGAGTACTAGGGGAAACCGGGTCATTACAGGCACCCGGGGCAATATGAGCACTCTATCTCCTCCCCCTGCCAACCCGCGAACGCCGAAGGTTAGAGCTTAGACTGGCGTCAGATGGCCCCGCGACCGCGCGGTGAGTGGTGATGTTGACATTCGTGCGCGTCTCCAGCAGCTGGCGACAAATTTACGTAAGTACGAATTTTGATCTGTTTTTTTTTATATTTTGTGTTAAGTACCTGAATCTGATAGATACTTATTGTTCACGACGGAATCATAATAAAGTAATTGCATTTGTATAAACTTAGCTATAAGATAATTTCCTATTAGTTTTACGTGTCTTTTTTATTAAAATATTTTTTGCCCCGCCTATTTCTTACCCCATAGCTCTAAGATATGTAGAATAGATAAAATGTGATATTACATAATAATATAGGGTAAACAAATGAATAAATAAAGTAAATAAACTCGGTAACTAAGGTAATTGCAAAAGGTAAACAAAGCCACGTGGTGCTCATTGCGCATGCGCAGAACATCACGTGATGAGGTACGGGAGGGGAGCGCGGGACGCGGCCCCTCACTGCGGGACGAAGGGGGCGAGGCAGGGAAATATGCCGTGCACGAAAATCGGCCGCCAATTCGCTCCCCGCAGCCGCACATGCATGATTCTTATTAGAAATTAAGTAATTAGATGTAAGTAATGTAATTAGGTATAAGAGTAGTACGTAAGTTTTGTAATTGAGGAAATACAATAAAGATTGGCCCAAGGGGGGTGGGGTACGGAGTGAGAGGGGCAGGGACCGGCCGCCGGTATAAAGGTGGGCGCGGCTCCCCATACATTCACTTTCGATCGAGCCCTCACCAAGAAGCAAAATAAGAAGAAACTCCGAACCCCGCCTCGCCTGCAGCCTCCTTTCATCAAGCAAGAAGCATTTTCACTGAATCCCTGTCCGTCAATCAACCCAATAAGAAAAATAATCTCTACAGTCCATTGCTCCACGTGGCCACGCGCCACATTGTTGGTCCTATCGGAAGCCGGATCACTGAAGCATCAAGATGGTGAAAACCAGAAGCACGAAAAATGAAGAAAATGCCGGCGAAGCGGGGGCCACTTCGGAAGAACAGGGGAGCTCATCGGAAGTAACCACGCGCACCGAGTCAACAGAGCGCACAACAAGCACAGAAGAAACGGGGACCACACAGACGTCCGGCTCCACCACTGTCACCTCGGATACCGGTACCCTCACCGGGACCGAGGTGACGAGCCGGTCGGTCCCCGGAGGGCCGGCAGACACGTCGGGCATCACGGCGACGCCCGCCAGCACGCCGGCACCAAGCAACATAGCAGAACCTACAAGAAGAGGATCGGCACTGCTAATGCCACCACCGCCTGCCGTACGGTCACTGAAGCCGGCTCGGTCAAACCGATCCAAGGCCTCCAGCAAGAGACTCCTCGCGGAGTTGGAGGCCAAGGAGAGGTTAGCTGAGCTGGAGCTACAGCAGATCCGTGCGCAGGCGGAATTAGAAAAAATCAGACAAGAGCGAGCGGCAGCATCAGAGCCGTCGGATTCCGAACAAGAAGATGTGGACGAAATGGCATCGCAGCGGGTCGAAGAATGGCTCGACAAGCGGCAGCAACAAGAAGCAGTGGCAGAACAACAAATCCAGAACGAAGAGGCAACGCGAGAACTGGCCGCCCGCGCACAGAAAAAGCACGCGCGTCATTCCCGCCCCGCCCCGCTGGACGTCTCGTCATTGGCTGCCGCGTTAACCGAAGCGATACAAGTCAGCAAGTCAACTAGAAAATACATCACGGAATTGCCGCCCTTCAGCGGCCTCAGCAGCGAGTGGCTGCAATTCAAAGCCACGTACAACGAAACAGCATCAAGTTTTTCGCCGAACGAGAATGTGGCGAGAATAAGAAAAAGCCTCAAGGGGGCCGCCCAAGAAGCCGTCAGCGCCCTCCTCATCAGCCAGCCGCACCCAGATGACGTCATCACCGCCCTCGAAAGAAGATTCGGGCGACCCGACGCCCTACTACTGGCAGAATTAGAAAAAACGAAGACGCTGCCGCGCCTCACTGACAACGCGCGCGACCTTTGCGTGTTTGCCAGTCGAATCGCCAACACCGTCGCTACGATCAAACTACTGAAGCGGGCCCACTACCTTCACAACCCTGAGGTAGCGCGGCTCATCGTCGACAAGCTCACGCCCATACTACGCAGCAAGTGGTACGACTACGCCGAGAAGCATGAAAACGCACCCGAGTTAGAAAAAATCGCGAAATTCCTGAATAAAGAAGCCGACAAATGCGCAGCCTACGCACCGCCCGAACAAGCCCATATGCAGCAAGAAAAACGGCCGACCCCGAAGAGAAGGCCGGAGCGCACGTATGCAATCAACACCGAAGAAAGAAAAATTAAGAAAACTGTCGACGCTACGTGCCCGCTGTGCAAAAATGAAAACCACCAACTGCCGAAATGTCCGCGCTTCCTCAAGGCGGACACGAACGAGCGGTGGGAGACTGCCAAAAAGAACCACATCTGCTACCGCTGCCTCGTCGACCGACATCATCGCTTCGACTGCAAGGCCAAACCATGCGGCCGCGACGGGTGCCCAATGCGTCATCACAACCTCCTGCACCACGACAGAGCCGCCATTGCCGCCGCCGCACCTCAGCCGCCACAACAAAAAGAAGAAGTGGCCGCCACAGCTGTCACACAAACCACGGCAGCGGTCACCGGCGGGAGGCGGGCATATCTCAAAATCGTGCCCGTCGTCGTCCGCGGAACCTCCGCCTGCATCGACACATACGCAATGCTGGACGGGGGCAGCACCGTCACCATCATCGACGCAGCCTTGGCCGAAGAGCTCGGCCTCGATGGGCCCGCAGAACCAATGTGGGTCCAAGGCGTGAGCGGCACCGAAGTATCAAACGAAAACAGCAAGCGAGTGGGCTTCAACATAAGAGGAAAACACGAACGCGACGAACTACGGGTCGAGAACGCGCGCACCATCGCGCGCCTAGACTTCACCACACAAACAATCGGCGAACACGAACTGCGAGGCTGCCATCACCTAGAAGAAATCAAGAACGAGCTCACCTACCACAAAGCAACACCGAAAATACTCATCGGTCAAGACAATTGGGAACTACTGGTGTCGCTCGACATGAAGAGGGGCAGACGCGACCAGCTGGTGGCCTCCAAAACACCGCTGGGATGGGTCATACACGGCTGCCGCACCTCACACGCGGCAGTCGTGGCCTTTTGCTGCGCACACGTCACGGGCACGAAACAAGACGAACGACTAGAAGAAATGATGAAGAATTACTTCGCGCTCGAATCACTATCCATCGAACCAAGAAAACAGAAAAGTGATCCCGAGCTGCGCGCCTTACAAATACTAGAAACAAGAAGCCGCCGCCTACCAGACGGACGCTTCGAGACGGGGCTACTATGGCGCGACGAAAACACCGTCGTGCCGAGCAACCGCCACGACGCGCTCAAACGCCTGCTATCATTAGAAAAGAAACTCGATCGCGACGAAAATCTTAAGAAACAATACGAAGAACGCATCGAAAACTTGCTGTCGTCGGGCTACGCCGAGCGCGCGACCGCGCCCCCCGCCGGGCGCACCTGGTACCTACCGCACTTCGCCGTGTGCAACCCCGAGAAGCCCAAGATTCGAGTAGTTCACGACGCCGCGGCAAAAACAAGAGGACGCAGCCTGAACGATATGCTGCTGCCCGGCCCCGACCTGCTCCAATCACTGCCGGGAGTCATCATGCGCTTCCGCCAGCACGCCGTGGCCGTCTCCGCCGACATAAAGGAGATGTTCATGCAGATAAAAATACGACAAGAAGACAGAGACGCCCTTCGCTTCCTGTGGCGAGGCAACGCCCGAAACGTCGAGCCCACCGAATACCGCATGACCTCCGTGGTGTTCGGCGCCTCGTCGTCGCCGTGCACAGCGCTTTACATAAAAAACAGAAACGCGCAAGAACAATCGAACGAGTACCCACAAGCCGCCGACGCGATCGAGAGGAACCACTACATGGACGACTACCTCCAGAGCTTCAACACACTACAAGAAGCGAAGAAAATAACACGAGAAGTCGACTACGTACACAAGAAGGCCGGCTTCCAGTTGCGCGGGTGGGCCACTACCAACCGCGCCGCCCTACACGACATCGCCGATCAACACAAACAAGACCCCGCCCCCACGATAGAAATTGGCGGTAACGAAACAGAAAAAACGCTCGGCCTGCTGTGGGACACGCGACACGACTGCATCGGTTTCCGGCTGAACACAAGAAGAGCCCCGCCGGAAGTACTAGAACACCGGCGCGCACCAACGAAAAGAGAAGCCCTCAGCATCATCATGTCCCTGTTTGACCCGCTCGGCCTCGTCTCGCCCTCCACAACGCCTGCAAAGCGCATCATGCAAGACACGTGGCGATACAACACCAGCTGGGACGAGCCAATACCAGAAGAGCTGCACGGGCGATGGTACGAGTGGCTACGCCAACTTCATAGCCTAGGTGACCTAAAAATACCTAGATGTTATGACACGGCACCCGCAGCGCGCTACGAGCTACACACATTCGTCGACGCAAGTGAGGAGGCCTATGCCTCCGCCGTTTATTGGCGAATGACGCGCGCCGACGGCTCCATCAACGTCGCGCTGGCTGCAGGAAAGAGCCGCGTGACGCCGAACAAACCCATCTCCGTGCCACGCCTGGAGCTGCAAGCGGCCGTCCTGGGTGTGCGATTGGCGAAAGCAGTCGCTGACGAGCACGACTACGAAGCGACACGCAAGGTGTACTGGAGCGACTCCCGCACGGCGCTAGCCTGGATCCGCGCCGAGCCACGAACATACAAAACGTTCGTCGCGCATCGCCTTGCTGAAATAGAAGATTACACAAAGAAAAACGAGTGGCGGTGGCTACCCTCCGGCGAGAACGTCGCGGACGACGCCACGCGCGCGACGCCGGCCGACTTCGGCGAAAAACACCGCTGGTTCGTCGGCCCGCCTTTCCTGTACGAGACCGAAGCAACTTGGCCCGTCGAACAAAAAATAGACGTCCCACTGACCGGCGAAGAAAAAGAAAAAACACAAGAAAATTGTCTCGCGCTGGAAATACAACAAGAAAAACACGCTTACTTACCCGAAATTGAACGCTTCTCCAAGTGGACAAGATTACTACGAGCAACGGCACGCGTACTGCAGTTCGTCGACCTGTGTAAGAAAACCCTAAACAGAAGCCCGGCAGCCCAAGTCGTCGCCGCCGCTCGACGTAAACGCACGCGCGCTAACATAACACGCGACGTGGCGTGGGGCGCGCCCAGTCGCCACACGCCGCCCGCCACCCGCATCTCGCCCACCGCAACCAAAGAAAACTCGCTTATAACACTAGAAGCGAGTTATTTACATCGGGCGGAGCAGCTGTGGGAACGCGCGTCGCAGGAAGATCACTACAAGGAGGAGCGGGAACGTATAAGAAAAAATCGCGCGCCCAACAAAGAAGACCGGCTCGCGAAGTTAAGTGTTTTTCTCGACGAAAATGACGTCATACGGCTAAATGGAAGAATAGCTGCCGCCGGTGGCATACAAGAAGATACAGTGCGTCCAGTTGTGCTACCCGGCAAACACCCGTACACAAGATTGTACATAGCCTATGTACACGAGAGGCTACACCACGGCAGTGCGGAGACAGTCGTCAACGAGCTACGTCAACGTGTCCACATAACGAAAATCCGACCCGCCGTTAAAGAAGTTATAGCGCGATGCGCTAAGTGCCGCCTAAGAAAAGCGAAGCCGGCGGCGCCCTCTACCGGCGACCTGCCCGCGGCGCGCCTGGCCCACCACGTCCGGCCCTACACCTACACAGGGCTGGACTACTTCGGCCCCATAGAAGTCACGGTGGGCCGTCATAGAGAAAAACGATACGTCGCGCTCTTCACCTGCATGACGTCGAGAGCCGTACACCTGGAAATAGTTGCGTCACTCAGTACTGACGCGGCTATCAACGCGCTCCGCCGTTTCATCGCACGAAGAGGCTGCCCGACGGAGCTGTGGAGTGACAATGCTACAGCCTTCCGGGCCGCGGACCGCGAGCTCGCAGAAGCCATGAAGACCGCCGCCACAGCGCGCCGCATCAGCTGGCGTTTCCTGCCCCCCGCCGCACCCTTCATGGCCGGGGCATGGGAACGCATGGTGCGCACGGTGAAGGACGCCCTCCGCATCACACTGCAGGAGAAGAGCCCCAGCGACGAGACGCTGCTCACCCTGCTGGCGGAGGCCGAAGCGACCGTGAACTCGCGCCCGCTAACCCATGTGGCCGTGGGTCACGACGACCCGCCGGCCCTGACACCCAACATGATCCTGCTCGGGCCCGACTGCTACAACCCGGCCCCCGGCACGTTCACCGAGGAAGATGTGAACGCGCGCCAGCACTGGAGGCGCGCCCAGCAACTCGCAGACACCTTCTGGAAACGCTGGGTGCGCGAGTACCTGCCCTTACTCCAGCACCGGCGGGAGCCCTTGAGCAGCGGAGTCAGCCCAGCAGTTGGAGACGTCGTGATCATCTGTGATTCCAACCTGCCACGCAACACGTGGCCCCGCGGCAAGGTGACGCAGACCTACCCTGGGAGAGACGGCGAGGTTCGAGTCGTCGACGTGACCACCAGCAGAGGACACGTACTACGGCGGCCAACCAAGAAGATCGTCGTGCTACCAGTGGACTCGCGAGGCGACGGCGGGAGAATGTTCACGACGGAATCATAATAAAGTAATTGCATTTGTATAAACTTAGCTATAAGATAATTTCCTATTAGTTTTACGTGTCTTTTTTATTAAAATATTTTTTGCCCCGCCTATTTCTTACCCCATAGCTCTAAGATATGTAGAATAGATAAAATGTGATATTACATAATAATATAGGGTAAACAAATGAATAAATAAAGTAAATAAACTCGGTAACTAAGGTAATTGCAAAAGGTAAACAAAGCCACGTGGTGCTCATTGCGCATGCGCAGAACATCACGTGATGAGGTACGGGAGGGGAGCGCGGGACGCGGCCCCTCACTGCGGGACGAAGGGGGCGAGGCAGGGAAATATGCCGTGCACGAAAATCGGCCGCCAATTCGCTCCCCGCAGCCGCACATGCATGATTCTTATTAGAAATTAAGTAATTAGATGTAAGTAATGTAATTAGGTATAAGAGTAGTACGTAAGTTTTGTAATTGAGGAAATACAATAAAGATTGGCCCAAGGGGGGTGGGGTACGGAGTGAGAGGGGCAGGGACCGGCCGCCGGTATAAAGGTGGGCGCGGCTCCCCATACATTCACTTTCGATCGAGCCCTCACCAAGAAGCAAAATAAGAAGAAACTCCGAACCCCGCCTCGCCTGCAGCCTCCTTTCATCAAGCAAGAAGCATTTTCACTGAATCCCTGTCCGTCAATCAACCCAATAAGAAAAATAATCTCTACAGTCCATTGCTCCACGTGGCCACGCGCCACACTTATGTTATTCTTTAATCAACAATAATGTTTTAATACTTAAATATTTTTAGTTTGTATATGACTCAAGGTAATTTTAATTTAAATAAAGGTTTATAGGTTTCAGGATTAGTTCGTTAAAATTATGATGTTGGGGCATTATGGGCGGGATAATATGGGCAATGTCCATTATGCCCCGCTAAAATCAATAAGTGCAATATGGGCACTGATGAGGCCTCTGATTTCGGATAAGTTTTAAAATAATTATAATAATCTGATGATATTTTTCTTGCAGCAGCAAACATGGTTAGAAATTATAAAAGGAAAGCTAATCGCGGTGGTTAGGACAGTCAAAAATGGAGTTACTGGAGTTACAAGTTCACCGTATAAAATGGAACTGGAAAAATCATAGCCCCAAAGAAAAATGATGAAGATGTAGAGTGCCTAAATTGTGGAGATTGGTACTCTCAATCGAAAGAAGGTTGGGTATCTTGTCGCGCGTGTAAAAGCGTGACACGTGCGCGTAGGCTCATTGCTCATGTGCAGAAGAAGACAACGATGATGAATCCATATAATCTGTTCCTTTTGTGCTATATTTTAGCTTAGGTATATACTTTTTTTGTTTCTTGGCCATAGTCTCCCGGCTCATAATGCCCCAGGTATGATCATATTGCCCCGAACACGGGGACATATGAGCAATTTGCATTTTTTGGTTTAATGTCAATGGACCAAAGAGCTGAGCGAATTATTTTGTGTTATAATTAACGACTGTTGGTTAGTGTAATAAATGACTACTTAATGAATTATGTATTTTACTCCATTCCCATTTCATCACGACATATCCTTAATGGGCCGATATTGCCCCGGGTTCCCATATACTCGCAGAAAAACACCTATACATATATGCGTGTTTTCTAGATCTTTCCAAAGCTTTTGATCTGGTTAACTATGATAAGCTTTGGAATAAGCTTGAACCGGAATAACCGTAACCGTTGCATGTACTGTAACCAAAATACACAGTGAGTAGCAACTGTAACCGTTACTGTTACCAAAAACATAGTGTGTACGTGTTTCGCGAGCCCGCACCGAGCGCTATCACGAGCGACTCGCAGGCAGCGAGCCCACGATTGTCGGTTTTGCCACGAATCAAAGGACGCTCGCAGTGCGCGTGCGCTCGTGGACGTCAAGAGGAGAGGTTGTTGCTTGCCGCTGCGTACCAGCTAGGGCCTGCAATTCGAATATTCGAATATTCGAATAGTACGAATATTCGACTCGTTTTGATATTCGAATACTACCGTGTGCGATATTCGAATATTCGAATATTTTTTTATTAATTAAAAATGTAAGAAATTAAATGTAATCCTTTCACTTCGGCGAAATCGGGTATGTATAAAATTTTAGACTAACGTAAATAATCAATATATCAATAAAAATAACTTTAGAACTATGCATGTATGTTATTTATTTTATTTATTTATTTAATCGTATGGCAGGGTTGTACGTCGAATACAGCTTATATATTAAGTTTGAGACTCATTAGCCATTTGATGGCATCGTCGTTGAGGTTGATCAGGTCTTCGGCGGAGCCTCCAGTTCCAGTGTAGCGAGTTAGAGGACACTCTTCGATAATGTGCTGAATGAATTGCATTTCGGCACCGCAGTCGCAAGCAGGAGAGGCAGCCCAACCACAGCGATGCCTGTATCGAGCACAGCAGCCGTGGCCAGTCCGGAGTCTGTTAAGTGCACCAATCACGTCTTGGGAGTTCGACTCCGTAAATTTTGTCACCGGGGACTATCGCTGAGCCCAGCTTGCCTGTCATCAAGGAACTCCAAGACTGCAACCATTCCTGCCTGACGTTGAAATCGCCTTCGGGCCAATTTTGAACAATGTTATAGGATGCGTTTCTAGATTTTAGGCGGTATTTGGCTGGATTCAAAAATTCCGAATGGATGGTGAGGTGAGGTGAGGGTCATTTCGGATCTTTTTGACTTCTCTTAACAGAGCTCCTTTTCTTCTCATGTCAGGCGGGGGAATTCGACAGAGAACTGGAAGCCAGTGGCGGGGTGGATCGAAGTGTGCCGGAGATGAGTCGCATGGCCTTGTTTAGCTCAACGTCTACTTTAGACGTGTATGTGAGTGACATGCATGTATGTGAATTTGAATGATAAGTCTTCTTCTCCTGGTCCGCAGAATTTGATAGGGATTGAGAAAGTTATTTCAGCCTGCCTGGCCCTGAGCCTACTCTTCTGAAGGTTTCAGGATTGGAATGCCGGTTTCGAAGAGGGGGCGAGGTCATTGCTCATTATCTGTACATTGACAATCCTAAACTGAGTTCCCCAGAAGGCTTAAACGTGGTGGAGCTACAGAAAGTCACAGAAAGAATTAGTGACGATAGCACCTTAGATCTCTTTCCGAAATTAAATCTAAGTACTACTATGTGGTATTGCGGGGAAATGAAGCAGGCTTCGAAGGAGCGCTTCTTTTGTCGGTCTCAGACTATAAGCTAGGCGGTTTGGACAGGAAGGTGCTACTCACTACATATGGCATGTTAAAGCCATCATTTATGAGAACGTTCATTCTGCGTACAGTCTCAGGGAGTATTTCCCAAACAACAAGTATGGAATTCATCGCAGTGTAGTAGTAGAAAATATGTGGCAGTAGACAAAGCCTTTACTTCTACCAGAGCTACGTAGCACCTGTGGTAGCACCGATGACCGCAAGGGCGTATGAAAGAGCAAGGAGCAGTACGGTTTGTTCTACAGGGCCCTTACAGGGTTTCGCTAAAACACCTTAAGAGGATCTCGTTCTCGAGCCATCTGGCTGGGTCAAGGGACAGATACAGATACAGAAGGTTGCAGTTTTGGACACAGGGAGTATAGTCGATTTCGCTTTGCATTTTCGTCGTCACCGTATATTTAGGTATTCACGAATTGCTGTTCGTTTAATTTTGCCACTGGATTAAAAAAAAGGCTACTTTTAATACTTTTTAAAAATGATTTCAACTATTCGAATAGTATTCGAATAATTCGAATATCTGCGAAAAAAAAACGAATATTCGAATACCTAAAATGATCGAATATTTGCAGGCCCTAGTACCAGCTATATAGTTCGTGTTATTGTGAAAGTTCGTATATTGGCTAAACTAAGCGGAGTGTTCAGGAAAGGGTAAAAGAACACATAGCAGCAGTCAAAAATGGCCAAATAGAAAAATCTGCAATAGCTGAACATTTGTTAACATCTGGAACGAATCACTGGATCGACTTGCACAAACCGAAAATTCTTTCCACAGAAAAGCACTATTATCCACGGATGGTAAGGGAAACAATTGAAATCAAAAAACACCCAATGAATTTCAACCGGGAAGATGGTTTTAATTTATCGCACACTTGGGGACCAGTGATTCAAAAGTTTAAACCACGGGATATATCTTCGAATCCTTGCGCGGATGTTGTGAGTGTTGTGTGTCGGACCGGTAACAATAATAAAATAAATAAATAAATGGGTGGTAGTCGAACATTTATCTCCCTACCCATCTATTTTATTAGACAATTTTGTCGGGTAGTACACTCTAAAAAATGAAGGCCAACTAAGAGTAGTTTTCTCTTAGTTGACGCTAAGTTAATTACAACGATTACGATCTTATATAAATCAAAGAAAGCTGATCACTTAAAACAATAAGTGTATCTGTGATTAAACTAATAAAGTAGGTATATTATTCATCCTAACAATTGTATACGTTGCATCTACCATTAACGTGTTGGCATAATTACGTAACGTAGGTTGATTTAATCCTTAACAAGTTCATTAAAACAGATAAGTATCTTAATAGTCGTGAACATTTTCGTAGTTTATTTGATTATTTTGTCTTTGTTGATTTACATAAGATTTGATATTTTAATCAACTAAACATATAATATTTAAAACAACGAAGATAAAACATTCAATCCCATTATGATCGAGTTATTGTATTTAATCACGAAACTAATATTCCATTCTACTAAGAATTCAATGTTAAATCTATTGTCATATTAGTTTTATTTATTTTATTTATTTTATTTATTTGGAACATCAACAGCATTACAGAACATATATAACAATGCTTATAGCTAGAACATAAAGCCAATAACAGATGTCCACAGATATACAGTTAACGAGGCCTTGAAAAGGTAACGATATCAGATTTTAATCGGTATAAAAATTAGGTAAGGTACATATACACTTAAATTAAAACAAAAGAAAGCTAGCAACCACCCCAGGTGTGTGTGTGTGTGTGTGTGTGCTCGTGTGTGTGTGCTCGTGTGTGTGTGTGTGTGTGTGTGTGTGTGTGTGTAATATACAAGCATGTCTATCGTACGCAACTCCACGCTACCACATCATCAACCTTGCAAAATGAGTTTTCGAATACGGTTTTTCAAGACTGGCTTGGAACAGTCAAATAGATCGGCGGCATTAAATTTACAATTGTATTCTCTCAGAATACGTACAATTGGGGAGTTTTGAGCATACCTAGTGTTTACCTTGGGAATGCTGAAAAGTCGACGCTCGGAGTGCCGGGTTCTGAAGGTTGGCACAGAAAAGCCAATTTCGGCAAGAAGTGAGGCACTATCGATACGACCAGACAGGATATCATGTAGTATAGAGACGTCAAGCAATATACGACGGTCCTCCAGGCTCAGTAAGTGGTGGCGGCTGCACATAGACTCGTAGCTTGGATCCCATTTTTTGACACGATAATTTAAATGACGCAAAAATGAGCGCTGTAGTTTTTCAATTTTTTCTTTATGCGTGACATATTGGGGGAACCATATACAGCTGGCGTATTCTACAATACTCCTGACATAGGCAAAGTACACAACTTTAATGCAATTGCTATCGTGAAAATCACTGCACACCCTGAAAACAAAACCCAGATTACGATAAGCCCTAGCGACTACTTTATCGATGTGCTGTTCAAAAGTTAATTTTGAATCCAAAGTCACACCTAGGTCTTGAATAGTATTTACTCGTTGAATAAACTCACCTCCTATATGATACTGACGTAATATCGGAGAACGACTACGTGTAAATGAAATTTGAGCGCATTTATTTACGTTGACATTTATCCTGTTAGTAATATAGTAAATTGATAATCGGTCCAAATCAGCCTGAATTTTGTCGCAGTCACTCTCCTGGTTAATGTCAAGGAAAACTTTTTTATCGTCAGCGTACATTAGGAAGTTAGAGTTGCAAAATACAGTATAAATATCGTATAAATAAGCATTATACAGCAAAGGTCCTAGGTGCGAACCCTGGGGGACACCAGAGGGAACGTTTACGTAGTCCGATCTACAGCCGCCAAGCACAACAGCCTGGCGCCTGTTAACTACATATGACGATATCCAGCGATAAACATCACCACGTAGTCCCAGCCAATACAGTTTGCGAAGCAGGATGACGTGATCTACCCGGTCAAAAGCCTTTTCAAAATCCGTATAAATCACGTCCACCTGTTTCCCCCTCTCCATCCTTCGAAGGACAAAGTTAGTAAATTCGATTAGATTTGAAACCGTTGACCGACCCCGTAAAAAACCGTGCTGTTGAGGTGGAATGCCTTTATTTAAAATGTTGTAAATATTTGATAAGACCAGTTTTTCTAAAATTTTGCCGAATTGATTTAAAATTGAAATTGGACGATAGTTAATTATCTTCGCTTTAGGTCCTTTTTTGTAAATGGGCACGATTAGGGCTTCTTTCCATTTTAAAGGATAGGAACCTTCAGCTAAAGAGCGGTTAAATAGCAAAGAAAGAGGTAAACTTAAGCTGGAAGCGCACTCTTTGATGAAGAACGGAGGTATCCCATCGCTGCCTGCACCACCATTGGGATCTAATTTTAACAATAAATTTATAATTTCTTTAGGTGATATGTGTATAGTGGAAATAATTTCATCACTATCGCAGAACGGCGGCGCGAGTGAAGTCTCAGGGTAAACATCGAGTGGTTTACTAAATACTGAGCTGAAAAATATATTAAAGCTCTCACAGATTTCCTGACTGTTGCTTAGGGTCTTATCAAGATATTCGAAAGACTTCGGATAGGCAGAACCACCGCGACGAGCTTTGACAAACGACCAAAGTTGCTTAGGGTTATGTTTAATATTAGTTTGCACCGAGTCAATGTACTGGGTCCAACAGTTCTCTTGCAATTTTTTTTGGCGTTTACGTAGAAGCGAAAAGCTATCATAATCTAATGGATTCCCATACTTTTTCCATTTACAATGCATTTTATCTTTTTCTTTAATTATTTTAATTAAACTACTTGTATACCAAATCGGATATCGGCTGTTATTGCTGCGGGTATCTACAGGAACATGGTCATTTATTGTACTGTTAACGATATTATAAAATGTATCAAGTGCATTATCAAGAGAGTCAGCAGAGAGAGAAGAATGCCAATCCACACTTTCAAGACTGTCGTTTATAGCATCGTAGTTAGCTTTCCGAAATCTAAATTTAGGCTTCGCAGTTTCTTTTAAGGGCGCCGAAAAAATGTCTTTAATAATTATTTCGAGAGGAGGGTGATGGGGATCCGCGCTGACAAGGGGAGAGTTGGACTTTTCTACTTCAACTGGGAAATTTGTGAATATCAGGTCTAAAATATTATTACTTGCATTTTTATTGATATTATATTGCTCAAAAGATGACAGATACATCCCCTCAACAAGATTGGTAGCCGCTGTCTGGACCTCGATTGCGCCACGCCGCGCGTGTTCAGGAGGAGAATCGCTATACCACTGTATGTGAGGAAGATTAAAATCGCCGGCAATCAGAAAATGAGAGTTAAATTCTGACGAAATGACATTACTAAATACGGAATTTAAGTTATTTATATGATTAGCTAATGTGATCCCGGGCGGTGCGTATGCCGAGCATAGGTGTAGGTCACGAGTAGCGGGTGGGGGAGTAGTTGCGCGGGCGCGCAGCGCCGCGGCCGGGATTGTGACCCACAGACACTCGAGCCCGGGCCGCGACCACTCAGGCCGCACGCGCGCGTCCAACGTATGCAGTACCAAAATCATTACGCCGCCGCCATCTGATTTACCACTTAGCAACCGGTCCCTATCTAACCTGAACAAATCGTACTTATTATCGCACAATTCAGAGTCCAAGACACCATCACAAAGCCAGCTCTCAGTTATAACAATAACATCGTAGTCGTTACTTAATATACTTTGGTAAAATTTTAATGTTTTAGTACGTAAACCACGGGTGTTTTGGTAGAATACTTTAAGATTAGTTAGAGACATCGTATTGTATTTAGTAAATACGGAGATAAGATGAGCCGGTTATAAATAAATGTGGGTACGTATATATATGCAGTCAGGTAGGTACGTATGAGCGTGGACATTACATTTATAAAATATAATGTATCGAAATGCTTGTGAGGGCAAAAATGTGTATGTATGTATTTGTGTGTATATTTTGTGTGTATGTGTGAAAGTGGGGTGTTAGTGAAAACATTAAAAATAAAAAAATATCTAAAATGAGAAACCAGTCGAACGACAATTAAAACTAATAGTCTCACATTATTAAATAATTTTACGAAAGTCCTCGCAAGATCTAATATGAATATATGGCGCTTGATCTGCTTTGCGTACATATATATTGCAATTTTTAACCCATACGTATTCATAACCTTTTGACGTACAGATAAGTTTACATTCTTTTAAAAGTTTCTTATTCGCCGGTGTTAAGTGGTCGTGTACGTAAATTTTTTGTGAATCGCCACCCATCCCAATGTTCTCGGTCTTAATTCCGCGCTTCCTACGCAGGCCGGACAGGATCTCGTCCTTCGTGATACGATGTCTGAGCTTCAAAATAATATTTTTTGGCCTGCCGTCCTGAGAGCGCACTGGCTGGACCCTGTTCGCGAACTCGATATCCTCCGGCTTAAGAGTGACTCCGGCATGTTTCGCTATGTCAACGGCGATGTTCGTTAGCGATTCGTTTGGTAGCTCAGGCACGCCAGATATCTCCAGGTTGTTCATGCGTAACCACTGCTGGTGCGCGCCGAAGAATTAAATAATCATAAGTTAAATTAAATAATCGGTTAATTCGAACAATCAAGAGAAAAGTATTGGAAGCGCCTGTTCCCCGCCCGCGCCCCTCTCGCAGCGCTTTCGACTTGTGAATGTGAGGACGCTTGCGTCAGTCAGTCGTGTCATTCAGCAAGACGGTCCTTTTTGAAAAGAAATCTATTAACCTAAGTTAATTTTATTGCATCGAACGCGTTTTAAACTTAAGTATCATCTTCTTAAAGTTTTTCACATCTGTAAAGTTAGTGGCGTGGCGTGTGAAAAATCTAAACTTATTTAACAACCTACATGTAGGTAAATGTGCCATGCCATGGAGAAAGTGATAGAACTACAGAAGACTTGGGAGTTGGAGAACTGGATTCACCAGTAAGTACATCATAGCTCATTATTGGTTTTTGTTTGTTAGGTCATAGTGTCTTGTTAGGGTAGGTATTATATATCTATCATGACACTGACCGAAATATGAGTTATTCATCAAATATATTTACTTAGCATCTATTCTATTCATCTTTCGTATTACTAATAGAATTTTAACCAAATTCAATACCCGTTTATTTATGAGATTAATAAAAAAATTGCAGTTTCTATTAAATCTAAAATCCACTCCATGGTTCCTAATCCATATCTCTTATAGTTTTTGTTTTCTGTGTTTTCCCTACTGACCTATTCGGATTAATCTCCCTGTATATATAATTTTGTATTTTAATATGTTTGAATTTAACTCTGTGATATTAATTGCATCATTAATTTGTAGATTCCGATGGATCCAAGGGCTTGTTTGAGAATACTCCATAAGTACGGACTTAAGTCATACAGGCTGCTGATATGGGAAATGAAAAGTTGCCTTCAGCAAAGGAAAATATATGCCACCTGCGATTGCACATTCTTATACTGCAGGGCCCAGTTCTTCGTGCAGGGTAAGCTATTTTATGATTATAATTTTCGTTTGTTTCCATAATATTGATTATTATAGGATAACCAAAATGTACATTGGCCATGGACCTTGACACGCAATCCCACTATTTTCTAGCAGATGTACATGCACTTATGTATGTAAACACTTTAGTGTTTCTGTAAATATTTATAATATTTTATCTTTTGCTACATCCCAATGCATCAGTTGGCAAGTGCAATATGCTGTACTGAATGTTCAGTATTTCTCTCAGCTTTCTTTACTTTTGTTAATCATGGTATATGCTTTATCATTCCAGCTACACACAGACTTCAATGCTGCGCGTGGAATTATCAAGGACAATTTGTTCATTAATGTTCTATTAATAAAAATAAGGCTTCAAGAACTTCTGAAAAGAAAAAGCTACTCAGCCAGTCGTCACTTTTTAGATGTTGATTATAATATAACTTGGTATGTAACAGAAAATTCATTTTATTGCAATATGTTGACTGTCTAAATGTTTAAAAGAATAAATAACATCATATTATTAGTGTTTTTGTTTTATTTATTAAAACTTTAAGCAACAACTATTGTTGTGATATTTTATTAACTACTTATTCGTTTAACTTTGATAAATTTCCTTTGTCCTAGTTTTTTACGCGCCATACTTCATAATGCTGGTTCTCTTACATTTATTTCAGATCCTTTTGAGGATGACCTAAACTGGTTTGACTTCATAAACACGCCCGTCCCGAGTTTGTAAAGCTAAAAACCAGTCTAGGTGGATCGCCAAAAACTAGATCTTAAAGGAATGTCTTAGTAATTGGGACAAAGTAAGACATAGTTCTCCTGAACAAGAATGGTATTGTTCTGGATAAGCTTCTTAGTTGAAATGATTAAACAATTAAATTAAAACTGACCAATATCTTAGTTCAACCTAATATGGTGCATAAGTCGATGTAATCATGTTCTTAGTTTAACTTATTTGGGTCAAATAGTTAATACAGTAATTCTTCATGTTAATATTGATCTACATCTTAGTTGAAATGATTAAACAGTTAAAGTCAAATTGACCAATAGCTTAGTTCAGCTTAATATGGTGCATAAGTCGATGTAATCATGTTCTTAGTTGAACTTATTTGGGTCAAATAGTTAATACAGTAATTTTTCATGTTAATATTAATCTACATCTTAGTTGAACTAACTTGTTCGTATTAGTTGGTACAGTTACGTATCGTGATAATGATGATCAAACGCTTAGTTGATCTTGCTAGGATCAACTAGTTAGAATAATTATTTTTCATGCAAATATTGAACAAGATCTTAATTGGTTCAGTTACATACCAATAGTTAGAACAATCAGTATTACCTTATTTGATGTGTCTAAGTCCTTGTTAGGCTCGTATGGAATCATGATGCTTGATTACGACTATCAAGATATTGATAGGGCCAACCAAATTTTTTTTAGAGTGTACTACATTTGGCCGACAGCTCCAGTACAACTCGCTTTTTCACCAGTACATCTGAGACCACGGCGTGTGCAACCCCGCCGAAACGTTAGATTATTATTATTTATTTAAACTTTATTGCACAAAAGAAAAACTTAACGTACAAAAGGCGGACTTAATGCCATGAGGCATTCTCTACCAGTCAACCTTAGGGCAAAGCAGAGAAATTGTAGGCGGTGCATCAGACAACATAATTACATATAATTAAAATACTCATATTAGGTTCATACATACATATAATATACATATATATAAATAGATACATACATAAATATATACGACGATGAAACAAACCAAGCAGATATACTATGAGACTTCAGTTCTGCCAGCAAAGAAACTTCGCACGGCCCTTTTAAATGCCAACTTACTCGGAGCCTGTTTGATTGTGAGAGGAAGACCGTTCCAGAGGCGAGCCACTTGCAAGGAGAAAGAATTAGACAGAATTAGAAAGAATTAGATTATGAAGGTAAATAAGAAATATCGCGTTAGACCTGTTATAATTTGTGTTAATTTTGTGTACAAACCGCGGGAGTATAAAGTGTCATACTTCGATCGTAATTCATAATTCTTTATTGCATTATCATGTTGTACAATAAGAAGGTTACATTAATAAGATTAAGTCGATAACATGTACCCAGCATAAATCGTAGACATTGGTTACTCGTACGACGCTGATTCTGCCGTCGTTTTGACCATGTTTTGACCGGACTGATGGACGTCAAACGCCGGACTGTGAATGAACCGCTGTCATAGATCTCGATTCGATCTTTTCTAACCTTTTTCAGGTTGGGCCCGTTCGGGTTTCTGTGGCTGAACTCCACGAGCGTCCCGGGCAACGCGGGGCTCCGCGACATGGTGGCGGCGCTGCGGTGGGTGCGCGACAACGTCCGGGCCTTCGGCGGAGACCCCGGCAGGGTGACGCTTATGGGACAGAGCGCGGGCGGGGCCGTCGCGCACATTCTGTCCTTTTCTGAAGCGGCGCGGGGACTGTTTTCGAAGTAAGATGTTCATTCGACTCGTTAATAGGGTTACCCATCTGAAACACTAAAAGTATAAAAAAAACTCGGTTCTGGCGCTTCGCCGCGCTAACTAGGTATCTAGGTGTATTCTTAGGTTATCTATCTAAGCGTATGCAGTGCCAAAAGTATCGCCTGGTAAATGAAAACTGGGCTACGAAATAAAATACGTAACATTTTATAGTGAATGAGACGGGAAAAGGTTTTCGGATAAATGATACTTTTACTAAACGAGAAATGGTATAAAGAAAATCACGAAATCTGTCATCGGACAAACTTAAATAAAATTATTCGAATAGTTTTCGGACAAATGAAATTCGGGCAATGATTGAGATAGGTTATCCCATTGATAGGACCAAGACGCTAAGCTTAAAATGAAATACAGAAAAAGCTCTGCTTTTTTTCTCCATAAACCTAATCTACGAGTATCTATTTTTCAATATTAATAGCCCTCAGTAGTTCATTATTAATTAATTAGTTCTATTACTATTATTTTTAATACCTTTTTAGGGTTCCGTAGTCAACTAGGAACCCTTATAGTTTCGCCATGTCCGTCTGTCCGTCCGTCCGTCCGCGGCTTAGCTCCGTGATCATTAGTACTAGAAAGCTGAAATTTGGGATGAGTATGTGTATGTATAACGCCGACAGAACGGTAAAATAAAAATTAAAAATTTTTTTTTTCGTGTACCTCTCGAACACCTAAAGTGGGGGTGATTTTTTTTCTTTTCAACACTAGTGTGTGGGGTGTCGTTAAATAGGTCTTGTAAAAATAATAGGGGTCTCATAACATTATTTTTTGATAAAGTCAGCAGTTTTGTAAATATTCGCTCCGAAAACAAAAAAAATTGTGTCCCCCCCTCTAACTTTTCAACCACGCGTCAAAAAAAATCGGAAGTATTCATGTAAATGAGGCCTTATAAGTACTTTCAATGAAAACTATATTGAACAAAATCGGTAGAGCCGTTTTTGAGTTAGGTATCGCCAAATTTCATATTTTTAGGGTTCCGTACCTCAAAAGGAAAAAACGGAACCCTTATAGGATCACTTTGTTGTCCGTCTGTCCGTCCGTCTGTCAAGACCCTTTTTCTCAGGAACGCGTGGACGTATGAAGCTGAAATTTATATCAATTACTCAGGTCTACTGTCCCTTGAAGCTGTGAAAAAATCAAACTTCTAAGCCAACGCAATCAAAAGATACAGCCGTTTATGCCGCAAATTTTCGACACTTGCAAGGGAATCAAAACCTACAGGGTGCTTCCCGTGAACTCAGAATCTTGAAATTTGGTACGAAGCAACGTCTTATAGCATAGATAAAGGAATAATTACGAAAACCATAAATTTTTTTTTTAATACCTAACTTTGCACCTAATTTGCATATTTTCGACACTTGCAAGGGAATCAAAACCTACAGGGTGCTTCCCGTGAACTCAGAATCTTGAAATTTGGTACGAAGCAACGTCTTATAGCATAGATAAAGGAATAATTACGAAAACCATAAAAAAAATTTTTAATACCTAACTTTGCACCTAATTTATATGGGGCGCTATACATACCAGGTGCAAACTTAACTTAACCACTTAGGGATGGAAAGTGTTTGTACGGAACCCTCGGTGCGCGAGTCCGACTCGCACTTGGCCGGTTTTTTATTTTCTTTTAAAGGACTTAAGTTGACTTCCAGAAGGTAATAAGTGATTACAGTTTCTAGGGCCTTTTTATAGAGCTTAAAATCTTTCTTAACTTAAAACTCGGGCTTAAAACAGCAGTTTATTGTGAAGGATGAGCAACTACGGAACTCTACACTGAGCGTGGCCCGACATGCTCTTGGCCGGTTTTTTGTACACGGTGTTAGTTTTTCTATCTTCTTCTCATACTCACTCAATTGCTCAAAGGTCAACAGGAAGAGATCCCATATAGGGATACGTTTGCCTTTGTACCTATATATGTTATTTCTGGTTCACTATTATTGTAATGTATGAACTGACTGCTCTCGAGGGTCTACACGATATGGAGGAGATTATCAATGAAACACATGTTTACCGTTCAATGTACGAATCTATAATGATCAGAATAATACAGGTTACATAAGGTTACATATTGATGATTAATTACGATTACCATATAAAGAACAGCTAGCCTAAATGGGCTAGTCTCCACACCACATCACCCCCTTTTTTTTTTTTTTTTTTACTATTACTAGAAAACAAAATTTTATGTTGCTACTTAAAGTCATTGACTTTTCGTAATCTAACTATAAGTCGGTCAGCCGAGTTCGCTGATCCTTTGTTATGCAAGCTTGGCAGTGCGCTAATATGGTGCAGTGTTTACAATACAATGTCGATTCATCTCGCACATCTGGCGCACAACTTAATTATGTTATGAACTGATTATAATGGGTTACACAAAATATGGCTTAGTTCTATTTTTATGAATAATATTTTGTTTAGTACCTATACTAATTTTTACATTAACACCCATATCCTTAATTACTGGATACGGTCCCATATGGACAGGGTCCAATTTTTCACGTGCTTCTTTCTTAACTAATGTTAGGTTATTTTAATTTTACTATATTTTATAGTGAATTTATTATATAATGTTTTGATTGTTTAATTTATAATGATTTTATTTTGCCAATTTTTGTATAAAATTAATATTTCTAGTCTATGGTTTATCCTAATAACATTTCAGTTCAAGTATGACAACACTGTATGTATTCTATTGGTAAAAATTGTGGCGGGAAAATAGACAACGCTCAACGATTGGACCGCGTCACGAATATCACGCGATGACGCGAGCCAATCGGGGAGCTGTATATTCCCGCCATAATGATGGTCGGTTGGCCCAGGAGCTGGGCTCGAGGCGGGCATTCTTGCCGAAGTCGTGAACGACAACGGTTGTGATAGTTGTTAGTTGTGTTAAAAGTGCTGTAATGGTTTGAATTACTTCTGGAATAAATCCAATTATATTCTGAGTTTGAGTTTCCCTTCAAGCTGCTGCCTTCAAGCCCGATTTATAATAATTCAGAAGTGACAAGAACTAGTAAAACACTATGTCGGAGCATTCGGAGCGACGAAGGCTTGCGACTCCGAGACCGAGAGACGTGAACTCGACCACGCGGAGCCGTAGTCGCCTGCGAAGTTCAAGCGCAAGCCGCCGTCCTCCGGAGTCGGACATCGAGCTGGGACGTGAGCGACTACGGATGCTGGAGGAAGAAATTCGCCGTGAACGCGATCGCGTGCGCGCCGCGGAACACCTGCGCGATTCCGCGCGACGCACCAACGAGCCCGACGGTCGCAGCAGTCAACGTAGTACCTCCGAGGCAACAAGGCGCCGGGATGCTGAGCTGCGTGCAGAGCGACTGGCCGAGCAAGGATCACGGCAGCGCGACAGCAGACACCGATTGAAAGGTCACGTAGCCCTTCTTTATCGAAAAAAGATTTATTTGATTTGTTTAAAAATTTGAGAGATGGTCTAGCATTACCACCCGTAAACCAAAGCGCACAACAGCCATTACAAAAAATCGACCATAAAAACATATTACCAAACTTTGATCCTTCTTCCAAGAACCAGCGAATGGACGTCTGGTTGAAAAAGGTTAACGAGTGCGCTTCAGTGTACGGGTGGGATGAGAGAACCACCACTCATTTTGCTATGCAAAAGTTGCAAGGTCTGGCCAAGACATGGTACGAAAGTCTGAACACTATTTTATTTACGTGGCCGGAATGGCAAACTAAACTATTAAGTGCCTTTCCATGTGAACAGAACTATGGCCAGACCTTGGAAGACATGATAAGGCGGAAAAGTAGGTACGGCGAATCGATAGAGGTGTACTACTATGAAAAGTTAAGTCTAGTGAACCAATGCGAGATAGTTGGAACCCGCGCAGCCGAGTGCATAATACATGGTATAACAGATAAGACTAAAATCGGGGGCTTTGGCACTTCGTTGCACGCATCCCGATCAACTGTTACAGTACTTGATTAGCAATAGGGATTACAATCAATCTAATCACGACCGTCCGCATTTTAGGAATAGGAATGCCGATAGTTCAGTTGTTCCGAACACAGCGAATTCTAAACCTGGCATCAGGTCTAACCCTATTACTGGGTGTTACAATTGTAAGGAGAAGGGCCATAGTTTCTTGCACTGCCCTAAACCACTGCTTAAATGCACGCGTTGCTATAAGGTTGGTCACGTAGCGGAAAAGTGTTTTGTTAAGTCAGATGACAAAGGATCGGCGATCACTAAAGGCGCAGTGCAGAAAACTATGAGGATTGACTTTATAGATAACAACGATACAGTTACAGGCAATAAACCGGGTTCCAAATTTTTGAAGGATATTAAGGTTAATAACACTGAGTTGAAAGCTTTTATCGATTTTGGAAGTGACGTTACCCTCATTAGGCAATCCTCGGCGAGGGAGTTAGGTCTGCTTCACGATAACGTCCCCACATTTATGAAAGGATTTGGCAATAGTTTAGTCGAGTCACTTGGAAATGTAACTCTTGATATGAGTGTCGACGGGGTGGAGGCCAAGGTAGCTTGTAAAGTCGTCAGTGACCATTTGCTAGAAGTTCCCGTGCTGATGGGACAAACATTCACTGAGCAATCACATATATCAGTCTAAGGATAATAATAAATTGAGATTCTTTAATATAGGGAATGAGTTGCCTAGTTCCGAACTAGTTGAAGATCGAGATTGCTTATTGATGTTTTCGCCCGCCAGTACTATTAAAATCTTTGGTGCTGCCTCTATTAGGGTGAGAACTCAACCTGTTTTTGATGGTAACGTGCTTGTAAAAAGTAGTGTAGCAGGAAAGCCGAACGAGCAGTACTACATCAGCGGAGGACTTTATTGATCTATAAAGGGACAGATTAATGTATTGGTCGTGCCTGGTTCAGAGTCTTGCAATATCCCATCGAAACTAGTTTTCTGCCGAGCTGAGAGAGTCGACGTTGTGAATCGGGTAGTTGATGAAACTTTTGTAGAGTCAAATGTCAGTCAAGTATTCGATGAAAGCCAGGTGCGTGTGGGTGAATGCGTACCAGACGATGTTAGGCGAAGGCTATTGGATTTGTTAGGCAAATATCAACATTGCTTTGCCTCTTCTTTGAAAGATCTAGGTTGTACGAGCGTCACCGAAATGAGTATAGAACTTAATAGTCAGCGGCCAGTTGTTTATCGCCCATACAGGTTGTCACATCACGAACGGGAGAAGGTGCGAGCAATGGTTGGAGATATGTTGGACGCTGGTGTTATTAGAGAATCGGTTTCGGATTACGCAAGCCCTATTCTTCTTGTGCGCAAAAAGGATGGTTCCTCAAGGTTGTGTGTCGATTATCGTATGCTGAATTCAGTGACGGTCAAAGAAAGATATCCAATGCCCATTATCGAGGATGAAATTGCACGACTTTCTGGCCAGTCATGTTTCATAATCCTCGACCTTGCGTCTGGATACTATCAGGTGCCCATCACTGAACAAAGTAAGCATCTAACCTCCTTTGTTACGCCGGACGGCCAATACGAATTTAATCGCATGCCGTTCGGCCTAGCAAATGCGCCTGCTGTTTTCCAGCGTATGATTAACACAATCTTAGGTTCCGCTAGGTTTAACAAGGCAACTGCGTACATTGACGATGTACTCATTTTTGGACAGGACTTTTCGCAGTGTCTAGAACGTCTGGAGGAGGTGTTGCAGATGTTGGAGAGGGCGAACCTAACCTTGAACCTGTCTAAATGCGAGTTTTTGCGTGACAAAGTCGACTACCTAGGTTATGAGATTAGCGCTGACGGTATCAGGCCCGGTGAAAAGAAGATTATTAGCGTAATTGATTTTCCTCGACCTCAGAACGTGCACAATGTCAGGCAGTTCCTAGGTCTCGCCAGTTACTTTCGGAAATTTATAGGGAACTTTGCACAAATATCATCTCCTCTAAGCCAGCTTTTGAAAAAGGATGCAGCCTGGCTGTGGAGCGATGATCAGGAGCGCGCATTCGAGAACTTGAAGTCTATTCTGGTTGATAGGCCTGTCCTTGCGATATATGACCCCACGGCTGAATTGGAGTTGCATACTGACGCGAGCAGGATAGGAATCGGTGGAATCCTTCTGCAGCGAGCGCGGGGTAGTGAGAACTTTCACCCTGTGGCATTTTACAGCCGGCAAACCTCCCCGGAGGAGAAAAACTTTCACTCTTACGAACTAGAAACCCTCGCGGTGGTTTGTTCGCTTCGAAAGTTTAGGGTATATTTGCTAGGGAAGGAATTCAAAATCATTACCGATTGTAGTGCCTTGCGTTCCACTTTTTCAAAGCGCGATTTGATTCCAAGAATAGCACGATGGTGGTTGACTTTACAAGAATTCAACTGTTCGGTCGAGTATAGGGCTGGGGTTAAAATGAGCCACGTCGATGCGTTGTCTCGAAATCCAGTTGAACCAGCTGAATCACTCGAGGATCAGTTTCCGGTAGTCATGTCTATTAGCAGCGAGGATTGGCTTCATACACTTCAGTTAGGCGACACAGAGCTTTGTAGGATAGTAAATATTTTAAAGAGTGATTTAGACGAAAAAGGACTAAAATATATTAAAGAAAATTATGTTTTTAAAGACAACAAGTTGTTTCGCTGTTTGAAAGGAGATAAGACAGAACTCAGGTGGGTAGTACCAAAGGGTGCAAGGTGGCAAGTCTGTAAACTCAATCACGACGACATTGGATATTTTGGGGTTGAGAAAACTCTGGAACGTATTAGGAGTAACTATTGGTTTCCAAAGATGTCCAGATTCGTCAAGAAGTACGTAGGTGCCTGTATTGAATGTGCCTACGCAAAGAACAATTCTAGTACTCGCGAAGGATTATTACACCCCATCACAAAAGCGGAGATTCCATTCCATACTCTTCATTTGGACCACCTTGGACCCTTTGTGAAATCCGTTAGGGGTTTTACTCACCTCTTAGTGATTGTAGACGGTTTTACTAAATTTTGTTTTCTCAAACCTGTCAGAAACACCAACAGCCAAAACGTAATAAGGGCTCTCGAAGATATCTTCAGTATATTTCGAAATCCTGATCGGCTTATCAGCGACCGTGGTAGCTGTTTCACCTCTCATTTGTTTAAACGCTTCTGCCTTGATAAGGGAATAAAACATATTTTAAATGCAGTTGCTAGTCCTAGATCAAATGGGCAGGTGGAACGGTACAACCGCACAATTCTCGACTCTTTAAAGGCACTAAGCATAAAGCATGGGGAAAAGAGTTGGGATAGTCATTTAGGACGCGTTCAATGGGGTTTGAACAACACCGTTCAGAAAACCATAGGGATGACACCATCCGAGGTGATGTTTGGAACCCCAATGAACGGCGAATTTAACCCCATGCTTAATGACGCTACGGCAGGCACACGTGAAGATAGAAGCGTTTCTGACATACGTCATAGTGTTAAGACTAGGATAGATGTAGAGCAAATCAAGCAAAAAGATAGATATGACGTAGGTAGGAAACCCTCCCGAGTTTACAGCGAAGGAGAACTCGTTAAAATAACAAAGACTTGTTTTAGTAACAACGGGCAAAGTAAAAAATTAATGCCCTCCTATATAGGGCCATACCGCGTAAGCGAAGTTTTGGGCAACGACCGATATATCGTAGCGCCAATACCAGGGTTAGTCAATACTGAAAATAGACGATCAACAACCGTTGCCGCAGACCGCATGAAACCGTGGATTCATGTAACTGCTCTAGAAGTTGAGGAAAATGATGTGGATGAGAGTCTTGAGTCTGATAATGATAATGGCAACGATATATAGTAGAATGTGGAGTTGTTTCTTTCTAGCTGTAACGAATTAAGTTACAGTTACTACAGAATGTTTTCGTTGTTACAGAACAAGTACGCGAGAATCGATCGGTTCGCGGCTTGTTGCAACGAGTGTCAAAGCAAGTCCTTCGGCTGCCACTACGAGCATTAATCGATCGGCTCGGGCTGGCGTCGCTAGGCATCCTGATTAATCGATCGTTCAGGAGGATAGGGCACCCTGATTACACGATCGTTCAGGGAGTAAGGTATTCAGATTAATCGATCGTTCAGAATACTCTTTCGATTAGAACAAATTCTGTCACGATATAATCGATCGGTTGTGACTTTATTTTGATGTTCGTTAATTCAATAAATCAATCATTCGTGTTCACTAGTCTTAATTTCAGCAAATCGATTGCTGCTAATTGTTTTGCTTTGTTGTAGTCTATATAATCCAATTTTATTAGTCGTACATATACAATGAATGTAACTTGTCGTTATATGAATTGCTTTGGAAGTTAATTGTTTTGGTTTGGAGTTGCTATCAAACTTTAATATTCAATTTATATCTTATTATGACTTCATTTTTGCATCTACAAATTTTAGCCAAGTAAGTATCATTGGAATATAGTAAATTTGAAACTTTACATTTAAATTAAAATACATAGTTATTACAAATTTTAAACTTAAGTACTTACTTAGCTATAACTTAGTAGGTGGCCATGATACCCGATTGTTAGGTTACCACCTGTTGTCGTGTGCAGGGACGCACACGATGTCAGGACGGACGATTGTTAGGTTATTTTAATTTTACTATATTTTATAGTGAATTTATTATATAATGTTTTGATTGTTTAATTTATAATGATTTTATTTTGCCAATTTTTGTATAAAATTAATATTTCTAGTCTATGGTTTATCCTAATAACATTTCAGTTCAAGTATGACAACACTGTATGTATTCTATTGGTAAAAATTGTGGCGGGAAAATAGACAACGCTCAACGATTGGACCGCGTCACGAATATCACGCGGTGACGCGAGCCAATCGGGGAGCTGTATGTTCCCGCCATAATGATGGTCGGTTGGCCCAGGAGCTGGGCTCGAGGCGGGCATTCTTGCCGGAGTCGTGAACGACAACGGTTGTGATAGTTGTTAGTTGTGTTAAAAGTGCTGTAATGGTTTGAATTACTTCTGGAATAAATCCAATTACGAGTATATTCTGAGTTTGAGTTTCTCTTCAAGCTGCTGCCTTCAAGCCCGATTTATAATACTAATAACAATTCTCCTACCTTATAACTAACAGGATTACAATTTATGTCATAGTTATACTTTCTTAGTTCTTTAGACTTAATTAAATTATTCCGAGCGTCCTCTTGGGACTTCTGTAATCTATATCTTAATTCATATGGATAATCATCATAATTATATATAGGCTCCACATTATTCTTAATGTTACTAGGGATGGAACATATTTTTCCAAAAACTAACTCATAAGGTGTATATCTAGTCTCAGTATGCATAGTCGTGTTATAAGAGAAACACCAATACTGCAACCAGTTGCTCCATGTATGAACCTGGTTATCCGTCTGGATTCTAAGGAAAGCTCCTAAGGCCTTATGAGAGTTTTCCAAAGAACCGAGACTCTCATGGTGATAAGCAGTAGACATAATTTGTTCTATTTTTAACAACTTACATATATTTTGCATTGTTGATGATATGAATTCAGTACCGCGGTCGGTTGCTATTTGGCGCGGTATACCGTAGCGTAAAATAAACCCTTCAACAAATGCTCGTGCTACTGTTTCGGTTTCCTTATTAGGAAGTGGGTATGCCTCGACGTACTTCGTGAGCTCGCACTGAAGTGTCAGTATGTAGGCATATGCATTGTCATCTTTAGTTAAAGGTCCCACCAGATCTAAAAATACTTTGTCGAACGCCGCTGTCGCGGTAGTAGTTACGCACATAGGTTCTTTAACTGGGGTATGAAATTTTTGTTTCTGGCACTTATCACATCTCTTCACGAATAGTCTTACGTCGTCTTCCATACCTGGCCAATAATAATAGCGCTTTATATTGTTGCACATCCTTCGTACACCTGCGTGGCCACTAGTTGGTAGGATGTGGAAATCATTTATTATTACGCGTCTGTCATCTTTGTCATTTATTTTTGTTACGCCTCTTATTACACATATTCGTGGTCCGGACCATTCACCTATATCTTTAATGTGCTGAGTTAACTCTTTTATTTTATTTACGTTGTCATTATTTCGTATGACGCATATTTCCTTTATATTTAGATTCTTGCAGAATATTTCCAATTCTCTCATGAAGAAATCTCGTTTCATACATGATTGAGAAATCGGAGCAAGACCTATAATTGACAACGAGGGCGAATAAACAAACATATCTTTTTTACTAAAAACGGAATCGTGCATTTTCTTACATTTCCTGTAGTCATTTTTCTCAAAGGATAACTCTGTAGAATTGCTTGGTTTTTTAAGTATTTCCACAACTTTTGGGTGATCAATCCAATCGTTTTGAAAATGCTTATCGGCCAAACTCTTCTCTTTCTCCATTTCTTCCATCTGTCTCTTTTGACGTCGTGTACACACATACATATCATGTTCACTCATACGTTTCAGTTGCTCGCTAGTTATTACAATCCTTGATAATGCATCTGCAGCTACATTATCTTTACCTTTTAAATATTCAACTGTAAAGTCATACTCCTCTAAACATAATCTGAACTTTGTTAGTCGGCTGGAAGGGTTGTTCATATTAAATAAATAAATTAAAGGACGGTGATCGGTTATTATTTTGAAACGTCGACCATATAAATATGGCCTAAAATATTTAATTCCCCATGTAATTGCCAAAAGTTCTTGTTCCACTGTTGCATAATTTTTTTCTGCCTTATTTAGGGGTCTGCTAGCATAAGCTACTGGCAATCCATCTCCGTTTGATAATATGCACCCTAGTGCTACCCCTGATGCGTCAGTATTTAATATAAATTCATTCTCGTCAGAAAAGTTTGGATACTGCAATAAGGGTGGATTACTCATTGCTTCCTTCAAGTGTTCGAATGCTTGTGAACATGCTTTAGTCCAGTTGAACTTAACGTTTTTCCGTGATAAATTATTTAACGGTTGTGTTATTTCAGAAAAATTCGGTATAAACTTCCTATAGTAGTTGGCAAATGCCACAAATCTCCTTACTTCATCTTCGTTTTTTGGGGTCGGATATTTCTGAATCGCCAAAATTTTACTCGGGTCGGGTTTTATACCTTCAGCAGTGACCAAGTGTCCTAAATATAATATCTCTTTTTGTAGAAATCTACACTTTAACGGATTGAGCTTAAAATTTACTTTTCTTAGCCTTAAAAAAACGTCTATTAAATTTCTATTGTGCTGCTGTAGATTCCGTCCCATTATTATTATATCGTCAAGGTAAACAATACATTGTAAATAATTAAGACCTGACATGGCTATAGTCATAGCCCGACTGAACGCACTAGGACTTGTTTTCAAGCCCATTGGTAACCTTTTCATCTGATAGTGCTTATCAGCTACGAACGCTGTACATTTCCTACTGTCAGCATCGAGCTTAATTTGGTAATAACCTTGATTCAGATCCAATGTGCTAAAATATACGGCTCCTGACAAAGAGTCTAGTATCTCGCTAATATTTGGTAACGGGAATTTGTCATTTTCTATACGCTCGTTAACCTTCCTATAATCTATTACTACTCTCCATTTTTTTTTCCCACTGAAGTCGGATTTCTTTGGAACAAGCAGTAAAGGGCTTGCCCATTCTGATGATTTAGTTTCCTCGATGATGTCATCTGCTAACATCTGTTGAATTTGCCTATTAATTTCAGCTTTCTGCGTATATGGTAGACGATACGGTTTGCTGTATACTGGAGTTTCGTTAGATTTCACGTGAATTTTCTGTTCGTAAAGATTCATAGTATTCAATTTATCCCCCGGTAGGTGAAAGATATCTGCAAATTTAGCGCAAATGCTTTCTATACTACTTTCTTCTTCTTTGTTTAAATAGTTGAATTTCAATAATGACAGTAAGGACTTAACTCGATCTGCATTATTTAAAGACTTTTCAAAAGTAAAACAGTTAAAATCTTCTAGCCGCCTAATTTCCGGAGTTAAGCATTTCAATGTTACTTCTTGCTCCCGTGTATTCATCACTTTCACTGTTAAATTTCCATTCACGCTTGTAGATATAGTGTTTGCCATGAAAATACCCTCACATATTTCTCGAGCTGCTACTACAAAATCTCCTTTTATAGTTATCGGAACATTAACTAGCATTTCACTTCTCGCTGGTAGCTTAACTAACGATTGGTTTATGTTACTACTGGTAGAGTATACGTGTAAAACTACAACTGTTAAGTGACCTTCATTATCAAGGGTTAAAGTATTATTTTCGAAATTTAAAACGCACTTAAATCTGGCCAAAAAATCCTGCCCTATGATACCATCCACATCCAATGGCAAATTTTTAAAAACATGAAAGTCATGACTAAATGAATCATTATTTTCTTCAACCAAACTAAGATGTATGACACCAATCGAACTAATTTTTCCACCGATCCCATTTATGGTGGTAGTCTTTGGTTGAATCACCTGGGTCGTTGTCACTACTGAGTCATGCTTGACTGCACTTAGTGACGCTCCCGTATCTACGAGCCATGTAAACAACTTGCCTTGTACGTAAAATTGGACAGAGTTCATATTACTGTAAGCTAAGATGTATGACAAATTGTTAGGCACGAAAAAACTGCTGGCCGGATAAATCATTCTCGTCATGTGATTCACGAGTCACGTTTATTTGGTTCTGCCTCTGTGACCTACTTTGCCTATTGCCACTGTTATGGCTATAGTTCTGGTGACTAAAGTTGCCCCGAAAGCCACCTCTAGAACTTTTCCAAGGAACAAACCCCCCTCTTGGAAAGGTATGGCCGCGGTTTTGCTGTCGGAAACCACCATTTTGCGAATAATGGTTTCTGCCTCGGCTCGCAAAATATGCGTTCCCCCGAGACGTTGCCCTTTGTAATCTCATATTCCTACCGCGTGCTGTAAAAACTTGCTCTGAGCATGATGGAGACATAGCGATCTCTTCATCTTTCGCAGCCTGTATCGCATCTTTGAGCGATGTGTAATTACGGGCCGACACTACCGTACTTAACCTCTCATTTCGCAAGCCATCAGTAAACCTGTGTATTGCCTGCTTCTCGTTAATAGGTTTTAGAATACTATAAGCGGCCGAGTCACCGTTGGCCTGGGAAACCGTGAGGTTCACAAATATGTCCTCCAATTCCCTACCAAATTGCTCTATAGTTCTACCACCTTGCTGAGCAATTTGCATTTTTTTCTGTAAAGCCGTGTCGGATTTCCGCGTAAGCAAATGTTTCTTCATGTCATCAACCATGCTAGATATTGACGTGTATGTATTGGACAAGCGCAGCTTAGCATTATGAGACAACCGTGTTTTCAGGACGAAATTTATTAATACGGGGATATCGGTATCCACCGTCATAGTTGCGTATAACTCTAACGCGTCGATTAACTGTAAGGTCAACTTTTCGCTATCGTCCATGATAGGCAACAAAGAGACTGCCGTCTTCAAATCAAAATTCTTTTTAGAACCCATGTTTGTCTCTGTAAGCCGCTCCTGTTCCTTAAATAATTCTAATAACTTACCTACTAACTCGTTTTCTAAATTAGTAATACATTGCTGATCGCTATCATTTATAGGGATTTCCCCTTTCTCTACCTTTACGCTGTATATTTTATAATGTATATTTTATAATTTTATATATTCGTTATATTTATCATACACTGACTGTGCTTCCAACAATTTTTCTTGGCCTAATTTCTCGCTCCTCCGAGCCGGCCCAAGCTTAACCAAATACTCTTTAAGATACTTAATACGCACATAAAAATCTTCCAAATTAGGCATTACTACCATTAACCATCATCAGTGAGCACAGTCAACATATTATACTAAATAAAAGTTCCTTAATTTAAAATAACAACTGTCCATACGCGATATCATGCTACGACACATATCTAAACCACTACCACTGAACAAGCACTGAACTATTAGTACTCACATTTTCGTAGACACTTCACTGTATTATACTGATGCACGCCTACGCATCGCTATAGCTGCCGCCTGCCGCTCAATTTTTTTGGTAAGGCACTTATGAATCCTTTTCCAGATAAAGTAGCAAAATATGACTGCCATCATCAAAACCATAGCAAACATAATGTAGGACGTCTGTCCGCCTCCTTGCATGTCCTGAGTAGTGCTAGCCGTATTGCCCTGGCCATTTTGAGCGATTATGACCTCCTCCTTCTCGATCTTTGACTCAGTTTTCCCCATGGTTAGAAGCCAGTCAACATAAGAAAGCAAAATCAAATGCATACCATTGCTCCGCTCTTACTCTGCCCGACGTCCGCACCGACAGAAACACATACAAATCAGCAAAACGAGTATTACCATTGCAACTATCCCGTATAGTATCCACGGGTACAATAGGTCCTCCAAGTCCCTTAGCACTTTAGCGTCCACCTGACACATGTTAAACTCGCACCATGTCACATTTAATAAAGCTCTGGCAGGGTCGCCATGTAATGTATGAACTGACTGCTCTCGAGGGTCTACACGATATGGAGGAGATTATCAATGAAACACATGTTTACCGTTCAATGTACGAATCTATAATGATCAGAATAATACAGGTTACATAAGGTTACATATTGATGATTAATTACGATTACCATATAAAGAACAGCTAGCCTAAATGGGCTAGTCTCCACACCACATTATCTTGCAGAAACTTTTTTGACATATATTTGTTTTGCATAACGATACTTGGCAGAAGTAACGTTTGGCAGAAACATCTTACGCAGAGTATGCTTTGGCATAAATCATTTCGCAGATTTGTATAATACCGAATCTTATATTGGCATAATGTTGATGAGCATAACAGTCTTCTAAACGCATAGTACTTTCGCAGATAATTTTTTTGCATAATATTTTAGGCGGCATAAAGTTGTCAAGCCGAATACCATTTGATTCCAAGATAGACTTCATTGTCTTATCTTGTTGTACAGGACATATGCCTAACCTAATCCAAGTCGGACCTACCCTAAGGTGCAATCAGTACCTAATTTATGCATTACAAATTGTTGTGATTACACATTTTGTCCATGGAGTGGTATGGTAGCCGGCCGATGCCGCGCGGCTCACTCGCTTCGCTCGCTCGTTAGGGTCTCAGTTCAACCTAACACTCCTCCTCGCTTCGCTCGTCGTCGTACCTAACCTAATCCAAGTCGGACCTGCCCTAAGGTGGAATCAGGACCTAATTTATGCATTACAATTGTTGTGATTAAAAATTTAGTGGCAGTTGCCCCGCGGCGGCAAGACACCTAACACTGCTCCTCGAACCGCTCGTCGTCGTACCTTACGGTACTTACATTCTACGAAAGTTTACTTAACCTATTTTTCTGGTAGTAGAAAATAATTATGCTATTGTAATCGTATGCTATAGGATTATTATGGTACATAAAATTATGCTAAACCAAAGTCGGCCATAGAGATATTCTACAAAACAATGTGCTGCAAAATGTGTCGTATGCGAGGTAGTAGTAATGCCAACTATACATTTATGCCATCTTACCATTCGACCCAAAGTGTTTCTGCGAAACGTGTTATGCGAAGTGTATTTCTGACCAATAGTATTCTGCCAGATGAGGGTAACCCGTTATTTGTAATAGATGTATTTTTTAACTGTTTTTGTGTACAATAAAGTGTTTATACTTACTTTATGTATTTATTCATTCGTTTATTTATTTTTCTTATCTTTATTGCACAAATTAAAAAACTTATCGTAGGTACAAAAGGCAGACTTAATGCCATAAGGGCAACCAGTCAATCTTCGGGCAAAGAGAATTTCGTTCATTTTTGATAAATCATACGTTCATTAAACTGGTTCATTGGACTGGTAGAGAATGCCTTATGGCATTAAGTCTGCCATTTGTACTTTTACTTTTGTATTTTGTGCAATAAAGTTTAAATAAATAAATTAATAAACTGGCCACCTCAGTTTAATTAACGTATAGGTAACGTACGACAATAATCATCATCATAGGCCGTTTCGTCTGTTACAGACGATTTTATGCTATGCTGTGGAGACACCTTTTTTGGTGACTGTGTAGTCCGATGCGAGACCGGCATGATCGCCCGCACTTCTGACATAAATGGCTTATGTCAGTCGTTGATCTGGTGCTGGTTTGGTGGCTACGCATCCTTTTCCCGGCTAAAGTCTCAAACCAGGCTTCATCATGTTAAAACTTCAACTTGAAGAAGCGAATGGAGCAAGGATCAGTCACCTTACCGGATTCCATACCAGAATTCAGTAATTGATATAGTAATTTGATTATATTTTGGCCTTAATTAATAATAGATTGTGATCATGTCTAGTGGGTTAAAGGATCCAGTTGTGTGTTATAATAACCAGATTCTCTGCGGTAAGGATACAAATCAGACGACATTAGCAGTTTATTTAGGACAAGTCAATATTATTTAATAATTATTCGCAGAAGCAATAATGAAGGTTAATGAATCTAAATATACATCTTGGACGAGAAGTAGTGTTAGTTATTTAATTAATAAACAAATAATAAATAAAGGTTGAAATATTTATTTATATGATGCAATGTCTCTGTTCTAACATTTTTCCAAATGATCCAGTAGGAATGTGGATAGTGTATGGCTGTTTAGTGTTCGATATAATACATAAATATATAACTAAAGGGGTTTTTTGTTTAGGAAAGGACAGCCCCACCCCGCTGTCCGGCAGTCGGATGCGACCCACAAATAAAATAAAATCCGTCCTTGACAGGATAAAGGGAAGACACATATTTGGAATGCTATAATAAACAGCTTATTCCATTATAAGTTATTGATAGAGATTTCTCACCACCAAGTTATGTCAATATAAATAGTTAATAAACCAAAATAAATATATTCTGCTAAATGGTCATATGTTGATGCAATATAAAATATTGCTAGTGTCTCTTTCAGTTATTAAACATATAGATAGATAATCGGTCCCAGGAGACATGCAACTGATACATGACACTAAAAGGTGCACAAGACCAAAGCAGTAAGGTACACAACCTGACAGCTGAGTTGGATAAGTAAACCAGGAGATGGACTCAGCCCTTTCCTCATGTTAATATCTCGCCACCAAGTTATGTCAATATAAATGGCTAATACACCAAATCAATATATTCTGCTATAATGGTCGCTTGTAAGTGCAGTATGAAAATATGTAGTGTCTGTTTCAGCTATTATTAGGTATATAGACAGATCATCCATCCCACAAGAGAATCACAACTGAGAATTGACACTTAAGTAATACCAGACCATAGCAATGGATTGACACAACATGGTTGGGTGATGATAATAATTTGATATAACAATGAAACCAGCCGTTTCTTTATGATAAAAATATATAAATTGTGCCAGGACAGTCAGAGGGAAAGGAAGGATATTTTAACCTTGTAAAACCTTTACCCATACCAGAACTCTTTCCATCACCACTCTTCTAATTATTAGAAATCATATTCAACTTGGATCAAATATGGGTTTAGTCGTCGCCCCAAATTAAGACTTATAGTCGATTGACAAAGGGACTCTACAAAGTCGATAGTCACCAACCATCTCCCTCGTCAGAGAAACCTCTTCTAAGTCTTTAGTAGATGGAATTAGACCCAACAGTGCAGAACCCGAGCCTTCCTAAGATAAAAGCTTATAGCCAATCTCCGGAATTGCTCTATAGAGGACTCCTTTGACCAGCAATACGCTTCGAACCTGGTACTATGTATGACGCAAGGGTCTTTGCAAACCAGTCGCCATATCAGCTGAGCCTCTCATGTCAATCTGGAACAGACAACCAAACGACTACCAAAGTAGTATATTTCTCCAAGCTGAACATTCTGTTCATTGACATTGTTTTGAAGGAGAGAGTCTACTACATACCTTATACCTTCAAGACAGACCTGCCTCAGTATTTATTTTAAACAGAGACAAATCTGTGTACCAATACCAATATTAAAATAGGTGTGTTAAACGTGTAGTCAGTATAGTGTGAAGGAAATGTAATTAATAACACAACTATTTCTGGGATAATTTATCTATCCACAATTACATAAGATATACATGTTTGGTACTTGTCTAAACTACCAGCTGAAACACAGTGCGGATAACTCTCAGCCACTTAGCATCAGAAGTGCATAGGGCCTGTATCTTAACACTCTCGTCTTGAGGGCTTTATTGAACCGTAAAATGAATCATGGAAATGCATCTAGTGTTAAAGGAGGCCTGGCCGGAAAAGACATTTCTCTAAAATTCCTAAATGTGGAAATAAACAACAGCACTTACCTCTCTCGCAATAAGGATTATTGCAAGCAAACAATCCGACATAATAACACTCCACACCACATCCCACATGACCATCAACATCTTCCGAAACCCAGAACAGCTGATTTTCGATACTTATCCGTCAGGGTTTTCTCTTACACCTCTCGATCCAGACCGAAGACCCCCAGGCCTTCCGCACCGCCTTCACATCCCTCGTTTTTCTTCCCAGAGCCCCCCATCTCGAACATTCCTCCAAAACCCTCTCATCAGCGCCACTGCGTCGGATCGCGGAACTCAATTTGTGTCCATGTGTTTTATGTTTCAATGAATTCCCAGTTCCTCATTGGTTGGTATTATCTACAACTCACACAAATAAAAGATATCTATAGGCTTATAGGTAGATATACTTTAGTTCCGCTACTCGCCGTTGGTCGCTACTGTAGCCAATGATATTGACGGCAAATTAAACCAAATTAAAATTTATCTTTATTATTATAGATTAATTATTAATCCCAACATAGCTGTCTTTAAAATTCGGTACATTTTAAAAGTTCCCAATCCTTGTAAGATAATAAGAACGTGACTTAAACGCAATTTCTCCCAAAACGTCACTGACATTTCTATTACACTCGACAAGACCACATCAACAAACCTCCTAGAAACACCAACGCATGTCATATAATTAACAACAACTGAGCTTTCCAGCACAATTACAAGCATTGAGACCAATGCGGCCTTTAAATTATATTAAAATATTTAATAAACACATCCTTGTTTTATGCTTGTCTATCATAACGCCCTCTAGTGTGAAAGATTTAAACTTAATCCACGCTCCAGCAACCCTATCAATACTTAATTCATCAATGAATTACGAGATGGCGTTGTAAGGTAAGGCAGCGTAGACGTCGACCCTTTACAAAAGACTCCCAATAAAACACTAGATGGCGCTTCACGTCATAAAACCATTGGCTAAAACTCACTGGAGCATAGTTCCGTTACAATCACATGGTTTGCGACCATCAAAAACGCGTTTACGCCACCCGTCTCGGTCTTCAGCAAATGTTTCCCAAGCCTTGTAGTCGATTTTAAAAACACCCATATCACGCTTGGCGCAGTCTTTGAAGCGCAGCATTGGTCTTCCAATTTTCCTTTTAGCATACGCTACGGCGCCAAGCATGGTACGACGCGGTATTCGAGAGGGTTCCATTCGATGCACATACCCTAGCCACCGCAGGCGCCTCTGCAGGCCACGACAATAATAGGGTCTGAATATTTAGTACCTAACACCATTTAGAACTTAATCGACAAAAAAAACTATATACTTATGGAACCTACTCACAAAATTGAATGAGAATCCTAACATCCGGCCTACGAAACAATTTTTGGCCAAGCTGACACGGATACGAGACGCTTCGCTCGCTCGGTCAGTTACTAAATCACTCAAAATGCAATTTTTAACAAATGCTTATCACATTACAGAGTAATCATGATGAGCGGCACTGCCATCTCTGGCTTCTTCTCCACCACGGTGGAATACGCCGAGTTCGTCAAGAGTTCCTTCCTGAAGGAATTGGGGATCAACAGCACAGACGCAGACGTAATCCATAGAACACTCATCGAGCTACCATACGAAACCATCCTGGAAGCGACCGTTAAAGTCCGGGAATCTGTAGGACTTGGTAGTTTCCACCCTGTAGTGGAATCTGAATTTAACGGATTGGCGAGAATTATTGATGAAGATCCTGATGTGTCAGTAGCTAATAGAAGAGGAAGCGAATACCCGCTACTAATAGGATTCACAAACGTGGAGTGTGCGAGTTTAAGGAATATGTTTGAAAATATTGATGTTATAAACAAGATGAATGAGAACGCAACTAGCATCCTACCGTTAAAACTCCTTTTCTCACTCTCGAATGAAGAGAAGGAGACAGCTACCAAACAGATGTTTGACAGATACTTCAATGGAACACCAACGCTTGACCAATACATCGTGTCTTGCTCTGAATCCAAGTATATTTATCCTGCAATAAAATTATCAGAAATCAGAGCAGCTACAAACACTGCCCCCGTGTTCCTATACCAGTTCTCTTACAGCAGTGACGTCACTGCACTTAAACAAGCGTTCAAACTGCATTACGAAGGCGCTGGTCATCTGGAAGACCTTTCATATGTGCTGCGAGTGAACTCGATTCTTCAGAACACCAGGCTGAATAAATATGACGAGGCGGTTAAGGACTTTATGATAAATGCCGTCGGTAACTTCGTCCGTTGTAGGTAAGGCCCTTAAAACGTTTGAAAGCGGAAGCTAGAGTAAGTAGAATAGGAACAGATTGTCTGAATGCTTGTTAATTGTACAATGTCAATTCGTCAGTATCGTTAAAAATCTTGGATCTCAAAGTGCCTGTCATCGCTTCAACTAAAGTTTTCAGAATCTCAGCCCATCCTTGTTTTCAGAGTTTAAAAACTGCTGAATTACTCATGTGTAAATGTTTCAGCAACCCCACGTGTTCGGAGTGCAGCGGCTCGTGGCCGCCGGCGGCGCACGCGCTGCTCTACAAGGATGTCGACGGAGCCGCCTACAACGCCACTCCGCTCACGGCCAGTCAACATGCCTTGATGCGACTCTACGATCGCTTCTATGGACTCTGACTGCTGTATATTAGTGCCTGAATAAAATGAGTACACAATAATTGAAGGCATTTTGATACAATAGGACCGCAAAAAAAATACAGCTGAATTGAGAACCTCCTCCTTTATTGAAATCAGCTGAAAAATATACTTAATGTCATAGTGAATCATCGTGTCGTGGTCTGCAACGTGGTGTGTGTGTGTGTGTTGGCGGCGGCATGAGATTGAAAAGTACGGTACTTATATTTTGATTTTAATTCTTGCTAGACTGACGAAAATATGTTTTTTATTGATTTATTTTCACGATAAACAAGAAACTCCGAGAAAAACTGTTCCATAAGTCAGCACACCACCAAAGAGTACGAACTTAATAGAGAGAGCAGCGTGCCTTAGTGCCTAGAGTTTGATTAAGACGTTCTGAGATGCAATTTTAGCTAGCCTATAAGGTATAGTTACTTGATGATGATGAACAATCAGTACATCATCTCAGTACATTTTTCCGATTATCCATACTAATCTTATAAATGCGAAAGTGTGTTTGTCTGTCTGTTACCTCTTCACGCTTAAACCAATGAATCGATTTTGATGAAATTTAGCATGGAGATAGTCTAAGATCAGAGAAAGGACATAGGATAGTTTTCATCCTGGAAATTATCCCTAAAAAGATAGAAAAGTGAGTAAGTAATTCATGATGACATTGATGACCCTGCAGGAAACGTAATGATTAGACCAAAAGTACAATTGCTCTTACATTTGCTTAGGCGTTTTTAATAATCCCTTTTATTAATAAAGGTGATTAGGTGGATATCTATCGTGTTGTACGAAGTTGCTTCCATATTTCCAAGTTCCACGCGGACGTAATCGCGGGCAAAAGCTAGTAGGTTATAAAATGTACTGAGATGACAGGTGTCATAGGAATCATCGTTCGCCGCGCGGGGTATAAGTACATGTCAACTAATTATGTATGGCTTATTATTTTCGCGGCGACAGAAAAATTAAAGAGCAGCAAACTATTTGCAACTAAAATAATAACTTGTCAGCGATTAAATATTTTGGCAATCATTTATATTAAATGAGCTTTAAACTAAGGATATTTCAAAATTCAAATAATGGCAGCTACTTTAAGGTAGCAGAAATAATAAACAAGATTACTGAAATCATAGGCGAGGTACTATAATTAATGACTTGGCGACTAATATTAGCAGAAGATCTGACTCAGCCGGGTTAGGTTAGGTTGGTTTTTTTTATATCCCTAAAAAGAGCTCCTTTTATTTTTTTATGACCTTGTTTCCGCTTAATTAGTTAATTCAGTCGCCTAAACAATAACTCGATGCTAGTTTATATTGAAACAAAGCCCAAAATTGCTTACTTAGCTGCTACTTTTTACTTTATACTAGTCTCCGCAATTAGTCGCCAACTTATTATTTTTGCTACCCCCTTTAATCTATATATATAAAACTCAAAGGTGACTGACTGACTGACTGACTGACATAGTGATCTATCAACGCACAGCCCAAAACACTGGACGAATCGGGCTGAAATTTGGCATGCAGGTAGATGTTATGACGTAGGCATCCGCTAAGAAAGGATTATTCAAAACTCACCCCCTAAAGGGGTGAAATGGGGTTCCAAAGTTTGTATGGGGAAACAAGATTAGTTAGACTAATATATATAAAACTCAAAGGTGACTGACTGACTGACTGACTGACATAGTGATCTATCAACGCACAGCCCAAAACACTGGACGAATCGGGCTGAAATTTGGCATGCAGGTAGATGTTATGACGTAGGCATCCGCTAAGAAAGGATTATTCAAAACTCACCCCCTAAAGGGGTGAAATGGGGTTCCAAAGTTTGTATGGGGAAACAAGATTAGTTAGACTATTTTATTCGAAACTTCACAGGAGTATTCCTAACGATAAATGAGTAAATACTTGTTTCAGGTTTTTTGAAAGTTCAACGCCTAAAAGGGAGAAATGTGGTGACAAAGTCTGAAAATCAGCATGGGTATTGTTTTTATGGTTTATCGGGTCGCTGATTACAAAAACCGCAACGATATTAAAATCCAACGTGGCGGACGTGAGTTACCATCTCCCCTGTTGGGGTGAAATGGGGTTGAAATGTCTAAGTACTAAACCGCTGGTTCTAGAGAGTTCAAATTTGGCACGTAGGTTCCTTATAAGGTGTAGGGGTGCACTAAGAAAGGATTTTTCAAAATTTACCCCCTAAAGGGGTGAAATGGGGGTCCAAAGTTTGTATGGGGAAAGAAGATTAGTTAGACTATTTTATTCGAAACTTCACAGGAGTATTTCTAACAATAAATGAGTAAACACGTGTTTCAGGTTTTTTTTTATTCAACCCCTAAAAGGGAGAAATGTGGTGACAAAGTCTGAAAATCCATTGGTAATGCTTTTATGGTTTATCGGGTCGGGTCGCCTGTTGGGGTGCGATGGGGTTGAAATGACTAAATATGAGTACGGGTGTAATTTTTATGGTTTGTTGGGACGTTAATTACGAATATGCCACCGATTTGGAAATTTTATTTGTGGTCATGAAATTTCTTGAAAGCATTTGCGCCAAATTGCAATTTAATCGGTCCGGTAGTTTTGCAGCAAATCGATTGTAACAGACGGACTGAAAGACAGCTACACGTGATCCTATTAGGGGGTTCTTTTTTTGCTTTTGAGGTATGGATAGAGACCCGCGTTATCCTAATAGATTAAAAAAAAAGTATTTGGTGGCATCTCGATCGTCGTCAATCGGTACCTATAGGCGTCACGGGATACCTGCGTCCGTAATAAATACATTAAAGCTTTTCAATAATAAGTCATTTCAGAATTCTGAATTACGTTTATCTGGCTCAGAATAATACATTTTTTATTCATCAACGAAGAGAACCTCAATATCTTACAATAGAACATGACGTAACAGTAGGTAGTAATTGTATGGGCTGAATCAACTCGATCGCTTCGCGATCTCGTTGATTCAGCCCATACAATTGCCTGCAGCGACAACCTTTCTGGTCTACTAAATAAGCAGTGTTCCATCAAGGAGGAAAACTAAAAGATAGGTAACAAGTCTACATAATCGTAATCTATTCTGACTATCCGAGCTGTTATATTTAATCCAGTAAAGTATTTCATTCGCAATTTCCAACCGATGTGTTTAGCACCTAAGCAAATTACGTGATTTATCAGCATTGACAGATATTTGAAACCACATATCGAATCATTTAGCGCTAGCTTGGTAGGTGATGACTCTTTGTACATACAACATTCTCCATTTCATTCACACGTAACAAAAATCAAACGACGGTTGAAATAGTGTATCTATTCTTTATTTAAAAAATATCATTTGTTATACACCACTTTTTTAAGCAAGTTACATTTTTAAAGGCGCATATCTTGCTATGGTAAATACAGCTTTGAATTTCCAACGATGTTGCATAATTGTTATACAAGGTTTGTAAATTAGGACAATTTTGCTCTTCCAAATTATGGATATTATCGTTTTCTAGTATTTCTTTCAACCACTTCACCTTTTCAGCACCTTTAGCATAGGTATATTTTTTTATTTTTCATGTATTGTAATATCAAACACTTAAAATTAAAATAAGGCACAAAGCCTTCGTTCCATAAAATTCCGATGTTTCTTTCTATCCACGCCACATGTGAACGTTCCATACTTGTTAAGTTATAGAATGGATATGGCGGTTTTATCAACAAAACAAGAATGCGATTTTCGCACAAAATTGCTATTTCTTTAGGTATAAATTTGTTGTCTTTACTTTTAAAACCTTGAACATCCACGATGGCGGCATTCATGATAGTTTTCGAACTATGTTACTGAGTGGTTTATATTCAAAGAGGCAGTCGTTGAGGATCAAACAGTAGGCAGTGGTATTTTCTGGAACGTCTTCTGATGACTCAATTTCTAAACGCACGTCAACTGGCCCAGTTTTGATTGAATCGTTTTGTCTTGAACAGTCGATAACAAAAACTGGAGCAATTTTGGAGAATGTATGCAAATCTAACAGCGGTTCAATACAAGCGTTGTAATACGACTGCCGAAAATTAGCATACATCTCATATAATATACTATATTTTCCTTCATCAAACTTTAAATTAAGATTGTCATATGGAAAGTATTGCGAATTTAAAAACAATTTGACATTTGTTATGTTACAGTGATCAAATGAAGCTGAACTTCTTGTCGTATTGAATTTTCTATCCGTTTGTAATCCTAATATAACAAACCTCGGTTTCTCTAACTGAGAAGCAGTTTTAATAGACCAAGAATGTTTTGTTGTTTTAGGCAATAATGGATATTCATATAAATCCCAATTTCTGAAGGCAAGCTGTACTGGTCGGTCTTTTTCTAAATGTTTTAGTAGTACAAGTCGTTCGCGATCAGAAACTCTAATATGCGGCACACGCCACTGAATTTTTGTTATGTCTATACAAATATTTTCATTTTTCTCAGCTATCACAGTATTTGAAACAGAACTGCTTCTTTGTAATATAAGCTCATGTCTACAATTGATGAGTATTTTATTATAATCTTCAGCAAATCCTAATATTTTATTTAAGGGTATTATAGCCGTAAAATGGGTATCACTTGCTTTGGCTCCATCTAAATTCCAACCCCATAAAGCAGCATTTTTACTTTCTCCTTCATTCATTGAAATATAAGATTTCATTGTTGTTGTGATTCCAGCATTTTTAATGTTATCGATTGCAACCCCATTCAGTTCGTACCTGATATTTTGAAACAAAAATAATATTGGATTGTTTATAAATTTCACTTTTTTCGTTGTTATTTTCCCTGCTGCGTCTGTGGTAGATATACTTGCGCATCCCTCGATGTAAATGGAGCTAGCTGATGGTAATACATAAACATCTTGCTGGTGTATAGGTATTCTTATTTCATCGTTTACTTTAAAATTGTTATTGTAAGGGTTATAGCTATGAATTTCATAGCTTTCGATGGAATTGTCATGATGTGGTAAATCTGCGATTTGTAACATCTTATATTTTAAATCCAAGTGAACGTAAAAAAATCTTATTATTTTTTGTAATCTTCTTTGTTGCTTTTACACGTCTTCTATCTTTCAATGTTGCGGATGTAATATTAGGAGTTTTACTATGTTCGGAGTTTTTATTGAAGATAATCATTTTTAGTTTCTGGTATTTTAAATTTCGTAGATTTCAACGAAACAATTTTCAACGCGTTTGGTGATGTAATGTGCGATTCTGCAACACACCATTCTATATATTGTTGATAAGTATGACGTCATATGCAATTAATTTCTTCTTTCCCAAAATGAGGCAAGGAACTTTAAACATAAGTGACCACAGTTATATAAATTGTTTCCTTGTAAATTATCATAGTTGTAGTGAATTTTTTCTCCCATGTATTTGACACTCTTGTGGTGGTTTTAAATTGCCATAGCTATCAAAGTATTCAACATAATTATTTATTTTTCCATAGGCTACCCAATGAGTACCAGAATTTGTAGAGGAATCTAAATTGATAACCCCGCATTCCAGAGGTAATGGAAATTCTGGTAATTCATCTCTCATAAAAACACCGCGAAAAAATGGTATGTTTTTAGAATGTTTTGTGATATCAATATTAGTTAACGCTCTTTTGGGTAGCCGAGTAATTAGTTTTTTTTATTTGTCACATAAATTCCTAGCCCGTTTTTGTATGGCTTAAGATGTAATCCTTTCCCAATACACAATGCTTCCATATTCGTATTATGTTTTTTGAATTCCTCCAAATTTTTTTTAGCTAACTTATAGTCATTGACGGCTTTCGTGATTCCGGCGATACCTCCTGCTAAACTACCGGCGGCAGACAACCCAGCAAATATGGGTATTAAAGGCAGAAATCCTCCGCTTTTAGGCACCGGAATTACTCTTGGCAATTTTATAGGTAAATCGTCAGACGCCATTTCATGAGCAGCTGCATACGCTAGTTCCGCTAAAACTTTTTTGCACTTTGGCTTTAATTTTCTAATACGCTTTTTTGTGTGTGAAACAATATTATTAAATGTTTTTCTGAATCCAGAACCAGTTTTAACCTTTGAAGTTGGTGATATATATTTTTTTTCATATTTAAATTACTAATATTATTCTTATCTTTATTCATGATTGTTTTCATTTAAATAAACTGTGAGCGTAATGTTTATAGCACGGCGTTTCGCAAACAAATGAGTACATTGTAAAAACAATAAATGTTTAAATAGGTACTGTCACCTTTCCTATAACCGATTTGTCTTTTCTATCCAGCTGTTTTCGTTTGAAGGCAGCCCTAACCACTTTACGTATACCTTGTTTCTTTTTCTTCGCAAAACTTTTTCAACAAGGTATACCTCAGGGTGTAAAGTCTTTTGAATTTCGTGTACATAAAATGCTCCTAAAATTGGTCTAGACCTTGCGTCTTCCAATAAGTAAGTTGTTGGGCAAGTATTTTGAACCTTTATTATCTTAAATATTTCTGTAGACCAATTAGGCGTATATCCTTTTTCGAAGCAACCTTTATATTTGCTTATTCTCACGAAATCCCCCACTCGAAAGCTTTTGCGCTTCGATATTTTCTTCGCATGTTTTATTTGCGCATTAGTATATCTTAGCGATACTTTTTCTTTATTATTTTGATTAATTGTAGCTGGAGGCGCTCCTATAGTTCTATGGAACGCATGATTGTACTCATGCATTTTACAGTCGAGTGTTCCATTGATCCATTTATAATTTCCTTTTAAATTAAATTCTTTATATAGTTTATTTTTTAGTGTTCTAATAAAGCGTTCAACAATAGAGGCTTTTTTGTTAGAATACGTAGAATAGTGGTTGATATTATATTTTTCAACAATTTTAAAAAAATCAGTATTGTAAAACTCCTTACCCATATCTGTCTGTAAATTTTTTGGTAATCGGCCTTTTGCTAAAAATGTTTTAAATGTTTTTGACAAAATCTCTTTCGTCTTTTGTTTTAAAGGAAATGCCCAAGCATATTTTGAGAAACAATCTATAATTACGAATATATATTTGTAACCTGAATTTACATTTGATAATGCTTGCATATCAATCAAATCAGCCTGCCAAAGGTCATCTATGTCTCTTAATATAACTGTTCTTCGTGGGAAGTTCACTCTTACGTTTTTATGAATTTCATTTACTACGTCGGCTTTGCTCATAGTGCTTGTTGAATTTTCCTTCTAGTTCTTTAAGTTCAATATTTTTTTCTATTTTTTTTATACGTGCTGATAAAGCCTCAATTACTTTATAAAGATTCGCTAACTTATTTACGGTAGTTCTTATTTGCGTATTAATATATTTTGGAATATTAACGCTATCGGATAATTCAACTTCATTTATAGTTTTATTCTCTTTTATTTCATTAGAGTGTTTTTTAATTTCACGCACATTCATGTTTGACGTTCTTTTGATTACTGAATGTAATGATGATAACATTGAAGTATTTATTTACACACAAACCCTCTAGGCAATCCAATTGCTACTTTCTATTAGCACAATTTTATTATTTTATAATACCAGATTCTTTTAATTCTTCAATAATAGACAGGATTTCATTGTCATGATTGCTGTTGCCAGCGCTTTTTGATGCGATTAATAATTTTAGTCTCTCTATTAATTCATTTGGATCATCCCAATAAATATAGTCCGTTGCTTTCTTATATTTTTTTAATTTAGGCAAAGAACCGCCAATTTTAAAATCAGGCAATTTTTCGGGAAAATCCTGCTTAGCCTCCGTGAATAAAGGTTTAACGATCTGGCTGTATTTTAATCCTTTGTCTCCTTTCAACTGTCCGTTGGGATGGAAATCTCGCCTGTGGGCGCTGGTAATAATAAGCAAGTTTTTGTAAATAATCTTGTCTTTTTCGGTTACTATCTCAAGATCAGGCTTATTTCGAATTAAAAGTTCTTTTAAACCTCTAGTCATTTCGTAATTTCGGTTATTGATTGTAAGCATATATTGTTTTTCTTTCGAATCTTTATTTTTTAAGGATAAAGTGACAGCAGAATTTCCCATCATGAGTTTCTTATTTTCACTACGAATACCAAACGGAACATTAATGTTATCATAAATGTCTAGCACATCTTCTTTCTTAAGAGATATTAATGTGTCATTAACATTGATTTTAGAATTTTTGACATCATTGTCAAAATCGTAATACTCTGAATGCTTGCTTGAATCAGTTTCAAGGTGGTCTTTGAATTTTTCATCGTAATACTCTGAATGCTTGCTTGAATCAGTTTCAAGGCGATCTTTGAATTTTTCATATCCTGCGGATAAGTCATCGTCCATAGGCGTTTCGCAATCGTTTTTTAAATTTGTTATATATAAACTGGGGTTTTTTTCATCATTTGCTTTTCCCAATGTCTCCAGAGAATCCGTAATAGGCTTGAATACTTTCTTTAATTTTACGTTAGCAGCATCTTCTTCATCCTGCATCATTCTAATTTTCTTTTTTATGCAATTTGCGGATGTTATCAATTGTTTCTTTAGATCGGCCTCCATTTTTTGGTAACTTCAAATTATTGTGTGTTATATCCGGCCGCAGAAGTTAAAGTGAGTACTTTTCCAAATGAAACTAGTATATGTACTAAATTCAAAAATAAATAAATGTATCAAAACCTAGTCTGTATCTTCCTTTATCAATTGCGCAATCTTTATTTAGTAATAAAAAGTTAAATTGATTTTTCCATATAGTACAACAAAGGTCTTTAAATTTTTGCCAATCTATGTCTGTGTTTATGTGCTCATTGTATATATGTTTTAAATTGGTATCATCTTGCTTAAAAATAATCAGAAGATTGGCATTGTCTCTTAGTAATTGTTTTGGTACTTTGGAATAAGTTTGGGATAAATAAAAACAGTCTATTTGCCTATGTCTTCCCATAGCAAAATAATTTCTAATATTAATCTGATTTTCACACGCTACATCATCAAAAATCATGACGGAGTTTGTTAAAGCATCATTGGGATGAATGACTTCTTTACTTTCATTAAATAAATAAAAATTCGATCCTGGTATATTTTGCATAACTTGTTTCAAGAAGAGATATTTTGGTTGGAAAGCCGTCTTTGAGTACAAATAAATGTGTTTAAACTTTAATCCATTTTCATGTAACAATAAATTCAGCATAACGTTAGTTTTACCGCAGTTAGAAGGGCCGCATATTATGCAGCGAATTGTATTAGGTAATAGAGCGCTATGCTTTACTATTAGTGCATTTTTTTCCACATTTATAGTATTCACCTCTAATGTTTCAGCTTGCTTAACAAACCTCATGATGAAGTATGAGGTGAATCAAAATATTACAAGTCCTTATATACCTAGTACCTAATTATGTTATTTGATGATGTAATATATTAAGACCGCGACGTAGGTATTATATATCACCAAGTCAGCTGACACGTTTATGGGTAAATGACATTTCGTGTTTAAAATTAATACTAAGATGCTGCCATTTCTGCAGTGGTCGTCGAAGAAATTACTCGTGATTCAGAAATTTCTCATAATTCAAGTGAGTTCATTTACGAATGTATTGTTAAAATATATTGTGCATCCGCATTTTTATGTCCAAAAGGTATCTATTGTTATATGTCCGAATATTTTATTATATTTAAAATTCCAATTATCTCATTGCAGAAAATGTCACACCTGCTAAACTTTGACTCCCAAGAAAACAGCGAAAGCGTCGATATTGATAGCCGTCTCGTTGATGACTTATTTTATAATACTCAAGACATAGAAGATCTATGCAGAGTCCAGCATCAGAAAACCAAACTGCCTGATGAGACGAAATGCCGCTTTTTGAAGAATAAACCGAAAAAGAAAACAATTAAAAAGTCGCAAGCCGAAAATTCACACAATTTATCTTATGTATCTAAAAAAGGAAAAGAAAAGGCACATCATTTGATTAAAATTAATATTTATGAACTTGTTCCTGGAGTCAAGCGGAGAAATATTGGTGATGATGTTTGTGTAAGCGCACAATATGTGGTTGAGGACAATTATGACGAAATTTTGGACGGCGCAGAAAGCTTAATAAGAAAAATTGTGAAAAAAATAAGTGATTGTGATAGTTTCAAATTGTAAAATAGAACCATGTGAAATTTTTTTTTCATTTTGTGAATACATACCTATTCGTATACATTAATTGTGGCTTTTTATTATAAAGTTGTAAACTCTTCCAAAGACCACTACTGGTATTGACCTACCCTATTTACAATAGCAAGACAAAGGGAAATGGTGATCAAACAAAAAAAAAAGTTCTAATTCATAATATAATTTATTGAAAAACAAAATAATTAATTAGTGTTACACATTTTTATTATTTAAGTAGGTGCTGTAAAAATATAGTTAACATATAAATCTTATCGACTAATCTTATTATACCATATTGCTATAGTGACCCCAAGGTAAAGTTGAAACTGAGCCTTCTATTAATTGCCTTTTATCATCATTCTTGCTTAACACCAATTTATTCCATTTCTGAGTAAACATTTTATGGTTTTTTGATTTAATAATACACATATTGTCTCGCAATTCCTCGCCATTATACAAGCATCTTTTATATTTCTTCATCTCGAGTTTTTTCGTCACACATTTTTTTACCCCTTTTGCTTTTTTTATAGACGCTGTCTCAGTGTTAATACAGTATAACTTAGCTCGTAATCCGACGAACTCTGATATAACTACACCACCCATTTCATCTTTGAAATAACCAGGAATTTTCATATTTGCTATCGGCATCTTGTAAATATTATTAGCCTCAAAATTACTTGTGTCAAAGTAAGGAAGCATTTCTTTCATATCATCATAAAAGTTAGCAGTATTGACTAAATACAAAAGACTATCGGTGTCAGTGTAACACAGGCGAATATTTTGTTGATACCTTGTTTTCATGACAGAGTAATGAAATTGGTACAAGTGCTTTTTAGCTAGCTCTAGTACAGTAAATCCGATAAAAATAGGCATATCTAAAATTAATCTAGATTGTCGCATTTGAATGGCTACAAGGTTTTCCGAGAAAATTGACAAACTTTTGAAATTGGGAGCGCTAATGTATTTTTCCGCACCGCATAGTTTGTTCGTTTTATTTGAAACATCTTTCCAAACATTAACCAACTTAACGTCTACTTGATTTCTTTTGTTTTGAATAGTTTTTCCATAGATGCTATTCACCTGTTTTTTAAAAAATTTTTTTTCAAAGTCGCACTTAGCATTTTGTCTTAATTCTGTATTTAATGTTATGTAAGGCTCCAAAAATTTTGATTGGTTGAAAGCTAAAATGCGATGAATTTTCAATAATTTTAAACCATTATTCAAACATTCTTTTAAATGCTCGTAATGTATGACATATTTATATTTATTATGCAAATTTGCTATCAGTTTACGACTTGTTTTACTTGGAGGTACACAATTCTCTGGCGCAAATGGTAAATCTGAATGATCATCATGTAATTTGGAGGGGTATTCAAGATCTACTTCTAGTATGTATCCCTGAGGATTGTCGCGACTGACACTTTCAACATTAAAATTTTCTATATCCTCATCTTTCAAAAACTCGAAACTATTTGTTGGAAGATTTTGTAACATAGCAAAACCGTATAAATTGACGCAATCTAAGTATATTAAATATGATCTTGTTTCATTGGCATTGTAATCTGACAAATATTTATTATTTGCCTTAGCATGTCGTAACGAGCACTGAGCAAGACCACCTCGAATGCCCTTTTCTATCATTTGGTACATTTCAACATCAGATATTAAATCCAACTGAATTTTTGTATACAGCAACATCGCGTCCCAGCTCAAAGCCGGACTTGAAACATAATAACACGGGTCTAAATTATAATAAGTTAAACTCATACATCTGAATTTTTCAAAAATATCACACAACAATAACACATCACATTTAAGGTATAAATCAGTATATTCACCCAAATTTTGTATATTAAATTCACTCCACACCGACTTTGCATGTTCGTAGTCATCGTCTGCAATATTTTCACCAGTTAGTTTACTGTAAAAATACTCTCGATCTGGCAGTTCAGTTTCGTTGTATCGATCCCACGAGTCTATGTAGTCATAGCAATAAATTCCTTTTTTGCGAAGTAATTCAAAGTGTAAAGGATTAGTATAAAATTGTTTGAGGTTTTTAAAGTCGTTAGGGTGTAATGTTTTAGCCAATTCTTCTAAACCAGAATTCAAAAAATTAAATGAGTCGACAAATTTCATTTGCGCTGGTTTTTGACCATCTATTGGTATAAATTTAGTAACTGATATGTATTTTTCTTTTGTTTTGGGAATTAAATTTATGCGGCCAATAGTATTCGATAGTTCCGTAATAAATAAATGACAATCATAACCGGAAAAATTATGAAACAGTATAGGTATAAACTCGCAGGATTTTGCGTTTAAATTACAAGAATTGTGGCTAGGGCCTCGATATTTACCGCTAAAATGGTCATGATCAGCTATGATAGGCTCGTCAATTTTAAAAGGATCTCCGCAAATGTGACAAGTCGTGGCATTTTTTAGCGCGTGATTTTCCTCATCAGATAAAGGTAACATTTCACAGTTAACTGATAATAACTGATGCAATTTCTGTACATCTTTGGAAATGGTTTCTACAAATTTCTGGGCACAATTAGGACCGCGATATGATACGTATTCATTTAGTTCTGGTTTAGATTGACAACATATATAGTAAGCAAAGCAAGTCGCTTCATGTACTTGTAGATTTTCAATGTGATTGGACTTACTTTTATCGGAATATTCTAGAAGCAAACTTTCGAAATCTCCATAAATTACGATAGGTATTCTTTGAGTCCTTTCAAAATGACTGAATGCCAGCGTACTGTTAGGTTCAGGTAAAATTGTTTTTACTCTAGCGCAATTATGGGAATAAAGTTTTTGTTCAGTATCAAAATAAATGAAGCACTCCTCACATAAATGAATTTTAGATGTATGTTTAGTCAATTGTCCGCGAACAAGCTTTTCAATACTTTTTATTAAACAGAAATGCGATTTTCCATTTTGTTCAATAAGTAACAAGTTAACGTGTGTCAACTTATGTTTCAATGTCTTATATAGAGGTCCCGTCACAGTTTTTTTTTTTTCCAAACCATAGACATTAATTGATATATCGGAATTATTTTTTTCAAAATTTTTTAAGTCTTCTAAGGTTGGTGGAAAAGACATGCCTTTAATATTGAGAACATTTCTAAAATGAGGATATGAAGAAACTCTACTTGGATTGCAACTTGCTGGATACATATGCGCAACGACACTCCATAAAAAACAATAATCGTCTTTGTTTTGTATGTTCAAACATGATTTAGTATTGCGAATTTTAGCCGGCAAACTGACATACGTACCCGCCCTTAAAGGGTTGTATTTATTTATATTTATTTCCAAATGACTAATTGAATCAATAGTCCAGCCTGATTCGGAAAGTTCGAACTCTGCGCACTTGGTTATAAGGTTATCCGCATAACTAGAATACAGCGACGAAATATCAGTATTCCGAAAAATTTGGGCGTACTGAGTATTAAACGACTTCATAGCCTTTTCATTATTTTTAGGCTGTGTGTATGAAACAAAGAGTTCAACATTTACTTTCAACGCGATATGTTTTTCTAGCGACATTTTAATTAGTTCAAATACTGACGTTGAAATATTATTTAAGAACTGTTCCGGAGCTAAATGCACATTATTTGCTGTTGACTGTACTCTATAACTTTTAATTCTATTTTTAAATGCAGTAGCTATGACTTGTACATTGTCAAACTTGGTGTTTATCAGACAGTTTGATTTATGAAGGTTGCTCTTTTTATGTGACGTAAAGTTAGAAACATGAACTTTGCACTCGTTACAAAACATGATTTCTTTTAATTACTCTTTTTTATTGGCAATATATGAAGGAAAAAAAAACTACTATTTATTGCGTATTTCTTACGGCGTTATTCAATTAATTAATTATTTCATAATTTCATTATTTCATCATTTCATTATTTCCTTATTTCCTTATTTCCTTATTTCCTTATTTCCTTATTTCCTTATTTCATTTATCGGGTTATATACTGTGAATAAAAACACGTGAAACGAATAATACAATTATTATAATTTTATAGTTAGGGTTACCTACAAAATGATTATATGTGAGAATAATATAGATACATACTAATAATGTCGCATACTAATAATGTCGAGTATAGTGGTTAGGTAAATTAGGAATCTTAATAGAGTTACTGAGGACTTGGATACATAATCGGTTGAATTTTAGCGAAGTCTTCTTTGCCGACCTGAATCAACTTCGAGACCGCTCTAAACAGCGGTGTATTGGCGTCGGCAGCCACCTTCAATGTGGTAAGAGCGTTTTTCCAGCGCTCTTCCGCCGGCAACCGTTCCGCTTCGCGGCTGTTATAAACGCGGAGTTCGATGAAGTATTCTCCTGTCTTGGTGGGATCCCTTTGAGTCGTAAATCCTGATGCTCCGCGTTGAGTCAAAAAACTTCTCAACGTCGCCGCCCGCACCGGCTTTTGGACCTTTTCAGGTTGTGTCTCGTCCTGTGAAAAAAAGAAAGAATTAAAATACATATATTTCTTCAGTAAATTTCAGCACACAAAAAAAATGTTGGCGCCTCTTTTTAACCGACTTCAAAAAAAGGAGGGGGTTCTCAGTTCGGTTGTATGTTTTTTTTTTTTTTTTTTTTTTTTTTTTTAATGTTTGTTACCTCATAACTCCGTCATTTATGAGTCGATTTGGAAAATTCTTTTTAGGTTCATGAATAGACATCTCAAGGTTGGTCCCATAAAATTTTGGTGAAGACCGAATGACGAGATCCATGAGGAATCGAAGGAATTCCTGAAATTTTATAGGCACTCATAATATTTTTCATGTATTTTCTAAAACTATTTAAGTATTTGCATATGGTAGTCATCATCTTCTCATGCTGAACTGATGATGGAAGGTACAACTCCTTAACAGTTAGGAGTTAGGAGATATTTCAAACGAGATGCATGCCTTCAAGACCTCCCTGATCACCCCGCCATAAGTATTTTATATGAATCACTAAAAAGCGAAAAAAAAAAATTTTTAACAAAAAAAAGAACCGACTTCAGTAAAACTAAAAAGCCGAAAATAACCCGTTCAAGTACAGATTACATTTGACTCACCCTTTGAAGTCGGTGCCAAACCTCACGTAAACTTTAATATATAAATATAATAACTGAGTGGTTTGGGATCGATTTCAAAGGGTGAGTCAAATGTAATCTGTACTTGAACGGGTTATTTTCGGCTTTTTAGTTTTACTGAAGTCGGTTCTTTTTTTTGTTAAATTTTTTTTTTCAGTATTTGATACCTGTGCTAATGCTAAGAAGCACTGCACTTCTAGTAGTCAATTATTTCCAATCAAGAACAAACAGAAAAATCCGTCAGTATAATCGAAAATATTGTGCGCCTACAATTGGTAGAAATTGGGATATGACACACATAAACAATAAGATATGCGTTTATTTCGCATGCGAAGTTAATCGCGTGAGATGCTAATATAAATTATTATTAGAGATGAGATAACTGAATGTAATTTAATTGGATATCCCGACAGACAAGAGCTAATAAAGAAAATTTACCAACAGTTGCGAAATAATAATTATGTAGCTAGAATGTTCATCATATACAGTCAAACATAGAACCTCCTTCTTTTTAAAACACTTCGGTCGACAATAGCCAACAAGGACGTCATCCATCTGATATCCAACCATAGTCTAGGAAATCGCGTAAAAAAATAAATTATAAATCTAGGTGAGCTAGGTACATACCTCAGAATCTAACACCTGCGCAGGACGTTTACGCTTCACTGGCTGCGGCTGAGTAAGCGCGATAACATCGTCTTCGGATTCCGAGCAGCTATCCGGCGCCGACGGCTCCTTCACTTGGGCGGCTGTCGTCGACTTGGCTTTTTTGGGCGCGCGTTTCTTCGCAGGCTTTTTCTCAGGCGCTTTCTTCGATGTCGACGGCGTTGATTGAACGGAGGACTCCTCAATCGCCCTCGAGGAATCGTCCAGCTCGTCCTCCCAAAATGGATTAAGCGACCAACCAGGCCTAGAAAAAAACGAAATTTGAAACACCGTAAACAAAAAAATACTATAAACTGACCGAGTATTTATTTAACAGATAGCGGCGTAATGTGAAACTACGAGTAAATCTCTGGGTAAGCCAGAACTGATTTTACTTTTTAAGAAAATTGGCAAAAAAATTCAAAATGGGCTTGCCAGCGATTAAGTATTATATAGGTACATACACTTACATGTTTCCTTGTTGTAGGCAAGTTCCGTGTAACTTTTGCTCGGCTGGAGCGAACGAAGAAGGCTTATTTTATTTTTATTAAAAATCACGAACTCTGAAGGGGACTGTGCAGTCGGAGTCCCGGTTTGCGAAAAATAATGTGCGCAAATCGGCGGCTGTCCTTTTTATTACACGATATTATTAAGTCGCGATTACAATGGTAAGTAAGATAATCTTAGATGACAGCACAATTAAAACAAGAAAACAGCTAAACAACTTTAGTCCTTATGCAAGTAATCAATACCTAAATACTTCGACTGTTCTTAGTTATGACTTCATCATAAACACACCTTTACGTTCCATAAAAGAAATGCGTTAGGTGCAAAAGCGCCTTGTAACATGAAAATCGATACGCAAATCTTAAAAGGAAGCAGCATGTACTCTCCACCGACTCATGCGCTGTTATTTAGACTACTGGGCCGAAAAACACATATAATTATTTTATTTGACAATTTGATTTGTTGGGATACCTTATAGATTTGTAATAATGAGCAAATGTTCGTTGCATATTGGAAAGTTGTGTAATTATAAGGGTTATCCAGACCTATGGGCATATGTTTTAACCCTTAAATGCATGAATTAAAAAAACACAACATTATAAAATATTATGTTATTTCAAATAAATGTTTCTAGTTTTCAACCAGTAATTCATTTTTATTTATGTAAGCTGCATCTTACACCATGCATTTAAGGGTTAATAATTCAAGAACGAGGCGAACTTGCGCGCGAAGGGTTTCGTTATCACAGAGCAATACTTTTGAATAAAGCATTTCTGGTATGCGGATCCCGCCTAAGTATTTTTTTTATTTAATACATTTTTTTTAAGCAATAATATACAGGCGAAGTATGTACTGCCTGTGATAGACAAACTGGCGGACGGTGGTGCTATATTAATAGGACTCCATTTGTCACCCTTTGGGCGCGGAAACCCAAAAACTGAGATGACTTCAAGATTTACTTGACTCGAATATTGCCATTGGAGCTCAGATTTTCTATACTTGAATAATCATGCTAACTAGCTAACATGAACTCTCATTCTGAAAATTATCCATAATCGGTAATAACGATTTACGAGTGAAACTACACCGAAAAAAAAGTCGCATTATTTTCTTTTGATATCGTTTCATATATAACGAAGCTAAAAAGTCTTCAATAGAGATTTTTTAGTTTTCTTCAACACACGCATCGTTTAGATCGAGAGTATAATTCGGATGAAGTATATAAAATCTCTATTGAAGAGTTTATTGGTTTTGTTATGTAATATTTTCTTGGATCAGACATCTTTTTTTTCTTCAGTGTAATTTCAGAATTTCAGTTAGTACAGACGACTTTTATTTAATAAACAAGTGTCGGCGGTCGGAGCCCGGCGCATTGGCCGCAGCCATCGGGGCCTCGTATAGAGGCTTGGTTTGCGCTCTATGTGAAGGAACTGCCTGCCGCCTGTGGCCTGCGCATGTATTGTATACAACTATTCCCCCGCATTACGCCTGCTTGCCAACGTCTTATGCTTGTAACGCTCAAGAAGCTTGTCATGCGACAGGGGATTGCGAGCAAATCTGTAGTTTGGGGGCTTTCAGATTCCGTTTCTAAATTAAATCGAGAAAAATAATGTAAAGCGGCAAAATTATTCAAAATACCTAGTACAATAATTTTCGTTTCATAGTCCAGTTAAATTCACGTCTTGTAATTCGAAAGTTGACACATCTCTGTAACAACATTGATATAAATATCACTATTGACTCGTTTGGCGCATAATAACAACGTTCTAAAATGGTTTGATACGGTCGGGTTCCTATGCGATCTGAAACATGAATCATAGATACAGCCGGTAACGCTGTCGCGCCGCCACAAAAGTAATTGTATGCGCTGCATCAACAAGAGATCGGCTAGCAATCGAGTAAAGTATGAGTACTTACAACCTGCCGTGTCAAATTCGGCACGCTGTTGTCGCTACAGGTAATTGTATGGGCTGAATCAACGAGATCGCGAAGCGATCGAGTTGATTCAGCCCATACAATTACTACCTACTCGTAACTTAGAACATGACGGAGGCTCGGGACATTATAAAAGCTTTATTCAAATAAATGCACACATATCCCGGTGTCTTAGCTTCACTTCGAGTTATGAATTTTGAAGTGAACTTTATTTGGTACAGTAAAAGCTGACATCGCTTGATTTGAGTGCTTGAGTTTTCGGTTTGATTTGATAAAGTGGAGTTATGATAAAATAAAAAGTATTTCCCAGTAATATTAGAAAAGCAAAAGTCTGTGTATGTTTTGTTACTTCTTCACGCTAAAACGGCTGGACGGATATGCATCAGGGAAATGCAGATTGCAGATTATACCCTAACTTAACAAATAGCCTACTTTTAATCCTGAAAAAAAAGAGCATTGTTCCCGTAGGATGATGTATAATATATAGGCACGCGAGTGAAGCCGCAGGTTAATGCTAGTTTTTTATAAATCCCTAAATCAGATTAATTTGTCGCCGCGTTAAATACATGCCATAAATTAATAAACTTTAGTCACGAAAAAAATAGGATCATCGATGTCTACTCGGGTACCTACTAAATAAGCATCATCTACTTCTATTTTGTTTGTATAATATAACAGATGAGAGATACACAACACGAAACAAAAAAGAGGTAGGTATTCTGTGGTATAGGTACCTATAGGTACCAAACCAAATTTTAACTCAACCAGTCCTCGGAAGGTGGATCAAATCTTCCTTGAAATATTTTTGAACAAACAATTTGTAAAGTTTATTCTATTCTATGTAAAGTTAAATAACAAGTTTGAATAAAAAACGTGGTAATACCTCCCCTTTATATTTTTATTTTATGTCATAATTAAGTACAAACAAAATGACGTTTCTTATAATGGCATCGTAAAACCAATTTGGTTTGTCTCGATCCTAAATTCCGCTACAATATTATATATACTTAAAATAATTTCTTAAACACATTTTTAAGTAAACAGAACTGCGCTGAGCGTTTTCAGCCGGCGCGCCGCAATAACCGGTCCGCGCGCACTGCACAGGATGCTCCATAAGCGATGCAATAATATTAATATAGATTGACTAATAAAATAGTTCTAACATTTCCTTTTTGCTATGTTTGTTGGTGTTATTTTGTCTTTGCATTAAATCTGGTATTATGTATTCTGATGTTCTTCGTCCGTAATAGTATGAAATTTAGGTTTTTATAGTTCAATGTTTTATACACTCGCCGTGTAAGAATTTGAATTTGATTATGAAGTATTGTACTATAATTTTTAGTACGAATTGTTTTTTTTGAAAAACTTACTTATTTTTTTTTATCACAGATTGGACTAAGACATATAGGGTTAAAACTCTTCCAGATAGTCCCCTGTATCACCTCTTAAAGTTCGTACATCGTTATTCCAAACACCCTGCAGAGAGTTAACTTGTATGGGGCTGAAGCAGACACACACACGCACACGCACACAGCTGCGACACTGGTACACACACACACGCACGCACGCAGCTGCGACACTCGTACACACACACACACACACACACACACACACACACACACACACACACACACACACACACACACACACACACACACACACACACACCACACACACACACACGCACGCACGCACGCACGCACGCGCGCACACACACACACACACACACACACACACACACACACACACACCATCATCATTATTCTAATTTGAATCATGATGACGCAATAGGCTGGGTACAATTTTTGGAAGACAAACATCCTTCCATTTGTTTCTGTGATAGCGATATTGGTAATGAAATTCGAATGAGATAAGGTATGCTACTGCTTCCTGTTTTCGCTCAGTTCTCTTCAATACCAGAAAGGATAGAGCGCGAATATGTTATTTGTAATCGTGACGATAGTAGCGTTGTGCACAATCGGCGATGCTCGAAAGTATAGTAAGTTATATACTCAGATATATATTGTTTCCAAGGCTATATTGATGTCCCACTGCGGGCAAAAGCCTGTCCTTTCGACTTCGACAACTACCTATTAGGTGCCATTTCAGGCCAATCGTGTAGGACGCGTCCGGGTCATACCGCCATCTACGTTGCGGCCTGCCGCGCCGCCGCCACCCTCATGTAGCACCCAACTAGCACACTGGCTGCATCTGTAGAAGCGCTTATACAGCGTTTAAAACTGTCATTTAGGCTTTTTAAGCGCCGTATAAGCACCCACGAAGCCTGTGTCCTGCTTCGGCACCCACTTCGTAACTTGACTAGATATCTGGGTGCACGCGGGACACGTGGCCTGCCCAGTCCCACTTGTACCTGGCGGTGTTTTCTCCAACGTTAGCAATACGCGTTTTGAAGCGCAGCGCGGCGTTTCGGACTCGACCCGTCCTTTTCACACCCAGAATGCTGCGCTCCATCGCCCGTTGGCAAACCTTCAGTTTGCACTTTAGAGTATTTAACCACGAGGAAATTAAATTGAATCCACTCTGATCAAAACATGGAGACAGATTGAAATTGACAGAGATAGAAGGAGACTGATGAAAACAGATAGAAAATGCGTGTGTTGTTTTGCCTGTCATGTGTCACATGGACGTGGTACCGCAGGGTCCGATGGCTGCGCGGCGCCGGCGCAGACGCTGCGGGGGGCGGTGTGCGGCGCGCGCCGGCGCAGCTACAGCGGCGCCCCCTACGCCAGCTTCCGCGGGGTGCCCTACGCGCGGCAACCGCTAGGCCCGCTGCGGTTTGTGGTGCGTGCGCTCACTTTTATGCATTTCTAACTTTCCTACAACTAACAGGAAACATTTCTAAAGAGCCCAAACTGAATAGGTTTACGTTATGTTATTCCAGAGTTCCTATGATTTTGGCATTGGATTAGCGTATCTTATAAATCACCAAATAGCACGAGGCGAGGAGACCTTCGCTTAAGTAGTGCGATACAATAAGTACAATATACAATACAATACAACAATTCTTTATTGCACACCAACAAGAAAAATGTTACAAATGAAACCTTAATTTATAAATGGTAGACAATAGGCGGTCTTATCGCTAAAGAGCGATCTCTTCCAGACAACCTTTGGTTAGAAGAATGAGCAAAAAATAAACAATGAAAGAGTAGGTAAGTACCAACGTTTTTATTGACGGAGCGAGCGAAGTGTCTCTATTTCAGCTTCGCCAACATTTCTATCGTATGTCCGGATGGTTGGATCGCATTTGTCAACCGATTCTCTTGAAATAAGGAGTAGGTTTGATAAGTATACTTATATATATTTTTTTATAGACTCAGATTTTCGAAATTTGTCGAAATGGCGATTTTTACTCGCGAAGTGTATAGCTCCTATAGTCAGCTACTATAGTTTATTCAGCATGTACGTATGTTTACTAGCCCTGTGTGTTATTAATTAGACAAAATCCCGCAGGCACCGCAACCGTTGAAATCTTGGACCGGCTTCTTGAACGCCACAACCGAAGGTCCCGTGTGCCCGCAGCGCGACTTCATATTCGGCCCCATGATGCGCCCTCGAAGCATGGGGGAGGACTGTCTGCGACTCAACATCCACGTCCCTAGTCCGGCGATGCCAGAGTTCCGCTCAAAGTGTTCTAGTTGTGAGTGCCTGCCGGTGCTGGTGTACGTGCATGGAGGAGGGTTTGGGATCGGATCAGGCGACAGCGACATGTATGGACCGGAGTACATGGTCGACAAGAACGTTGTTGTCGTCACTTTCAATTACAGGTATGATAATTTACACTAACATGCTCCAAAATCTGGTCATTGATGGTCTATATTAAATCCAGTACTCAAAACTGTGTATCGTACATTTGAAAACTGACCATCAAAAAGGCTAGCCTTGCTATACTAACGGTAAAAAGTCGTATTCCATCAAAAGCAAAAATTGTTAAAAAATTACAAGTTCTTCAACGGTTTCACTAATAAAACAGAATAAATAATGTGAACTGACAGATTTTATCTTGGCAACAAATATTTTAACATCAAAAAAAATTTTGGGACCCCAAACCAGGATAACCTTAAAATCATATGAAACACCAAAAAAAAATTACTTACTTGCACCAAAATAAGCCTAAAATTACAATGCTTCTACCTATTTTAGTCATGATGACTGAATAGACATTTATGTGAATGTGAGATTTATTTGCTCGCTAAGATTTGGTGACATTTAATAAATATTTTGGGTTTTCAAGTTTATTTTTTTAGGTATAAGATGATTGTACAACGTGTCCCAAAATTCAACGATAAGCGGACACCAGAGGATGGATCTGGTCATGATTATTCGAGAAGAAAAATATATATATCTCAATCCCTTTAAAAACTATTAAAAAAAAATGAAATTCGTCGAAAATCGATACCCCTAATGGTATTTTTGACGACCATGTCTACAATTTTAGGAATATTTCAGATATTTCTTTTGTATCGGCAACCTAAGTAAGTAACACTGCTATCCACCACAGCCCTTAAAAATATCAGAATACATGTAGTTTTAACACAAAAATAAAAATCAAAATTATTTTTACCCCAAAAATTTTGAAAGATTTTTTCTTTTAGTCCACTTTCACTCATCATGGTGCATAAAAAAAGTATTGACACTACTATGGCATGTGTTTTAAAAAGTTGACGCAACTAAACCAAGATTCCAAAATGGTAGGATACTCTAGTTATTATTATTATTAATTATTATTATTAAGAGCCTATATTGTCCCACTGCTGGGCAAAGGCCTCCCTCATTCTTCCATGCGTCCCTGTCCCGAGCAATCTCCCACCAGTCTCGGTGAAAGGCGTCAAGTTCGTCTCGCCATCTCCTTCGAGGTCTACCACGACGCCGGATGCTGTTTTGTGGGACCCACTCGGTGGTAACTTTAGCCCACAGGTCGTCCGGCATGCGAGATACGTGTCCGGCCCAGTCCCATTTAAGCTTTGCGGCCGCTTGGGCTACATCAGCCACCAGCGTTTTGGAACGCAGTACTGTGTTCTTGATTCTGTCAGTTAGTTTTACGCCCAGAATACTGCGTTCCATGGCTCTTTGACAAACCTTGAGAGTGGACTTCTGAACTTTTGTCAAAGACCAAGTCTGTGCTCCGTAGGTCAGGATTGGAAGAACGGATGTCCATGAGTTTCCGTTTTAACGATATTGGAAGGTTTCCCTTCATATGATCCTTCATAGACCAATAGCTCTAGTAAAACAAGACATTTTTTACTGGTGATAGTAATCAGTTTTACGTGCTACCACTACCCGTCCCGAACTCAGAGTACTGCTGCAGAGACACGCTGCGGCACCCTCTGGGTGGAAGGGCTAGCCTCCAGGAGCGGGTCACCGGCCCTCTGCCTATCCGCATCCCATCATCGGCCACTCCAAAGTGGACTAAGACAAAGACAGCAAACTAACCTATGCCCACTCAAAGTATTTGTTATTATTTGTTTGAAGCAGGTCGTTGAGTACTATACTCGCCGAAATACACATATATATGCGTTTTCTAGATCTTTCCAAAGCTTTTGATCTGGTTAACTATGATAAGCTTTGGAATAAGCTTGAAGAAATTAAATTTCCTAAGGAGCTCACACGCATATTTAGGTGTTGATATGCCGATGATGTCCTATCTGAGGAGTATGGTTTGGAGTGGGGGTGTTTGCGATGGATTCAGCAAAACAAATAGAAGTAGTTTACACGTTTAATGCAGTGATGAGCTGATTACAATATTTTATAATTTTGATATAAAGTAGCGTGCGCTTTGTGTCTTGCTCTCAGTTCGACTGACGCGGGGGTGAAGCAATACACGGCGGGGCGCGGTGGAGGCGGCGGCGGCGGCGGGGAAGGCCAGCCGCCGTGACGTCATCGTGCTTGCTTGTGCGCGTACATACTGCCCCCGTTGAAAGACGTTTTCAATGTGTTTTTGATTGCCGGGTTCAACTTTCATCCCTCCTTAGACATCTGGCGAAGTTGGTAGAAGGCATATTCTGTTGAAGGCTCTTCTCATAGTTTCCTTTGAAGTGGTTATGTCCGCTACTCTGTTTACTCCATCTGGACCAGGGTATAATCGAGTAATGCGCCCAAGGCGCCATCGTAGAGGAGGTAAATGATCTTCCTTCAGGACAACCATATCGCCAACTGCTAGGTCACGCTGCCGAGTTCGCCATTTCGTTCGTTGCTGGAGCTCGGCGATGAACTCCCTGCTCCAACGGTCCCAAAAGAGTTGTCTTAGCTGCTCAATGGTTTCGTATCTGTTTCGCCTGTTAGTAGTGACGGGCAGACATGGTACCGCCATCAGAGGTCGCCCTATCAAAAAATGTCCTGGAGTCAGTGGATATAAATCAGTAGGATCTGACGATAGAGGAGATAGCGGACGGGAATTAAGGATAGCCTCTATTTGGGTAAAAAGCGTCGCTAGTTCCTCGAACGTCAGAGAAGCATTGCTTGCTACACGTTTTAAATGGCTCTTCGCAGACTTAATGCCGGCCTCCCATATACCTCCAAAATGAAGTGCATATGCGGGACTAAATACAAACTTAATTTTTTCAGCGCTTGCGTAATCGGACATGGACTGACGGCTGGCTTTAATAACCCTACCTAACTCATTCTTTGCACCCACAAAGTTAGTACCGTTATCGCAGTAAATTATTTGAGGTCGACCTCGTCGAGACACAAACCTGCGTAGGCAAAGAAGAAATGCATCGGTAGACATTGAGCTCACCGTCTCTAAGTGCAGAGCTTTTGTTTGAAGGCAGACAAACAACGCAAGGAAACATTTGGTTATATTACTACCTCGACCCTTTCTACTAGCTATTAAGAAGGGTCCAGCAAAATCGACACCACAAGTATCAAAAGCAAAGCTCGAAGATACCCTTACAGATGGTAAAGTACCCATTATTGGTTTTATTACTTGTCCACGCATACGTGTACAAATAACAAACTTTTTTGTAACGCTGCGAGCTAAGTTTCTGCCCCCGATAGGCCAAAACTCCTCGCGTACTGCGGCTAATAATAATTGTGGACCTGCATGAAGTAATCGAACATGTTCATAACTCAAGTGATGTTTGCCGTCTAATAAAATAGGATGTTTTTTACCAAATTCAAAATTCGAGTTTTGCAACCTACCACCTACTCGAAGGATTCCTAAAGTGTCTATAAATGGATCCAAAGGCAGTAAGTTAGACTTATGGTGCAACCTTTTATTCTTTATAATCCCATAAATGTCATTAGTGAATGATTCTAACTGAGACTGCTTGACTAGCAACATTAAAGAATTTTCCAGTTCCTCAGATTCAATAGCACCAGTGTTTACAGCGTTTTTACGACATTTATTTATAAATCTTAGTACGTAAGCTACAATTCTTTTTAATTTATCATAACGAGAATATTTTTCAAATTCTACTAGTGAACCGTTACTTATTTCCGTGTCAACTTCCGTACATGCAAATACTTTTAACTCTGGCAAATTGCTTTTGGGCAAGGGCCCTTGATTGGGCCATTCAGATTCTTCCTTCAGTAAGAAGGAAGGACCTCGCCACCACAGGGTAGAATCCTGAAGTTGCTGCGGGTCGACTCCCCTGGACGCCAAATCAGCAGGATTCTGATCTGTCGGTACGTGCAACCACGCGAAACCCTTAGTAAGATCGTTTATTTCATTCACTCTGTTTAAAACAAAGGTTTTTAAATTTCGCGACTGAGTTTTTAACCAACCTAGCACAATCGTAGAATCCGTCCACATAGTTTTACTACGAATATTACAAGGGAGCGATCCTATGACCTTGGTGCACAATCGTGCTCCTAGCAGCGCACCACACAACTCCAGGCGCGGTATTGTCAAAGCCTTTAATGGTGCAACACGTGCTTTGGCGCATAATAGTTGTACGTTAACCTGTCCCTCTCTATTTACGGCCCGTAAGTACACTGTAGATCCATATGCGTGCTGAGATGCGTCCACAAAGTAGTGCAAATCAATTTCACAATCAGTAAAATTTAACACATACCTCGGTATGACTATCGACGACAACTGAGATAAATTTTCAATGAAAACAGTCCATTGATGAGCCTTGCAATCTCATCAAAAATCTTGCACGTCATGGACGTAACTGTCCTTTTAGTAATTGTATCCTCAACCGGTATATCAGTAGAAAAGAAAAGCGTGTCAGATTTGGGTGACCAGTTGAGTCCTAGGACGCTAGATTGCTTGTTCCAATCACGAACCTCGCCTACATCAGTTTCATTTTCAAATAACTCAGGACAATTTGTGCGAAATTTGCGCAAAGGAAAACATGCAGACTCTAAAGTTTCAGTGACACCGTTATATATTTTCCTAAGCTCATCCACATTATTAGAACCTGTATTGAGGTCGTCCATGTAGAAACCCCGTCGAATTACATTAGCAATAGTTTCGTCTTTACATTCCTGAGCCAATTGCAACTTGGAAATTGAAGACCGGGAAGTATTTTTTTAAAACATGGCGTCTGTGTTCATGAACGGGCTAAACAGCTGAATTATGTTTTAATGAGTGGTGTATTTTTTATTTCATGTCATATTTGTGTTTGAGAATAGCACTATACATGCCTTAGCCGTGAAAAGGGCTTGCCGGCTTCGTATCACTATCCAGCCTCCCTACGGTCGGCCGTCTATGCGTCTGCAGTAATGTACTATTATTGCATTATCATGTTGTACAATAAGAAGGTTACATTAATAAGATTAAGTCGATAACATGAACCCTAACATGTACCTAAACATAAATCATAGACATCGGTTACTAGAACGACGCTCTGTTTGGCGTCATTTTGACCGGTTGGTTTTTCAGGTTGGGCCCATTCGGGTTTCTGTGGCTGAACTCCACGAGCGTCCCGGGCAACGCGGGGCTCCGCGACATGGTGGCGGCGCTGCGGTGGGTGCGCGACAACGCCCGGGCCTTCGGCGGAGACCCTGGCAGCGTGACGGTCATGGGGCAGAGCGCGGGCGGGGCCGCCGTGCACATTCTGTCCTTGTCTAAAGCGGCGCGGGGACTTTTTTCGAAGTAAGATGTTCGTTCAACACAGGGTTACCCATCTGAAACACTAAAAATGCAAGTATGATGTTCGTTTCGACAAACACTATTCAACGAATATCGCTTAAAAAATGTTTCGTTTGTCCGAAAATTCATTTGGAATTTTTGCGATTAGGCAATAATTGTTTCGGTTTTTTAATCATTTGAGAAATCTGGGGGCTCGGTAGTGCCAAGTCCAAGACGAGCCAACCGAAGCACAATCGCAAACGAAATGGCCAAGCCACATATTTTCACTAAGATGTAGAGTTTGTGAAGTTCTGGCTACTTGGAGTCTATTGTTATGCCTAGCTAACTAGCTAGGTCTATTATGACAAATTTTTCCTTATGCTTTGTGTGTCGATCTTTGCATTGTTTTATTTGAAAGGTTTTTACACCTTAGCGACCTCTATGTGAATACGTTAATATTCACATCTTACCGCACCACTTTACAGCGGTGAACGAGCAAGCGAGAGAGGGCGCTGTTAGTCTTATAAATTTATGAAACATGTAATGTCTAATTTTTTTAATGTGGGTACTTACACCACAATTTGTATTTAAACCATTAATACAAAGATCAAAGCTTAAAGAAAAATTGAAAAAGGAGCTACCTGGTGGAAGAGTCCGGGAATCAAACCCGGTATAACTCGTCTGGATTGCCGGTCCAGCGCGTTAACCATTTCGCTACCCTAGCTCCTACCTGACGAATTTTTCCTTATGCTTTGTGTGTCTATCTTTGCATTGTTTTAGTTTTTACACCTTAGCGACCTCTATATGAAGACGTTAATATTCACATCTTAACGCACCACTTTACAGCGGTGAACGAGCAAGCGAGAGACCAGATCCAGAGGAACCGGGTTCGATTCCCGGTCTCTTCCACCAGGTAGCTCCTTTTTCAATGTTTCTTTAAGCTTTGATCTTAATGCTATGAGGTCTACCAGTCAACCTTCGGGCAAAGCAGATGAATTTCGTACATTTTTTGAAAATCATACGTTCATTAACTTGCTACCTACGTCAATAATAGGGTCTAAATCCTTATTAAGGTACACCATTCTGAACTAAATCGGTAAAAAAAAACTATATACTTATCGAACGTACTCACAAAATTTCATATGGATGAGAACACTATAACATCCGGGCATAAGAAACCATTTTTGGCCAAGCTGACACGGAGACGACACGCTTCGCTCGCTCGGTCAGTTACTAAATCGTTCAAAATTCCATTTTTAGGGTTCCGTACCTCAAAAGGAAAAAACGGAACCCTTATAGGATCACTTTGTTGTCCGTCTGTCCGTCCGTCTGTCAAGACCCTTTTTCTCAGGAACGCGTGGACGTATGAAGCTGAAATTTATATCAATTACTCAGGTCTACTGTCCCTTGAAGCTGTGAAAAAATCAAACTTCTAAGCCAACGCAATCAAAAGATACAGCCGTTTATGCCGCAAATTTTCGACACTTGCAAGGGAATCAAAACCTACAGGGTGCTTCCCGTGAACTCAGAATCTTGAAATTTGGTACGAAGCAACGTCTTATAGCATAGATAAAGGAATAATTACGAAAACCATAATTTTTTTTTTTTATACCTAACTTTGCACCTAATTTGCATATTTTCGACACTTGCAAGGGAATCAAAACCTACAGGGTGCTTCCCGTGAACTCAGAATCTTGAAATTTGGTACGAAGCAACGTCTTATAGCATAGATAAAGGAATAATTACGAAAACCATAAAAAAAAATTTTAATACCTAACTTTGCACCTAATTTATATGGGGCGCTATACATACCAGGTGCAAACTTAACTTAACCACTTAGGGATGGAAAGTGTTTGTACGGAACCCTCGGTGCGCGAGTCCGACTCGCACTTGGCCGGTTTTTTTTAACGAATACTTATCACATTACAGAGTAATCATGATGAGCGGCACTTCCATCTCTGGCTTCCTCTCCACCTCGGCGGAGTACGCGGAGTTCGTCAAGAGTTCCTTCCTGAAGGAATTAAATATCAACAGCACAGACGCAGACGAAATCCATAGAATACTCAACGAGCTACCATACGAAACCATCCTGGAAGCGAACACTAAAGTCCGGGAATCTGTAGGACTTGGTAGTTTCGGCCCTGTAGTGGAATCAGAATTTAACGGAGTGACGAGAATTATTGATGAGGATCCAGATGTGTCAGTAGCTAATAGAAGAGGAAGCGAGTACCCGCTACTAATAGGATTCACAAACGTAGAGTGTGCGAGTTTAAGGCATAGGTTTGAAAATATTGATGTTATAAACAAGATTAATGAGACCGCAACTGGGATCCTACCGTTAAAACTCCTTTTCTCACTCTCCGATGAAGAGAAGAAGACAGCTGCCAAACAGATGTTTGACAGATACTTCAATAGAACACCAACGCTTGACCAATACATCGTATCTTGCTCTGAATCCACGTTTATTTATCCTGCAATAAAATTAGCAGAAATCAGAGCAGCCACAAACACTGCCCCCGTGTTCCTATACCAGTTCTCTTACAGCAGTGACGTCACTGCGCTTAAACAAGCGTTCAAACTGCATTACAAAGGTGCTGGTCATCTGGAAGACGTTTCATATGTGCTGCGAGTGAACTCGATTCTTCAGAATACCAGGTTGAATAAAAATGACGAGGCGGTTAAGGACTTTATGATAAATGCCGTCGGTAACTTCGTCCGTTGTAGGTAAGGCCCTTAAAACGTTTGAAAGTGGATAAGCTAGAGTAAGTAGAATAAGAACAGATTGTTTGAAAGCTTGGTAGTTGTACAATGATATAGTTAAGTAATTCGTAGTGACCGATCGAAACACGTTTTTCTGCCGAAACCCAAACCGAAACCGAAGGTTCGGTTCTGATTACAGTTTCGGCCGAAACCGAAACCGAAACCGAACCTTTTATAAACGTGATTAAAACGTTGTATAAAATGTCAGCGGGTCGTTCTTTCTAGATCTAATACGAATACAATGAAACATGTCGCTGGTATAATTGACCGATGGAGCAAAGCGTTTCAGTTTCAGCTTGGCCCTAAATTCTTTCGTATCGTATGTGCGGACGATTGGATGCTTTTTAGGGTGTTCTCACCTGGAGGTCGTATTTCTTAACCGATTCTCATGAAGTTTTGTGAGTAGGTTTTATAAGAATGTACTTAGATTCTTTTTGTCGATTAGAGAAATTTCAAGAAAGTGAAGATGTATATAGAGTGGAGTGGGGGTGCAAAAGGTAAAAAAGTACGAATTTCAGCAATTACACAACAAACTCACGTTTCACTTTTGTTCAATTGATATTTTAACATTGACTCTTGGTCTTGATTCAAATTAAATTACCCAAAAAATAATAATGTAGCATTAACAGCTGTAATGCTGTACTGAGGCAGCGATCATTTAATTGTAGATGGTATGAAATAAACAAGTTTAAAAACATAGCAACAAAATAATTTATTGAGTTTAAATTATTATAATTGCAATCAGGTGGTCTCGTAACGCTAACTCAAACGTACTAATTTTATTACATACACGCAACAATGACGAATTCTAAAGTCATTTCATGAAATAAGTAAACCTCCTCACTTTTATCCTAAAAAACCAATATCACCGTCAATTTGTTTATAAATTTAAGAAAAGCGTTAAGAATTACAATATGAGATGTCAAATACATAACAAGAATAAAATTAAGTAGTGATGATTTTACCCCTCCTATCTCCGCTATTTTGAAAATTTTAAAATACTATACAGGGCGTCCCAAGACTATGGGACATCAAGGGAAAGTACCTTAAATATCGTAGATAGGATATTTTGCTGTAAGAAGACTTTGTGTTATTTCTAAAAGTTAGCAATTCTCTATTTAAAGATTTTCTTAGAATTACTTGCTTCGTCTGGGAGTCGAACCGACTTAAATGTGAAAAAAAACCCCTATTTTTATGCTGTCAATGTCAATCGAAAAAATTGACATAAAATAATAATTCTTCCTAAGTAACATAGTATCTTAAAAGAAAGGAACAACGTAAAATGTTTGAGTCAAATTTCAAGAAACCTATTTTTTGCCGACGACGAACTATTAAGCAAGTACTTAATTCTTAGAAAATCTTTAAATGCAGAATTACTAACGTTTAAAAATAACATAAAGTCTTCTTTCAGCAAAATATCCTATCTACGATATGTAAGGTACTTTCTAGTGACCGACCGAAACATGATTTTTTGCCGAAACCGAAACCGAAACAGAAGGTTCGGCTTTGATTATAGTTTCGGCAAAAGTCCGGGCATAACGGAAATGCTTTGCTCGCTCAATCAATTACTTAACATTATTCGGGGGACAAACACAAACGTCACCTCACTGAGCAAAGTGATTCAGCGGCCGGCAGAGTCAGACGAGTGACGCCATATTGCCAACCGTGCCGACTGGCGAGTGCACCCGACGTTAACCGAACGCGACCCGAAAGTACGACGTTGGAAGTTTCGGCGCGGCCGAAAGGTTCGGCTGTTTTTAGGCCGAAACCGAACCTTTGGCCGAAACCGAAACCGAAACCGAAACTTCGGTCGAATTCGTCAGTGAGTATTGTTAAGATCTTGGATCTCAAAGTGCCTGTCATCAACTAAACGTTTCAGAATCTCATCCCATTTTTCGTCGGAGTCACTGCTTAATTACTCATGTATGTACATTTTTCAGCAACCCCACGTGTTCGGTGTGCAGCGGCTCGTGGCCGCCGGCGGCGCGCCCGCTGCTGTACGAGGACATCGACGGAGCCGCCTACAGCGCCACTCCGCTCACGGCTAGCCAACATGACATGATGCGACTCTACGATCGCTTCTATCCACTCTGAGTGCTGTATATTTGTGCCTGAATAAAAAGAGTACACAATAGTTGAAGGCATTTTGATACAATACGACCGCAAAAAAATACAGCCGCATTGAGAACCTCCTCCTTTATTGAAATCGGCTGAAAATATATACTTAATACATAGTGAATCATTGTATTGTGGCCTACAACGTGTTAAGTTACGTTGCGGCGTCATGAGATTGAAAAGTAAGGTAGTTATATTTTGATTTTCGTTCTTGCTAGACTGACGAAAATATGTTTTTTATTGATTTATTTTCACGACAAACAAGAAACTTCGAGAAAAACTGTTGCATAAATCAGCACACCACCAAAGAGTACGAACTAAATAGAGAGAGAGCATGCAGCGTGCCTTAGTGACTAGAGTTTAATTAAGACGTTCTGAGATGAAATTTTGGCTAGGGCTATAAGGTATAGTTACTTGATGAATGATCCCACAATCAGCTATACCCCGCGCGGCGAACGATGATTCCTATGACACTTGTCATCTCAGTTTATTTTATAACCTTGCGACGCCCGTAGAGGCGCGCAACGACCTGACCCGCAACTCGCACCGCGGGGCGTCAACGGGCGCCGCGCGCGCGGGGTGCAGCCAGCCGCCGGAGCGCGTCATCGCCGCCCGCGCACCGACGGAATAAAAGCCGCGGCTCAACAGGCTTTATTTTTTTTACAGGTTTTATCCGGTGCTTATCCAAGCGGAGTAGCACGCCTGGCACCAGCAGTGCAAAGGGTCCTTCGGACCCGCAAGCTTACCATGGAAAAAAAAAAAAAAAGCCGGCGAGCATTCGGAGGTTAGCGTCAGTGCCGTACGGAGCTCTAAGGGGTTTCCGAATAGCAAGACTCTGATCTCTGAATGTCCCTGAGGTAGGAGCGGTGCGCTGTCTCAGCATCTTGAACTCCTCAGGACTCCGGGCCACGTCTGAGTGCGGTACGTGCCTGTATCATAACAGCACCGGACGGGCACCTTAGGGCAAGTCTAGGCGCGGTGCGTTCAGCATCGCACTGACTTGAATCCAGGGTTCTAGTATCTTGGAAGCGGTACGTCTCCGTATCGCGCCAGTTACTAAAGCTCACCCGCTACCGTTACCGCGAATCCGAAATCCTACGGGAACCGCCGTTAGTATATTTAAAAGGCCCGCGAGCCTATAAGCCAGTCGCGAGTGATCATTAGGTTTAGGTTTTAATTGTAAATAAATAGTATTTATTAAGGTACTCCGTTTGTATTACTTACTCACCTCTAACTAAAGCCCTATGTTTGAAAGTCCCACCCTGAAAGCTAGCTAGGAAACCCTCTGCGGTCTAGACTTGTCTAGGTCGTCGCGGGATATATGGTGTGGTCTAAACCATCACATCACAACCTACATATATAATCGGAAAAATGTACTGAGATGACAGGTGTCATAGGAATCATCGTTCGCCGCGCGGGGTATAACTACCTGTCAAACTTATTATTACAGTATTCAGTTCACAAACATAAAATCTTATAAACAGCCTGTTTCTCAATTAAATTTTTAAAACTAATTAGTTTGCTCATGACTTCACTTTTGTACTTTATTAAATAACCATAAGTTTTGCGACTAAAATCATTTGTGAAGGTCACTAAATAACGTGAACCACCCCAGGAACTTTATTATATAGGACCACAAACATCAGAATGTATTAATTCAAGTAAATTTTGGGCTCTCCTAGCTTCACCCTTAGAAAAACTTTTAACATTCCTAAGTTCACAATTGTCATGATTTGTAGGATTTAAACTGGAAACCTAGTGAATATTTTATGAACGCAGCTATATTTTGAAAATATTAACCGGTAACACAGGTGTTCTAATTAATATGATATCTGAACGCAGCGACAAGCTGCCTAAATATTATTTTAGAATAGCAACACTGATCACTTGTCTATGATTAATAATCTATCAACCAATAAAATTGTCCTGTGGATGGTAAGTGAACTTCCTGATTGGTTCGCTTCGGACCAATCAATGATCAACATTTTCCCGCGTTTTGACATGACGGGTGGTGCCGAAGTTATCGTCAGGACAGGCATTCTGGTGGAAGAACTGACAGAGAGAGGAAGCCGAGAGAACCTCCACAATTCAGAAGTACTAAATGAACAAACTCCCACATGGTGGACGAACTGATACTGAACAGTGCACGTAAGTACTATTGAAGTGTTGTAATATAATTATACACTATTTTAATTAACGAATTTCTATGTTTTTTATAAAGTAAACCTTATCCGTTATATGTTGAGATAAATGCCGATAGCGTTTAATAATTTTTCTTCGTTGTTGTAATGAAAAAAAAAACTAAGAAAGTTTAAAGGACAAAACAATTTTAAAGAAACGTGTTCTTTGGTTAAATCCATAACGAGTTTTTTTTTTACTTGAATGCGTAAAAAAAATACATTTGTAGTTTTTTTCCGCTGGAAATGTATTCGTTATATTATAGATATTGAAGAGTTAGTATATTTATTAGTTAGTACATTAAAGTAGTCAAATATTATGATGAAAGTAATTTAAATATGATCTAAAATCTACCTTGTGTTAAGACAAAATTCTCCATATCATAAAATTATAAGGATTCAAGTAAGTAGTGTGAATTTTTTTGGGTTCGAATGATAAGATAAATTATGTTGTTTGTTCAGATTATCATTCTAGTCATTAGTAAATTAGCATGACTTCTTCGGATATATTATATTTGATATATATATCTTATAAATAAATACAAATTATATTGGAATTGAGATGCAACATGTTTCTAAATAACCCTAGTAAGCGTCATAAAAGTAACTTGGTATGTATTGTTCTATTTACTTATTACATGGTGATAGTTTTTAAAGGACGTGACATGAGCATCGATTTATAAAGTTAATATTATGGAGTGAGAAAATGTCAGTTATATTAGATTAGTTATGTTCTGACGTAAGAGTGCGTTTGGACTCGGGAGTTAAGCTGATTTTGAAGTGAGCGTGCGTCTAGATTTATGTTGCCTGACGTGAGAGTGCGTCTAGGCTCTGGAGTATTGTTTGTTTGACGTAAGCGTGCGTCTGGATTTTGGTTTGATTGATGTGAGAGTGCATCTGGATTTTGGTTTGTCTGGCGTGAGCGTGCGTCTAGATTTTGGTTTGCTTGACGTGAGAGTGCGTCTGGATTTTGGTTGTTTGGCGTGAGCGTGCGTCTGGATTTTGGTTGTTTGGCGTGAGCGTGCGTCTGGATTATGGTTTGTTTGGCGTGAGCGTGCGTCTGGATTTTAGTTGGTTTGACGTGAGCGTGCGTCTGGATTTTGGTTTGTTTGGCGTGAGCGTGCGTCTGGATTTTGGTTTGTTTGGTGTGAGCGTGCGTCTGGATTTTAGTTTGTTTGACGTGAGCGTGCGTCTGGATTCTGGTTTGTTTGACGTAAGAGTACGTCTGAATTTCGGTTTGTCTGACGTGAGTATACGTCTGGAATTTGCTTTGTTTGACGTGAGAGTGCGTCAAGATTTAATTTTGTTTTCGATGTGAGCGTGCGTTGTTTGATGATTGGAACGTACGCTTGGAACTTACGTTTTTGTATGAAATCGCATAAACGTGCATTTAGTGATTATTTGCATTGTACGCGTCAGCTTGCGTCCTAGTTTAGTATGGTCATGTGAGCTGAATGCTCTAGATTTTTTTTAACGACGAAAGATTGTTTATAATTTTAACACGAACATAAGTTTGAATAATATTAAAAGTATGAACATGTATTTGGATATTGTAAAAATACGAGTCTTTGTTGAATTAAGAAAAGAGAGTCTTAAAGTTTACGAATTAATTCACAATAAAACTTAAATGTGCGCTTGAAGTTAAGGAAAATAATGAAAAGAATAGTATAGAATAGAATAGAAGTAAAAGTTATTAACAGCTATCGTCATAGATCGGAATACACATTTGATTTAGATGATGTTAGACTCAACTACCTCCAGTGGCGAGCGCCTGCGTTTAGTCCTGAGAAAAAACCGGATAGTCAGTATGTCTAGTGAGAGTTCCGATGACGATAAATGATCCCTTAAAGGGATAAGTTCGCCTTTGTACATGTATTTCTTTTGTTTTAATGTATTTCTGTTTTTGTGTACAATAAAGTGTTTACATACATACATACGATATACCTCCTGTTATTACAAGAAGGAGACACCTATAAAAATCTACTGATGAAGAAATTACTGATAGTGACAGACAGTTGAGTGGCAAGAAACGGAGACATGAAACTTCAAACAGTGATGAAAGGCAAGATAACTCTAAAAGTCGTCGATCAGGTGGTTCAAGTAACAACGTAAATGTTGCTGATTTAATAGAAGCATTAAATAAAAAAAAACTAAACCTTCTATTAGTTCACACCAGATGTTAAACGCTTTACCTGAGTTTGATCTAGATAGTAAAAATCAGAATATTGATATAATGTGATGATGTGCAACCATGCACAAGGTAAATGAGTACGCACGCATATATAATGGGATGACATTCAAACATCTCATTTTGCGACGCAGAAACTGACTAGCACAGCCAAGAAGTGGTTTTCCTCCTTGCCAAGCTTAGACTTCACATGGCTTGACTGACAAGTGAAATTACGCCGAGCTTTTCCGATTGATGAAAATTTTGCTATTATGTTAGAAGAGATGTTCGCTAGGAAGAATAAAGCAAACGAGAACCTGCGTACATATTTTTATGATAAATTAATGCTTTTAAACCGTTGCGAAATCACCGGGAAAAAGGTGGTAGATTGCCTTATTCATGGCATGTCTGATGTATCGATGAGAAATAGTGCACAAGCACTTAAATGTTTAGAACCTTAGGATTTACTGCAGTACTTCGTAATTCAGCAACCAGAAACCAAAGTATTTTCTGTCACGCAGAAGAAACGAGGATATACTGAAGGAATGGAACATAAGGTGTTTCACAAATAAGTGCTTCCAGAAAAAGAAAAACAAAATAATTCATCTGTGGTGTGTTTTAATTGTAATGAGGAGAGACATTGATTTGGTAACTAACCAAAGGTTGTAGTAAAATGCACCATTTGCAAGAAAGTTGATCACAAAGACAAAAACTGTCGATTTTCTTCTTCAAATAACAAAGAGAATATGAAAAAAGTGCTGAATATTGGTAGTTCTAGTACGAATCAGAAATTGATGTTAACAATAAATCATTACAAGCTTATATTGACTTTGGTAGTGACTGCTCCCTTATCAAGCTTAGTGAAGCAGAAAAACTGAATCTAGACAAAATTCTATCTGATTTACCTTTGATTAGAGGATTTGGCAACTCATATAACACCTATTTGTAAATCTAAAGTAACTGTTCGCATTGATGAAATACAAGCTGATGTTTTAGTACATGTTGTCCCTGATAAATATTTACACGTACCTGTATTAATAGGGCAAAATTTTACAGAGATGCGTAATGTCACAGTCTTCAAGGACAGTAATAGCTTGATATTTTTTTAAATAATCCCCTAGCTACGATGTATTCTGAGCTCGAAATGGAATCTGGAATTGTCAAACTTGTAGTAATGATATTGTTTTGACTGGAGTGCACTTTGTACCAGTCTATATTAATAATGAACCCTACAATGGAGATGTATATGTTGAAGCACAAATGCGACCAGTTCCTGGTAAAGAGTATCGTATGCTACAAGGAGCGTATAATTTTAAGGATGGCAAAGGAAACATATTGGTATCCAGTATGTCAGATACGCCTGTTACTTTAAAGAAGGACATTTTATTAAGTCGAGCTTTTCCGTTTAAGGAAGTCAATGTGGTCGACGTGAGACGAATAAGTACAGGAGTAGATACAACTCTATCACCTATAAATATAAACGAAATACAGATAGGTGCCAATATATCTAACGAGGTATTGATAAGATTACACGAATTATTACAAAAATACCGTGAATGTTTTGCTTGTTCGTTAGATGAAATAGGATGTGCCCCTAAAGAATTCGAAATGGAAATTGAATTGAAAGACAACAAACCGATTGTCTATCGACCATATAGACTTTCTCTTTCGGAAAGAACTAAGGTTAGAGAGATGATTTCTGATCTCTTAAATAATGAAATCATCAGAGAATCAAGTTCACATTATGCCAGCCCAATCTTGGTGGTTAAAAAGAAAACAGGTGACCAACGATTATGCGTCGATTTTAGAGCTTTAAATAAAAATACTGTTAAGGATAGATACCCACTTCCGATCATTGAAGATCAAGTAGCGAACCTCAGTGGAAACAAGTTTTTCACCACATTGGATATGGCATCAGGCTATTATCAAGTTCCACTAGCTGAAGAGAGCAAACACTTAACGGCCTTTGTTACTCCGGACGGCCACTACGAATTTAATTGCATGCCGTTCGGACTAGTCGCCGTGTTTCAGAAATTAGTAAATAAGATGTTAGGTACCAGTCGATTTGACTCTGTACTTGCGTATATGTACGATCTGCTTATTCCGACTGTCCTTGGATGAGGGTCTTATAAAGCTTGAAAATGTGTTAAAGTTAGTGAAGGAATATGGCCTTACTCTGAAACTTTCAAAGTGTTGCTTCTTTGGCACGACAATTGATTATCTTGGATACGAAGCCTCAGAAGCAGGCATCAAACCTAGTCAGCATAAAACCGTTGCAATCGAACAATTTCCAGCTCCTACTAATGTCCATGAAACAAGGCAGTTTCTTGGATTAGCTAGTTATTTCAGGAAATTTGTGAAAGGCTTTGGCGAGATTGCACGGCCACTAGCAGGCCTTTTATAAAAGGGCGCTGACTGGAAATGGACTGACACCGAATCAAAAGCTTTTTCCACCTTAAAAAAAATATACTGTCTAGTAGGCCAGTGTTAGCACTATAATCCTAAACTGAAAACTGAGTTGCATACTGATGCTAGTTCCTTAGGGATTGGAGGAATCCTCATGCAGTGGCAAGAAAATTCCAACGAACTCAAGCCGGTGGCATATTTTAGCAGAAAAACGTCGCCTGAAGAAAGAATTTACCATTCATATGAATTGGACACATTAGTGGTTGTTTGCTCACTCAGAAAATTCAGGACATATTTATTAGGTATGCCATTTACAATTTTCACGGATTGTAAAGCCTTACGATTAACGCTAAGCAAAAAAAAGACCTTATGCCTAGGATTGCCAGATGGCTTTTACAAATGGAAGAATATGACTATAAAATTGAGTACCGCCCTGGTGAACGCACGGCTCACGTCGATGCTCTAAGCAGGAACCCCTTGGAAAGTCCCAATGATGATTGTACTCCTGAGAATGTTATTTCAGTGCTACGCATTGAACAAAATGACTGGTTAGTTACCTTACAGTTAGGAGACCCAGAAGTTAGTCAAATCATAAATACATTAAAACAAAATATTAATGAAGAATACAGGGAAATCAAAAAACATTACATGCTTAAAAATAATCTCGTACTTTACAGAAAGATTGATGTCAATGACAACAATATTTTGAGATTAGTCATACTAATACGGGCAAGGTGGCAGATATGTCGTCTCAATCACGATGAAATGGGACATTTTGGTATAAAAAAAAAACGCTTGAACGCATACAAAGTCTTTATTGGTTCCCCAAAATGTCCAGTTTCGTAAAAAAATACGTTGGTGCTTGCCTAGAATGCGCGTATAATAAAGACAGTAGCAGTTCTGGTAAAAAAGGCCATATCTACCCTATTGAAAAAGTGAGTGTTCCATTTCAAACTGTCCATATCGACCATCTTGGCCCCTTTGTCAAAAGTAAACGACAAAAAAAAGTACTGAAGTCGGTTCTTTTTTTTGTTAAAATTTTTTTTTTCGCTTTTTAGTGATTCATATGAAATACTTATGGCGGGGTGATCAGGGAGGTCTTGAAGGAATGCATGTCGTTTAATTATCTCCTAACTCCTAACCGTTAAGGAGTTGTACCTTCCATCATCAGTTCAGCATTGGAAGATGATGACTACCATATGCAAATACTTAAATAGTTTTAGAAAATATATGAAAAATATTATGACTGCCTATAAAATTTCAGGAATTCCTTCGATTCCTCATGGATCTCGTCATCCGATCTTCACCAAAATTTTATGGGACCAACCTTGAGATGTCTCCTCATGAACCTAAAAAGAATTTTCCAAATCGACTCATAAATGACGGAGTTATGAGGTAACAAACATAAAAAAAAAAAAAAAAAAAAAAAAAAAAAAAAAAAAAAAAAAAAAAAAAAAAAAAAAAAAAAAAAAAACACAACCGAACTGAGAACCCCCTCCTTTTTTTGAAGTCGGTTAAAAATACTTACATTCTAACCGTAGTTGATGGCTTTTCAAAATATGTTTTTGTTAGACCGGTGAAAAATACTAAGAGCAGTACAGCCATCAAAGTTTTGGGAAAAATATTTCAAGATTTCGGTACGCCTGAAAGAGTTGTGTACGATAGGGGAACAGCTTTTACGTCGAGTCAATTCAAACAATTTTGTGCAGAAAATAATATTAAGCATATTCTGAATGCTGTTGCTTGTCCACGTGCAAATGGTCAAGCAGAACGCTTCAACCAGACCATTTTAAATGCATTAGCAACAAAAAATTCGCTTCAAAATGAAAAAGATTGGGATTTAGCTGTTCATAAGGTACAATTTGGTATTAACAGTACAGTTAATGCCACAACAGGAAAAAAACCTTCAGAAATTCTATTCGGAATAAGACTAAAGGGAAATTCTGATAACATGTTTAGAGAAATTTTTGAAGATACAAACAGCAAAGATAAAGATATTAATGAAATTAGAAATGACGTTAAGATTACAATCGATAAAAAACAAAATAAATTGAAAGAATTGTATAACTCTAGACTAAACCTGCTAACAAATATAAAATTGATGAGTTAGTAAAAATTACTAAAGTTTCATTTGCGGAGAACCCAGGCCTGAGCAAAAAAACTCTTACCTAAGTTCATAGGCCCCTACAAGGTATCAAAGGTGTTGGGTAATGACAGGTATGAGATTACCAATGTTCCGGGTTTTAACATGTCAAAAAAATATCGTTCTGTTGTATCAGGTGATCGGATGAAACCATAGATTAACGTAAATGCTCTCAACGTTATGAGCGATGATAATAGTTCTGAATCAGATTCCATCTAGGCATTATAATAATGAAGAGTAAAACGTCTTATTTTTTGCATGACTTATAAATATGTTATGATGTAGTTATTAATATTTATCTCTTTTATGTAAAAGGCCTATGTTTGTGTTTTCTATGTTTGTACATAAAAAGGGGTAGGTGTATTGTGTAAATAAAAAAGTATATAAAATTGTACATATTACTTATAGGCTAATAATAATAATAAATTCAACAAGAGAAAGAGTTAATGGCCGGATGTCATGATTGGTATGTTTGTATAAATGTAGATACCTACTTTGGAATTGTTAATAATTAAACGGAAAATAATATATTAAATTACGCTTATAGTTATTTATGCGTTGTTTGTTTCGTTTGGCTTGATTTAGTTATCAACCATTCGTTTACATAGGTACTAACTATCCTGTCTAATTTATTTTGGTATTCATTCGTGCGTCGGAGCCTGCACGATGTCTGATGGCCGAATGTCATGATTTGTAGGATTTAAACTGGAAACCTAGTGAATATTTTATGAACGCAGCTATATTTTGAAAATATTAACCGGTAACACAGGTGTTCTAATTAATATGATATCTGAACGCAGCGACAAGCTGCCTAAATATTATTTTAGAATAGCAACACTGATCACTTGTCTATGATTAATAATCTATCAACCAATAAAATTGTCCTGTGGATGGTAAGTGAACTTCCTGATTGGTTCGCTTCGGACCAATCAATGATCAACATTTTCCCGCGTTTTGACATGACGGGTGGTGCCGAAGTTATCGTCAGGACAGGCATTCTGGTGGAAGAACTGACAGAGAGAGGAAGCCGAGAGAACCTCCACACAATCTTCATAAAATTTCGTATGGCTTAAATTTCATTAAGCCATAGGAAATATTACGAAGTTCACACATACCTGTTTTGCTTAGATGTGATAAACGGCGATGCCAGACGTGCGCAGGCACGTCAGAGGTTCCCTGAGCACATTGGTGCTCCCTCGTAGCATCAGACGACACATCAGATGTGGACTCCTTACTTGAAGGGTTGTGGTGACATTGCACACACGCTGAAGCAATGTTGTTCTGTGGATTGAAATTACTTATACAATCGAACACAAAAAATACCTTCCCTATCAGAAGCAGTGGCTAAACATTCTTGAAATTTGTTAAAGATATGACATTTCTCATCTTTAAATACAATTGTGTGTCCTTTCTGGGTTAACTTACGCACAGATATTAAATTTGTTGCAATTTGGGGCACATACATCATATTTTTAACTGTTTTAATTTACATTATTTTTCTGAACAACTTCAACATTACCGATATCTTTGCATTGCGAGGTATCTTTATTAGCAACAGTAATGACACAGCTAAAATTTTTGTCAAGAGTTTTAAAATAGTGTTCATGCTTACACATGGAATTGGTACAGCCAATCCTCAGACCTATAGGCAGCGAGCGCAGACACTTTATCACTATTTCTTTTAACACTTCTTAATTTATAACATTTACATTTGTGATGACTCGGCTTCTTGCAGTAGGTACAAAATAGTTTCCTGGGACTCTTGCTGAATAAGGCAGTATTAGCGTTGGCACCATCATTGGTTGTCCGCCGGAACTCCTGTTGTAACAGCCAGGCTCGCACCATCTCTGTTGTAAGACTACTTGATAAAGTCGCAGCCTCCAAGCTTAAAATGATACCAGTATGTCGTACTCCTGCGGCAGTCCAGAGAGAAGTAGCTCTGCGACTTCCTCATCCGGAATCTTGCGGCCGATGTCAACGAGCTTCTGTGCCAAGGTGGTGCCAGCCTCGATGTACTGCTGCATCGAACCATAATCTGCATAGCTTGCCCGATGCAACTGCCTTAGGAGCACTACTCTCCTGAAGAGACCCTTGTCTTCAAAAATATGTTGTAAGTTGGTCTATAATGCCGCTTTAGCAGTGTCTGCTGTTCTAATGTGTTGTATGCAATGCGGTTTCACTCAGAGACATATCCTTGCTAGGACACGTTGACCTTTGGTCACATCCGTGTCCGTGCCTTCAACCGCAGCCCACAAACCTTCCATAATTAATGCATGACGCATGCAACATTTCCAGTTTAAGTAATTGTGCACTCCATCCAATTTGTCGAATGAGAATGTAGCGTGAGGCACTCGATCACTCACGCTGCCTGTCACTAGGTAGGTAGGTGTATTTGTGGTTAGGTTAAGTGAGGTTAGAATTTTTACCATGCGATGAACTGCGACCGATCTTTGTCTTCCGCTGTTGTTAAAGCTTGCGCTGGGTCCGGAACCTGTGAGACCTGCACCAGAGGGGCAGATCCGCGGTCGTAACTTGATTGAGGATAGTTACCAGGGCGCGTGGAGTCGATACCCTAATGAAGATATGCAGGAGTACCCAGTATTCTTTTATTTACAAAAGATACAAGGCAAAAACAATTCTTTACTTATACTACATTATGACTAGGAAGGGCTTTTATGTTAAATTAATTAACATTATTAAATGATTAAAATTAGTATTACCGAGCAAGTTGTATGTCAGCCATTATAAAGAGATGGCGGGGAACAGAAGGAAGGAGGAAATGTCAAAAACAGACATAGATTATAGGTGTGCATAAAGGGATGGTTTGAGGAGATTATTTTTTTAACAGGCACCATGAACTTCTTTTACTTTTTAACCGACTTCAAAAAAGGGGGAATGTTTGTTACCTCATAACTCCGTCATTTATGAGTCGATTTGGAAAATTCTTTTTAGATTCATAAATAGACATCTCAAGGTTGGTCCTGAAGATCGGATGACGAGATCCATGAGGAATCGAAGGAATTCCTGAAATTTTATAGGCACTCATAATATTTTTCATATATTTTCTAAAACTATTTAAGTATTTGCATATGGTAGTCATCATCTTCCAATGCTGAACTGATGATGGAAGGTCCAACTCCTTAACGGTTAGGAGTTAGGAGATAATTCAAACGAGATGCATGCCTTCAAGACCTCCCTGATCACCCCGCCATAAGTATTTTCTATGAATCACTAAAAAGCGAAAAAAAAAATTTAACAAAAAAAAGAACCGACTTCAGTAAAACTACACACTCCTCCCACATTCTAGAGCCTAAATGGTCGAGAACTGTCCGGTTCCAGAGGAACTTCCTACCGCGAACGCTTTGCATGTGGAATGAGCTCCCTGCCGAGGTTTTCCCCGGGGGCTACAGTATGCGGTTCTTCAAGAGGGGAGTAAATACGTTCTTAAAGGGTCGGCAACGCGCGCGTGATGCTCCTGGCGTTGCAAGCGTTCATAGGCGGCGGTAACTGCTTAACATCAGGCGGGCCGCATGCTTGTTTGCCACCTTCGTGGTATAAAAAAAAAACTTAAAAGCCAAAAATAACCCGTTCAAGTACAGATTACATTTGACTCACCCTTTGAAGTCGGCGCCAAACCTCACGTAAACTTTAATATATAAATATAATAACTGAGTGGTTTGGGATCGATTTCAAAGGCTGAGTCAAATGTAATCTGTACTTGAACGGGTTATTTTTGGCTTTTTAGTTTTACTGAAGTCGGTTCTTTTTTTTGGTTAAAAATTTTAAATTCGTTCTGTTGGTATTTTCAACCGAATCCAAAAAAATGGTTCCGATTTCGGTTGTATTTCTAGGGTTTGGTACCCAAAGTTAATTACAATTGCATGCAGTTATGTACACCTTTTTTTGGAAAATAAATTTTAAAAAAAGAAAAAAGGGTTATTACTAAGACTCCGCTAGTGTCCGTCCGTCTGTCTGTCTGCCTGTCACCAGGCTGTACCTCATGAACCCCAATAGTTAGGCAGTTGACATTTTAACAGATGATGTATTTCTGTTGCCGCTATAACAATATATACTAAAAAATATAATAAAATAAATATTTAAGGGGGCTCCCACACAACAAACGTGATCGGTTGCTTTAACTTGCACCTGCCTATTTGTATCTTGCGCCATACATACCAAAGTGCAAACTTAACTTAATCCGGCCAGTTAAGATGGGATAAGGGTTTGTACGGAACCCTCGGTGCGTGAGTCCGACTCGCACTTGGCCAGTTTTTTCTTGTTGGTGGGAGATATCTCCAAATTGGCCCCATACCACAGATTAATGTAATAGTTCTTCGAACAGATACTCATGTCTGAACAAAAAGGCAAATACCTACCGCTTTTCATGCCTACTCAATTTAACAATGGAGCGACCTTGAACGCGCGGGTCGTTGGCCGCACGTGCCGGCAAAACGAGGCTAGGGTTGACACCGCTTAGAAATAATTTTATAAAAAGTCACGATAAATGAAAATACGATCATTTTATTTAAATTTATTAGTCAAATCAAGTCAAATTTAATTATCATTAGGTACCTACTAGAAATAGGTATTCACATGCGCTGCGGCACACCATCAAAATCGTTTAAATTTCCGAGTAGGTATATCGGAATCTTACCTACCTATTCTATCTGAACATACCAGAAACCTGAAACAAAAACAACTCTCTGTGTAGGTACCTAAATATATCCCGATGACAGTAGGTACTTAATAAATAAAGTTTGGTAGGTGCCTATATATAATGTGTTACATATTGTATAATACTAGCATTACAAGCTTCGAAACAGTCACTAGGTACAAGTTGTATAATAATCTGATCACGCGTTTCATCTTTGCGAATGCATTCCTTGCAAAAGGTCTTAAGTGTCAAGAACAACGCCGACGTTTACGCCCTTTTTAGGCCGTGCAATGCACTCTCCCGCCACACTGAACTGATTTGGTAAATCTTAGTGAGTAAATTATTGTCACTTGTTGATATAGGTAGTGGATGTTTTCTATGAATTTAAGTATATTAAGTAGGTAGGTTTATTTATTCAACATTACATGTATCTATTATAACCGTGTATGCAATGCGTTTCTAGGTAGGTGCTTATTAAGTTCTAAGAATTTTTAGTAACATTTCATCGTCTGTCGGCAAAGAAAAAAAGAATAAATGTCTGTTGCTTTTATGTTTTTACACCCCGCAACACTGAAGCGCGTTGGTCTCATTCGCGACGAAGCCATTTTTTTGGTGATTTTATAGCGCGACCGGCGGCGTCCGGCCGTGAGCGCGTGTGGCAACCGACTGGCTAAGCGTGTCGGCCACGACAGACGAGGTGTAGGTATCGTTCTGTGTTCCCACGGTACAGATGGGGGGCACTGCCCATACCATTTTAGCGATGATGACCAGATTCACGAGGAATAATTAACTCGCATCTATATAGTTGCACGTAACTTGTTCTGTTGTTCTCGATTATACGATACGATACAAGATGATATGGCAACCCTCGCCTAGTAAACAATAACAAGAAGAGCTCATCTTAATTTAATTGAAAACATAAAGAATTAAGCATCTGCAATAAGATAATCTTTAGTGGAGTTGTAGGTTAGGAAACTTACTTTGGAATTGTGCCACAAACCATCCAATTACACCACGTACGGCAAGGATAACACTTGGGTGAGAAGTTCATTTTTCCCGTTAAACTTTAAATTCACTAAAATAACGGTAACTAAACGACAACAAACGATTGTTTCGAAAAAGAATTTGCATCACGAATCAGCTGATTGGACACAATACTGACAGCTAAGGGACATGCAGTAATACCAACATATAGCAGCTGATATAGTGTTGCCATTGGTGTAGCCACGTAACGCTGCGTTCACACTTCACAGCACTATATACTTTATCGAAATTAACGCCATCTCTCGGTTAAGTAGCTGAACCACCGAGTGCATGAACGAGCTGCATGAAATAGAAGAGGACGTCTTCACCGATTATTTTACTATCTCGTTGCGCAACACGCCGTTAGAGGGCATAATCGTCAAAATAGTTGGAAACTGTGACTATATTTCATTATCACTATTATCAGGCATCAAAAATGGACAAGTTGACTAAACCGGCCAACCGTCAGCCTGTAGTTGCATGCAATAAATGTAAACAAACAGCTGACCTGAAAGCAAGTGCCCTGTGTTCAATATGTTGCCTGACTTTCCATCTCGATTGTGACGGATACCCAGAAAAGGTTTTTAAAATGATGGAATCCAAAAAGAGAGAAAATTGGAAATGTAAAACATGTATTCGGAAAGGACACTGCACTATATCAATCTCGCCATCAGCTAATGTAACAGTACGGAAAAACAAAATAAATAACGAACCTGCATCAAATTCGATACCGACGCCAAGAAATGAGCCTATGATCTCGCCTCAGAAAGTTACTGAAGACTGTTTGATACCTAACTCCCCAAGCACTTCCGAGGTTAATAAAACTGAAGTTTTCGAGCTGGCGGCTAACTCATCCTTATCTTCCTTGTCTTTGAACGATAATTCTCAATTAGACACACACTCTGAATTGGAGATACAAAAACCTTCAGAATACCGGTCACTTGACACACACGACAACACGCTATCACAAGAACTATTATCAAAAAGTGTTGATTACTGTGAAAATGAAGTTTTAACGGTACTAGAAATGAAAGAGGAGATAAAAAGGTTGACCTCTGAGCTCGCCAGTACCCAAAACCAACTGGAAGAAATAAGTATCGAGAACAACTGTCTACAAAGAAAAATCGGCAGACTAGAAACGGAGAACGGAACATTAAAAAAATTTTGCCAGGCTTCGAGTCTTACCCCAGTTTTCCAAACGACTAAAAGAAAGAGGTTTTCCTTCCACGGAACAGGAAAGCGTTTAGGTTTTACTCCGGTAAGCTTCTCGTCAAGGAATTCCTCACCAGATGGAGCTAGAAGTATAGCCTTCACTACGGATTCTGTGGACTATGCAGCGGAAGTACGGAATCTAAAAAAGTCAATGACTAACTTAGAAAAGGAAATTCGAGCTTACAAAGATCAAATGACACTCCTCAATAACCGAGTTGATTGTCTCTCACAGTATTTACTCTGTTTTCAGGAAAAAAGTCAATTCATAAATGAAAAATCTCTCGCATGTGGCCCAATAATCACATCAGATACCACAGCATCACATAAAAAATCCAAATTGTGCATTGTTAGTAACTATTCTAATTATATGATAAAGTTGCTGAGGCAGGCATTCCCCAGTGAAAATGCGTGCCTTTATTTAACACCTGGTGGAGGTACGCGGGAATTGTTTTGTAGCCTTAAAAACAAACTGGAGGGCTTTACTCATGATGACTTTTGTGTGATCTACATCGGTGATAAAGACTTTCAGACAAGTGTAAATTATAAAAATGTGGTTAAATTTATAGAAGATCAACTGAGTTTAATCCAACATACTAACATCATTATATGCTTACCAACATTCAAAATCAATAACTACTCGAGTTTGTTCAACAGGCGGGTGGAATTATTTAGTAACTTATTACATAAAAACAATATACAAAAGGGATACAGCTACATTTTGGATTCAAATTTGAATTTGTCTTATAACAGTGAAATGTTCTCGTGGCTTGGTAATGTAAACAAAAATGGATTTGCACAAATTTTTAGTGATTTAATGACACTGATATACTCTTGTACTGATCTGATGATTGATGTTCCTAGACGTAATGCGCCACAAGATAGCAAATCTGACTCTCAAACTATAGATAATAAGACATTAATATCAAATTTTTTTCGTAGCTAATGAACAAAAATTAAATGACATTTCTATTAACATGGTTCAACCTAGTCTAGCTATAAGAAGTAGTAAACAGGGACCGATAAGTAATATACAATTGAGCAATAATAATTTTAGAATAATACATCAAAATTGCAGAAGCATTCGTAATAAACTATTAGCACTTGATACAGTAATTGAAACCCATCAACCCCATGTACTTATTTTAACAGAAACTTGGTTATGTATTAATGACGTTAATAATATCCGCATAAAAGGATTTAGCCATACTAGTTATTTCGTACGGAAAGAACAACTTCATGGTGGTGTGTCTGTTTTTACCAAAAATTGTGTAAAATATAAAATTTTGACGAATATAGAAAGTCTGTCTGTAGAATATCATTGTGAGTTGGCAGCTATAGAAGTGGATATAGAATCACATAAAATAGTTATTGTAGGAATTTATAGACCTGGTAAAGGTGATTTCCACATATTGTTAGATACGATAGCCAGATTATTTGAAGTACTGTGTAGCGTCCCAATGCGGAGTGTCGTGCTGACGGGCGACTGGAATGTAGACTTTTTAGTAGAAAGCTCGCAAAGAAAAGCTCTTATAGATATAATGTCGCCTTACAATTCGAAAAATATAGTAGATTTTGCTACAAGAGTCGACGGCAATTCCAAAACGTCAATTGACTGTGTGATAACCAATATTTCCAAAAATATCATTACAGTTCAATCAATACCAACGGCCATATCGGACCATGACGGTCAACTTGTAAAGGTACTTATCGAGGAGAGAAATGTTAACCCCACTTTTGTAGAGAAACGCCATTATAATGACTCAAACATGCAGGACTTTTTAAACACCATGCTCTCTTATGATTGGGAAAACATATTCTTTAAATATGATCCTCAGAACACATTTGATTTTTATAACAATAAATTGAATCTCGCCTTAGAAAAACATTTCCCTCTTAAAATAATAAAATGTAAAATTAATAAACGTGTGCCATGGATCACTGATGAATTAGTAAAAATTCAGCAAGACATAGAAGATTTACATCACTTCCAAAGACAGTTTCCTAATATGACATTTCAGGCACAGATTGAAATTAAGAAAAAAACTAGGAACAAGGAACTGCACAGCCAAAAGGAGAAACATCTGTCTCAAAGGCTACAAAATTCTAATAACCCTAAGAAAGAGGTATGGGCAATAATAAAAGAAGAAACTAACAAAGCAGCGGACGAATGGGAATGGCAATTAACAGATAAAATAACTGGTCATCCCATCGCCGATCATGCGCTACCAGATTACATCAACAGTTATTTTACTAAAATAGGATCACAAATGGCAAAAGACAATCCTCCTGATCACGTAAAAGCATTACAATACCTAACTAACAGTTTTCAAGAGCAACCTGAATGTAAAATAAATACAGTAATCCCAAGTGAACTAATAAAACTTGCGCAAACTAAGATAAGTAAATCATTCACTAAAGACCTCTATGGTATATCAGGAAACTTTTTATATAAAATTTTACACATATTACAGCACGAGATAACATATTTGGTGAATAACATATTAACATCAAAAGTGTACCCCAATTCCCTAAAGAAAACTCGTGTAACTCCTATATATAAAGGCAAAGGAGAAAAATCGGATGTAGATAGTTATAGGCCAATTACTTTAGTACCAACTATATCTAAATTAATAGAAGCTATATTATCCAGTACTGTAATGAGACATATCTCACAAAACGCTATACTCTCAGATGCTCAGTTCGCTTATCGAACGGGACAGTCCACAACAACTGCTACCCACCAATTCATTAAACACGTTATCGCATGTTTAGAAAAGAATCAGAAAATCGCGGGGATATTCCTAGACTTGTCGAAGGCCTTTGATTCGGTTAATCATTCACTACTCCTTAAAAAACTGGAAATGTATGGTGTCCGCGGTCAAAGTGGTGAGTTGATTAAATCGTTTCTAACGAACAGGCAGCAATCGGTTGAAGTTAAGGTCCAAGGCAAAAGACATAAATCAACTCCTCAGGACATCTCAGTTGGCGTCCCACAAGGTTCCGCATTGGGAAACACGCTTTTTACTATATTCGTCAATGATATGCCAACGCTAAACATGGATGGCAAGATTATCTTGTATGCTGATGACACGTCCATTTTGGTACATGCAGACACATACGAACAGTTAGAAGTTAAAATAACTAATGCAATGCGTCAATGCGGAGACTGGTTTAGGGCTAATGGTTTACAGTTAAACTCTGACAAAACTAGCGTCGTGTTGTTTCACACGAGAACATCCAATGTAAACCTTCATATCCCGTTGGAAACTAACATAATGATACAGACACAAAATGGAGTTAAACTACTTGGATTTCATATAGATTCAGCATTAAACTGGAACCAACACATAGACGTGGTATGCAAGAAAATGGCCAGTGGTATTTACGCACTAAGACAATTGAAGTCCTTGGTATCGAGCGACAGCCTGAAAGAAACATATTATGCCTATGTCCATTCCATGTTGTCTTATGGTATAATTTTGTGGGGATGTTGTACAGAACATGAACGTATATTGAAAATGCAGAAACGAGCGGTAAGAATTCTCAAGGGAGCTGAGTACAGAGAAACCTGCAGAGAACACATCAAAGACCTGGGTATCTTAACGTCCGTTTCTGTATACATCATGGAAATTATAATGTATGTTAGATATAATATGAATGAATTTAAAGTACGATCCAAAGCCAATCCGCGCCATCCGAAAAGAGCTCTTGATGTAATACCAACTGTTCACAGGCTAAAGCTGGCCAAACGGTCTCCGAATGCTATGGGGTGTATACTATATAACAATCTACCATATTGCATTAAAAACATAAAAAGCGACAATGCATTCCGTCTGCGCCTGAAAACACTGTTGTTGGATCGGACACTGTACAGTATCAAGGAATATATGAATAATGATTATGTGAAATTTGACATTGAAATTAATGAAGTAGATAAATAACAATAATGTAATAACATTGTATTACGGTTAGTCCACCGATTTTATATTCTAGGAGCTTTATGGTCACTTTTTTTTATTTTTTATTAATATTTTCTATTAGCAATGTAGTAATTCTAGATAATATTGTATACAATTCTTAAGTTTTGATGAATTAATATAATTATAATAAATAAAATTATGTATAAAATTCTTAATTTTGGATGAATTGAACAAATGTAAGTGTCATATATAGGTAACTTATGTAATAATTGACGAGGCATGCTTATATCTTATTGACATAATTGTTAAATGTATGAGTGTGGTAATAAATATTTCTATTCTATTCTATTCTACGATTACTTCTCGTTGAAGTCTGGGAGTCTCGGAGGCTGGGTTATTTTTGGTGAAAAAGTGATTAGGTATACGTACGGATCTTTATAATAAACGGACAACCTCACGCAAATCGATCTAGTCCCAAATTAAGCTCAAGGAGGCTTGTGTTAGGGGTACCAGACGACGATATACGTACTTACGAGTATATAGATAAAATTAAAAATACATAAATACATAGAACAACCATGACCCAAGCACAAATATTCGAGTTCATCACACAAATATTTGCCCTGGCCGGGATTCGAACCCGGGACCGCCGGCTCAGTAGGCAGGTGTCTACAAACCGAGCCAAACGCGTCGTCAAAATCTTCTAAGGCTACATATTGCTTTTGACTAATTCCTTTATTCACTGGAGGCACTGGCCTCCAGTGAATAAAGGACTTAGTCAAAAGCAGCATTTTTCAGGACAGACAAAAACTATATTTAGAACTTCAACTTTTTATACGTTTTCATTTGGTTTTCATACAGGCTACGGTGATAGGTTTTCGTTTCATAACTAAACTACTAATATTTTGAACCTGTAAATATTATGTTTTGTATTTCAGGTTTTTATGTAGTTTTACCTTTTATTGACGAGTATTTAAAGACATGATTTAATCACGTAAATTTTACTGAACTGATACCCTTAACCTTAACCTTAGGAGAAACTCCAACAGTCTCCTACAGGTTGTGGCGGGGAGGCAGAACAGCGTTGCTCGGCCGGTGCAATAAGCTGCACGCTTCGAATGCCTGGCCTGGACAACCGTGCTGTGCGCAACATTTAAAATATTTCATAAGAATGATTCTATGATAACCAAGAGTAACACCAATTTTAATATGGCGGCAGAAACCCAAAACAACTACAATTCATCTGAAATACCAAAACGAAATATAAAGGAGTGTGACGAACAGGATACACATGCAAATGAAAGTGACTGTAAATCAAATACGGAACCTAGCGTGCATATGAATACTAAGCTACGAAGAATATATATTTTAGGAACCCAACAATGTGTTGGTCTGGCATCGAAACTTTCGGCGTCAAGATTGAATACAAAATATGGAAACTACAATGTATCTTCGATCACTAAACCATTTTCTGACTCACGGGAAGTTCTCAAAGAGTGTCATAAACTGAAAGTGACGAATAATGATCATGTCATAAATTGTGTTGGAGAAAATGACTCAAACCCGAATAACATCTTATTTGAACTATCAGCGTCTTTAAAACTGCTTGAGGTCTCGAATGTTATTATATTATGTGTTAGAGAAAGTAAGCACTTGAACGAACGGAAGTTAAATAGTACTCTGAAACTTTTATGTCAACCATTAGAGCATTGTACTGTTCTAAATTATACAAATAAAACGACCACCACTGATAAATACCTAAGATTAATATGTAAAAAGGTTAATGTAGCTATAGACTCTATTGATTATAATAAAACGTACATAAATTTAGGAAAAAACAATAATATTAACAAGGTTGTAGGAGTAAGTGAGCCGGACTATTGTTTGACCCAGAATGTGAAATTAAGCATGCATGTAAAAGATATATCTTTTATCAATAACAATAAAATTGTACAAACTGGTTGTGCTGGCTTGGACAGTCCATCGATTCCAGCACAAAGTTTGAAGTCGAGCATACCAAGCAAAGGAACAATACCGTATTATTTTAAAGTGGTAAAATCAACCTTTAATCACAAAGATGCTGGGGTTGACTCAATCAGAGATTCAACATTTTTTCGTCGGTAACAATGAAAATGAAGGGATGACTAAAACTAGTGGTAACATAATTACATTACTACATCAAAATATCCAGGGAGTACTTTCAAAACTCTACACCTTAGAACTTTGTTTAGCCGAATTTTCGAAGAAGAACATAGCCATAGACATATTATGTCTCACCGAGACTTTTGTCAAGCGTGGTAGTGAGAGTAATGTAACCCTCAAAAACTATAACCTGGCATCTAGCTTTTGTAGAAAAAATAAAAAACGTGGTGGTACATGTGTTTTGTTGAAAAAAGGGATTGATTATAAGGTCATACCGCTGTGTCAAGATTCCTCCATTGAACGAGTGTTCGAATATTGTGGAGTAGACATACCTTCGTTCAATTGTATTATTATATGCCTTTATAGAATTCCACAATATAATTTAATTCACACGTTTTTCTACCAGTTGGAGATTTTACTATATAAACTTACTTCTAAATCAAAAAGAAAGGTAATAGTTACCGGAGACTTAAACATTGATACTAAAAAACAAAGTAATGAATCAAACAGATTAAAGGGGTTACTAAAAAACTTTAACTTGACACTACACATCACTCAACCTACACGGTTGAACTCTTGCATAGATCATATAGCCAGCAATATTAACGATGCAAAAGGTTATGTTTACCCCATGCGGTTATCTGATCATGACACATGCCAAGTTCTAAAATTTCGAATCCAGACAACCACGAAAAAGACTCCAGAGTACTGGTATACTACAAATAGAGACTTGTGCAAGGAAAATATAGAAAAGTTTAAAAATTACCTATCAGGGCTCTCTTGGATTGAGGAGCGTTCAGAAAGTGATTTAAACATAGCGTTCAATAAATTTCATGACTTCTTTACTCTGATCTATAATCTTTGCTTTCCTGAATGTAGAACTAAAATAAAGGCTAATAATTTAGCACCTAGATGGATTACAAAAGGACTCATTACATCTAGCAGGACAAAAAGGAAACTTAGAGCTTTGTACTATAAACAGAAAACAGAAAAAAAGAAAAATGAATTAAAAACACATAGTAAGTTACTTAGAGCATGTGTCATAAAATCGAAAAAAGTGTCAACAATAAATTTATATTCAAGTCAAAAAATAAATGTAAAGCAGTTTGGGATGTTATTAAGGAAAAACATGACATACACAAAATCAAACAAGAAATCGATTGTATTGAAGTAGATGGGAACATTATAGAAGACCCCTCAGAAATGGCACAATTATTGAATGATTTTTTAATAGACTCAACTAATATAGATATCAACGACAGCGCGAAAGTGAGCGATCAAAAATCACTATCAAACCTTGAACGACTTAATAATAGTTTTTTCTTAAGACCATGTACAGAAAACGAACTAATTAATATAATAAAATCGCTAAATAATACAAATTCCGTGGGATTTGATCAAATTGCTACCAAAGTCATCAAAGAATGTGCTATCGCGATTGCTCCGATCTTAACCCATCTAATTAATCTCTCCTTCATACAGGGTACGTTTCCAGATCGTCTTAAGCAATCAATTCTAAAACCCCTTCATAAGAAAGGCGATAAACGAGATTTACGAAATTACCGGCCCATAACCCTAGTTCCAATACTCTCTAAGGTATTTGAAAGAGCTTTTCATAACAGAATATCACAATTCTTGGATAAGTACGTACATAATTGCAAAAGAACAAAATGGATTTCAAAAGCATAAGTCGACCACTCATGCGACTTATTCACTTGTACGTAGTATTTCCCAGTTATAGTGACCTTTTTCGATATGACTAAAGCGTTTGACTGTGTGGATCATAAGGTATTACTTCAGAAATGCGAACATTATGGAATTAGGGGAAACGCAAATAACTGGATAGAAAGTTACTTAGACCACCGCATACAGTGTGTTGAACTTTCTAAAGTCAACAAATTTAATAAAAACATAGTTTATCGGTCAACTTACAGACACAAGAGGTACGGGGTCCCGCAGGGAAGTATTCTGGGTCCACTACTCTTCCTGTTGTATATTAACGACCTTCCTAAGGAGACACCGTACCAAATGTCATTATTTGCTGACGATATATCTATTATTATACCGCATGATAACACCACGCCCAAATCGTATGAAGAAAAATTAAACTGTGCAATAAATAAAATAGACTCATGGTTATATAAAAACAACTTGCGAACCAATATTTCAAAGACATGTTACATACACTTCCGTAACTACAAAACACAGCCGTTAGACGTAAATTTGACTTGTCGGAACCAAACAATTGAGCAAGTAACCGAAGTTAAGTTTCTGAGCATAACCTTAGACCAACACTGCTCATGGAAACCACAGGTAGAGATAATTTGTGGTAAATTAGATCGCTTTGTTTACGCTTTACGACAACTGAGGATTGTTTCAGGAGAAAAAACGGCACTGCTTGCATATCATGGTTATGTAACTTCGGTCTTGAAATATGGAATAGCAGTATGGGGTAACTTTACAGATGTATATAAAGTATTTATTACCCAAAAAAAGTGTGTCAGAGCAGTCTTTGGCGTTGGTCCAAGAGACTCATGTAGACCTTTATTTCAAAGACACGGACTTCTCACTCTAGTTGGGTTGTATATTTTAGAGTTGGGATGTCTAGTTCGGAAATTTCCAGCTTACTTTAAAAATCCATCTAAAAACAACCAGCTGCGAGCGAGAGACGAGTATAAACTGTTAATGCCGAAATTTCAAACCCAATTATTTAACAAAAATTGTTATTTGATGAGTATGTATTTGATAAGAGTGTACAATAAGATACCATATGACATACGTAATTTACCCGACAAAATGTTTGTTATCAAACTAAGAAATTGGTTAAAGGAGAAATGTTTTTATTCTATCAATGAATTCTTTGATTTTGGAAAATAATTGTTACGTCGGACATTATAATTTTATTGTATTTAGTCATTAAGTTAAGTATTTTAGACATTTACACTAGAATTATATAAATATTATAATAATTGTAAAAAATTGAATGCCATCTTCGGCTAAACATGTGGAACTCTACATACTATAATATGCTGCATCACCTAACTACTATGTTTATGCAATTAAATAATTTCATTTCATATCATTTCATTTCATTTCATACCTTTAAGACGTATTTATATATACCATTATTGTATTTTTGAAATTACACGACTTATTAAGCTTGAACTTTGTTACTTTAGGACTCACATGCATTTGTATAATAATACCAGAACCATAAGATTTACTTGAAAAACTTGAATGTAATAAACAGTTCTTTTTTATTGATATCAAAAATGTCAATATCATGGCACTCGCTGTCAATGAAGGTATGTAGTACCACAGTATAAGGACAAATACAGTAGTAAATGTCCGGCCCCTCAGGCGCGTTTCGTTAACGCGCGCAGGGTTGTACCTACAAATTTGTGGGGTAACATAGGTATATAGTTATTTCGATTGTTAGGTGTCGTGTAATGTCAGGTGTTATTATAAAATATTTATATAAGTACCTAGATATAACCATGTAATTAACAATACCTACCCCATCAGTCAGTACGGAAACGAATTATTATAATTTTACGAGTACTCGTAGCTACCTACTTCGTCCAACGAATACTCGCTACACTTGAATACGATTACTTATTTCAATATTTGTTACCGAACTAGCTAGGTTTATATCTAATTAGAAGGTGCGGTACCTCTTTCGCGCATTCGGCATCCTTTGATAAGTGGCGGCGATTTCCTTTGACTGTAGGTAGGGGGAGCCGCTTGGCTTGCGCGCGGCACTTTACAAAGAACTCCACATAGACCAGAAGCGCACTAACGTTTATTATTACAAATTATACTTATATTGCATCTTGGATTTTTACAAGTTGGTAGGTACGATAAATAAAAGTTCATACAACTAATTGAAAAACAAAAATATTTATTGAAAAAAATAACAATTATTATAAACTAGCCACACTGAAATACTTTCGTCTATTTCGCGATGTACGAAATGCCTTATTATTATTTTTCAATGTATAATAAATTCGCATTCTTGTATATAATTTTAACAAATATTCTTTTGGAAAGCAACGGCAGGGTAATGTGAATTCAATTTTGGTTATTTCCTCATAAATCGAGTTCCGAACACGGCAACAGCGCGGCCCCGACTGATTCATGTCTATTTATTACTCGCCGTTTGCATGTGACGCGTACGTACACGGCGCGCACACATACAAACCGCGCGATGTACTTTTCTTCGAACTTTAACTACTGTCTTATACTGTGGTAGTACTATAGTATTCTGTGATGAAGGGCAAGAACTTATTTATATCCATCGTTCTCTCAACAGTTATCGGCAGCGGTGTTTCAGGTATGACGGTTAAAGTCATAGTGACAGCGTCAATAAGCCAGGAGTCTAATCTAATAAATTAATAAACTTTAGTCACGAAAAAATTAAGATGATCGATGTCTACTCGGGTACTAAATCAGCATCATCTACTTCAATTTTGTTTGTTATAACAGACGAGGGATACACAACACGAAACAAAAAAGAGGTAGTTATTCTGTGGTATAGGTATAGGTACCAAACCAAATTTTAACTCAACGAGTCCTCGGAAGGTGGACCAAAATATCTTCCTTGAAATATTTTTGAACATACAATTTGTGAAGTTCTATTTCTATTCTATGTAAAGTTAAATAACAAGTTTGAATAAAAAACGTGGTAATACCTCCCCTTTATATTTTTATTTTATGTCATAATTAAGTACAAACAAAATTATGTTTTCTTATAATGGCATCGTAAATCGTTGGTTGGTCTCGATCCTACATTCCGCTACAATATATATATATATATATATATATGGTCTTCGGATTGCCACACCGAGTAAGGCGCTCTACGTGTCGCGCTTGCATCACTCCGCCGTGGCTGACGATGTGGTGGAGTACGTTCGCCGGAGAACTGGCTTCTCGCTGAGGGTGCACCAGCTGCGGTCCCGCCACTACGTGCACTTCAGCGCGTTTGTGGTGCGCGTGCCGCGGCCGCTGCAGGACACCATCGCAAGTGCAGACTTCTGCCCGAAAGTTGTTGTGTTTCGGCAGTTCCGGGGCAATCTGCCGAATCCTGCGCCAGATCAGACGACGCAACGGAGTCACGCTGTTACGTCGCCTAAATCCAATTAGATTTAAGTTTTTATTTTCATTTTATGTAGGTATGATTTAGTTTTTGCTGATTTTGTAGTTCACAGTGACTTAGTTTAATTACTGTAATTATGTGTAATTAATTTGAATAAATAAATAAAATAAATAAATATAAACTAATTTCTTAAACACATTTTTAAGTAAACTTATCAGCCGGCGCGCCGCAATAACCGGTCCGCGCGCACTGCACAGGATGCTCCATAAGCGATGCAATAATATTATACGTAGGTATAGATTGACTAATAAATTGTTCTCACATTTCTTTTTTGAGAATGGCTATGTTTGTTGGTGTTATTTTGTCTTTGCATTCAGTTGGGAGTTTACTGATTAAATCTGGTATCCAAGGTATGTGCGGCCATTGATGGCCTGTGTCACGGTGGGTTTCTTGTATGCATAAAATGTCGCAATGCGTCTCGCGGCCTATGTAATCTGGTATTATGTATTCTGATGTTCTTCGTCCGTAATAGGTATGAAATTTAGGTTTTTATAGTATATGGTTTAAACACTCGCCGTGTAATTTTTGGGTGAGAAGGTAAATGCTGAATTTGAATTTGATTATGAAGTATTGTTCTATAATTTTTAGTACGAATTGTTTTTTTTTTAAAAACAATGTTTTTTTTTATCCCAGATTGGACTAAGACATATAGGGTTAAAACTCTTCCAGATAGTCCCCTGTGTCACCTCTTAAAGTTCCTACATCGTTATTCCAAACACCCTTTAGAGAGTTAACTTGTATGGGGCTAAAGCAGACACACACACGTACACGCACACAGCTGCGACACTGGTGCATACATTTCCACCAAAAACATTATTCTAATTTGAATCATGATTACGCAATAGGCGGGTACAATTTTTTATTATCTTTATTAATTAGAAAGGGGTTTTGTCACACAGTGACTATGTCACCCCCGTTGAGATCACACGCTTTAATATTAAACACTTTTCACTACATTACTTTAGAGTACAGTTTTAACAACATCCTGGCCTCTTCCGATAACGGCGATGCCAGGATGCTGTTACAACTACCCACATCAAACGACATTACATTTAACAAATCATATCGTTGCGCCTCGTTACGGAGACATTCCATCAGCACGTGTTGGACATCCTCCACTGTTTCACACTCAGGGCAATTAGGTGAATCAACTATACCCATTAAAAATTTAAATTTGTTAGACGGAATGTGTCCGGAGCGAAGCCTGATCTACCTGTCTTCTATTAAATGTTTGTTTATCGAACCATGGGACCCGAGGAGGCTGACATTGGATCGTTTTATACCAAATACCTTTTGTAAGAGATCGCTCATCAAAGTATTCGTTCCATGCTTGGTTACAACTTATTTTAACGTTACTGAGTATTTCACTGTGTACCGGAGAACAATAATACGGAATACCGTCTGTTATAGCACTCCTAGCCGCCCGGTCAGCCTCCTCGTTGCCCATGATACCTACATGAGAGGGTATCCACTGAATCATTACGTTCCTATTCGACGCTCGAAGTTTGCAGATGGATCTCAGGATGCTGTAGGCTATCGGATGCCCTCGAACACTCGAGGGTAACCGAGCCAAAATGTAAAAGGGCACTTTTCGCATCTGATAAAATAACAAACTTATCATAATTTACGGATTCTACATATGACAGTGCCTCAGCTATGGCTATAAGTTCACAGTGCATAATGGATACATCGGCCTGTATATTAAATTTTACCTGTATATTTAACTGAGCATCATAGAAACCTGCCCCACATCTGCCCCTTTCCTTGGATCCATCTGTGAAGAGTTTATAGCATGAGCTGTACCTCTTCGTTAAGAACTCACAACATACTTTATATAGGTCTGCTCTTTTTATATGTCTTTTGGCGGAGTCTACACCTTCAACGTTGACATTTATATTATTTGTTAAATTATAATTGCTAATCCAAGTTTCTAGAGAGTACATTGGTAATTTCAAGTCAGAATGAATAGGATAATCACCAAATTTGTTAAGTGTTTCTACAAGTAATGGTATTTTCTTTCCTTGCCAATAAGTATTCTGACATGATCGATGAAGTTCCTCTAACACTTCTATTGTGATGTTATTCTGAAAAGATTTAGCTTTGAGGTAGAATTTAGCGGCCAGATATTTCCTTCTAATATACAGTGGTTGAAGACTTAGTTCACTTTCCATGACGTGGATAGGAGAGCTTCGTATGAGTCCTCCCACCACCCGCATAGCCTGATTCTGTACTTTATCCAGTTTGTATAAATGACTTTTAACACTAACATCGTATAAAAAACAGCCGTAATCAAGTCTACTTCGAAGAATGGATATATAAAGACGCCTGAAATGCGTCGGATGAACACCCCATTTAGAACCAGCCAGAACCTTAAACACATTTAAAAAAATTAAAGTTTTATCGCGAGTTTCATTTATATGTCGACCCCATTTCAAGCTTCTATCCAACCACATGCCTAAATATTTCACATTATCTACTTGTTGTATTCTACTATTGTCTACCTGCAGTTCTGCTTTATATTTGTTTATGTTTCTCGGGTGACCTCTAGTAAATACGCAGACTTTTGTTTTTCTAAATGATACCTGTAGACCTATTTCTTTGACCATGGCATTCAGTGTGTGAAGTGCATTCTGAACTACAGTGGCTGCATCGGCTACATTTTTACGACTGGCATAAAGTAAAAAATCATCCGCGTATTGCGATACGCATACATCTCTTAGTTGTTTACAGATATTTATAGTAGCTATATTAAATAACAAAGGGGACAAAGGATCCCCCTGTGCTAGGCCCATTCCTGTTATTCGGACTAAGGATTCTTGACCTGTCAATTCAATAGTTAATTGGCGCGAATGCAAAAATTCCCACAAATATTTACAAATTAAACTACCTACTCCAAGTTGATCCAGTGTACTCAAAAGACTGATCAAGCTGACATTATTGTATGCATTACTGATGTCCACAAAGCAACCGACCGTAGCCAGTCCGTCAGTGTACCCAGCCTGAATTCGCGAAACCAGTCGTGTTAAATTATCCATGCAAGACCGAGACCTTCTAAATCCCACTGTTTCGTCTGAAAAATAGTTTCCTTTGTCCATATACCATTCTAGTCTACGAGTAATGATTGTGTGAAATATCTTGCATGGACAAGATAACAGTGAAATCGGCCTATAATTGACATCTGGCCCGTCTGTGCCAGGTTTCGGTATAGGGACTATTTTAACGCTCCTCCATTGATTAGGGACAAAACTGCTTGATATAAAAATGTTGAAAATGCTTACCATTACTCTTTTGGCTATATCAGGCAGGTTTTTGATCATTGAGTAAGATATGTCGTCTATACCGGGCGCTGTATCTGACTGCTTGATAGCGTTTTTGAGTTCCTGTACCGAAATTGGCGAAGACAGCTGTAAGTTATCATTAACAAAATTAGGCGTCGCAGGTGGTACATAAGCCGGTGCCAAACTACACAACAAAGCCTCGGCTTTATCGTGAGTTATTGTTGTCCTTGTCGTTTTATATCCCTTAAGCCATTTCATCTTGTTCCACATCTCACTAGACGATGTCGTATTATCAACACTATCACAGAACTTCTGCCACGACTTAGCACTCTCTTGGCGAATAAGTCTTTGTGCCACGCTGATTTTATTTTGCAATAAATCTAAATTGTCTGGTGTAGGATTCCGTCTAAAAACTGCCAGTGCTCGACGTCTTTCAGCCACTGCCTTAGATATATCCTGATTCCAATATGGTCTCGGAGTAAATCTTTGTTGACGAAGGGGATCTTCACACGTTTTTATAATTGGAATTGAATCATTTGCCGCTTTGTTAATGGTGTTTATAAAATAGTCATATGCTGATTGTGGATCCTCTGGTAAAGTAAAGTCTGTAAATTCCTTTTGTACCGTCTCCCTATACTTCACCCAGTCAGCTTTTTTAAAATTACGCCTCCTTTTATGAATCATGGAGCTAGGAACCTCGGTTTTAATTTTTATCATCAAGTGATCGCTACCTAGGCTTTCGTTTAAGACCATCCAATGAAATCTCAAGGCTATATCAGTGGAGGCAAGAGATAGATCGGGGGAAGACTTTTGAACTGCACCGTTTACCAACTTTATTCTCGTATCAGCGTTTCCTTTGTTTAGGGTAATATAATTATATTCTATACTGGAGTCAAAAATTTCGTTGCCTCTTGCATCGGCTCGGTTCGACCAGTTGGTATGATGGCCATTAAAATCTCCGGCTATCAGTGACTTTCGTCTCACTAGAGTAAATATCTGGTCCCAATCTCTGGGAGAGGTGTCGATTGCATGTGGACAGTACAAGGAAATAACATTTTCGATGTGGTCGCAGTTCAGGATCTTAATGTGGATAATCTCGATGCGCTGGTTAGCTAGTTGGACGTTACATTGTTCTGCTTTAACTGATTTATGCGTTAAGATCGCCACTCCTCCATAGCCATCGTTAGGATCAGACCTAAAAACATTGTATCCACTGATGTGAAAGTGACTACCTGGATCGAGCCATGTCTCGCTTATTACAGCGATGTGTATCTTTTCTTGATATAAAAGATTTTCAAATTCTAATCGTGTAGGACGGATGCTCTGGGCATTCCATTGTAGGACACTTATTGGAATGTGTGATCTGTTGCGGTCCATAATTGGTTGATAAGATTTGAACAGGGCCAGCTTGATATGTACTGTCGAACAATAGATACTATTCCCTCTATGATAATGCCTACACAGCTTTTAATCCGGTCACCCCAAGAGCTATTTTCTTCTTGAAACAGTTTTTGTTTTAATTTCCTAAGTAGCAGTTGCCAGGTTATTTGATCTTTGAATTGATTATACTCTTCTTGTCTTTGCTGTTCTTCCTGATCCTCGTCTTTCTCACTCATGTATGTCTCTAATGGGTACAATTTATATAAGACAAATAAAAAGTTTTATTTCGAAAATGCTTGCTGTAGGGATATACAACTTGCAGGTAATTTATTTGTATGTAGGTTTTAATGTTTTGCCTTGTAATTTACATAAATAAACAATCAGGGTTTTTTAGATATCTATTTAATCTAAAGTATGCAATTAAAACGGTAAAAATGGATATATTTATGTAACGAAAAACAAGTCTTCTTCTTCTTTGCTCCTTCCCACTTTAGGTGGGGTCGGCTCTCCTAATATGATTGCGCCATGACGTTCTGTCCATAATTGTCGGGTCAGGAAGATCCTCCTTCGTCAGGAGTCTGGTCATATTGGTCCACCACGTCGATGGAGGGCGACCTCTACCTCTTTTGTTTTCTGGTAGGCTTAGTACTTTGTTCACCACATACTCTTCGTCTCTCCGCCTAACGTGTCCATAGCATCTCAAACGATGTTCCTTCAACTTTTCGGTGATAGGGGCTACCTTGAAACTTTCACTTATGTGAGGGTTCAAAAAAAATGACGAGGCGCTTGAAGACAAGGTTGGTCGTGCCCTTGCGCTTCGCTTGGCTCGTCTGGGCGGAGGCACTACCGTGCCCCCAGATGACCTACAGTTTGCAGATCCTTGGAGCAAGGACTATCGAAAAAAATATAATTCAATGATCTTCCAAAAATTGTCCCCAGCCTATTCCTCCACACTAACTTGCTATAAGAACGCGGGTCACTCACCTGCTTTCTTAAAAGCTATTTGCACATTTGTTTCTGTGATAGCGATATTGGTAATGAAATTCGAATGAGATAAGGTATGCTACTGCTTCCTGTTATCGCTCAGTTCTCTTCAATACCAGAAAGGATAGAGCGCGAATATGTTGTTTGTAATCGTGACGATAGTAGCGTTGTGCACAATCGGCGATGCTCGAAAGTATAGTAAGTTATATACTCAGATATATTTATTTATTTATTTATTTATTGAAAAACAGGTTCCATTACATTACAGTTTACACCAATGCGTTATGAACCGAACAATGTTTATTTTGACGGCGAAACGGCGTGGCCCCGTTGTTCCGACATCTCGGGTGTTGGATTTGGTAGGTTGCCCCGGAACCGACGAAACACGACACCTTTCGGCCAGAAATCATATATATTGTTTCCTAGGCTATATTGATGTCCCACTGCTGGGCAAAAGCCTGTCCTTTCGACTTCGACAACCACCTATTAGGTGCCATTACAGGCCAATCGTGTAGGACGCGTCCGGGTCATACCGTCATGCCGCCGCCACCCTGATGTGGCACCCAACTAGCACACTGGCTGAAGAAGCGCTTATACAGCTTTTAAAACTCTCATTTAAGCTGTATGAGCGCCGTATAAGCACCCACGAACTCTGCGTGCTGCTCGGGCACCCACTTCGTAACCTGGTATATATCAGACTAGATCTCTCAGAATCTCAGAAGATCACTCAGGGACTAACTAAGTAGATCGATTTGTGTGAGGTTGTCTCATATTTATATTATAAATGTATTTATTTATACCGCAGGATCCGATGGCTGCGCGGCGCCTGCGCAGACGCTGCGGGGGGCGGTGTGCGGCGCGCGCCGGCGCAGCTACAGCGGCGCCCCCTACGCCAGCTTCCGCGGGGTGCCCTACGCGCGGCAGCCGCTAGGCCCGCTGCGGTTTGTGGTGCGTGCGCTCACTTTTATGCATTTCTAACTTTCCTACAACTAACAGAAGACATTCCTAAAGAGCCCAAACTGAATAGGTTTCTTACGTTATGTTATTCCAGAGTTCCTATGATTTTGGCATTGGATTAGCGTATCTTATAAATCACCAAATAGCACGAGGCGTGGGGACCTTCGCTTAGTGCGATACAATAAGTACCACGTTTTTATTGACGGAGCGAGCGAAGCGTCTCTATTTCAGCTTCGCTAAAATTTCTATCGTATGTCCGGATGGTTGGATCGCATTTGTCAACCGATTCTCTTGAATTAAGGAATATGTTTGATAAGTATACTTATATAGATTTTTTTATAGACTCAGATTTTCAAAAATTGTCTAAATGGCGATTTTAACTCGCGAAGTCTACAGCTCACAGAGCTAGCTATAGTTTATTCAGCATGTACGTGTGTTTACTAGCACAGGGCTGTTATTAATTAGACAAAATCCCGCAGGCGCCGCAACCGTTGAAATCTTGGGCCGGTTTCTTGAACGCCACAACCGAAGGTCCCGTGTGCCCCCAGCACGACTTCATATTCGGCCCCATGATGCGCCCGCGCAGCATGGGGGAGGACTGTCTCCGGATCAACATCCACGTCCCTAGTCCGGCGATGCCAAAGTTCGGCTCGAAGTGTTCTGGTTGTGAATGTCTGCCGGTGCTGGTCTACGTGCATGGAGGAGCGTTTGAGGTCGGATCAGGCGATAGCGACGTGAACGGACCGGAGTACATGATCGACCAGAACGTTGTGGTCGTCACTTTCAATTACAGGTATGATAATTTTATGCTCCAAAATGTGCTCATTGGTGATCTATATTAAATCCAGTACTCAAAACTAGACTAGAAAGTTGAAATTTGGTATGAGTATGTGTACCTATGTATCACGCCGATAAAACGGTAAAATAAAAACTAAAAAAAACTTTTCTTCGGGTACGGCACGTAGGGGAGCCCTAGGAGGGTTGACACAAAATTTACATTTCCGAACATAGCTGCTTCATTATATAAGCTATAATTGAAAAAAATATATCATTCGAAAGATAATTTCATCCTTTAATTATGAACCTCAATAAAATACGTAATTATTATTTAGAACTATTTAAAAATATGGTATTTCCTCATCAAGTCAGTCTGTTTCAACCCTCCTAGTACCGAGATAAGTTGAAACAGGTACCTGGGCAAGTTGACACATAGAGAAAGATTAGGTAAGCATTTAAGGACAAAAAACGCAATGGTGAGATTGAAAACATTCTAATGTCAAAATAAACATTTTGACATCAACACAATTAAGGAACTTTTTTAAAATCAAGGCAAAAAAAAAACACTTTCGTAACTTAAAATGGTTTTTTTTTTTCATGGGATTGCGAGGAAGGCAAATAAATAGTTTAATTCTAACTTGTACATAATCAGTCAATCTATTTTGAGAATAAATATAGAGTTTTGCGCATACCCCATTGTGACAGGCATATTAGGCATTCAATACAAATACAATACAAAATGCTTTATTGCACACCAAAAAAGTTTACAAATTGAATTCAGAAACAATCATTTTAATAACGGTAGACAACAGGCGGCTAAAGAGCAATCTCTTCCAGACAACCTTTGGGTAGAGCAGTTGATCGGCATGTCATTGTTCTTCCGTTTTTTCTGGATAAAATGGTTCAACGAAGAATAATTTAAGTTATACGATTTCGCAGCATCCCGAAGACTTTCCTTTCAAAGTAGCCTCCTCGGCGGCAAATTCATATATATTTCGATGCTTAATTCCCCTCTATCCGTCTTGCGCTTGTAATTGTTCGGCATTCTACAAAAATAAAATACGAATTTAAAATATTAAATGGAAACCGAGGAAAGTTGAAACAAATGAGGTAGGTTGACACAAGCTGTTTTAACTTACCTCTCCCTTGGAATCGACCGTTAGTTATCTTGAATTATTATTTAAAAATTGAAGTCGTTGCCTACCCAAGTAGCACAACTGGGTCTAAATAGCTCGTATATCATATCTAATTAGATGCTTAAGTGAAATTTACCACCATGACTAAGTGCTATATAGGTGGCAAGAACCCTTATGCCACCAGTATAGAACCAAAAGGAGAAAAATTGCAGCCTATTTTTGGTGCTAAACCATAAGAGATCTCACAATTACCTTAAGTGGTAATTAGAACTATGGGTGAAAGTTATGCGCAGTGAACGAATGAAAACATTTCAGTTCGGTCAATGAGTGATAAATGAGTCGCCAAAATTATCTTTGAGTGGCGAGGCAACTGTCAAATTGTGTTTTATTAAAAGTAATACGTGATCCGCCATATTCATTTTGGATTTATGTGTCTGTTTGATTGTGATTAAAACTTTACGTTATACAAGCATTGAAATAAGCACGAAATTCTTGCGAATTTTTTTTACTGTGAAACTATAGTATGTTTTCTTTGTAAATTTCGACGCGCCCTTCATTTGATCAGGAATATTAAAAAAGAGAGTGCTAAATTAAATAAGGAATAGATACTGATAATAAATAAAACTGTTAAAAACCTGACCTAATGATTGTAGGTTACGTACAATGTTAAAGTAACATCGTCACAACTATCAAAAGTCTGTGATTATGCGTGAGTGTGATAAAATTCTGGTTAAAATAATAAATTTTCATAGGCTTCCATTTGTAAACATGGCGAAACAAAAAAGATCCTACAGTGTTTATTTTCACTTATTTGTTCCTTATTTGGAACTATCAAGTCTAATAATCACTTATTTGTATCTTGCGAGTGGCAAAGCAGTGAATGATATTACCAATAGTAATTATTTGCTCTTTTGTAGACTATTAAACAAGCAAGACTATTAAATATATTTTGACAAGGCGCAAATAGGAACTATAATAGAACTTTTAGTTCGTTAGTGGTTTGAAATAAGTGAAAATAACTGCTTTTGGTTCCAAGAACCTCCTACTGAGACCTATTTATGCCTTGGAGTGGCAATAAGGTACTTCTTAGGCCTTAAAGTTGCAATATTTTTTGGTTCCAAAAGAGCCGTAAAATTATCCCTTTAGCCACTATTGGTGATATAATTCGCTATTGTACTAGTCATTTGGAACTTTTAGTTCCAAATAAGGGTATGTTCCCACTTATATGTAAAAGTTGCTTATAAGTGATTTTAAGGCCTTATATAGCACTATTGCTTCTTATTGAGTGACAATTTGAACCTTCATGCAACTTTAAGTAGCAAAATCGACTTTATCCCACCATAAGTAATAAAGTAGAAACAAAAAACGCTCCTATGCAACTACAAGTGATAGGATGAACTCATATACAGTTTTGAGTTGTGTTTAAAGCTATAAGTTGTATCAAACACTGTTAAACCACTCATTTAGAACTTAAAGCTATAAGATAAGCTGCAAAATTCACTAATGTGCTGCTTGGGTACTTTAAAAATGAGTTGAATATATTAAACTTGGTTAATAACACTTGAAAACAAATCTATACACATTACAAAATATGTAATATAACATGGAAATAAATGGCTTCAAAAAAATGATAGAAAACTTACTTTTCGTGCAGTTTTCGTCACAGACACTCTAGCGCCAAAACCGTTCGCCGGGCGGCCGCGGCGTGTACTGACAAGTCGGAGCGGCGGAGCGGTGGATCAGAAATGCGTTGTTGCCAAACTTCTAAAGCCTATAGTTTCCGAGAAATTGAAGTTGTGTCAACTTACCTTTGTGTTAACTTACCTCGGTCTCCCCTACACCTAAATTGGGACGTGGGAATGATTGTTTTTTTTTTTCGTTCCAACATTATTGTGTTGTGGGTTGTCGTTAAATAGGGACAGGGAATAGGGAAGATCTTTTTTTGATGAAGTCAGCAGTACTTATTGTAAATATTCGCTCAAGAAAGCCAAAAAATAGCGTCTCCCCCCTCTCACTTTTCAATCACGGGTCAAAACATTATGGGAAGATTCAAATGAGGCCTTATAATCACTTTCAATGAAAACTAACTATATTTACCTTAGGTATACTTCGAAAGTTAGGTACACATATTAGTTAAGTACCATACTGTATTAAAACATTTCGCTCAATCTCGCCCCTATAATCGATAACTTCCAGAAGGTAATAAGTAATTACAGTTACTTTGGCGTTTACTACCTTTTTATAGAGCTTGAAATCTTGCTCGTAATTTAAACCTCGGGCTTAAAATTGCTGTTTTAAGCCCGTCTATTGTGAAGGATGGGCAACTACGGAACTTACGTAGGCTCTTGGCCGGTTTTTCAGGTTGGGCCCATTCGGGTTTCTGTCGCTGAACTCCACGAGCGTCCCGGGCAACACGGGGCTCCGCGACATGGTGGCGGCGCTGCGGTGGGTGCGCGACAACGCCCGGGCCTTCGGCGGAGACCCCGGCAGCGTGACGGTGATGGGGCAGAGCTCGGGCGCGATCGCCGTGCACATTCTGTCCTTGTCTAAAGCGGCGCGGGGACTTTTTTCGAAGTAAGATGTTCATTCAACTCATTAATGGGGCCACCTATCTGAAACACAGAAAATTTAAGTCCGATGTTCGTTTCGACAAAAACTACTCACTCTACTCTACTCTCACTGTTGTGCAGAAGTTCTACATTCCTTTGGCAACTATTAAGATGCGCTTGAGCACGCGCCGACTCCGCCCGGTCATTGGGAATCATACTTTAATCGCTCGGACGGACGCATTCGGCTGCCGCCGGGCGCTGCAGCGTCCGCTTGAACGTGGCGGTAGCCGAACCCGCCCGACTTGGTCACTGGACGCGGTTGGCCGCTGCCGGCTGCCAGAGCGCCCGTTACGACCCGTTGCGGCGGCAGCCGAGCCGGCTCGGCCTGGTCAATGGATATCGTACATTAATCGTATCGGTTTTTTTAATCACTTGATAAATCTGGGAGCTCGTTAATGCTGCCTCCGCCAAGACGAGCCAAGCGAAGCGTAATCGCAAGCGCCACATATTTTGACCAAGGAGAAGAGTTTGTGAAGTTCTGGCTACTTGGAGTCTATTGGATCAACTTTAACTATCTTTCTTTTTTCTTTTTATATGTAAATACATATGTATACTCGTTAATCAGCATGCTTGCTTATAAACTGTAATTGTTGATTGTGAACTTTTCTCCTTAAAATGTAAACCGACTTAAAAACTTTTTTTATTATTAAACTGCGGTTTTCCCATTGTCTTAAGTCAGGATCTGATGATGGGACACTTGCCACTGGATTTCAGGATTGGTTCAACGCACACATGTGTGGTTTACCCTAAGGCATGTTGAAGCAAGTGGTTGGAACGCAGGTTCGAATCCTGTCTGAACCATACAATTTTTCATACGGGCATATGCCACAATTTTTGGCCAAGCTGAAACGGAGACGAGACGCTTCGCTCGCTCGGTCAGTTCCTAAATCATTCAAAAAGCGATTTCTTAACAAACAATTATCACATTACAGAGTAATCATGATGAGCGGCACTGCCATCTCCGGGTTCTACTCCTCCGCGACGCAGTACGCTGAGTTCGTCAAGAGCACCTTCCTAAAGGGATTAGGGATCAACAGCACAGACGCAGACGAAATCCATAGAACACTCATCAAGATACCATACGAAACCCTCCTGGAAGCGACCGCTTATGTCCGGAAAACTGTAGGACTTGGTAGTTTCGTCCCTGTAGTGGAATCAAAATTTAACGGAGTGGCAAGAATCTTTGATGAAGATCCTGATGTGTCAGTAGCTAATAGAAGAGGAAGAGAATACCCGCTACTAATAGGATTCACAAATGTGGAGTGTGCGAGTTTAAGGGGTTGGTTTGAAAATATTGATATTATAAAACAGATAAATGAGAACGCAAATGCGATCCTACCGCTAAAAGCCCTTTTCTCACTCTCCGATGAAGAGAAGAAGGCAGCTGCCAAACAGATGTTTGACAGATACTTCAATGGAACACCAACGCTTGACCAATATCTCGTGTCTTGTTCTGAATCCCTGTTTCTGTATCCTGGAATAAAATTAGCAGAAATCAGAGCAGCCACAAACACTGCCCCCGTGTTCCTATACCAGTTCTCTTACAGCAGTGACGTCACTGCGCTTAAACAAGCGTTCAAACTTCATTACGAAGGTGCTGGTCATCTGGAAGACCTTTCATATGTGCTGCGAGTGAACTCCATTCTTCAGAATACCAGGTTGAATAAAAATGACGAGGCGGTTAAGGACTTTATGATAAATGCCGTCGGTAACTTCGTCCGTTGTAGGTAAGGCCCTTAAAACGTTTGAAAGCGGAAGCTAGAGTAAGTAGAATAGGAACAGTTTGTTTGAAAGCTTGGTAGTTGTACAATGTCAATTCGTCAGGAACCTTTTTAGATCTTGGATCACAAAGCGCCTGCCATCGCTTCAACTAAACGTTTTAGAATCTCATCCCAATTTTCATCGGAGTCACTGCTTAACTACTCATCTGTAAATGTTTCAGCAACCCCACGTGTTCAGCACGCGGCGGCTCGTGGCCGCCGGCGGCGCGCCCGCTGCTGTACGAGGACATCAAGGACGCCGCCTTCCACTCCACTCCGCTCACGGCCAGCCAACGTGACATGATGCGACTCTATGATAGCTTCTATCCACTCTGAGTGCTGTATATTTGTGCCTGAATAAAAAGAGTACACAATTAATTAAGGCATTTTGATGAAATAGGCGAATTGAGAACCTCCTCCTTTTTTGAAGTCGGCAGAAAAATATACTTATACATAGTGAATAATCGTGTCGTGGCTTGCAACGTGTTGTTAAGTTGCGGCGTCATGGAATTGAAAAGAACCGTACTTATATTCTGGTTTTAATTCTTGCTAGAATGATGAAAAATGGTTTTCTTGTGATTTTATTTTCACGACCCGCCATTATATGAACGTAACACTAAAGAGTAGGTATGAAGTTGACGTTCAATGTTTAATAAAATAAATGTACCTACTGATGTAAACAAAGAGGAAATCTAAAAGAAGAAGTCCTGACTGACTCATCAACGCACAGCCGAAACTACTAATGTTAGAGAGTTGATTTTTGCACAGTAGGTTACTTTTATAACGTGGGCTAGGGATAAGAAGGGATTTTGAAAAATTCAACCTCTAAGGGGGTTAAAAAGGGGATGAAAGGTTGTATGGGGTACAAGTTTTTTTTTAAGCTAGGAGTTAGAAACTTTGTAAAAAGACATTTTATTACAACACAAGATATTTTATTAAATTAAAATACAAGAAAAGTAATTTTACCGTTTTTTAAAATCCCCTAAGGTGGATAAACGGGGGTAACAAGTTTGTATGGAGATCGAACATTTCTTTGAGCGCGGGACCTTTGTGTAAAGGCATACTATTAGAATACAAGAAAAGTAATTTCAGCGTTTTCAAAAATTCATCCCCTAAAAGGGTTAAAAAGGGGTTGAAAGTTTAAATTTATTACAATTTTTTTGATACTTCTTATTAAGGCATATATAATAATAACAAAATAACATTTATTGAGCGTTATTAAAAATTCAACCTCTAAGGGGGTTAAAAGGGGGATGAAAGTTTGTCTTCGGGTTCAAACATAATTTTAAGCTAGACTTGAAATTTCGTAATAAGGTATTAAAATAAAATGAAAGAAAACTACTTTTAGCGTTTTTGAAAATGCATCCCCTAAGCTGGTAAAAAGCGGTTGAAAGTTTATACGGAGATCATTTTTTTTTAAGTTCGTGACTTGAAGCTTTGTGTAAATGCATACTATTAAAATACAAGAAAAGTGATTTCAGCGTTTTTAAAAATTCGTTCCTCAAAAGAGTTAAAAAGGGATTGAAAGTTTGTATGGGGATCAAACCTTTTTTTGAGCGCCGAACTTGAAACTTGGTATAAAGGCATACTATTAAAATACAAGAAAAGTCATTTCAGCGGTTTTGAATGTTCAAACTCTAAGGGTGTTAAAAAGGGGTTGAAAGTTTGTATAGAGATCAAACATTTTTTTGAGCGCGGGACTTGAATCTTTGTGTAAAAGCAAACAATTATTATTATTATTTAGCAGCAAATTAGAATACAAGAAGAGTGATTTCAGCGGTTTAAAATATTAAATAATATAAATAAATAGATAAATATAAATAAATATCGGACAACCTCACACAAATCGATCTAGTCCCAAATTAAGCTCAAGAAGGCTTGTGTTATGGGTACTAGACGACGATATACGTACTTATATAGATAAATATATACTTAAATACATAGAACAACCATGACCCAAGCACACATATTCGAGTTCATCACACAAATATTTGCCCTGGCTGGGATTCGAACCCGGGACCCCCGGCTCAGTAGGCAGGTATCTACAAACCGAGCCAAACGCGTCGTCAATTCATCCCCTGAAAAGGTTAAAAAGGGGTTGAAACTTTGTATGAGGATCAAACAGTTTTTTGAGTGCGGGACTTGAAACTCTATATAAAAGCATTTTATTAGAATATAAGAAATGGAATGAAATGAAATCATTTATTCAGTAAGTCTCCTCTTGCGGCATTTCGCAAGAGGAGACCGCAGTTGAGAAGAAAGCCGAAAGAAACTCGACAGTAAGTAAATAAAAACAATTACATTACATTTGTGCTATAATTACACGGGTACACGTAAAGGAGAAGTATAGATACACCAAATCAATGTTAAGTAGGAACATCAAAACAAAATTTTAAGGATTAATTTAAAATGCAACAAAATACAATTACTTAATTAATTTAATTCCAACAGAGATGTATAAGGTCTCTAGGCGTCAACGTGAATAATTTACAATAGAAAATAATTATTAAACCTTATGAGGGGTATCTCAGGGATTTGAAACACAAGATAGGTTGATAAAAAGTCTAATTCGTTAAGTTACACAGTTTACACAGAAAGTCAGTAAATGTAAAAAAAAACACAGGTGGGACGTAGGCCCTAATCTTAGAAAGAACAGGTAACAGTTTAGTTATAGTGCGATAGCGCGCGTGTATACCGTGGCCGCTCGGTACGAGGCTCCCAAAGCAACTGGCTAGGCCGTTCGGGCGCGAGCGAGACAGCAAGCGCTGAAAGCGCTACGTTGTGTATCGTGTTGGTGCACGGCCGCGAGTCGCCCGCGGAGGTAAAACAGATGTGTTCAATGGATGGTTTGCTATAACCTAAATTTCTTAGAGATGTATATGGTCTCTAAGGCGACACAACATGCAATAAAATATTTTAAAATTATTTAATTTCCACAGAGATGTATAAAGTCTCTGAGTGCCATACTTCACACTAAATTTTTTCTTAGAGATGTATACAGTCTCTAAGAGATCAAAAAGTTAAAATTAAAGTTGAATAACTTCAATCGAGTACAGAATGAAGTTTCTCACGTTTACTTAAATTAAGACTAGTATTCGGTTGCTACATATTTAATTTGGCCCTTGCTAGCATGAACAGACCGGACCCCACAAACGGCACCCGTTCACGAGTATGACGCATATCTCAGTCATCGCCTCCTTCAACCATATTATAGGGAAGGAAAAATGATTTCAGCGTTTTTGAAAATTCAGTTCTGAAGGTGGTGAAAAATGGGTTGAAAAATTTTATGAAGACGAAACATTTTTTTGAGTGCGGGACCTGAAACTCCAAGAATTTATAAAGGTATTATTATTAAACTCTTCGAATTTAGTAAGGCTATTCCAAGGCTATTCGTTCGTAGACGTACTTGAGTTCCATAATAATTCCACGGTATTAGGGCAATTGAGTACTTATACAACAATTTGGTTATACGCGTATAGTTATCAAACTAATCGAATTTAGTAAAGCTATTCGTTCCTAGATGGCACTAGCTGTACTTGATTTCATAATGATTCGCGTAATTAGAACAATTTTATTCAGCCGAAAACATACTAAAAAGCGGCCAAGAGCGAGTCGGACTCGCGTACGAAGGGTTGAAGGGAATGTTACCGTTACATAAAAATGGCAAAAAAGTCACGTTTATTGTACGAGAGCCGCACTTCAATATTTATTATTTGTTGAATTACAGCAACCAATATCAAAATCCACTTGACTTAAATCTCATACAACTTGCAAAAAAAGAAAAGTAATTTCAACATTGCTAAGATCTGAAATTAATAAAGATGTAAAATGTTCAAGATAAGATTCCACGCGGACGAAGTCGCGGGCAACACTGCTAGAAAGACTATAAATATTCTGCAAAATTCAAGTAAATAATATTCGCATATTCTAATAAAGCAAACACAATCCACAGTGATGAGTCAAGTTTTTTTTCAGTACGGTTCAGTATTTATTTTACAAGAACGAAGGATTGAGTTTGAGCAACATTCTGGTAAACAATGTTTTGAATTTGGTTGATGACATATCGCTACTGACATTTTATAACGCACATCTACGACGGATGCATATTATTACCAATGTTCCCATATGAAAGCTATTCGTGGCGCCACTATCCCAGGGCAAAACCGCAATTTGTTAATGGAGCAGGAAAATCACCATCAATAGAGGGCGTTACTATTCACTGATCACTCCGTCCATAAATACAATTGCTTGCCGCACTGCACCGCGTCGCGTCGCTCCGCTGCAGCGCAGTGTGCGCTCACCTTTACATTTTACCAACAGTTTACTTTTTGGAGAGTGTGTACAACCAGCAAATAATAGCAGACGTGTCTAACTTGCGATGATGGTGTGACTTCTGAACGAAAGTCGAAAAGTGTCAAACTGTCAATGTCATATGATATGTCATATGCGATATGTTATGTTGCCGATACCACAGAATACTCATTATTTTGAAAATAAAAATTGCATACCATTTATATAAATGTACTATTTATCATTAAATAGATTGTACGCGTGTGAAAGCTTTCTTTGATACGGTTTTTAAATCCATGAGTGAATAGTTCGTGGTGTATTGGTATCGGTTTAGTATTTTGCATATATCCTTGAGAAGGTTATAAACTAGTATTTGCGGAAGTTTTTTCATAACAATTCAACGTCCACGCTAAGAACTGCGAAGTTTCCAGCAATAAGTAATTGATTTCCGTAAGTAGATAATGCGAAATAATTGGGGGTTGTTATGTTTTTAAGGTTAGAATTATGTCATCTTGTTGTTGTCCTCAGATAATTGTTATTTAATTGATTGACTGTTTTCATCATTTTTATTTGTGCTTTTGGTGGCTTATAGTAGATTCCACACTTATCGAATTACTTAAGAAGGATATATCACTTGAAAAAAAACACGAAGCATTGAGTTTTTTACATCCTAATACATATTAAATGACATCCAGAATCCTTATTTTGTATTTAATAATGTAAATTACTTTGTAAACTAAAGCAGAACATCACAATCACAAACTCTCTCCTTTATAAACAATAAGATCATATTTTAATATACACTTCAAATCATAAACAAATCATAGGTGATACAAAGTGATAATGATTAAAAATAGTAATATAGTAGAACATACATTTGTAATAATTTTACTTTTCTATTTTTCAGACCATAATGCCACAGTGCTAAATGACTCCAACCATAATGTTCAGCATGTCACTTCGCAACTACCACAGGCTCCGGGTACCGTTGGCCCACCTGCAAAGCCTACAGTCCAATTTACAAACATCATGTTTATGTGGAAGTATAAATAAGTACAAATGTGACATAAGGCCAACAAGAGTTCACTCCACACGTAGTGATAACAGGCAGAAGGCTGTGATAGAAACTACTAATGTAATAGACAAGATAAGCATAGATAAGAGAGGCATAGAGCTGTGGCGAACCAAGATAGACCCGTATGTAAAGCTAGCACGATGGGACAAACCGATAGGTAATTATAATAACTTTTCTTACACTTATGGAACCAGTATATCACAATTTCTCATCATTATTATGGTTTTAAAAGAACATACTCATATACATTTTTAAATTTGAACTTGATTTCATTATTGTGTATATTTTAAACTTTTTAAACTTAAACATAAATTTAATTTATTTATTTTGTCCTCATGTGTACAACTTTTTAAATAGTATTAAGGTTTTTGTAAATGGGATAACAAGCCTGAAATATACAATATTCTATTCTTTTCTATTGCCAGCACTTATTTAGAATCATATAAAGCATTACACAATCTCCAAAATGATTACCAGGTCCCTAATCTCAAGGCAGGATTTATAACATTTGCAATCAGTTATTTTCAATTCAATATAGGAAAAATACCAAAACTGTTCTTTAACACAAATCAATTATCTAATTCTATTCCCAACAACCCAAGTGCCCTACACAAATATTTTCCACCAATTTGAACAGGAACATCAATATCATGAATATAATTTCCCAGGCGTCCATCTCCTGTACTGGCCGTGCTCGTGGTCCATAGCCCTGGGCTCGCTGCCGGGCACGGTCCCGCTGGAGACGTCGCTGCGGATGGCGGCGCTGTTCCTCGTGGGCGCGGGGCTCATGCGCGGCGCGGGCTGCACCATCAACGACCTGTGGGACCGCGACATCGACGCCCAGGTCTGTCATATCGTGGGCCTATACTCTGCCCTGGGGATCGCTGAATGTGGTTTAGAAACCAGTATCAACCATGTAGGCCCCAATACACTGCCCTGTGGAACGCCAAAGTCTTGTTTAAAAATCAGTACTAACAACATAGAACCTATAACTATAACAGTGCCATTGAGAACGTCGAATATAGTTTAATGTCCATTATTAACAAAGTAGGCCCTAATACGCTGCCCTGGGGAATGAAGGATATTAAAAGCGCCGGCCATCAACAACCTCTAAGACCGTGACATCGGATAGAAATGGCTATCCATTATGTTTGACGGTAAAAGGCAACCTGAAAAACATCTATATGTGAAACAAATGCCATTGGACATGACAAACAACAAAAGTAAAATAAAAAAAAAGCTTAGGTAATTACTAAGTTTTTACTTGTCCTTTGAAGTCTGACAAAACAACTCAGCCGGTTGATGACATTGTATCTCGTCTAGAGGACACTGTTAGAATGTCAAAACATTATACGTCATTTATGTTAAAGGGACAATCTTTTATTTCGCTATTTTCTCTTTTTTATCTGTATTTATTATAAACTAGCGACCCGCCCATGCCTCGTAGGGTTTACGGTTACAGTTACGTTACAGCACACACACACAACGATCAATTTCAAAAATGATGACTTGAGGTTTATTTGTTGTTACCTGTTCATTTTCATTGCAGGTGGAACGAACCAAAGACCGCCCGCTCGTGTCCGGCGCGGTGTCCACGAAGCAAGCCGTGGGGTTCTTGGCCGTGCAGCTGACCCTCGCGCTGGGGGTTCTGCTCCAACTGAACTGCTACAGCGTCGCGCTAGGGGCTAGTAGTATGCGTAAGTATATTTGCCTACTAGCCATTGCCCTCGAATTCGTCTGCGTAAAATTGGCACTTCCCCATAAAAAACATCCTCCGCCCCTTTTCTGGAATAAAAACTGTCTGTCCTTCTCCATGGCAAACTGTCCTCATGCCAAATTTCATCCAAACAGGTTCAATGGTTTAAGAGTGAAGACGTTACAGACAGATAGAGTTGCTTTCCTATTTATAATATTAGTAAAAATATATAATATCAATCAGCAACAGAAGCAACATATTTATAGGGCAATACAGATAATCATGTCCACATTATTTTGTATATGTACTTTTTTGGTGAAGAGAAGCGAAAACGAATAACTTCGACTTACCTTAGTTACTTAAGTACCTAGTTAAGTGACTTATCGAAATAAGCGTTCGATCATGTGCGTTACGATTCTATCTGGAAGACTTTAAAAGAGTAACTCGTAATTAGACAATATATAACGTTGATAAATGATTATGTTACGACTCAGGTATACAGGGTGTCCCTAAAACCAACGCCGAAATGAAGAGGGGTGATAGAACAGCTCATAAGCAACCATATTAAGTTAATTTGACCTTAATAAAAAGTTCATGGTTTTCGAGATATTTGCATTTTAAAAAAACTCGTGACTTTTGAGGCCCTGCGTCAGTATGTCGATTGCCACCACTGCAAATTTAGGTATTTTTTAAATCTGTTTTTTGCAGGATGTTACTAAAAACATATCCTATCGAATGTAATTTCAATTTATTACATATCATGATGCTTTGTCGGTAAAAATAATTAAAAAAAATTAATTATAGCAATTTATTAAATTTAGCCAGCGGTTTTGATCGAGTTTCATTTAAAAAAAGTATTGTAAACTAACATGGCACACAACATAATAAGATAGTAAATTTATTGTAGTTTTCAAAAAGGTACAGCATTTTCTAATTTACGCAGCAGTTTACGAGATATTGATATTTTACACCAAAAGGAGCTCATACTGCAGTTATTCCATAGTATGGTACCAGAGCCCCTACTAGGCTCAGAGTTTGAATTTTGAACAAAAAATCGATTTAAAGAATACTTTATTTAGAATAGGAACACAATTCAATTTAGAATAAAAAAAAATGAAATGTTCATAGCGAACCTGGCAAATAACGTAAAAAGATAGCAAATTTAGAGTTGTTTTTAAAATGGTATTGAAGTGACTTAATTATTTAGCGGTTTATAAGATAATGCAAAAATAATACTGGTTGCCATTTTTATCTGTTAAGTGAATAAAACAACTAAAAACATTAAAAAAATACGATACCTGTTTTATGTAACTAAATTAAATGTTCAAATTGTCCGCCATTGACTTGAATACAAGCTCGGCATCTCCTTAAAAATGCTCGACTGATGTGACGTGCACTTCTTGATACGTCGTTTTGGGCCTCTGCGTAAATGCGTTGTCTCAGCTCCGCTATATTGTTAATCGGTTCATTGTAAACTTTTTCTTTAATATAACCCCAGTAATAGAAATCCAGAGGAGGCCACAAAATGGGACCCAGACGGCCGATCCTGTGGCCGATTTCTGTGGATAAGTTTGGTTTAAATGTAGTCGCACTTCGCGTGCATAATGTGCTGGACAGCCATCATTCTGCAGCCACATTGACCTCCGCGTAGCTAAAGGAACGTCGTCGAGAAGATTTGGCAACTCATTCTCTAAGAAATGCAGATAACTTGGACCATTCAGCGTTTCTGGTAATTCAAATGGGCCAATTATTTTCCCATCTAATATTCCAGTCCAGAGGTTCACTTTAAATTGGTACTGCGACCGATCTTCCCTCATTAAATGAGGATTTTCTAATGCATAACTGTGTAAATTGTGCATGTTCATAAATCCATCTCTCTTAAAAGTGCTTTCATCAGACCATAAAACCATATTTATGAAATTGGGATCCTCTCTGTTTTGCAGCATTGTCTGGCAAAACTGAACACGAAGTGGGTAATCACGGGGCAGCAACGCTTGAACACGTTGTATGTGGTATGGATGATATCCATATCGACGTAATATTCTATTGGCAACAGATTTTGATATCCCTAAATTACGTTCAATGTTCCGTGTCGAAGTGGATGGGTCGTTTTGAATCTCTTGTAAAACATCTTCATCGTAATCTCCTCTAGGTCTTCCCAATCCACCACGATTGCCAGGCAAAACGCCTTGTGAGGATGCGAGATGAACATTTCGAAATACTCGATGGTCCGGATGCCTTAAATTTGGATATCTTTCCCGATAGAGTCTAGCTGCAGCACAAGAGTTACCCTGACATTCCCCATAGACAAAATGCATGTTGGCATATTCTTGAGGAGTATAATTCTCTGGCATATTTGTAACAAACGCACTACAATTAATCTTAACAGAGCCAAAGTAAATCGAAGTTAAAAGCAATAGGCAGAACTCGAGTCCAAGATGCACAAAGCAAAGTTAAATTGTACCAAAAATCCAAATCACAAGGCAAACACGAGTTCTATTGGTAAATCAAGTCTATTTAAGAAAATAAGAAACCAAACTAAATAAAGAACATCAAACGAATTGACGAAGTGTCCTAAAATTACTAAAATACTCTTTAATCAGAAAGCCGACTTGAATTCGAATTTCAAATTGTGTTCCAATTTCAAATTGTGTATTCTTTGAATCTATTTTTTGTTCGAAATTCAACCTCTGAGCCTAGTAGGGGCTCTGGTTCCATACTATGTAATAACTGCAGTATGAGCTCCTGTTAGTGTAAAATATCAATATCTCGTAAACTGCTGCGTAAATTAGAAAATGCTGTACCTTTTTGAAAACTACAATAAATTTACTATCTTTTTATGTTGTGTGCCATGTTAGTTTACAATACTTTTTTTAAATGAAACTCGATCAAAACCGCTGGCTAAATTTAATAAATTGCTATTTATCGTTTTTTTTTATTATTTTTACCGACAAAGCATCATGATATGTAATAAATTGAAATTACATTCGATAGGATATGTTTTTAGTAACATCCTGCAAAAAACAGATTTAAAAAATACCTAAATTTGCAGTGGTGGCAATCGACATACTGACGCAGGGCCTCAAAAGTCACGAGTTTTTTTAAAATGCAAATATCTCGAAAACCATGAACTTTTTATTAAGGTCAAATTAACTTAATATGGTTGCTTATGAGCTGTTCTATCACCCCTCTTCATTTCGGCGTTGGTTTTAGGGACACCCTGTATATCAAACGAGTGGTTGTTACATGTTTGAATTACTTTCAGGGTTGAAGCGAGGCTCAACTCTGGGCCCCCTACTTTTTAATATCACGTTGAGCTTTATTTGAGAACACCTAAAGATCGTACCATTAAATATTTTATAAACCGATGCAGTCGTTTTACTGTTTAATGAAGTAGTACGGCGTACTCCCTTCTAAAAGGTCGCCTTCGCACTCGTAACCCCACTGGTGTCGCAGATGTCCGCGGGTGACGGTAATCGCTTACCATCAGGCGAGCCGTCTGTTCCCTAGCCTCCTATCTTAAAAATGGGTCAGGCCTGAGACTACTATCCTTGTCCAGTGCTGGTGGTGACGTACCCGCTGGCCAAGCGGTACACGAACTACCCGCAGCTGGTGCTGGGCGCGACGTTCAACTGGGGCGCGCTGCTGGGGTACAGCGCGCTGCAGGGCGGCGTGCAGCCCGCCGTGTGCCTGCCGCTGTACGCCGGCGCGCTCGCCTGGACCGTGCTGTACGACACCATCTACGCGCACCAGGTACGTGTGGCCCGCTGTACGCCGGCGCGCTCGCCTGGACCGTGCTGTACGACACCATCTACGCGCACCAGGTACGTGTGGCCCGCTGTACGCCGGCGCGCTCGCCTGGACCGTGCTGTACGACACCATCTACGCGCACCAGGTACGTGTGGCCCGCTGTACGCCGGCGCGCTCGCCTGGACCGTGCTGTACGACACCATCTACGCGCACCAGGTACGTGTGGCCCGCTGTACGCCGGCGCGCTCGCCTGGACCGTGCTGTACGACACCATCTACGCGCACCAGGTACGTGTGGCCCGCTGTACGCCGGCGCGCTCGCCTGGACCGTGCTGTACGACACCATCTACGCGCACCAGGTACGTGTGGCCCGCTGTACGCCGGCGCGCTCGCCTGGACCGTGCTGTACGACACCATCTACGCGCACCAGGTACGTGTGGCCCGCTGTACGCCGGCGCGCTCGCCTGGACCGTGCTGTACGACACCATCTACGCGCACCAGGTACGTGTGGCCCGCTGTACGCCGGCGCGCTCGCCTGGACCGTGCTGTACGACACCATCTACGCGCACCAGGTACGTGTGGCCCGCTGTACGCCGGCGCGCTCGCCTGGACCGTGCTGTACGACACCATCTACGCGCACCAGGTACGTGTGGCCCGCTGTACGCCGGCGCGCTCGCCTGGACCGTGCTGTACGACACCATCTACGCGCACCAGGTACGTGTGGCCCGCTGTACGCCGGCGCGCTCGCCTGGACCGTGCTGTACGACACCATCTACGCGCACCAGGTACGTGTGGCCCGCTGTACGCCGGCGCGCTCGCCTGGACCGTGCTGTACGACACCATCTACGCGCACCAGGTACGTGTGCCTGCCGCTGTACGCCGGCGCGCTCGCCTGGACCGTGCTGTACGACACCATCTACGCGCACCAGGTACGTGTGGCCCGCTGTACGCCGGCGCGCTCGCCTGGACCGTGCTGTACGACACCATCTACGCGCACCAGGTACGTGTGGCCCGCTGTACGCCGGCGCGCTCGCCTGGACCGTGCTGTACGACACCATCTACGCGCACCAGGTACGTGTGGCCCGCTGTACGCCGGCGCGCTCGCCTGGACCGTGCTGTACGACACCATCTACGCGCACCAGGTACGTGTGGCCCGCTGTACGCCGGCGCGCTCGCCTGGACCGTGCTGTACGACACCATCTACGCGCACCAGGTACGTGTGGCCCGCTGTACGCCGGCGCGCTCGCCTGGACCGTGCTGTACGACACCATCTACGCGCACCAGGTACGTGTGGCCCGCTGTACGCCGGCGCGCTCGCCTGGACCGTGCTGTACGACACCATCTACGCGCACCAGGTACGTGTGGCCCGCTGCACGCCGGCGCGCTCGCCTGGACCGTGCTGTACGACACCATCTACGCGCACCAGGTGCGTGTGGCCCGCTGTACGCCGGCGCGCTCGCCTGGACCGTGCCGTACGACACCATCTACGCCCACCAGGTACGTGTGGCCCGCTGTACGCCGGCGCGCTCGCCTGGACCGTGCCGTACGACACCATCTACGCCCACCAGGTACGGGTTCTCGTACGCTCCAGGTCCAACATTCCTCGTGTTACCAGATTGATACGTTTCTTGTGAGCCTAGTTCAGACCGCCGCGCTCCGCGTTAACTCGGACTTCTGCCCCCGTTGATTTATGTTCAAATAAAACGAGTTATTTAATTGGATTCTTTCAAAATACTAGGACAAAATGGACGACGCGCGGATCGGCATGAAGTCGACGGCGCTGACGTTCGGCGCGCGCACGAAGCCGGCGCTGTGCGGAGCGCTGGCGCTGAGCGCGGGCGGGCTGCTGGCGGCGGGCGGCGCCGCGGGGCTGCAGTGGCCCTTCGCCGCCGCCGTGGCCGCCGCCGCCGCGCACGCCGCCACACAGGTATGTAGCCGCCTGTGCGGAGCCCTGGCGCTGAGCGCGGGCGGGCTGCTGGCGGCGGGCGGCGCCGCGGGGCTGCAGTGGCCCTTCGCCGCCGCCGTGGCCGCCGCCGCCGCGCACGCCGCCACACAGGTATGTAGCCGCCTGTGCGGAGCCCTGGCGCTGAGCGCGGGCGGGCTGCTGGCGGCGGGCGGCGCCGCGGGGCTGCAGTGGCCCTTCGCCGCCGCCGTGGCCGCCGCCGCCGCGCACGCCGCCACACAGGTATGTAGCCGCCTGTGCGGAGCCCTGGCGCTGAGCGCGGGCGGGCTGCTGGCGGCGGGCGGCGCCGCGGGGCTGCAGTGGCCCTTCGCCGCCGCCGTGGCCGCCGCCGCCGCGCACGCCGCCACACAGGTATGTAGCCGCCTGTGCGGAGCCCTGGCGCTGAGCGCGGGCGGGCTGCTGGCGGCGGGCGGCGCCGCGGGGCTGCAGTGGCCCTTCGCCGCCGCCGTGGCCGCCGCCGCCGCGCACGCCGCCGCACAGGTACGTGGCCACACGTGCGGAGCCCTACAGCCGTCTGCTACCCGAAACTTATCTGGAGAATGTAGCCTGTTGTCAACCGTTGCACATACTGGTATTTGCCAATTCTAGTAGGACAAAAGTCATTAAATCTAAATTGCTATAATTACCCTAAAAACATGTTGCAGATAGACACAACAAACCAACAAACAATGTCCAAGTTCGCTTTCCTACCCCGACTGTGCTGCGCGACCGCAACGTCGGTCGCAATCCGATAGTTCTCTAACGTGCACGTATCTGTTCTCGGCGCCCTTAAAAATCATCAACTATGGAGTTTTTTTTTACTGTGTCTTTGTTCATATTCTGGAGTGAAAGCGATGGATTCTGATAGAGCAAGTAAAAGGCTTTAAAATTATGTTTTAAGAATAATGATCAACTTGATGTATATGATTTTCCTTAAATTAATGAAAACACTCTGTTTAAAGGTCTGATTTCCATTGAAATTGTTTTTGACTAGGGTTTTTGTTTGTGAACCGGGCAATACCCGGCTATCATTTTTATTTCACATTATTCTGTGTATCATTTTCTTTTAGAATTCATTGTAAACATGTCCGGATTCATCCGGATCAATCACTTTTTTTTAAATAAATTGTCAATGGAATAATAAGTAAAAAAACTGTTTTTTGTTCAAAGTAGGTTTTACATAGATTATGCTTATTTTAGGTTCACCGTGTGCTTCAGGAGCGAGGGTCGTGACCCGACAATACTTGTACGATCGCATTAAAAACGAAAATTTGCCGAATTTGGATGCCAAATTGGAGTTTTTGAGAGACCCGCTATTGTTAGGAGAGCCTTACAAAGAAGTGTTATCTTAAAGCGTAGTTTTGCTCGTTTTAAAGCTGATATTAAACAAAGATGGGTCAAACCACACTACAAAGAAGATGTTTTCCTCAAATCGAATGAAAATAAATATAACATATAATACCTATATAGCCCAAATATAACAGCATCTTCAGCAGAAAGTGGTGATGAAGTTTAAAAAATATTTTTTTAAAGGGTGGGGTGGCAAGCTGTATTGTAGATTTTAATAAAAAACGGGATTCCTATTAATGTTAATGAAAAAAAAAAATTTTTTTTTCATCTTGTACATAAAAGTGTAAAATACCTAATATATATTATTAAAAACATTGTTTTTATTTTATCTTACCTAGTCAGAGTCCAATTAGACATAACAATAATTTTGTCCCGCTAGAATTGGCAAATACCAGTATGTGCGTTGTTTAATTTAACCCTTAAATGCATGGTGTAAGATGCAGCTTACATAAACAAAAATGAATTACTGGTTGAAAACTAGAAACATTTATTTGAAATAAAACAATATTTTATAATATTGTGTTTTTAATTCATGCATTTAAGGGTTAAGATTTCTCGGCTCAGGCGCGTTCGGGCCTTTTCCTAAAATGTTTACTTCTCAAACTGGTCATCTTTCCTCATTGCCAGTTGCCAGTTTCCTATGATGTCTACTTCTGAAAGTGTCTGTTTCCTAAAACGTCTGCTTCTCAAATTGTTTCCTGAAGAAGTTCCGAAAGAAAGACCAGTTTGAGAAGCGGACATTTTAGGAAACGAACCGGACGAATCTGAGCTAATTTCCCTTGTATTATTTTTCTTGTCGGTGTGCAATGTTTTTGAAGTGAAAACTTCTTTAGCGGCGCTTGGCAATTTTTAGATGGGTAAAAAATGTTAAAGATCCGCGCTGTCGCGACGGATAACAGTCAGTCGGTAACCTAGCAACCGTGTCTGTTTCAAAGAATGGGGGCCTTCGAACAACAAAATGTTGTAAGTGACAGATGGTGAAGCGTAATCATAAACATACATTAGTAAGAGATAGAGATTAAAATAGAAATCAAGTGTCAGTGAGATATAATAAAATCGGAGTTTTCACTTCTGCCGGCACTCCCGGAGTGCAACCCGTCCTTTTTGTTTATTTTATTATACTGTGTTATTTAGATTTAGATCAAATAAGTAAATCGTAATCACCCGTGTAACGCAGCCTTTTAACGAATCGTTTCGGCTTCAGATCTACACCCTGAACCCGGACAACCCGGCCGACTGCGCCAGCAAGTTCAAGTCCAACACGCTGATCGGACTCATCATCCTGGTGGGCATCCTGTGCGGCGGCGGCGCGCAGTACGCCCGGAACCGGGACCGGCACCGAGGGCACGAGGACCTCAGCGTCGCGCGCGGCTGCCTGTTCGGGTGAACTCACAGACAACCTCCACTAGACGGAGCATGTGAGGCGACCCGCGCGCACCAACGATATGGTACGACAGAACATTCAAGTACCAACACGGCGGCCACCGTTTAGTTGCCTCCATGTTTGTGATCCATGCGTACGTCAACGAAAAACGAAATTAAATAAATAACATGGTAAATTGTAGTGTTAAGTGGTGTAGAGACCTCATAAACATGGACGCAACTAAACGGTGGCCGCCGTGTTGATACTTTAATGTTCTGCCGTACCATATCGTCGGTGCGCGCGGGTCGCCTCACATGCTCCGTCTAGTGGAGGTGGTCTGTGGGTGAACTACACACAGGGAAACAAAACCATTGATTACGACACCGGTTTATGAATATCGGTTATCCATATCGTTTTCCGTTAGCTTATTACAAAGTTTAGTTACCCATGTTGATTAGTTACAAATTCAGATACTATAGGAAAAGATCTAGATTAAGACCGCTGTGGGGCATGGCAGCAAAATCAGTGATGTTATTTCGTAATATATGATATTGTTATGACGAGCCCGCCTTCATTCCAGGAGTTACTGGTAATACTGAGTAGGTATCTACATAAAAAAAAATCTATGACGTGATAATGAATATATGTGTAGATGAACTAGTGCATGCAAATAATTAAGCCTCAAAACATTCGTGTGCCACTATTATGAATCACACTCGGGCTGTAACATTATATAACATTTGCATAAACTACAATAACTATATCTCATCTTAACACCCTCCGCCATAGGCGACACCAGCTTATGATGAATGAATATGTCCGACAGCGCCTGAATCAAAGATATTACCTTTTTAGCTACTGGTATTTAAATAGTTAAAATTTTATCGCGTGTAAATTAAGCAAAAGGAGGTGAAGCTGGGCCTTCCATTACAATATTAAGTATTTCCTAATTCTATGCTAAGTTTCGGTGTCGGAATGGATACCAAAGACTAATGAAAAAGTAAAACATTATATAGTTAATATAAAGTATAGAGTAAGTCTTTAAGACCAAACCACAATTCCACGTTATGTCGTCTCGAGGTAGAAGACTACGTCGTGCGACATGAAACTTGTCACTGTTAGTCGCATAAGCATCGCATTAACCTTTAGAACGCCAAAGACAGTTGACGCCAGCTTCATCCATAAAAACTTTGTAATTCAAAGTGCTACAAACATTTTTCAATCCTTGTTTATCTGGAAACACTGCTTTGTTTTATTGCTGTGCCGTGTTTTGCTCCATCACTTGGCGTTCAAAAGGTTAAAGGAATATTGGCAATGTTCGGTAGAAGTAGTGATCGATAGACTATCCATCCGTACTTGCATTATTTAGTGAATCCATTGGACGGGTAATGTAAGTTCAAATTTAGTTTCCTACTAGGAATAGAATATCGTTTTAGTTGCAATTTTATTTGATTACAGTTTTGGTGCATTTTTGAAAGCGAACGCTTCTGGTCATTTAATTTTTAATGTATGTAAATATAGGTAGATAGATATAATGTATTTGTGGGAGTTTTCCAAAAAAAAACATTCATTCATCTTACCCAAACCCAAAATCGATATAATTTTCAATGTGAAGAAAAAAGAAGTGTCCTGAATTTGTCCAATCCGTTTCACTTAATTACGTTTGGGTGAAAACTGAGAGATTCTCGTCTGGATCGCGTAAGAGTGAGCGAGATAGGTGTAAAACGCGAACAGCTAACGTGAAACGAATCAGCGACGTGGTACATTTATCGCTTAAGGTATGTGTTATATTTATACATGTTGTGATAGTTATGTTGGAATTGAAATAAACATTCTTGCCGTTAATTTTGTTTTATTTCTTGCTAACTCTCATAAACCAGATAAAGCAAAAAGAGGGTTGTGACTGTTTTCTCCATGCATGAATAAAACGGTATGTTTGGTTGTAAATTATTTAATACAAAATATATGTATAGTATTAACATCCTAACCTAACTAAACATTAGCAATGCAAGTAAGATCGTTTTACAAATGAGCCATACTCGCAATGTCCAAACACATTCCATAGGTAGTGTACTATGGACTACAATAGGATATCTAAAGATCCGAGTTGCCCAACATCACCCGCTCATACATCAATCACACGCCTTGTGGTGCCCCTGTAGTTTAAACACATGGTGCTTCAACAAGACACCGTTGAAGAACTGTTCGCCGCACACACATATGTGCTGTTTCTTTGTTGGGACAATGTCCACTAAGTGATACTTCGCTATATGCGCTGCCCTCTCGTCCTCTCTGCATATGCCTCTGCACAACACGCACACACACACATCTAACAGCCTGAGACCACTGATACCATAGTTGAACTCATTCTTGTTACGAATCTGCGACAGTTTCCTCGGCATAAAACATTTCCAGAGCAGCGATTCATCTATAGCAATGTTCCTACTTAAATGTAGATTGCTATTATGTGCTTCCATATGTGTAGTAAAATGATCTTTGACCCGTGTGTTGTATCCGCAGATATTACAATAGTAATAGTATGCATGTACTTTTACATGTTCGTTTAAATCCTTCCGGTTCCTGCACTTTTTAAAGCATATGGGGCAGCAAGCGACGCTCTGTATCATGTGGATTTGAAAGTGGAACCAGACATGCTTGATCAGGATAACTTTCTTGCACACTGGGCATGTTACGGAAGTTTTACGCTTGTCTTTGAGGTTTTTGACATTGTGGATGTATTGCATGTGGATTGTCAGCATCTGCTTGTTGAAATAAAACTGGTGGCAGATGTCACAGATGAAGATCTCTCGCTCGACGTGCTCAGAGTCATCGAAGCTCAGCAGGTGCGCCGATTTTATGTGCTGCAGTACTTTTTCTGGACTGTCTTCTCTGCTAAGACACATCTGTGAAATGAAGATGTTTTGATGAGATCACACAAGATGGGATACGGCATCAAGTCAAGCGCAAGCGTCTTTAGGCGAAACCCTACGCCACATAATCTCAATATTTTAGAAACCAAAATGGCAGAGGTAAAGAAAGCGATATCCAGTGCTAGGAGAGATAGTTAGCAAAAATACTGTAGTAGCGTTGATGAGTCAACAACAGTTTCTGAGATGTGGCCACGTATGAGATGCATAAAAGGTTTCAGAAAGACTAGTTACAACTTCTCGGAAGAAGAAAAGATGGGTATGTTAAATAACCTTGCCCCAGATTATGTTTTATCGCCAACGCCTGAGTGTTTTTCCACGAATGCATTGTTGGAATCAAATTTCTCCATTCAAGAATTGAGCAATTGTTTAAAAAAGAAAGATACCGCGCCTGGAGATGATGGTATCACCTATTCCATGATATACCATCTCCCCGGGAAAGGCAAACGGTATCTTTTAGATTTATACAATCTCATCTTAAGAACTGGTTATATTCCCATTCAGTGGCGTGAGATAAAAGTGGTCCCTATTCCTAAACCAGACAGCAATCCTAACTCGGCTCCAAAGATCAGGCCCATATCATTAATCTCTTGTTTATGCAAAACGTTCCATCTCTTGTTGGTTAAAAGGCTCGAATGGTTTGTGGAATCGCACGGTATTTTGGATCCGTGTACGACGGGTTTCAGGAGAGGCCAGTCGTCATTAGACAGTTTGACGCGTGTCGTTTCTCACATACAAATAGGCTTCACATCAAATATACCAACGCTTGCTTGCTTCCTGGATATTGAGGGTGCTTATAATAACGTTTTAGTTGATAAGCTCATTTATATGTTGGATAATCTAGGTGTAGGTAAGCGAGTTTGCAATTACTTGTGGAATTTTCTAAGCGATAGGGTTCTTAAGATACAAGATAATCCTGGCAGCCACACTATTTTAGTGAGGCATACTCGTACAAGTAAGGGCCTAGCGCAGGGTGATCCTTTGTCTCCACTGTTGTTTAATATAGTTACGTCGAAATTGTGCCAGGAAATAACAAACGTTCAAATCTGTCAGTATGCTGATGACTTCATCTTATATAAAAGTAATAGAAATATCTCAGAAAGTTCTGGTGAAATTCAAAGAGTCCGGTTAATGTACGACCAAATAATGTACAGCCCAATAATTGGCGACCACTTTTTTGGACGCCAATTATTGGGATGTACATTATTGCCCTGTTCAATTAGTGGCTTCACATTATTGCCTCGGACCGAGCTTGTACACCCTGATAACGCTCATCCCAATAATGCACGACCCAATAATTCGAATCCATTTAGTAGACGCCGATTATTGGCCACACATTAATTGGCCCGTACCGATAATGCTCGACCCAGGAATGTACAGCCCAATAATTGGCGACCACTTTCCGCTTGATGACAATACGTTTTTTTATGGATATAAAAAAAAAACTAACCTAACCTAACCCGGCCGGGTCGGTTCTGCTCTGAAAGGTGATTGATTTTGGGCGCCAATTATTGGGATGTACATTATTGCCCTGACCAAATAGTGGCTTCACATTATTGCCTCGGACCGAGCTTGTACACCCTGATAACGCTCATCCCAATAATGCACGACCCAATAATTCGAATCCATTTAGTAGACGCCGTTTATTGGCCGCACATTATTGGCCTGTACCGATAATGCTCGACCCAGGAATGTACACCCCAATAATGTACAGCCCAATAATCCGCGTCCATCACGCCAATTATTGGGCTGTACATTATTGGGTTGAGCATTATTTGGCTGTACATTAGTGGTTCCCAAATTCAAAGAGCGCTAAATTCTTTCGTGTCGATACTGGGTTCTTTAGGTTTAGAGTTGTCAGAGCAAAAATCTAAATACTGTATTTTTAGTAGGGGGCATAGGCGACAATATGTGGATTTAAAAATAAATAATGTTGGTATAGCGCCCGTCGAGTTTTATAAATACTTAGGTCTTTGGCTAGATAGATCACTTAGATGGACCAAGCACATAAATGAAATGTTAGTTAAAATACAGAGGAGCCTTAATGTTTTAAAAGTGCTAGCTGGTAAATAGTGGGGTCTTCATCCGAAACATTTGCGTAGGATTTACATTGCGATAATTAGAAGCAGGGTAGATTATGCTAGTTTTTTATATGACAACAGTGCAAAATCAAATATTTATAAATTAGATAAAGTACAAAATCAGGCGTTAAGGATTATTGGCGGATTTATACGGAGTACTCCCATTCACGCTATGGAGAGCGAGGTTTGCATCCCACCATTATTTTTAAGGAGAAGGTTTCTTGCAATTAAATATCGTTTAAAAGTTCTTTCTGTGTCAAATAATGAAACGAACATACTCCTGGATAATTTAGTTTTGCTCAATCAGAATAGATATTGGTTGAATAAAAAGATCCCCCTTCTTACAACTGCCACATCTGACGTCGTATACAGTGCTGCAAACTCCCACAGGTAATAAACAAGGAGGTTATGGTCATAAAAATCAGGAGCCAGTCAAAAAAACCAGTAGGGCTACTCCGATGTTCAAAATTCGACCGTCGTATAGTGCCGTCCCTCTCGATCGTCTGTCTTAATATATGGGTAAACGGGACAATACTATGCCATAACACTACGCCGGCCGAATATCGAACATCGGAGTAGCTTTTCAGATTAGAAAATAACAAAACCCATAGACAAAATCAGTCACGTTCCGTTCCACTCACAAATCGGTTGACGCATAGATATAATAGACCACTAGATAGGGCGTTGATGACGTCACAGCGTAAGGAGCATAAACGTCAAGATGGGCTGTATCGCTCAAATGCGGCTGTAAATGTCAAATTATTATGCTACCATATTAAGTAAACGAGTAAGCATGCGATGATGACAACCCTGACCATCCTTTTCAATTATTAATATTTGTGTTTTTAAATGAAAAAAATGTGTGAAAGTGCGTGCAAAACTTAGAAAATGTCGTGCATTGTGCGCGGATGCAATTCGCAGTCTGGGAGAAAAGAAAACTTGGGTGAAAATATACTTTTTCATTAGTAAGTAATTCAGTATTGTTTTTTCAGCAAATGCATCAGAAATTATGTTAATATTAAAAATATAAGCTTAGAAATAGGATTATTATTGCACGCAAATGATATCTAACTATGCTACAATTAAAATAAACATAGAAATAGTGAAAAAAACAATTATGTTAATTTCTGTCGTGAGGTTACTAGTGACGTAGAAAAAGTTATCGATACTTTGCGATTCTGTAAATCAAGGTTACTTTGGTCAGGTGTATAATATTTAAAAAAGTCAATGACGTTTTGGTGGACATTGTTGATAGCTTATTTTTTTCGTGGATAGGCTGAAGACGACAACTCTGTCTGAGCATAGTTGTAGATTTCGGTTATTTTATGTATTTTGTTATATTTGTTTACGTACATACAGAAGATTAAATTCAAATAAATATTTTAGTGTGTCCACGACGCAAAGCTCTCTAGATATCTTTATTAATTTTCATCTGTTAGAAATATGAAATGTTGTCAATCGTATGTTTAATCAGCAAGGTGAGAGAAGGGAAGACTGTCAAATAAATGTATTATAAATTTATAACAATTTCAATGGTTTTTTGGTTCATTCCGTTAGTTTGCATAATAATTTTCTAATAACCACAGTCTAGTTCCATCATGAGACGTAACCAATATACTAAATTTCAGCTCGATCGGTGCCCAGAAGTCAATTTTAATCTACTTTTCCTTTTTACACTTACACGATCAGACAAAAAAAAACATTTGCCTAAAAACCTACAGAGTTCGCCAGCCGTGCAGTGCATAATTATAAATAGGTACTTTTCGTCCATTAAGAATATGGGTGAATGTCGAAGGAATTATTTGTATTGTATGATAACGTCGTATCTGTTATTAAGTAATCAGTGCTTTGACTTAGCTTTTTATTTAATCTTCAGCCAAAACAGCAGTGAAGTGGCTTAGAATCCTTTTCAAAGTGAGACTCAATTTAATCGCAATACTTAATCTTGTTATTTTTTTATAATGCTCTGTTGGCGGTACTCCTGGACACGGCGCGCATCGTCAGGAGGTTCCTCTCTCTGCAGCCCTAACCACCGGTAGCCTGGGCCCCTCCCTGCTGCCGGCGGCACCCTAGGTTAAGTTTTTTTATAATGTATTAATATTTTGTAATAACTTAAAAATCCGTGTCAATGTTTTTTTTTTCATATAATTTTCAATATAGAGCCTTAAATTTAAAGACGTTATTTTTTGGAACTAAGCATTAAATAAATAAAAAAAAATAAAAAAAAAAATATTAAGGGACAATCTGACAATCCAAGTTAAAGATGTTTATTTTTTTAATAAGTTGATAAAGTTATCAACTTGATAACTTTATCAACTATATAATTGTAGTTTTATCGATATCGTACCGATATCGATAAATGTATTCGGGCATCACTACAACGAAAAATTTGACACATGGGCTTGTACATTTTTTTAAAAGACGTAACTGACAAATATACTGTCATCTCGTTTTTTCTTGCGGGAACTTGACGTGCTTTACAGAGATAGCAATATTGTCGTAGGTTTCTACTAAGTAACACGCTCTCTATTCACTATTCCATACTCTAAGGGTTGACGATTATCGGATGTCAACGTTGCCAAATGACCGCGTATGTTAAAAAAAATTTTAACAAAAAAAAGAACCGACTTCAGTAAAACTAAAAAGCCGAAAATAACCCGTTCAAGTACAGATTACATTTGACTCACCCTTTGAACTCGATCCCAAACCACTCAGTTATTATATTTATATATTAAAGTTTACGTGAGGTTTGGCACCGACTTCAAAGGGTGAGTCAAATGTAATCTGTACTTGAACGGGTTATTTTCGGCTTTTTAGTTTTACTGAAGTCGGTTCTTTTTTTTGTTAAAAAATTTTTTTTTTTCGCTTTTTAGTGATTCATATAAAATACTTATGGCGGGGTGATCAGGGAGGTCTTGAAGGCATGCATCTCGTTTGAAATATCTCCTAACTCCTAACTGTTAAGGAGTTGTACCTTCCATCATCAGTTCAGCATGAGAAAATGATGACTACCATATGCAAATACTTAAATAGTTTTAGAAAATACATGAAAAATATTATGAGTGCCTATAAAATTTCAGGAATTCCTTCGATTCCTCATGGATCTCGTCATTCGGTCTTCACCAAAATTTTATGGGACCAACCTTGAGATGTCTATTCATGAACCTAAAAAGAATTTTCCAAATCGACTCATAAATGACGGAGTTATGAGGTAACAAACATTAAAAAAAAAAAAAAAAAAAAAAAAAACATACAACCGAACTGAGAACCCCCTCCTTTTTTTGAAGTCGGTTAAAAAATCATTAAAAAATGGTGTGTTTTGCTGTATGCTCCAACAATTTTTCAAAAACCAGGAGATTTGCTCGATTTCAAAAAGTAATCAGTAGATCAGGAGACTATCTTAAAAATCATATAATCTCCTGATAAACCAGGAGAGTTTGCAGCACTGGTCGTAGATGAGAATGTATTCTCATCCGAGCGGCTTCAGATGTTTTCTCTCAATATATGGTTATCCAATATTGATGTCGATAATTTGGTTTTCTCTAATTTAGAATGTATAACAGAATCTAAAAAGGCTTATGAGCAAAATTGTCTTCGTGTTAATGTTCTTGTTGAATTACGTCAAAAGTATAAAGATTGCTACATTTTGTATACAGATGGCTCCAAGGATGCCTCTGGACGGGGTGCAGCTTTCTATGATCCGATAGATCCTTCATGCAACCAGGAGAATTATATGTTTAAAGTTTTTGGCGATGTGTGTATAATGACTGTTGAACTGGTTGCAATCTCAAGTGCATTGTCATATGTTTTAAAAAAGAACTTTAAAAATGTGGTGATCTGTACCGATAGTAAAAGTGCGCTACAACATATTACTCGATCTGTTCGCGGTGAAAGGGGTGTGCCGACAGTTTATGAAATTTTAGAAAAGGTAATTCTTTTAAAACAAAGCAATATTACTATACGGTTGCAATGGGTTCCATCACACATTGGTTTGAGTGGAAATGAGAAGGCGGATCAGCTGGCAAAAGCGGGTATAACGGATGGAAGTGTTGTTGTCGTAGCGCCCTGTTATCTTGAAATAATTAATAAATATAGGAATAAATGTTATACACTGTGGAAGGAGTACTTCGATCAAAGGTCTAGAGACAAAGGGATATGGTACTGTGATAGGCAAACTGTCTCATCTACACGTATGTAGATAGATGTTTAAAACAAGATAAAGTGCCTATCTATCCGATAAGGGATTTCCTCTCCTAACACGTAAAGCACGTAGAATAATAATATATATAGTTCAGTATTATAAGATTATGGGGTAGATAGATAGAGATATAGATAGATGAGGTTAGACGGGAGTCGAGATTATAGAGTGTTGTAGTATTTACATAAACTATGTAAACTAGTACCGAGTTTCCGTTCCACCTACCACCCCCACGCTACGCATACTACATGGCGACCGTGACTGTTTGACCGTGACTGTTTTGACCGTGACTGTTTCGACCATAGCAAAGTAAACGATGAAGATTCTGCGTGACGAAGTGAAGATTCTGCGTTAAGAAGACTGGGAGGACGAGCTATTTTCGGGGAAAAAATGGAGCAGCGACAAGAATCGGGACGTATCGTCGGCGACATGGATCCTCGGAAGCAGGGTCATGGAGCGAGCCAAGAAGAATATCATCTGCGAGGTGACTTTGCTTAGCTATATTCGGGTCACTGAATTTCGATAAAAAAAAAATGGGCGGCCAGCAATCGAAGGATAACGTCATCGGGACGGCGCCGCGAACAACAACACCGCGTCGTTGGCTTCGGCGGGGTTGGAGCTATCGGAGGTGCTGCCTCAAGTAACAAGCAGCATGTATCATGGAGGCGATGCGGCGACGGAGCGTCTGGAGCAGGCGATGCCGCGTATGGAGCGTCTGGCGCACGAGATGCCGCGTATGGAGCGTCTGGACCAGGAGATGCCGAATTTCATTGAGCGTCAGAAGCAGGCGATCCCACATCTCACGGAGGTGAATCTATTTAAATATGTATAAGGTTTTTTTTACAATTTATTGGTATTTTGGTTGTTGTTTTGTGTGTTAAATTGTATAGTATAGTGGTATGACTAGTTAGTTTTATAAATCAGCCCATTGCTGATGAATTTAAATTCAATTTTCAAACAAGTAGTGTTTATTACGTATAGTATTTAACAGTTCCATGTAAAAGTAGCAATAATGAATATAATTTTGCGCACTCAGGCTAGAATCGCAATGCGAGTCAGCAAGGTCAGTGTCAGAATTTTTATAGCAAGCAGAAATCAAACAATTTCGCTAGGTCAAACGGACAGCCTTCACGAAATGTTATTGTTGTCGAGTCAGCGGCTGCAGAGCGTGACTTAGATACAGCGTAGCGAGTTAGAATTTTTTCGTGTCTGAAAGAGATTATGTAGATATCTTAACTTACAATATTAGTAATCACGTAGTTATAGGTTGTTTAGATAGGAAATTATCGTTATTGGTTGATACTGGAGCTAATGTGTCGATTATAAAATATAACTGGATTAAGGGGTTAGATTTACGAATAGTGCCGGATAGGTTAAAAATACGAGGAGTATGTGGAAATTTGGAGTCTATGGAGCTATGTCGAGCTAGGATTATGTATGAAAGGTTATAGGTTTTACCACAAGTTTTACGTGTTTAATGGTCTTACGTGTATGAGTGATGGTATTTTAGGAGAAGATTTCCTTTTAAAATATAAGTGTAATATTAATTATGAGGAAGGTAATTTAAGTTTGCAGCATAGTACGGGCGATAGATTATTGTTAAAATTAGGTTTAGGAGCATTAATTTCGATAGTTATTCATGGCAAATGTGAGGTAGTTAAATATGTTTTGACGGATTAATTAGGATAGGTTACTTTGATTTTCTTTTGATTCACAAGAATGGAAGTCAGTAGATAGTTAAATTTTGAGTTATTGAGATTTAGAATGGCAAAGAGAGTCGTGCTATTAAAAGCAATTATGCGAAATACGAGGGTTTTTGTTTTTCACATGTAAGGTAATAATAAGTTATGGGTTAAAATCTGATAGAGTAGAAAATCAAAATACAGAACGATGTTCTCTCCTGTATGCTAAGTATTACAGAATCCTTGTTTCATGGGGAAAGAGTTGAGCAAAATGAGGGAAAATTAATAAAGATTGTCTGAAACAGAATTTTAACAGTAGACAAACGCGAGGTAAAATGGATATAATGTGTGTCGAAATATAGTATTAGATATGTACGTACCAAAATACTTACTACTAAAAGTAGGAAATAATGTTTACTCAGAGCATTTTATAAGGACGTTTTTTTTAAAGTCAATGCAACGGAACAGTTTTTTATAAAGGAGATGTTGAATTTGGAAAATTGAAATTTTAGCTTTGAGGAATGAGAAAGAGGTTGCGTTGGTATATACAGTTTGTAAATGAAGTAGGAGGTAATTCGATTTGGATGATGCATTAAGCGTGTTGATTGGGAAAGCAGAAGTAAAAGTAAGTTTTTCGACGAGCAGTTAGTTTGATCACCTAAGTGTTGTTGAAATTCTTATATACTGAAGTTTTCTAAAATCTTGAGATGTACGGAAATTTGGAAGACGGAATGGTTGGGTTAAAAAGAGAAGTTTTCATGGAAATGACGAGTTGACGACATACCTTTCATATTGGTCAGCGGTGACTCAAAGGGCGCCGTTGAACAGATAGGTATGGTTTAGCGAGGTACACCAGGGTACAAGACAGGCAGGGATATCCTTGAGGTCTGAGCATGATTAATCATGACGATCCTTGGACACAGGGTGAGTTTTAATGGAAGGACGTGTTAAAAGAACTGCCTGAATGAAAGTATAATGTTTGTGCGCGTACGTAATTAATATCTTGTACTCTGAACTGTTATTAAATATTTAAAAAGGTTGGCCGGCCAATTATGAAAAGTGTTGTGTACCTAGCCAGTAAAGTGATACCAAAGGCACACTAAACTCTACGATTTGCATAAATCAAGATTCTTTATGACGAAGGCACGCCTAGACGTAGCGTTACGAGACTTGATTGTTTAAGCGAAATTTTAAATAAAGTAGAGTAGTACGAAATAAAAAAATAAAAATAAATAAATGAGCTCAAGAATCAAATTAAAAAGTATGGACTAATAATCAAACAAGGATACGACGATACTTGCAAGTAAAAGACGACTACGACAAATAAAGAGTAACAAGGATGATAGAGGAAGATAGGTATTTACATAGTACCTAGTAGAATCAAACTCAATTGTGACAAACTTATAAGATAACTGCCAGATATTTTTTTTTAATAATGTGAATAATTTACGGGATATGTAATTAGGAAAATTAACAGTACGTTTCTAGGTTAGAATGTTTTTAAGTGTAAGGGACTCACTTTCTGCACTACTATACCAATTAAGCTAAGTAGGTACTTATAATAACAAGTTTAATTAAGAGAATTGTTTAATATCGAGTAGAATATCACCAATATTTGTTATCGAATGTTTTCCTGTTTAAATTAAAGGAACTAGATTTTTTATAAATAATATATAGATGTTCTTGCTATAATTGTAATTTTGCTAGTTAGGTTTTGTAATGTGATATTAAGATGTTTATAGGTTTTGTTTAACATGTGAATTAAAGATTATCTAGATCATAAGAAAATAAAATATATTACGAGGAGTGTTCTTTTCAGGGGAGGGAACCCCCTACCTTTTCAGGGGAGGTGTGATAGGCAAACTGTCTCATCTACACGTATGTAGATAGATGTTTAAAACAAGATAAAGTGCCTATCTATCCGATAAGGGATTTCCTCTCCTAACACGTAAAGCACGTAGAATAATAATATATATAGTTCAGTATTATAAGATTATGGGGTAGATAGATAGAGATATAGATAGATGAGGTTAGACGGGAGTCGAGATTATAGAGTGTTGTAGTATTTACATAAACTATGTAAACTAGTACCGAGTTTCCGTTCCACCTACCACCCCCACGCTACGCATACTACAGTACAAATGTATACAGAGTGAGCCTCCGCGGATACCGTGGTTTCAGAATGTTGACTTAAGCCGTAAACATGTTGTGACTGCTCATAGGCTGCGAACTGGTCATGTGCCACTCAATAAGTTTCGATGTCTCATGAGAATAATTGATTCACCTAATTGTGATATCTGTGGTACTATAGAAGACGCCCAGCACCTGTGGATGGAGTGCCGGCGCAATCGTGCCCAGAGAGATGCGCTGATAGCGTCAGCCAACCTAAACCCATATGATATCGGAGCTTTTATGCAGTTGCTGGCAAATCCATCGTCAGACTATGCACTTATGGTGTATAGGTTGGCACGCATTGTGTAAACTGTTTTTTTTTTTTATGTAGGTTAATAGTTTTTCTTTTAGTTTAGTTGTACTTTATATTTTGTTGACGATGTAAGTAGTCTCTGTTTTTATAGGACCGATATGTACAGTAGTATAAAGGTCCTTAATAAATAAATAAAAATAAGAGCCCTTTATTTCTGGATTTTGGTGATGGACATTATATACAAAACTTAATCATTATAATTATGCTAAAGTACTTATATCTACACAAAAACTAAAGTATTTCAAAATTATTAGTTTGAGTAATAAAGTGGTGTGTTGCAAACAAATGATAAACTAATTTAGTGAGTTGGTTTATCCTCCAGTGAGTGAGTTACTGACTTAAAAGAAAATATATACTTCATTTGAATCACTCACTTGCGAACAAAACACCTCTACAATTCTTTTCTAAGTAATTTGCAACCTATACAAAATTTTACTAAAACTTTTTTTTCCTAGATATTATAAATTTATGAAACATGTAATGTCTCATTTTGTTTTTAATGTGGGTACACCACAATTTTTATTTAAACTATGAATACAAAGATCAAAGCTTAAAGAAAAATTGAAACAGGAGCAACCTGGTGGAAGTTGTATTCATAGTTTTTTTCCTAGGTTTCTCTTAGGTGCACCCCTGACCCTTTGAGACACCCTAATCTCTCCTTCCTTGGAAAAGAGGATCTTTATTTAATCTAGATAAAGTGATATAAAATACTAAAGTCTTCTCTGGTGTTCTTAATAAGAATGAAAGTATAATTACTATAAAGAGCTCAGACCTGTATGTGATGGTGTTGTATTGACATTAGTGTATAGTAATCATTTATGGGCCTTATCACTATTACTATCATTTTTACAGTAGGTAGTCTATGTACAAATAAAATTACCTTGCAAACCGCTCTTTCTAAAAGCATATCCATTACATTCTTGGTATGTTTCAGCCGTTTGTGAATGTGGAGTTCGGTTTCGCTCTCATATCCGTCCGAACACCACTCGCACGAATATTTTTCATGGTGCACAACTTCACTTGCACAGGGCGCACCTCTCTTCCGCTTTTTGGAATTTAACAATCTCACTTCTTGTCGCGAGTAGAATAATGACATTGTTTTGAAAGTTTTTGATGCAAATTGGAAGGAAGCTAATAGCAGCAACCAACCGCTTCCAAAACAAAAAGACGAAGGAAAAGAAAAAGAGAAAACGCGATGAACGGCGATAGCGAAGAATGAATGAATGGAATGAAATGTCAGGTCATTTTTTTTTTTTTTTGTGGATTTTATGGCTTGGCTGCAGAGGCCTTTAAGCCACGGCTTAATTTCTTGATGCAGCTTCGCAGAATTTACATTCACATTAAATGTTTTTAATTGTGTTTTTAATATATTTGTATAGTGGTTGATATGTTTCACTGTTTTTTAATAGTTCTATGAGCGGCGGCGGGCGGGAAGAAATATCACTGTAATTTTGACACACATCACTGAGTTCACTTGCAAGTATTAACCTGTCAATTGGAAAGCTTTGACAGCTGAAGATGTGTTCCATGGTTGCTTCATTAATTCCACAGAAAGTGCATAAACTACTTTGGATTATATGGAGCCTCGCTAGGTGTGATGGTGCAGCATTGTGCCCATATCGTAATCTAGTTATGGTGGTGATAAAGTCACGGCTGGCTCTCTCAAGTCTGTCATACCACGGTCTTACAGGTAGGTCTTCTTGAATGCTACCGTACCAACGGCCTTTCGACTCTTGATCTTTCTTCCACATTTGCTTCCATAACGTTCTTATAGCTATATTTACACAATATTGGTAATCAGTCATAGGTACATACATGGAGTCGGAAACATCAAGTGCATTTATACCTTTGAAAGCAGCTTTATCTGCCATTTCGTTTCCAGTAATTCCTCTATGAGAGGGTACCCACATCAACGAAATTTCTATCCCTTCAAGATAATATTTAAATATCAATTCCTTAATTGAATATAAAATTAAGTTAGTTTTAAAATGAATTTTCAAATTCTTTAACCCCTCAATCAAACTAAGGGAATCAGTTACAATTAAAAAATATTTACAATTATTTACATTATTGATTCGTAAAAGAGCTTGATAAACAGCATAGGCTTCTGCAGTAAATATTGTACAGACATCCTGCAAAACAAAACTCTGAGAGAATTTTATTTGTGGATCATAAACAGCACAGCGCACATAGTCACTGCCTTTACTTCCATCTGTATAAAACGTGTAATATTCATTTTCTGAAAGAAATTCTAACATGTCTAAGTTGTTTAACACTGTTGAGTTAACAATTTTAATTGGATGTATAATACTTGTGTAGTTAGTGGAATAGCAAGGCCATGGGTGCTGCTTTCTGATTTTCTTACAATTGCTTTCTATTTCCAGAAAAACATGGAACAACATTGGGGAGTTGCCAATTAGGAGACCCTCTCCTGTTGCTAAAGGACCCGACATAGTGATTCGATGAGGTAAAATTTTATTAATAATTTTTGTGTTATTAGAGTACAGCAGTTTGAGGCAATACCTTTCAGCTAGGACAAGACGTCTCAAGATAAGTGGCATAATTTTGGTTTCAACTTCCATGGCCCTTATGGGAGTTGAGCACATTGCACCAGAAATTATTCTCAGAGCCTTATTCTGCAAAATGTCTAGTTTCTTTGCATGTGGACTGTTCATATATGCTAAAGCACTGTAGTCGAAATGACTTCTCACTATTGCTTTATAAAGAATGGACAATACTTTGGGATCAGCACCCCATGAGACACCAGCCAGACATCTTATTATGTTTATAGCTTTTAAAGCATTTTTGGAGATATATCGGATGTGCTCTTCAAAAGACAATTTTTGATCTATGATAACTCCTAAAAATTTTGTGGATCTAACTCTGCTTATAGCTTCTCCACAGTACATTATATCATAGGTTGGATCATCATCACCAAAGATCATTAGGTTGCTTTTTGATGGATTTATCTTTAAATGTAATCTATCTCCATAGTACAGGCTTAGCTGATTTAAGGCTATATTCATATTGTCCATAGCAACATTTAAATTCCGGTTACTACTGTACAAAACAATGTCATCTGCAAACTGCAAAATATTTACATCACTAAGGTTAACATATTTACATATTTCACAAGTGTACAAATTATATAACAATGGTGACAATGTGGCACCTTGCATTGTGCCTTTGGATGACGCTTTAGGCCCATGTAAAATATTATTATATTTAACATACAAGATTCTATTATTTAAAAATGTATATATCCACTGACATAGTTTGCCAGGTATACCTACACTAGACATAACTTTAACCAAGATACCTGGGTCAACATTATCGAAAGCTCCCTGAACATCTAAAAATACACAGACTGTGTGTGACTTTAAATTATTTGCTCTTTTCAGGTCAGAGATCAACGAAATAAAACTGTCTGCACAGCTACGCCCTCGACGGAAGCCATACTGTACATGTGGGATGATACCATTAGCCTCTATGAACCAGTCTAGACGGACTTTAATCATATTTTCAAAGAGTTTACCTAAACACGAAGACAAAGATATAGGACGATAGGAACTGGCATGCTCTGGAGATTTATCTGGCTTGAGTATTGGAATAACACATTGTGTTTTCCATGGCTCAGGAATGATTTGATTATGCCATAAAGCATTCAGAATGTCAAGAAATAGGCGCTGAACAGATATATGGAGTTGTTTAATTACAATATATGGAAAATTATCTAAACCCGGACTAGTGTTACGCCTAGATTGAAGACTGTTAATAAATTCATTCCAAGTAAACGGATCTAATAGGAATTTTGATTCGTTATTATTATTGTTACTATTAAAATAATTAAATAAGTTACTTGTATCTACTAAATTATTATTGTCTGATAGTCTATCTATGAAAGGAGAAATGAAGTTGTCACAGTGAGATTTATTATTGGCCTTAATACCCTTAAACATCTTAATCATGTTCCAAATCCTACTTATAGGGGTAGTTCTGTTAAATGAATGGCACAAGTTATTCCAACCAGCTTTCTTTTGTTCAGAAATTGTTCTTTTCTTTAATGCATCTTTTTTCTTATAATTTATGTAGTTTTCCATTGTAGAATCTCTTCTGTACAATTTCAAGGCATCGTAGGATGCTTTTACACTTTGCTCGCAGACCTCATTCCACCAAGGTGCCGGAGGTCTGCTAGTAAAGCAAGTAGACTTAGTGAACTTAGGAACAACTTCATCTCTAAGGCGATCAAGACGTTTGCTAAATTCTGTATAAGAATGAAGTGGTTGCTCGTCATTAATTTCTAAATCCTGAAAAGCATTTTCAGAAATTTCTTTAAATTTGTGCCAATCGGTTCTTTGATAAAGATATTTATCAACAGGGGGGTTAATTTGATATTTGTCAATGCCTAGGGATATTACTGACATAGTGGGATAATGGTCGCTTCCCATACAGTCATCATGTACAGACCATTCACATAATGGCGCTAAGCACGCACTGGCAAAACTGACGTCGATAGCTGAAGGATTGGTTCTGGGGCGGTTCACTGTCGTGAAACTGCCATCATTTAGGATACATAAATCTAACTCATCAATAATGTCATATAAATCTTGCCCTCGACCCTTTGTTGATAAGCAACCAAACGCAATATGATGAGCATTAAAGTCACCACTAATAAAAATCGGTTTCGGAAGGTCTCGAATAATATTGCGCAGTTTATTTATTCTTATGTGCCCGCTAGTAGGTGGACAGTATACACAAAGTATAGTTAAGCTGCCGTTTTCAGTAGATAGAGATATAGCTATTGTTTGGATATCCTCGTAAAACGGTGTATTTATGACATTATATTTAAATTCTGGTCTAACTAATATAGCTACACCATTGTGAGCATTACGGGATATTCTGGAGTGGAGATTATAGCCTGGTATTCTAAAATTATGGTACTCTTTGAACCAAGTTTCATTGAGTAGACATATATGTATATTTTGTGTTTGTAAAAATTTAATTAGCAACGGTTTTTTGCTATTCGCACTTTGACTATTAAACTGCGCAATACGTAATTGGGACACTGTGGGGGAACTTAAATCCATTATTTAGACAGATTTTTTATTAGTACGTCTTTAATACTCGTTGTAGTGATCGGGGTGGAATCAGTATTGTTACCCAGCTCCACCAGTGTTTGTACTAGGGCCATTAGTACTCCACTGTCGCAGAGGATCTGGGCTTTGATGTCCATAGGCTGGACATGTGTATTTACAGCCTGGGAGGCAGGCTTAGTATTTACATTTTTATTTACAATTTTATTTACAGAATTTACAGCTTTTTCAGAATTTACAGGGGTATTTACAAAATTTTTATTTACAAATTGACGATGCTTGGGCATCGGTAAAGCAGGGTATTCAATATCAGGTTTCTTAGTTTGGGCTACACTTGCATATGTAATTTTACTTTTCTTTTCAATTATTTTATTTATTTTAATTGGACAAAGTCTTGAAATGGCCAGATGAGGGCCGCTGCAATTGGCGCAGCATAGCTCATTGGGCTTGTCACATTCTTTATATGTATGTTCACCAGAACAAATTGAGCACCTCTGCTTGCCGTTACAAATCTTTGCGGAGTGGTTGAACTTGAAACATTTAAAACATTGTTGCAATGGAGGGATGTATTCGAAGACTCTGTATGAAAACAAGTCATATTGTACGTTATCTGGGAGAGTATTCGATAGAAATGTTATACTGACGGTCTGTAGGGGAACTCTATCCTGTCCTATTTTTTTCGTAAATCTTCTTATAGAAATAATTTCGTAAATTGATGTTAATTTTGTGTATAAGTCCTTATTTGAGATATTTGCTGGAACAAATCTGATGATGCCTGTTTTTTCGATTTTATTTGCCGGTATATATGCTTTCATGCCGTGTTTTTGTAAAAATAAAGAGTTATTCAAGAAGTTATTTGCCGTGTTATATTGTTTAAATATTACTGCTATTTTATTGGCATTCAGTCTTTGAATAGCCATCACACCTATGACGTCAGTCGTGAATATATGGTTGAGGTATATGGGACTCTTGTTCCCTAGTCGCTCCTTGTGGTTAACATGTTCCACGAACACCTTGAACTCGATATTGGTCGAGTTCTCAGGATATAGTCTTTTATAATTAGGTTTGTAATAGGGTAAGAATTGTTCATCGATACGCTCACCGCCGCCGCTTTCGCCGCTGCAGTTGCCATTCGTGTCCTCGGGCTCGCCGCGAGGACGCTTCAGGGAGTTGGGCGGGTTATCCCCGCCCCCCTCATTACCATCCATTTTTTTAAGTTTTCTTTCACTAAAAATGGGTTTTATAGCACTTTTATGAGAATTTTAATATAAATAAAAATTTTAAAGAAAAAATCACTCCCGCTTCTTTCAAATTCCCGCCAAAGAATCAAATGTCAGGTCAGTGTCAATGCCAGTGTTGCCAAGTTAAAATCATGCTTTTTGTTTGTTAGACTATTTGAGTTAACTGGATAAACGATAGTTTAGGGGAAAAAATGAAAAAAATGAAACTGTGAAATCAAAAATTTATGCTCATTCCATAATCCATTTCCAATCATTATTATCAAATATCAATTTATTTTTCAATTTATTTTAGTTTATTTTAATTTTAGCTTTTTGTACATAGTTGTTAGTAGTGTTTAAGTTTTTTATTTACTGTTTCTTTGTTTTTCCTATTTTCTTGAAATAAATAATATTTTTTTTTTATTCAATAATGTGTCAAATGTCAATATCATTCCATTTCCATTCCATTCAGTCAAGTCAATCAAACAACCAAAACAAAATAGATTTTTGACTTATTTTTGAGTTCCCTTAAAAAGTGATTAAACACCATCTTATTTTAAATACTATATGAACATGCTATCAAAGTTCATTGAGTGTTAATAAATTTACAGCCAATTTGATATTAATTGACGCGAGTCACAATAAACACATCGATAAATGCCATCAAGAAATTAACTTTACACTGCTTATCTAGTAATAATAAGGTAGGTACTGTACAGCAATCGATACAAATAAATAGTACTAACATGTCCAATCAAATATAGCAGTTAAAAATACTTTCTACCGTCTTTGTAAATAATAATGTTCTTCAAATGTTAACTCCCATAAATGTGTCTAGAATTTTCATCTTCCATTGCAAAAATCTCAATCATCCAGTGTAAAGGGATGAGAAATGCAAGTTTTAATATATAATTACTATTGGGTTTATTAAATCTTGAGTTAGTGCCTAAACATATGGGTATGTAACCTTTGTACGCCCTATTCGGCGCATGAGATCTCAATATGCACTATTTTCGGTTTTTTGTGTCCTTAGTTTAACTCTTTCTTCATTTTAAATGGCTCGCCTTAGCCGTTATCATAAATTGAAGAGGCAAGCTGTTATTTGTGGAGCAACTTCCATGTTTCTCTATCCTCAGCCTCCTTTTTTGAGATCCTGATATGTACTCTTTACGTTTTCCTTGATTTGGTCAGTATACGGCCACACCTCTATTCCACTTTCTCTTAATCTTGTCCTCATATGTTAGTTTACACATTAATATAATGTAGCTACTTTTGAAAAACATGAGCATTATATGATTTATATGAGGTGTTCCATGGGTCTAGTTTGTGGGGCATGTGATAGCTATGACAGCTTCATTAAAAACATAGAAAGTCCTAGAATTCAAATCAGTACAAAAGCCAAGTTATGAAATATTGTCATTTTTTTAAATTTCTAAGTTCTTTAGAAGTATGTAAAAAATAGTGTCATATGTCTGACATTTTGTCTAATGCTCTTTAGTTTGGGCCTGTTCACACTTGAGTGATTTGCCAGCCATTTCTATACAAATTCGTTCGAGTTTTGTATAGAAATCGCTGGCAAATTGCTCAAGTGTGAACAGGCACTTTTATGTAATTTTTTTGTTTCAGGGGGCAATGGATTCACTGAAACTCAACAGTAAAGCCAAGAAAAGAAAAAAGCAGACATTCTCTGCATACAAATGTGATGAATGCTCCAAGGTACTGTGCTCTTTGTCAATAAATTACCATCAGTAAGTCTTGTCTTTAACAGACTTCAAAAAGGAGGAGATTCTTTATTTGGTTGTATCTTTCGGTAACCAATTTGGATGATTATTTTTGTTGAAGAGTCGGTATCTCATGAACGAAAATTGAAATGAAATGAAATGATTGAAATGAAATGATTATTTATTTGCGGAATATGGGTTACATAAGCTGGTATAATTTACAAATTATAAGACCCACCATACTCTACTTAAAAAAGCATGCAAATATTAAATCTAAATTTTGTTACCATGACAGATAAACAAAATAGAGATACTTAAAGCTAGATGTACTTAAATAGAAATTAATTACTTATCACTAGATTTAAAATTTAAACTAAGAAACTCATTAACGGAGTACATGCATAATTCACACAGCCATAAGTGCAGTTTCTTTTTAAAGTGTGTTAAGGGGAGACATTTTATTTCATTTGGAATTTTATTGAATATTTTAACACACATAAAATAAGGAATTAATTGAAGGTATAGAATTTCCCTTGTGCCGCAAAAATAATACAAATTGTACATGTACAGTAGAGTGCGTCATCTACTGTACATGTACAATTTGCTGCATTTTATGCATCTGTGCAGCTCACAGTACAATCCCTATTTTAAAGTTCTCAAAAAATATAAGTACATTGTCCACAGCAATTCAGCGACAAGTATGCCCTGGCGAAGCACCGTCTCACTCACTCGCAGGAGACGCCGTACGAGTGCACGCGCTGCGACTACGCGGGCAAGACGCCGCAGTACCTGCGCCGGCACATCAGGGTAAGAGCGCTGACTACCGGGCCTGACGCAGTGGTCAAGCAGTGCCTACTGAGCCGGCGATCCTGGGTTCGAGTCCCATTGGGTGGGACATGGATGTTCTGTGTATTAAGTATTTATTTATCTATTGTTACATCTAGGTTTGCCCGCCCCGCTTTCTAATGTACTTATATTCTCTTTCTCGCTCCATCCAGGTCTCGCACGGAGCCAGAAGGTTTGAGTGCACGGTGTGCGGCAAAACATTCCACTTCGGGTGCAAGCTGAAGGACCACATGCGGACACACACAGGTTAATGTTTCATTTTATTGTTGATAAAATAAAACTTTAAATAAAAAAAAGCCTGGCGCATGTTGCTGGTCTTCATGAGACGTTCACTTAATAAGTTATGTAGGTAAATAAATGTTGGTCTGTAGACCTCGACAATTTGTTTCGAAATCCTGTTTAAAAAGAAAAATAGCTAAAACTTAAGTTTTCAACCCCTTATCTTCGCCATTTCGAAAAATGTACGGTTCTCAAAATTTTGAAAAATCTCAAAAACAGAATCACCTAAAAATATAAATTTATCGAACCTGCTCACAAAACTTAACGAGAACCGGCTGAGAAATGCGACGTGTAGGCGAGAACAGCCACACATCCGAGAATTCGGACATACGATAGAGTTTTTGGCCAAGTTGAAGATACTTCGCACGCTCGGTACAAAAAGTGCAGGTTTCACCGAGATTTGAACTCGGATCGCTGGATTCAAAGTCCAGAGTGCTCACCATTACACCATGAAACTGTCTGCTTGCCGCTCCGAACTTGCCAGCTGTTGTATAATATCCATGGTGTGTGCTTGCCTAACAATGTGAGCGCACTTGAGCAAATAATATTATTGCCATACGTTCCTTCTTACTGGTAGTTCATCTTACTAAGCTATACTATTATAAAATTGGAATGTCTCTCTGTACATTGAAGATGGGTATTTTTGAAAAAAAAAGTGTATATAAGTAATTAGCCGCGTCCACACTGGGCGAGCCGCCTCGCGCGGCAATTGCCGCGCGCGGCGGCGCGCTCTGTGTGTACGCGCCTCGCCCGCGGCGCCCGCACGCTTTGCCTCGGCCGAGCGCTGCCGCGGCCGAGCCGCGCGCTGTCGGTTTTTGTCCGTGCTCAAAGGTGCCTCGGTCGTTTGCCGCGCGCAGTGTGGACGTACACGTGTTTGCTTCGGTCAAATTATGACAGATAAAACAAAATGGCGTGCGACACTTACGTATTACGCGAAACGGAATAACCGTAACTAAATATTATGTGCTATTTGTTTGTTTGAAACATAAAAAAATATTGAATTAGCTTTTTTTTGGAAAATTCTTTGTATGAACTTAGCAACAAGTCAAAAATCAAAAGCTGATTGCGTGCGGCGGCGCCATATTGTTTTATCTGTCAAATGGGCGAACAAGACGGCTCGGGCTTGCCGCGCGCGGCATTCGGTGAGCGTAATTTCATCCAATGCCCGAGGCATGCGCCGAATGCCGCGCGCGGCAATTGCCTCGCGAGGCCGCTCGCCCTGTGTGGACCCGGCTATTGGCTATTTGAATATATGATTTGTCCGCGTAGAGCGGTTGGCGCAGTCAATGGCTGCCCACTGAACCGAAGCGACGGTCCTGGGTTCGAATCCCGGCATGGCAGCACAAGCTTACTGTGGGACTACTTAAATGGATTTGTTTGAGTTAGTCCGATCATTTGTTTGTGACTTTGCGGCTTCATCACTTCTGAACCTGTATGGACAGAAATCAACTATTTTTGGTACAGGGACAGGGGTAGCTGGGAACCTACAAACGTTTATAGGAAACCTTACCCGACTATGGAGAAACGAAAAAGAAGTTTATGACTTTGTCTTCCACGCGGTTAATGTTCTCGGGTTCCCAATACATTTCTAATTGTTGTAGTTTCGCTTAATTGTTAATTTTGGCAAACAATGATGCGATTTTAATTTCCAGGGGAGAAGCCGTACAAGTGCTTGTCGTGCGACAAGGCCTTCAACTCGTCCTACTCGCTCAACACGCACAAGCTCATACACGCCGGTGAGTACTGCACTTGTTCACACGCACAAGCTCATACACGCCGATGAGTACTGCACTTGTTCACACGCACAAGCTCATACACGCCGGAGAGTACTGCACTTGTTCACACGCACAAGCTCATTACAGGCCGTGAGTACTGCACTTGTTCACACGCACAAGCTCATACACGCCGGAGAGTACTTCACTTGTTCACACGCACAAGCTCATACACGCCGGAGAGTACTGCACTTGTTCACACGCACAAGCTCATACACGCCGGAGAGTACTGCACTTGTTCACACGCGAAAGCTCATACACGCCGGTGAGTACTGCACTTGTTCACTCGGACAAGCTCATACATGCCGGAGAGTACTGCACTTGTTCACACGCACAAGCTCATACACGCCGGTGAGTACTGCACTTGTTCACACGCACAAGCTCATAACTCGGCGAATAAACGACAACATTACAATATATAAAGATCGTGTAATTAGACTATGTGTACTCTGGAGACGTATTTCAAGTGGTCCTCGTCGGTGAGGCAGTCGGCGGGCGGCACGCACTGCCCCCCCTGCTCCACGAACCTGACAACAATATGCTTTATATCAGCGTTAAGTGAAGTAGTTAACTAATTCATAGTTTTGGCTTTTATCACGCATACGTGATATCTACATTGCGATACAGCGTAATATTATGGGGTAATGCGACAGACCAATATTTAGTATTTAAATGCCAAAAGAATGTATTCGAGCCGTCTGTGGTCTAAAGCCCGCAGAATCATAAAGATCTCATTTCGCTAGACTAAGTGTATTGCCATTTAGCTTAGAACAATATATTACGCACTGTGCCAATCACTTTTGAAGTAACTGTATTACATCCTGGGGTGGCGCGAACAAGAGTGCCTTGATTCAGGTCGAAAGAGCACAACGTGCCGTCCTGAAGGCAATGCTTAAAAAACCCTTTCGATATCCTACGAATCTGCTGTACAAAGAATGCGAAGTGCTCACTGTTCGTCAACTGTATCTGCTAATGAAATGAAATAATTTTATTCCAGAATTTGAGATTTATAATAATAATAATTACAATTATATAAAGTTAAAATTGAAACACAAAAACAAAAATACAATTTACAAATACACATTGACATATTACACATACACATAATTAGCCACAGGTTACCCCGGCCCCGTGACCACAGGCTTATGGTAGCTTCTCCAGCGCTCGTGGAGCGGACTGGCATCCCACTCTCGCCGCCGCGAGTAGGGTGTTGGAGGATGCGTAGATGGCCTTTCTGGCGTTCGCACTCCTCGTGCTAAAAGTAGTCAGTGACAAACACACAAATATTTTCGGCACAGAAGAGCATAAAAAAATGCAAAGCCGAAGAGTTTATTGAGTGCAATTGCCGGCGGTGCGCACTGTCTTCGCAAAGCGATCCGACCCACTTGTCTCGTGCTATATTTATAATATCACCAGTAAATACTGCGATACCGGAAAAAGCTCAAATCTAGACACTAAACTGCTTGTCAAGAAATGCTTAGCAACTCTGTCTTACGAAGAGACAGAAAATATAGCGAAAATTTAAATTTGAAGCAACTTTTAGAAACTCACACAGCTACCATATATGTTTATTATATACTTCTGGTTCTGTAGATCTAATGTTGGAATAGTATGAAATATGTAATATTAATCATTGTATTTGTGCGTTCAATTCGTTTATGGTATATACAGGGTGTCCCTAAAACCAACGCCAAAATGAAGAGGGGTGATAGAACAGCTCATAAGCAACCATATTAAGGCCGTTCCCTGAGCCAGAACCCCGAGCCCCTCCTCAGGCCACCCGTCCCTGTCACATCACAGTCACATTTCAAAAGAGTGACGGAGACAGAGCTTGCGGGTCGTAAGGCGATATCTTTTTTCGTAAGAATTTGTCGATGATTATTTATTTTAAAAATATTGGCTTCAATTATTGAAATTCGGAAGCTGTAAAATTACTATTTTAGTTATGATTGATTTTTCTCCTTTTTTTGTTTCATAGTGTCACGTAGAAAAAAAACAAGTAAAGTTGGAGTAAAAATTCGAATTGGAGGTTACTTTGGGAATTAATTGTATCGAGCGAAGTGTTATGAATCGTGTATCGAATGCTGTGTTATTAAAGATAATATAATCAAGAATGATATATATTTTTCCCTCGTTTACTAATATCAACGTTTCGTAGAAAAATAGGATAATTTTTGGGGTATTTTTGCATTTCTGGCTCAGGGAACGGCCTTAAGTCAATTTGACCTTAATAAAAAGTTCATAGTTTTCGAGATATTTGCATTTTTTTAAAACTCGTGACTTTTGATGCCCTGCGTCAGTATGTCGATTGCCACCACTGCAAATTTAGGTATTTTGTAAATCTGTTTTTTGCAGGATGTTACTAAAAACATATCCTATCGAATGTACGGGAGGCTATCGAAATTAGTCGTCATCCGAATTTTAACCGAGATTGTGGATGGTCAGTGCCCCCTAGTCGGAGGACGGTTTTGAATACTACATCGGTGGTTAGTGTGGACGAGACCTTAGCAAATGACGTAGTGAGTGTTGTGTGCAACCCGACAATTGGCATTGTGCGTGATGATGAGGGTAGTTTTGCGCCTCCGCCGGTGACACCCGCGTCGAGCAGCCGCGCGGACAGGGCGCATGCCCGCAGTGTTCGATTGGCCGCCGCCGCGACTGATCGTCTCTCCTGATGATGAATCGCGTACCGATTCGAAACATGTCGAGCGTTATTCGACTTTTATGACGTGAGTAAACCCGTTTGAGTATTTTAATCTATCGAATGTAATTTAAATTTATTACATATCATGATGCTTTGTCGGTAAAAATAATAAAAAAAAACGAATTATAGCAATTTATAAAATTTAGCCTGCGGTTTTGATCGAGTTTCATTTAAAAAAAGTATTGTAAACTAACATGGCACACAACATAAAAAGATAGTAAATTTATTGTAGTTTTCAAAAAGGTACAGTATTTTCTAATTTACACAGCAGTTTACGACATATTGATATTTTACACCAAAAGGAGCTCATACTGCAGTTATTCCATAGTATGGTACCAGAGCCCCTACTAGGCTCAGAGTTTGAATTTTGAACAAAAAATCGATTTAAAGAATACATTATTTAGAATAGAAACACAATTCAATTTTAGAATAAAAAAAATTGAAATTTTCATTTGAACCTGGCAAATAACGTAAAAAGATAGCAAATTTAGAGTTGTTTTTAAGATGGTATGGAAGTGACTTAATTATTTAGCGGTTTATGAGATAATGCAAAAATAATACTGGTTGCCATTTTTATCTGTTAAGTGAATAAAAACTAAAAACATTAATAAAAACGAAACCTGTTTTATGTAACTGGGTCCATATTGGCTCACATAAAATTGATCCTCCGAATTTTTCTTCTACTACCGATTTCTAGTCAGAATCATCACTGTTCCGAATTTTTAACTTCATACATTTGTCCCTCATAAATTTGTACTACTACCTACCGAGTTCATAATAGACAGTTTTCAGAACATCGTAATTCATAATGTCGTCACTAAGATTATGTGTGTACTCATAATGCTGATTTTCATATTTATTTTATTCAGAATCATAAATTACGATAAACTTGTCAATCATAACATTTAAACATCGATGCTGTTTTTCTCCATTTGATTTTATTCATAATACTTGTTTTGAGTTATAGCGAGTTAAGTGTACATGCAAGCAAGCATGCACGCATTTTGACGCTCCGCTCGCTTCGCTCGCTCCGCTATACGTGGTTACAATACAAACCTAACCTAACCTACAGTTTTCGGTGTTGGAACCACGTTCCATTTTGGCGCAGCTCTTCCTAACGGCATTATACACTTAGTAAATAAAGTTTCTTCCCGAATCCATCCTGGCTCTGCATTTGCTTATAAAAAATTGATGTAATAGTAGATTATTTACAAGTGTTCATGCAAGCAAGCAGGCAAGCATTTGGACGCTCCGCTATACGTGGTCATAATACAAACCTAACCTAACCTACAGTTTTCGGTTTTTGAGCCACGTTGCATTTTGTCACAATCTGCTTATAAAATATAGGATTGTGGAGGTTATGAGTACAAACTAGTCTGCTTAAAAAATGTATGACAGTGAAAAATAGGATCAAAAACAGTTATGATGAATAAATGTATGAAAACAAAAAATAGTATTAGAGATATTTATGATAATTGACATTATGATTTTAAATGGTTCGGAGTTATGATCGGTAGTAATAGTGACTAAGTATAAATAGTGACTATTATGATGAAAAATTGTATGAGCAATATTTTCGGAGTTCCAATAATCGGGGTTGAAAAATTATGTGAACTTTGGCGCACCCATTCTTTGATTCTATTTTTAGTTCGAAATTCAAACTCTGAGCCTAGTAGGGGCTCTGGTTCCATACTATGTAATAACTGCAGTATGAGCTCCTTTTGGTGTAAAATATCAATATCTCGTAAACTGCTGCGTAAATTAGAAAATGCTGTACCTTTTGAAAACTACAATAAATTGACTATCTTTTTATGTTGTGTGCCATGTTAGTTTACAATACTTTTTTTTTAATGAAAATCGATCAAAACCGCAGGCTAAATTTTATAAATTAATGGAATATTAGATGGGAAAATAATTGGCCCATTTGAATTACCAGAAACGCTGAATGGTCCAAGTTATCTGCATTTCTTAGAGAATGAGTTGCCAAATCTTCTCGACGACGTACCTTTAGCTACGCGGAGGTCAATGTGGCTGCAGAGTGATGGCTGTCCAGCACATTATGCACGCGAAGTGCGACTACATTTAAACCAAACTTATCCACAGAGATGGACCGGCCGTCTGGGTCCCATTTTGTGGCCTCCTCGATCTCCAGACCTAAATCCTCTGGATTTCTATTACTGGGGTTATATGAAAGAAAAAGTTTACAATGAACCGATTAACAGTATAGCGGAGCTGAGACAACGCATTTACGCAGAGGCCCAAAACGACGTAACAAGAAGTGCACGTCACATCAGTCGAGCATTTTTAAGGAGATGCCGGGCTTGTATTCAAGTCAATGGCGGACAATTTGAACATTTAATTTAGTTACATAAAACAGGTTTCGTTTTTTTTAATGTTTTTAGTTTTTTATTCACTTAACAGATAAAAATGGCAACCAGTATTATTTTTGCATTATCTCATAAACCGCTAAATAATTAAGTCACTTCAATACCATCTTAAAAACAACTCTAAATTTGCTATCTTTTTACGTTATTTGCCAGGTTCGCTATGAACATTTCAATTTTTTTTATTCTAAAATTGAATTGTGTTCCTATTCTAAATAAAGTATTCTTTAAATCGATTTTTTGTTCAAAATTCAAACTCTGAGCCTAGTAGGGGCTCTGGTACCATACTATGTAATAACTGCAGTATGAGCTCCTTTTGGTGTAAAATATCAATATCTCGTAAACTGCTGTGTAAATTAGAAAATACTGTACCTTTTTGAAATATATATAATAGATAGTAATATCTTTTTATGTTGTGTGCCATGTTAGTTTACAATACTTTTTTTAAATGAAACTCGATCAAAACCGCAGGCTAAATTTAATAAATTGCTATAATTCGTTTTTTTTTTATTATTTTTACCGACAAAGCATCATGATATGTAATAAATTTAAATTACATTCGATAGGATATGTTTTTAGTAACATCCTGCAAAAACAGATTTACAAAATACCTAAATTTGCAGTGGTGGCAATGGACATACTGACGCAGGGCATCAAAAGTCACGAGTTTTAAAAAAATGCAAATATCTCGAAAACCATGAACTTTTTATTTTGACCTTAATAAAAAGTTCATGGTTTTCGAGATATTTGCTTTAATATGGTTGCTTATGAGCTGTTCTATCACCCCTCTTCATTTTGGCGTTGGTTTTAGAGACACCCTGTATGTAATTCTACTTGTAAGTATAAAATCATTGTCCTGTAATTTAAAACTAAACTTAAAGAGTTATTTTATAATTATTTTAACCGGCAAAATCGAATTCGACAAAGCACCTTGTTGATTTCCCGCGATACAGGTTCGCCTAGTGCGGGGATCAAAGTTAATCAATGCTGGTATTAACCGGCACTATTTTATTAACTGCATGCTAGAGACAAGCATTTCACGTAATTTAGATATGTAAGACGCTATGTCGCTGTCATTGAAATTGCTTATCGATAGTAAATATATTTTAATTATTTTTTTTTTCGTCTCTGTATATATGTGAAGAGCAATTTGAATCAGTTCGCAAAATTCAACAGTGTTCGTATGCAGAGTAGGATAAACCACGAACCGCTTAAAACTGCCTTGTCTGATAAAAGTATATTTGGAATAGCGCTACAAAAAACAATAAACTACCAATTACTATTAAAATTTTGTAAGTAATTCAAATGTTTACAAAATCGTTGTATAAATTGTTAGTCAAAAAGGCGTCCTATTGTAGTAGTTGTTCAGTAACATACTGTACCCAGTGTGGCAGTAGCAGCCGGGCACGCTCATCATGAGACAGTGCGTGGACCGCAGAGTGACGTGCCCGGCGTGCGCCACCGCGCGGTGCTTGCGCAGCAGCCGCAGCAGCCGCTCCACGTTTATCTCGGACATTAGGTTGTTCAGTGACATACTGTACCCAGTGTGGCAGTAGCAGCCGGGCACGCTCATCATGAGACAGTGCGTGGACCGCAGAGTGACGTGCCCGGCGTGCGCCACCGCGCGGTGCTTGCGCAGCGCCTTGCGCAGCAGCCGCAGCAGCCGCTCCACGTTTATCTCGGACATTAGGTTGTTCAGTGACATACTGTACCCAGTGTGGCAGTAGCAGCCGGGCACGCTCATCATGAGACAGTGCGTGGACCGCAGAGTGACGTGCCCGGCGTGCGCCACCGCGCGGTGCTTGCGCAGCGCCTTGCGCAGCAGCCGCAGCAGCCGCTCCACGTTTATCTCGGACATTAGGTTGTTCAGTGACATACTGTACCCAGTGTGGCAGTAGCAGCCGGGCACGCTCATCATGAGACAGTGCGTGGACCGCAGTGACGTGCTCGGCGTGCGCCACCGCGCGGTGCTTGCGCAGCGCCTTGCGCAGCAGCCGCAGCAGCCGGTCCACGTTTATCTCGGACATTAGGTTGTTCAGTGACATACTGTACCCAGTGTGGCAGTAGCAGCCGGGCACGCTCATCATGAGACAGTGCGTGGACCGCAGAGTGACGTGCCCGGCGTGCGCCACCGCGCGGTGCTTGCGCAGCGCCTTGCGCAGCAGCCGCAGCAGCCGCTCCACGTTTATCTCGGACATTAGGTTGTTCAGTGACATACTGTACCCAGTGTGGCAGTAGCAGCCGGGCACGCTCATCATGAGACAGTGCGTGGACCGCAGTGACGTGCTCGGCGTGCGCCACCGCGCGGTGCTTGCGCAGCGCCTTGCGCAGCAGCCGCAGCAGCCGGTCCACGTTTATCTCGGACATTAGGTTGTTCAGTGACATACTGTACCCAGTGTGGCAGTAGCAGCCGGGCACGCTCATCATGAGACAGTGCGTGGACCGCAGAGTGACGTGCTCGGCGTGCGCCACCGCGCGGTGCTTGCGCAGCGCCTTGCGCAGCAGCCGCAGCAGCCGGTCCACGTTTATCTCGGACATTAGGTTGTTCAGTGACATACTGTACCCAGTGTGGCAGTAGCAGCCGGGCACGCTCATCATGAGACAGTGCGTGGACCGCAGAGTGACGTGCTCGGCGTGCGCCACCGCGCGGTGCTTGCGCAGCGCCTTGCGCAGCAGCCGCAGCAGCCGGTCCACGTTTATCTCGGACATTAGGTTGTTCAGTGACATACTGTACCCAGTGTGGCAGTAGCAGCCGGGCACGCTCATCATGAGACAGTGCGTGGACCGCAGAGTGACGTGCTCGGCGTGCGCCACCGCGCGGTGCTTGCGCAGCGCCTTGCGCAGCAGCCGCAGCAGCCGCTCCACGTTTATCTCGGACATTAGTTTGTTCAGTGACATACTGTACCCAGTGTGGCAGTAGCAGCCGGGCACGCTCATCATGAGACAGTGCGTGGACCGCAGTGACGTGCTCGGCGTGCGCCACCGCGCGGTGCTTGCGCAGCGCCTTGCGCAGCAGCCGCAGCAGCCGGTCCACGTTTATCTCGGACATTAGGTTGTTCAGTGACATACTGTACCCAGTGTGGCAGTAGCAGCCGGGCACGCTCATCATGAGACAGTGCGTGGACCGCAGAGTGACGTGCTCGGCGTGCGCCACCGCGCGGTGCTTGCGCAGCGCCTTGCGCAGCAGCCGGTCCACGTTTATCTCGGATATTAGGTTGTTCAGTAACATACTGTACCCAGTGTGGCAGTAGCAGCCGGGCACGCTCATCATGAGACAGTGCGTGGACCGCAGAGTGACGTGCTCGGCGTGCGCCACCGCGCGGTGCTTGCGCAGCGCCTTGCGCAGCAGCCGCAGCAGCCGGTCCACGTTTATCTCGGACATTAGGTTGTTCAGTGACATACTGTACCCAGTGTGGCAGTAGCAGCCGGGCACGCTCATCATGAGACAGTGCGTGGACCGCAGAGTGACGTGCTCGGCGTGCGCCACCGCGCGGTGCTTGCGCAGCGCCTTGCGCAGCAGCCGCAGCAGCCGGTCCACGTTTATCTCCGCGCGCAGCTCGCCCGTGTCGCCCAGCACCTTCTCCAGTATCAGCTGAAACAGCATGCACGCTATTCAGTCCACTAGTAGCTCTGCGAGCTGTAGACCTCGCCAGTTCGTTTCGAAATTGCAGAAATTAGTAATTTTTTACGTTTACAACCGCCATAACATAAAAAAAAACTGAATCGTCAAAATATCGAACCTACTCACAAAATTTTATAAGAATCGGTTAAGGAATGCGACCTCTAGATAACTATCTCACTCGTAGTGCCGTCATCAGATCTTCACAAAGTTTTATGGGACTTTTGGAAGGTTAAGTTTTTTAGGTATGGAACGTGGACAAACAGGCAAGCTAGGCAGTACATAAAAAGGGTGTCTGACTCTCAACGCGTAAAATAACGCCGACTTACCGAAGTCATTTCCTCCGTAAACTTATACAACCCGTGCGCGTGTTTATTCAAAATATTCGTGAAACTCTTCGAGAACTGCTGCTGATAGTTCCTCCGGAAGCAGGTCTCCAGCCCGACGCGGAGGCCGATCTTCTCCCGGAGTATCCGTTTGCACTTGGTGTGGAGTCTCTGCAGCTCGCCGCGCACCTCGTCCGCCGCCGTCTTGTTCTGGAAGAGGGACTCGCACGCCACGTAGAACGTCTTCGAGGGCGCCCCCACGCGGAGGGACAGTAGTCCGTCTTCGTCTGTTTCTTTTGCCTCGTCTATTAGTTTTAATCTGTAATGTTATGTTGGAATTTTAGACATGGGTGAATCCAATTTTTGAATGACATAAACCTGTTCACAAGTTTTAAGCTTCACCGAAAAAAGACTGTAGTTTATTATTTTATTACAGAGTTGTACCATATTATTTTTTTCTGTCATTTATATATGATTCATATAGTTACTAACTCTAATATAAAGACATAAATTATGAAAGTCTGTAAAAGTCTATCCTCTATTGCCCAAAATAACACTGCTAAACGATGTTATAATGTCGCCAAAAAAGCATCACTTAGTACCATAGATTACAAGATAAACAGCTACATTCACACAATTTGCAATTAAAAAAACTTATTGTACCACAGATTACAAGATAAACAGCTACATTCACACAATTTGCAATTAAAAAAAACTTATTGTACTAAGGCATTGCTGCCAACTTAAAAAAAAAAGTTTTATCTTCAGTTATATATACTTCAGATGTTTAGTATAGTGAACGTATACCTTTATGTATAAGTTCATATTTTAATGACAGATGTTTAGTATAGTGAACATATACCTTTATGTATAACTTCATATTTTTTTGACAGATGGACGTCAATAAAAAAAAAGTTCATCAGAGACGATTTTTTTTAAATTTTGTTGATTCCGAGCGGGTACATGTAAGTAATTATTTTCTTTGTTGTTTATTTGCATTTTATATATGAAATGTCGATTCGTAGAAAAAGTATTGCCCAAGCCACTCGCGTTTTTTGCACCCTCTTATACAACGGTTGCATAAAATACTATATTCTCTCAAACATGCAATGAAATGTCGTCCTAACGTGCGTTATAACAGGCTTCGAAGTATCACGTTTCGGGCGGAACTACTCTAGAGAACTGAAAGGAATTTCATACCAAATTGAAAGCCTAAGCCGGGAAGTTATTTGTTTTTAAACATGGCGTTGCGACTCAGTAGGTACAATACCTACAATCCAATTCATTATTGCACTTCAACAAAAAAAACAATATAAAGCTATAGTGAACCTAGTGGAGTAGTGACCAGCCGTGGCTTACCTCTGTACGGCCGCCATGACGTTGTGGCAGTTGACCGGGCACGAGAACCCCAGGTAGTAGAACCCCGTGGCGTACGAGTCCTGACAGTACACGCGGCCCTCTGACGACACACACCCGTGAGCTCTCACCCGGGTCCACTCAAGCAGAGCGGGGCGGAGACTTGCGGCATCCATCAATCACAGACAATCAGACCCACCAATCAGATTTCATCGCGTGATGGGAATAAATCTCTTGGCCTATGAGTTCCTGGAGTAAGATCTCGCGCAAGGCCGCAAAAGCGTTTGGCTTGATTATGTAAAGGATGACATGAGCGCCAATATCTCACTATTGAAGATGCAGAGGACCGGGAAAAGTGGAAGAAAAGGACATTAAAGGCGGGCCCTGACGCTGGCCAGGTCTTCACGCCAGGATGATGATGATGATAGGTCGAATCCGCGCGTCTCTGCTCCGCTCTGCTTTGGTGAAGTCCAAGCGAAAAAACAAATAAAAGTTCCTATACACATTCAACACAACTTGTTCCATAAATTACTGTGACAAAGTTCGTGATACCATATCATACCATATACATAATTAAATAAAAAGGTCGTAAGATCACGTTAATAGTAGTTTATGCAACTGATACATAATGAGAGGCCGTAAAACATGAGTGTGGTTTTATGAAACGAGCGTCAGCGAGTTTCATAATAGGATCACACGAGTGTTTTAAGGCCTAATTATGTACAGTTGTATACACTACTTTATCTACACACATATCATAAGTACCTACTCTAAGATGGGTTCAGAAGCCATAAGGAAATGACCGGCACCACTAGTGCTACCTGTAAAATATCTAAAAACGACATATACTCATGCAGTAAGAAATGAATCTGAACAAATACATAAACAGATTATTTATTGTAATAGTTGTAATTTACATTTACATTGAAACAATATTTTATCAACTAAAATGTGAATTACAATAAACTTCACAATTCTACTTTCGTAACAGCAAATGAACCAACAAACAAATGACAACAATAATGGCGGCAATTCGAACCTCCGTCAAGACGAATGTTTTTTTTTCTAAATCATATACAAACGAATGTATCCATATTCTCATGTCACTCGAGATCAAATGTCGTGCGGTTTTTATAAAAAAAACATACTGAATTGACGTTTCGTATCGATAACAATATTTATATCTATGGATACTAGAATAGAGACCAACTTGTGTTTTGACAGCTGTTCCTAATTTAAACTCGTAACCTTACAAAAATCGGTACTTTAATAACATTACAGTACAGATTTTACCTACTACCACAGACAAAAAAATCTCAGTAAAATTGGTTGTAATAATGCTGGTCATTTCCTACGATTTCTGAAATCATTTTATAGCAGTATATGTGCGTAGATAAAATAACATAATGTACCTAGCTCCCTTGGTTGTAATTTCCTTGTAAAATAAAGTAAATTAAATCAAACGGCCAAGTGCGAGTTCCCTCGCAGCGAGGGTTCCATACCACTAACATAGTATAAATACCTTTTTATTAAATTTAAGCATAAAGATAAATCACTAAGTGTCTAGGTACCACCCGGTTACGCAACGCACGTTGTCAAATTAAATCCGTTTATTTCAGACAACAAAGGCATATTTATACGATACATCTACCATACATATTATAGTTAATACAATACATACAAATTACATAAACACGTTAGATCTGCGACGTGTGACACAATTTCTGAGCGTCGGTAACCGGCGGCGAAAACAACGAAACAACACTTTTCGGCCAGAACACTAGTTACGTAATATATGGTGTATAGATAACCCCGCGAAGGTCGAAAAAAATATAAAGATTTACCTGCAAAATTATTAAAAATTGCGGCCATGACTAAAATCAGCATCGCGACTGGTCAGCCATTTATCCATTAGCGATAAAGTTAATGTGCATGCGATAAAATGGTGTTCCTTTGTATGTTTGTGTCGGAAGCACCGCATTGACTGTTAGGAAAGTCATAATGGGGTTATTAAAATACGCGCGAAACGGGTTTGCTCGCGTCATAGAACTCGAATACTTATTGCTCGTGTTCGGTTGGCTGCCGCCGCGACTGATTGGCTCTCCTTATGATGAATCGCGTACCGATTCGAAACATGTCGAGCGATATTCGACTGTCACGACGTAAGTAAACCCGTTTCGTTCTGACGGTAGTTTTTTACATAATGGGCTTGTTTCCTGAAGACTATATAATATATTTTTGATGAAATTTGATTGCGGTTGGTGTCGATCAATACACCAACCGCAATCAAATTTCATCAAAAATACGACCCGTATTCGATAACAGCTGGAATTTTAGACAACTGGACATCTGAACATCCAAATATCTGGACAGGAAAGTAATAAGGGCTAAACTGAAACGGAGACGCTTCGTTCGCTCATCCAATTACCAAAGACCAAAAGTTTGCGTTATTGCAGCGTTTCGACGTTTCATAAAAAGTAGCGTACAGGAAAGTAGCATGCTTATTTTCTATTTATTTTTATTTTTTATTGATATTTCTATTTTTAACCGTGAAAGCCAATAGTTGAAAACGCAAGTGGTTTATTTTTAACGCTGATGAATCGACGAACAAGTTTCGAAAAAAAACAGTAAAATCTGTTCATCGTTTGGAAACTGCATTAACTGCAGTACCACAGACAGACACACATATAGGTACTCATGTTTAAGTTACATAACGCACGTTCGTAGGGGTTGCATCATAAGTTATCGGCATAAAGGCAATTAGACATTTTATTGGTTATCAAATAAGGTGGAAGTAGCAGTATTTCTGAAATTACCCTTTCTAAACGCCTATGCTAAACGAATTAGTGTTTTAAAACGATTTGCGAATCATTATTTGACTAAATTTTAATAAACATTTGCATTTGTCTGCAACTGGGGTTTACAGCGTTTCGTTTTTGTGTCATATAATCACTTTTGCACACAAATAACCGACTTCAACGAGAAGCAATTGATTTCCAAGAACAACTAGTTAAGTTAGTATAAAAAACACCGAAATCGCTATAAAGTTCCTTGGATTTCTCATGGATCTCGTTATCAGATATAGGGACCAATCGATCTGGAGATGCTTCCAATAAAAATAGTTTTCCGAATCGGTTTATAAATGGAAGGAGTACTGAAGTAACAAAAATTTAAAAATATACAAATGAATTGAGCATCTCTTTTTTGAAGGGTGTTGAACAGACGCACTTGCATCCATGAAAGCGTTTCTTTCTTTCTCTGTTTTGGAATAATGTTATTTGTGTACTGTTTCAGAATCGAAGCCGTTCAAGTGTTCCTCCTGTCCGTACGCGTGTCGGGACAGCTCGACGCTGCGCAAGCATCAGGCGAGGCATGCGGGCCTGGTCACATATTACCAATGTGGCATGTGCGATACGAGGTATATCCGACAGTTTAAACAATCTTAAATTGAACACGACAAAAAATAAACCAATCTTTAATTGAATTGTGATAAAGCGCAGAAATGGTTAATGTGTTATTTGTGTAGCATTTGCAAAAATGGCACTATGATGGTGCCCTGTGGAACTTTATATGTAATCTCGGGTTCCGGTGTCTAATTATGTTTAATTTATTCTGTGGCTGCTTTTTTTCATAAGTAGGTAATGTTTAAACTAGTTGTAAATCAATTTCTCTAAGATTTCATATTTACCTTATTATTGAACACATGATGATAGACAGGGTCAAAAGCTTCACTGAGTCCAACTCCAACAACAAATTGATTAAGTCGTATGTCGTAAAGTTACTTTGTAATTTAAGCTGCAAAACCAAGGAGACTCTCAAAGTGCATGTCGCCGAGAAGCATTTTGACGTCGACATGAAGAGGATGGAGTGCGACGCCTGCGGAAAACGGTTCAAATACCGACAACAAATCGTCAACCATATCGTAAGTTCAAATGTTTAGTTAAGAGTTAGCAGTGGTAAGAATTCTATTGGAATAATTTGGATGCGCAAATATATTTCAAAACCTTTCGGCGCAATTTTCCAGAACACCAATACGAAAATTGTTTAAAAGCACGTAAGAAAATTACCAGGTCATTGTCAGATTATAGTATCAATCATTTATTGAAACACGAAGTATATTTTATTGTAATTACCCAGAAGTAAACTTGGTCTCATTTATTGCTTGTCATTACTCTCTATTACACTTTTGTCATTGAATTGATATACATTTCCTCACCAGTATATATGCGTCCTAAAACTTGCGACAATTCGCACAATCTTAATTGAATGCATTTCAAAGGCGTTTTTTTTTATCCTAACTTACATCTAAACGATTAAAGTGAGGGGCGTCGTAACCAGAGTTCTTTCCTTTTCCAGCGAACCGTCCACGAGAAGTCCACATCGGTCAAATGTGACATTTGTGGGCTCGTCATCAGCAATAAGTACAATCTGCGATACCATATGCGCATACACGTCGATGAGAAACCGTACGTGTGCACGGTGACAGGGTGCGGCAAGAGATACAAACACACCGTGAGTACAACCTGTCGAATGCTTTAGACTGATCCAGACCAAACAGCTGCGTTCTTGCGGGCTCATAACCTGCGCCACCACGTGCGACGCGTAGGCCAGAGACCGCGCGTGTGTACACTGACAACGGCAAGAGATACAAACATGTTGTTAACCTCTGTTAATTTTTTACTGTATATCTCTCGTGTTTTGTATCCCTGTGTATTTGAGGTGTGCAATAAAGTGGATTTGTTGTTGTTGTTGATGCCGTGAGGACAGGCAACCTATCTAATGATTAATGGTTTAGGCAGTTCAACACCAGAAGTCAAATAAAATTAGGAAACATTCTCCAGGTCACATAAACTTAATTTCTTGCGTATGTTCTTGTAGCGTTTTTAACAAATGTCAGGCTTTCAGGGAGATTAGAGTAGTCGATATACGAATGCCATCTTAAGGTTGAATTCCGTTTTGGCCTGAAATTGTGAAATGCTCGTAAGTATTTGAATTGTTTGTTGCAGAGTTCCCTCCTGAAGCACACGGTGACGCACTACCCTGCGAAGCAGTTCCCGTGCAAGATCTGCGACAAGCTGTTCAGCCGCGAGAAGAGGATGCTGGTCCATCTCAACACTCACATGGCTAAAGTGAAAAACGTCCAGTGCGACTACTGCGGTGTTTCGTGAGTTCCCTTCTGAACTTTTACCATTTCTGTCCCTTTCTCGTCTCTTGAATTGATACGATTTGACGGCAAAAAGTAAATAGCATTAATTGAAAATTTGAAAAACCCTCGACACATGTAATCTCTTATTTACCACACAATTTGTAACTTTTAACCTTATCACTAGTTCCAATGAAAGCTGTATATCTTGGAGACGAATGCTTTTATGTTCACCAAACGTAGCTTATAGAGTCGTTTTCAATAAAATTGAACATATTTAAATCTTGATAAAAACAAAATTACAATCGCGTCCTTTGCGTAACGAAAGTAATTCATACGTAACTTTCAGTACACAAAGGAATCAATAAAGTTTTGTTTTAATTAAAGCGCTTAACTAAGCACATGTTTTTTGAAAATTCTTAATAATAATTTCGACAAACAAGGCTAAAAAATACGCATTCAAATCGGTTCAACCATCTAGTAAACTTATGACACCCTTCTTTTTTCGTTGGCGGTTAAACGTTACACTTTCACATATAATTATTTTTAGTTTCTACAATAAAAAGTACCTAACCAACCACATCCAACGGAAGCACGGCAGGAAGAAACAGAAGTACATCTGCGACCTGTGCGGCCTCGTCACCACCAACAAGCCCAGCATCGTCATGCACCTCAAGTACGGACACGCCGCGAACAACAACGTGAGTCGGCTATAGACTAGACTGAGAGACCAAAAACGCTACCTTATGGTACACCAGCTTCACACAATTAATGTGTTCGGTCAATAAAGTGAAAAGTAGGACATCGAAAACTCTACCTTGTGGTAAATCAACGTGAATCCATTAATTTGTGCTGGGTTCACTAATATAAAATAATAATAAATCTTTCTTAAATTGTCTCCGAACGTTATATACCCTGCACCAACTCAATGTTTCTGTTTAGCCCTACGGTTGACTAGTAGAGAATGCCTTGTGGCATTAAGTCTGCCATTTGTACTCCTTTGATTAGTGTAATACAATTTAAATGAATAACTAAAAGAGTAAAGGGCCCAAAATGCTGCCTTGCGGTACACCAAATATCTTGTAAGTGGGTCATTGTCAGTTCAAGAAACAAAATAGAACAGAAAATTTGTCCCTTCGGTGGTCAAAAGTAAAGAGCTTCTATGAATTTAGGTTATGTTGCTATTACATCGGATTATATAAGAGTTTTTTTATCACATGCATTAAATCTAAAAATTAGGCCCTAGAATCCTTAATTTCGCAAATGTCCACCGGAAAGACGCGACCCTAAATCTGACAATAACCCAAGTAAGTAATGCAATAGAGTGAGGGGCCCAAAACGCTGCCTTGCGGTACTTCACTTGTTTGAGCAACAGACAAATTTAGACAGGTCGTTTAATCCTCTAAAATTCTTAATGATGTATTTAATGAATAGATTAAATATTTCCAGGTACTAATATGCGCCATTTGTCAGAAGACTTTCAAGCGAGACTTCAACCTGCAACTGCACTACTGGGAGGAACACGAGATCGAATACGACATCCCCAACAGAAAGAAGAAGTAAGTTCCAGCAGGACCCGTCCACTAGGCACTACACTAAACACTGCAAACTACAATCATTAATAGCTTGTAATAGATGGCGATTTCTCTATAGGTATCAGACTTTATTTTCATTACAGGAAACAAAGGAAAAAGAAAAAAGAGCCAGTAGTCGAAGTGAAAGAAGAGATAGAGGAAGGGCCGTGCGAGAATATATATGATGGCGAAGAGTTCTTCGAGGTGTCGCCGAAGGTGGAACCCTTTGATGGTGAGTTCAAAAGAGATTTAAGAATAGAAAAGAGATGAAAATATACTTTTGAATACTTAATACTCTGTCAAGGTATACTCATTGCAATCCGCACTGTGGGGTTGTTTATGAAATTGAAATATTTTATGTGTCTCAGACGTAGGATTAGAAGAATTTACAAGTATGGCGCCGACGGAGAACCCGAATGCTTTCGTAGAAGTCACCTCGGACATGGTGGAGGAGTTCATCAGGCCCGTGCAGAGGAGGGTCGACAACGACAGGAGGACGAAACGTAAGCTTAGGCAATGATTAGAACAACTTTCTAATATTTGTAGAGGCCACCCTGGACATAGTGAATTGTGCATTCATCAAAACGTGTAACAATAACAAATTTTAAGGAATTCAACACGACATACGACTATTATGCATCATGATTATGTCTTTAGTAAAAATATCTATCGGCTACTAAATGGAATCGAATATGCATAATCTGAAAATTTAATATGTTAGTATTAATTAGACGTGTATGATCATTTCAGATTCCAGGGAGTTTCTTGACAAAAAGTGCGAGGCACAAGTGGTGAAACAGGTCAACGGTCTAATGGAGAAAACGAGACAGAAAATAGCGGCGAGGACACTGGAGCGAACGAGACGGAAATACAATCGGCTGATGCGAAAGGCTATTAAACTTACTAATAGAATAGGTAAGATTTTTTTACAAACACATTAAAACCATTTGTTTTTTATGATACACGATAGAAATATTACGTTATTATATTAAAATGAAATAATGCAACTCGATAATACTAGTTTACATTATTATTCATATACTTACATTATTATTTAAGCATACCACTGAGCAACGATCTTAAGACATTGATATCAGTTGTTAAACTGCCTGCCTCATTCTAAATAAATAAATATTTGATAAAGTAAAAATAGGTAGTCGGATGAAGAGAATATTCATATAAAACATATTTACTGTAAACAAAATATTAACCTACACACAATGTCTAATTTTTTGTTCTTTCAGCTCGCAACAAAAAAATGAATAGCCAAAATAAAGAAAAGAAATCGAATACACTGTTAATGGAAGATTTATCTATAGAAAAGACCGCAGATACTAAAGACCGTACAGGTAAAACAATGAAAGACAAATTAGGAGATATAACAGAACATATAGAGGAACAGCAAAACGATAATAAGGAAAAGGAAGAAATAACCAGTATAGACAATGAAGTAGATATCGATACAAAAGAAACGTTCATTGCAAATGAAAAAATAGAAACGAAGATGGGTCAAAATAGGAAATTAAAGATCAATACACATCAGTGCTATGTGTGTTTTAAGGTAACTATAACTACTTAGATTATAACTAGTTTTTTTTTCAATGGTTATACCATATTATGCACCTCAGCAAATTATTTAAGCTTTTAGATATTCACAATCATAACAATATCTTAAAACACACAAGCAATATTACGTTTTTTTACAGCTTTATCCAACTAAAGAAGAACTATTGGAACACTGCAAAGATCACTTTGACCTGTGCAACATCAAGACGTTAAAGAAATGTCCTCTTTGCGACTACGCGACTAATCTCAGTGTTACCGTGCACTTGAAGAGAAAACACAACATTCGCGTCAAAGTGCCGTACGGCACCTTCGCTGATGACAAACAAAACGAAGGCTCCAGATATTATTATGAAGTAAACGATGAAAGAATAAAGAAAGTAGAGATTATACCTAGTATAAAGAATCTTAATAAAAGAGCGAGTAATAAAATTGATAAAAATAATAGAGATAAGAAAAATAAAGGTCTGCTTAAGAGAAAGTTAGTTAAGAAAGGTAAAGAATGGATAGTTATGAACGAAAAAATGAAGATTAATGATTATATGTTGCCTCAGTTTGATAAAATAGAAAGTAAACCTGTTAAAGGTGGCTATTTAGATAGATTGAAAGAACTTTATAAAGTGGCTAAGAAGGAAGGCAAGAAAATGCTCTTCCCTTGTGAGTCATGTGATAAAGTATGTCAGAGTCTATGTGGTTTGAAGCTCCACGGTAGAAAACATGAAGCTAATCCGAAACCGTTTAAACCTAAAGTTTGGAAACATAAAAATAAAACACCAAATGATGATAAGACGAGTGATGTTCCAAAAAAGAAAAGAGTTACAAACAAAGACAATCGCACGGCGCAACCCAAACCAGTAGTAAACAAGCACAAATGTGATAAAGAATTAATAGACTTCTATGAACGCAATATTAAAGGAAGTGATGTAGAATTTTGGCAGTTCTTGAAAATATACAATAAAATGGGAAGAGAGAATGTCAATGATTTTGATGATTTGCAGAAGAGCACTTCATTTGGACTGCATTGCAATGAAGAATATGAAGATAATGCTCCAAATACCAATGATTTGAGAGTAGAACAGTGCAATAGTGTGGACAATGCTAAGAATGTAGGTGTAAAGCCTACTAAAGTTAGGAAGGCTGCAAATAATGCATTTACAAGAGTGATTAGATTAAGTAACCGAGAATTGAAGAAGAGGAATGAAGCAAAAAAGAGGCTGAGGCAGAAAATAAAATTAAGTAGCGAAAATATTGAGTAATTTGTAAAAATGGTTTTCAAATGAGTATGAATAACAGCTGTTTATAACGACTTTCACGATAGGCAAAAACTAATTTGAAATTGAACACGCCTCCAATGTGTTTACGTACTAAAACATGTAGATATGTTTAATAACTAGAAAGTGCACCCAACTACGTACGAGTATTTTTTTTTACTTTGTTGTAAATCTCGTATATGTATTTCGTGAACAATGGCAAAACATTTACCTAACCATCACGAAAAGGTGCACAGCAATACAAGTTAATTTTTATTTATTTTTTTAGAATACTTGTTGATTTAAAATAAAATACTGGTTACATAAAATGTTCTATTTCATTAGCTTAGATATACTTAACATTACATATACCTTACAAAACCCTTCTTTGTAGCAATAATGCATACTTTTCGTTGCAATATTCCATCAACCCTTAAATGCATACAATTATTTTATTTCTGAAATGACATAGGTAATTAGCAATGAAATCCACGTCAGTTTGAGATTTCGATTCGAGACAATCTTGACAAAGTCTTTATTGACAATATTCAGATTTTGACTTGTCATTTCAGTAACGTGTAAATATACAAATCATCATGCATTTAAGGGTTAAGGTAAGCTTTGACTTAATGCAGTTTGGTAAGGGATATTTTAGGAAATAGATTTGGAGCCGTAGCCGTTGTGTACGCAATGGATGTTTCATTTATGATGAAAAGATGGCATTTCAGATCAGTCTCCATGTATCTGAAATAGAAAAATACTTTTGAAACTAGGACATTTTCAATGAAATCTGCTTTCAAACATGAAAAGTACAAAAATACAATGATTAACTTAAGTGCACACCAATAAAAGTTGACAAAAAGAAACAGATACAAAATAATATTTGTTATACACACTATGATGCTACAGACTGAGTAGAGAGTCTTCATGCTTATTTCACCTACGATGAGTCCTATGACACCTGTCATCTCAGTACATTTTATAATCTATAATCGGAAAAATGTACTGCGATGACAGGTGTCATAGGACTCATCGTAGGTGAAATAAGCTTTAGGCATAAGGCAGCCTGTCCACAAAAGCGGAGGGGTGGAGATGTGCAAAATGGACCACTCATATTTTAACACACTTCTTTCCGCTCGTCATTCTCCCCGATCTGCCATCGGGCAGGCCCTAAAAAAGGATTCAAATTAATCTTTACCACATCCGCAATATCTATCCAGTCCATAGCTTTGACCATGTTGTCATTCTTCGATGGCTTCTTGTCCCAGTTCCAGTAGATGAAGTCTTTGAAGCCTCCCACAACCTGGATATAATACAAGATGGTGGTAACATCCGAGTCGATCTTATTGATGAAAGACTATCACAGACACCAAGCAATAAACAGTATTATGTGGCTATACAGTGCCATACATAGGGAATAAATTATTATAATTGGTTTGATTGGAAATAAACAGTTATGCATTCCCATCCCCCCCAATTCATACAGTAAAGGCATCTGGGGCACTATTTTTCTCCAACCTAGGGTGCGCTCATGGAAAGCAGTAATAAGAAATATCCTTCTTTCTTTTAAAATATAACAATGATATTACTCACGTGGAACTTGCGGTCAGCGTCTTCCGACAGCGGTCTCTTGGCCTCCGTGACCACGACCGCTCTGTAGCCCTCGGGGCAGGTCATCTTGCTGCCGTCCAGAGGGTGCCCGCGGAACGAAGCAGTGAGTTCTGGAACGCAGATAATACAAATAGTTGATATTTAGTTTAAACTTATAAGTTATTGTTACTTTGCTTTGCCTTTTTTGAATACATTTTTGTCATTTCAGGTATAAATATTTATTTAACATGAACCACTGAAACTAAACTTAAAAATAAAACATTAGTTATTTCAATATAGAGACTGCTAGTTATATGAACGTCCAAATAAATGTAAGTAAACAATGACTCCGATTGTTACCGCCATTCGCCTCGACAACGTAAGGTTCAAAATATTTCTCCACATTAGCGGCGCCGTCTTCTTCCACTTTACACGGCACATAGTGTGCTCGTTGCTCAAAAGCTTCTTTATCTGTTTTTTGTAAATTATTTTCTACTCGAATCGACATGATTAATATGAATATTATGATGTTTTAGGGTTATGTATACACATAGATATACAATTCCCGCAATTTTTTTACTGACGTTTATATTTTTTAAACGTGTATAAAGTAAGCTTTGAAACTAGTTTAGTTTAACTAGTTCATGAATTTGTTCACGGATTAATGAAATATAATTTGTAGTAAACAAACTCCGTACACTTTTATTTCCAATGGCATCATTGAGATGTTCAAAATACTTGTTTTGTGTTACACCGTAAAAGGAAATATAATTAGAATTCAGCTCCATTTAAATAAATATTTTTTTTTTATATTAATGAAATAAAAAAATATTTCATACATGCGATAATATTTTTACCTTTATGATTGGATCTGGTTAAAATATGAAAGAAAGCATGGTTTCTAAACAACCACTATCAAAAAGCTTTCAAGTCAAAATCTTTGAGAAATGTCAAACGGTCCAAATTTATAAGTTCCTCTATATTTCACAATAACATGTAGTAAGTACTAAATAAAATTAGTCATAGTGACATAGTTCTTATCAGAATAGTTTAACAGCCGTGAATTTCATGACGTTACCTTTTACTACTTCATTTATCGAGTGTCTAGATTACTCAACTGTTAGTACTGTTTGAACAGTTGTGTTAAAAATATTATTGTTATAGATATTTACGTCATTGTAAATAATTTGGCAGTGTTCCCTTGTTTGTGTTGCGCTTTTGTTGACTCACAACCGTTTGGAACGTCGAGCTAGTGACTGGGGACCGCTGCGACCTTGAACCTACACTACAACAGCTGTTTGTGAGTATATCCTTGCTCTAATAATAAATTTAAAATAAATTGCCTTTTTTAAAACTTCCAATTATATTCTTACTTGAATTATCTGTGTAACTTCATGCGGATTGGTGGTAAAATTACTGAAACAAAAACCCTTTCTAAATTTCATAATATATTGGACCATTGCTAAACATTCCAATCTGATTAAACTAATATTGCAAATATTGCGTAACATAATAATACAGTTAGTAGTTAACGTAATTATTTCTTCCCTGTTTATATTTAAACAATGCATTAATTCAAAATGTTTAGATGAATAATAGTAGCACACCATGTGACATCATAATTCAACAGTCTCTTCATACCTAATGCACAAAAAAATCAAAGCCCAAACTCAAAAAAAAACATTATGTGTCTATGTCTGGGTTATTCCATACTTATTTTTTTATTTAAATATGAAGGTTGTAGACCAAAAAGCCTAACTTTAAACATGATAAAGAATGTGTGACATAATGAGAAATTATTTTTAATACAATATTTTATTTTTTGTTTACTAACACACACAAATCTCTGGCCAAATAGAATCAATGCCAAGACCCAGTCGGGTGTCAGATGTGTTGCCAAGTCAGATTTACTTTCTGAAATCAAGATTTAAATAAAAATAAATTTATTGTTGTTACAAGAATATGATTGTTAAATGCGATATATGGTTGTATTATTTTTATTCATTTCTATTCTTAAATTAGGTTTTTTTACCGTGAACGAGTGGCTCTGTGAGCTGTAGCCCCACAAGTTTTTTTTGCAATATAGCTGAAATTTGTAATTTTTACACTGTCTCCTGGCCGCCGTAGCTTATAGGTGGGACAGTAGCCTGTTGAAACACTGCACTACCCTACATTTAAGATTTCGTACTAACATAGTTATATAAGTTTTATTTTGTTACCAACAATCTATGGATTGTTTGTTGTCCGAAATAAATATATTTTATTTTATTTATTTTATAGTTACTTTAAAAATAGTAATACTGTGGGTACATATTACTTATGCAATCTATTTACAAAATTTCATAAGAATTCTGTTTTTGATTATGTTTGCTACCCTCAGAACTCAGTCATTTATAAACTGATTTTGACACAATAACTCATCTCCACATTAGACACATAAAACTTTGGGAAAGATCTGATTATGAAATCCATGAGCAATCAAAGCATCTCCTTAAATATTTAAGGTACATCTAGATAGCGACTTTGATGTTTGTTATAGTAAACATTTCAGTTCTTCTCAGAAATGTTGTTTTCTTGTAGTTGAAGGTGAAAAAGTGATTATGGTTCAAATACTCTGGACTATGCCTTTATTATGTAAATAACATTGAGAAGACAAACATGGCTATCTAAAATCGTAAAATCGTCAGTCATGACGTGACGCCTCTGCCCTTGATAATGACACTTTTTTATCTGTCTGTGATAAAAATAAAATCCTGTGCAAAATTGATAAATATAGAAGTCAATGCCCTCAACCACGACACGGTTAGAACGTGTAGCGTACGTTCTAAGCTTGTACCTGGGTTCAGATAACTGTCTTATGCGAGTATTTTTCGCACAAGATAATTGCCCATCTCTTTCTGTGCAGTAATGTGAGAGAGTGACGGCTAGCGCTATCTCTCGCAACAAGAGTCGCGAAGCATAGTTGTGCTAGACAGGCAGCAAGGACAAATACTTGTGTAATGGCACATAATCACTTATTTACAAAAAATACTGTCAACTAAAGAAATGATGGTTTCCGAGAACAACTCTACAAACAAATTGGGATATGTTTTCTGGAATGGGATACCATCATCAAATCATGACCTTATGACAAAGCTACCAACTAGAAAGTATCTCCAAAAACACTCTCCTTAAAAAAAAAAAAGTATCCTTAACAAAAATAAATAATAGGGAACATACATAACGCTATTATACCCTAACAGGGTTCATGATGTACCTTCACTATCACTACATAATATAAAACACAGTCGCTTCCTGCTGTCTATCTGTCCCTTTGTATGCTTAGATCTTTAAAACTACGCAACGGATTTTGATGCGGTTTTAAATACATAGTGATTCAAGAGGGAGGGTTGTATAAATAAATAAAATAAAATCCCGAGAACTGAGAACCTCGTTCGTTTTTAGGTGTATTCAAAAATTAAGAGGACCTCAATTAAAAAACACTATTACAGATTGGACTAACTTATATAGGGTTCAAAGTTTTCAAATATTCCCCTTTATCACCGACTAAAGTTCCTACATTGTTATTCCAAACATCCTGTATATTTTAACGCAGCTCCATTCAGATGACTCATTCTCATAAGTTTGTTCCTCAAAGTCTATATTTGTGCAAATTTTGCATTAAAAGCTTGTCTAAAAAGTATATATATTTTTTTTTATATAATTATGTACATTTCCAGTAGTGATGGACTCGTTCTTCAGCCTGTTTGACCCGACGGACGGCCAGGGCAAGAAGAAGACTCGGCTCGATCAGGACAATGTCAAGAAGAAACTCGACCCGCCAAAAGGTCAGGACGTATCCTAAATAATAAAACCACGAATGCGGTTTTTAAGCTCCCAAGAGCTAAGCGTCCTTGCACACCTCGTTTTTTTAACGCGCTGTCGACGCACGTTTTACGCATTGGTAAGCGCGTCTGTATCGATACAAACGCGCGTTGCGAGCGCGTCTGAATCGCGACAAACGCGCGTTTAACATCGCGTCTTCATCGATGTAGATGTGCAAAGGTCTACAAGCTGTGTTTGATTCGCGTCCGTATCGCTTGTGCATACAAACGCGCGTCGACGGCGCGTTAATAAATCGCGGTGTGCGTAGGCCCCAAGATGCCACAGATAGACACAGTTGCAGTCAGCAGCAAAAGCATAATCACACACTCACAATGATCGGTACAACCCGTATTCTCTAAACTATAGAATCCGTGTACACATCATTTTGAGCGCCTGTCGTGCAATTGTCAGGAACGGCCCGACATGTTTCGAACTCGTATGGAGCCCTTCATCAGGGACGGCTGCCCGCACACCGCCGCGGCAACCTCGTCACGTCACGTCAGAGCTCGTGTGAAGAACTCCACACGAGCTCGAAACATGTCGGGCCGTTCCTGACAATTTCACGTGAGTGTAAACCGCTTAATACAATAATTTAATATGTCTCACGAAAATTTTAATATGATTATCGCCTATCGTGCGTAGGAACTTCTGCTGACATGGTGTTGAACCTTCAGCAGTTGACTACTTTTCTCTCTTTCTGAAATCATAAGCAAGCCAAGTCTGCTACGGCTTGCCTAATAGGGGGATCTTTGACACACACACATCAACACATGTTACATGTTAGACACTAATTTTCGTCGGGAGTTAATAAAGAAATACCGATGAAACAAACCTAATAAGATAAGCTAAACCACAATAACTTACCAGCAAAGAAGTCACGCAAAAATTGACTGATTGATTCCTTTTTCATCATTTTCCTGATTGGACATATTCTTGTTTCGGCACATTCCTGTTTAGAAAACGGAATACGGCTAAACATGAATGTGCCGAAACAAGAATATGTCCAATCAGGTATAACTAACGGAATCGACGAAAAATAAATCAATCGATTACTTCAGGTAGAAGGCGAGGCAGGAAGGCGCAGGGCAAGAACGAGACGCTGCCGGAGGAGTCCTCGTTCCTCTGCGAGCCCGAGCTCAGCTCCGAGCTGCTCGTCAGGGACGGCAGCTACTTCGACAGCTACATCGACCTCAAGAATGGTGAGTCTACTCGGCAGCGACGGCGATGGGGCATGGATGACTAAAATAAGAGATGTTATCTCAAAACATTACGATATCTCGGGCCGTTAATTCCTCCGCTCCGTGTAATGGTAGTTAGTTGGTTGCGCTGGGCATTTTACGCAAGTCGACATCCAACGTGCCTATTTTGCGTGAAAGGGGGTATCGCTACTCCAACCACCCCTTCTCCACGAATCTCAGCAAGGCCTTTATATTAGTTGATGGTAGTACTGAGTACTTTATATCTACATTAAAGGAAATCTGTGATGTGATATGATGAATATGGAAAGATTAGAACACTCGTGTGTCATTGTGGAAATACACTCGTGTTTTAAGGCTCCTCATTATGTTATGTTACAGTTGCGTATACTGTGTTATTTGAACTGAAACATTTTAATTGTTACAGACCCCAAATCAGATGACAAGAAGCCAAAACGGCGCAACTCGGGCCGCAAGAATCGTCGGCGGAAAAAGGTACGAGTTAAGTGGTCAGATGGATACAGCCTTCCAGCCTTAAGCCGGAGCGTAGATGTGTAAAATAGTCTAATCACATTCCTCACTTCAAAAAGACGGTTAATTTTCTCCAATTGCCATTTTCTTCGTTGAGTGGTGTATCTTCTATTTCATTGCATATGTTTGAGAAAAGCACTATACATGCCTTAGCCGTGAAAACGGCTTGCCGGATTCGTATCACTATCCGTCTATACCTACTCACCCGGCAAGCTCTTCTTTCCAGGAGTCTGCAGTAATGTGCTATTAATAACATTAGAGGCAAACGAGCATACCGCCCGATCACAAAACAGATAGGTACAGAAATCAATCTACATACAAGCGCGCTCGAGCAAACGCACACGTAGACATTGCTCACGGACACGATATCTCGGACCAGTTCGGACCAGTGCGAGCGCGAGTGCCATCCGCTTGAAGTGTCCGCGAGCAATGTCTATGTGTGCGTTTGCTAGAGCGCGCTTGTATGTAGATTGATTTCTGTATCTATCTGTTTTGTGGCCCGATGATAAGCGATGGCCGTCGCCCGCCGACACCTGCTACTCCAGGGGAGTCGCAAGTGCCGTGTCGGCCTGTCAGACGAAAGTACGCTTTTTTCTTCAACAATTGACGCTTGAGTTTCTTCCATCGATGTTAATAAGTATTTAAAAAAAATGAATTTGTTCGCTTTGTCTCTCCAAGCTGTCGCCGGCTAAGGAGTCGGAGGAGGACAGTCCTGTGTGGAACAACCAGCTGGCGGGGGCGGGGGCGGGGGCGGGGGAGGGCGTCGGCAAGAACGTCAACGACCTCGGCGACTACAGGCGGCGCGGGAAGGAGATGCACTGCGTCATCGACAAGCTGGAGAAGGTCAGTCGTGTCTGTGGCAGGTCACAGGGGGCGGGAGTAGAGGACGACACTACTCTGTGGAACAACCAGCTGGCGGGGGCGGGGGCGGGGGCGGGAGCGGGGGCGGGGGAGGGCGTCGGCAAGAACGTTAACGACCTCGGCGACTACAGGCGGCGCGGGAAGGAGATGCACTGCGTCATCGACAAGCTGGAGAAGGTCAGTCGTGTCTGTGGCAGGTCACAGGGGGCGGGAGTAGAGGACGACACTACTCTGTGGAACAACCAGCTGGCGGGGGCGGGGGCGGGAGCGGGGGCGGGGGAGGGCGTCGGCAAGAACGTTAACGACCTCGGCGACTACAGGCGGCGCGGGAAGGAGATGCACTGCGTCATCGACAAGCTGGAGAAGGTCAGTCGTGTCTGTGGCAGGTCACAGGGGGCGGGAGTAGAGGACGACACTACTCTGTGGAACAACCAGCTGGCGGGGGCGGGGGCGGGGGCGGGGGAGGGCGTCGGCAAGAACGTCAACGACCTCGGCGACTACAGGCGGCGCGGGAAGGAGATGCACTGCGTCATCGACAAGCTGGAGAAGGTCAGTCGTGTCTGTGGCAGGTCACAGGGGGCGGGAGTAGAGGACGACACTACTCTGTGGAACAACCAGCTGGCGGGGGCGGGGGCGGGGGCGGGAGCGGGGGCGGGGGAGGGCGTCGGCAAGAACGTTAACGACCTCGGCGACTACAGGCGGCGCGGGAAGGAGATGCACTGCGTCATCGACAAGCTGGAGAAGGTCAGTCGTGTCTGTGGCAGGTCACAGGGGGCGGGAGTAGAGGACGACACTACTCTGTGGAACAACCAGCTGGCGGGGGCGGGGGCGGGAGCGGGGGCGGGGGAGGGCGTCGGCAAGAACGTTAACGACCTCGGCGACTACAGGCGGCGCGGGAAGGAGATGCACTGCGTCATCGACAAGCTGGAGAAGGTCAGTCGTGTCTGTGGCAGGTCACAGGGGGCGGGAGTAGAGGACGACACTACTCTGTGGAACAACCAGCTGGCGGGGGCGGGGGCGGGGGAGGGCGGCACAGCGGCATGGACATACTGCAGCCTGACATATATCTTTTCCAGACGTAAGTACTTGTACGTATTGATTCAAATGCCTTTACTTCAGGGAACATGGTCCATATATATAAAAACACATCTTCTTATAATACCATCTCACTTAAAAAAAAGACTTCAAAATAAACTGCGAAGAATAAATAACGCATTCATATTCAACGGCGGATATATTCGGTTTGAAACTACGCAAAGACAGATTCGCGAGTTCTACTGGCGCGTTACTCCGGTGTTCGACATTCAATCGTTGTATAGTGCCGTCCCTCTCGATCTCCTGTCAAACTGTTTTTGAGTGAGTGGCGTGGCACTATACGACTGTCGAATTTCGAATATCGGATTAGCCCTTCAGCTCAGAGCCATTTGTTTTAACAGCGGTATACGCCGCCCTAGTCCGCCTTTTGTACGATATGTTTTCTTTTGTGCAATAAAGATTAAATAAATAAATACGCGTGTTCGAGGTGTCAGGTAGCCGACCACGGAAACGCCGGAACATGACACCCCTTCGGCCAAGAGTCTTTCTTTGTGATGGTGGCTAGTATGTTTGTCAGAACAATCTTCGTATAACATATTCGAACGGCCCCTAGTTCAGTGTTGCCATATAAAAAGATTTATCTTTATGGATACAATTACACATTTTAAGCTATCATTACAAATGACTGATTTTACACAGATTCAGGAACTTGTCACAGTATAATAACGGAATAGAAGGAATCCATACAATATTTTATTTTTGAGGTGTATGTATGCAATTTAACTTATAAATCAAGCTGTCGTATTATTTATTTATTTATTTATTTAAATTAGTTACACAGCATAACAGTAAATAAACCAAGGCACTGTGTACTACAAAATTACATTGCAAAGAAAAAAAAAACTTAAATCTAATTTGATTTAGGCGACGTAACAGCGTGGCTCCGTTGCGTCGTCTGATCTGGCGCAGGATTCGGCAGATTGCCCCGGAACTGCCGAAACACAACACCTTTCGGCCAGAAGTCTGCACTTGCGATGGTGCCCTATAACTACTATAACTATTATAAGTACGTGTCACGTTAACGGCGTTTTCATAAATCATGAGTCGGAATAACCTACATTTTCTCCAAAAATTGAAAAACATGAACATTAACAGCGATTTGTGTAACCGCCGTTATATGCGTTTTATACACCTAAGCAGCATGCGATTTTGTAATTATGCGGTTTTGTAACCTACTTGAAGTTGAATTTGAAATGCTTTTTACCTTGAAATCCGTCATTGACGGAGCGAGCTAAGAGTTTCCGTTTCAGCGTGGCTAAAATTTCTTTCGTATGTCCGGACGTTTGTTTGTCCTAAATTCCGGCTGTTCTCGCTTACAGGCGGCATTTGCAAAGGATGTCTAAAAAACTATACGATTTAAAAACAAACTTTTCGTAGATTCAGAGTCCAAATAACGTGTACTATTATAATAAAACATAATATCAATACATACGGGAAACTTAATGTTTCCAATTGTTAAAGCTTAAAGAAATTTTCAAAATGGAGATATGGTGGTTGAAAACGTAGAATAGTCTATTTTTTCAATTTGGAAAAATAATCTAGGTCTTCATAAACCGATTTGTAACCTCGCTGGTCAAACTCTATAAACAATCATTCAGATTTTGCACGCGTTTCTCATGGCAACACTCAGTCTCATAAATGTGCTGATTTGGGGTAGAATTGAATCCGCTCCTCGCTCGAGCTGACGTGCCGAAACTGAGATTAGTTATTCGCATAAAACGTATTGTAACTAGTTGAAGTAGTCCCAAATTATAAACGAGAGGAGTCTAAAAGTATCCTAACAAATATTAAGTGTGTGAGCCGCACCTTGAGGTATGTTACTTTATTATTTCGTAATGACTAAGCGACTATCGGTGTTTTTCCACTAAAAGAAATCGTTGTCCTTGTTTTCATGTTAAACGAACAGATTTCGAAAATAATCTTTTGTTTTTCGAGTAGGTATTTTCAAGTTGCTCCCATTAAATTTGGTGATAAACTGATGACGAGATCCGCGAGGAATCGAGGGAACTCGTTAAATATTATAGTCACATCTCGATTATGTTATTTTATAGAAACTTATCACGTTGGCTTTTTGCTCAATTTGGTGAAAAAGTGGACTCAAAATTTCTTATTAGTGGAGAAATACTTACCTAATCTGTTAGTACAGCAGTCGGTCGCCATCAGATGTATCGTAAAGTCAAAGTGTTTTTACTTTTGAAACATAGCAGAAAGTTTCCAAAAAAAAACCCGAATCCTTGTTTCTTCCAGAACTTGACGTTTTAGGGTTCATCCTACTTAGAATCGATATCATTTTCAATGATAAGAATATAAAAGTGTCCCAATATTTGTATGGGAATTTTAGTTTCCACTACGTAACTGTCGTGCAAATAAAAAAAGTTCATTTTCAAATGTAACGTAATGCAACGGACCAATTTTGGTCGCTTTTTTTTATTCTTCACATTGAAAATGCTATCGTATCTGAGTAAGATGAACCCTAAAAGTCAAGTTGTGGAAGAAACCGGGATTCGGGTTTATTTTGGAAAATGCCCAGCAATAATGTGTTCATAAATATCTGGACACGACACAGCGATGGAGCGATAGAATGCCCCGATATACCTGATGGCGATTGTACAGTCACAAAATGAAAAGGTTCGTCACTATTGGACCTTAACACGATCAATAATATTATTAAAACTTTTATGATTCCTTATCCGTTCAGTTATGCAGATTGTTTAAGATATTTTTCTCTATGATCAAACATATTATCAATTATACTAGTTAGAACAGGGCTATTGCAATTTATTGGTTGATTTATTTGAAACCTACAGTTTTAATTTTTCATTGATAATTTTTGTTTCAGAAACTACTCCAAATTGATAAAATTCCCGCAGGAAACTGTTATTTTCAACTTGTTCTCGATTGCAGTGAAAGCATGAAATAGCTATATTATTATCTAAAACTCAGGGAATAGTATTATTCATCTTAAAAAGTCGGTTGAAATTATCAATGTATTTGTCATAATATAAAAAATATATACATTTTAAAATGTCAAACGCCTCTTAAACTCACGTACTAAAAATTGTCAGGAACGGCCCGTCACGTAAATAATACTTACTTTAAATGGCTTAATACCATCACATAGCGTCGAAAAGTGGCTAACTTTTTCATTCCAGGGATATACCACGCGCTCATTTTTATTGCATGCCACCTAGTTTGTATGTAACCCTTGACATCCCACGAGTGTTTCTCGGGAAGATTCAATGCAATGGCTATTTTAAGAAAAAGATTTGGGCTTCCTTTAACGGCTGCTACTCGTACTACTTTATATTAAAACGGTGTGGAAGACGCGGTTGGTGCCGTTTGTAGTGCACCTGCCTACTGTGCCGGCGGTGCCGGCGGTCCTGGGTTCAAATCCCGGCCAGGGCAGATATTTATGTCATGAACTCGAATACTTGTTCCTGGGTCATGGATATGTATTTATATTTTATGTATATCGTCGTCTAGTACCCATAGTACAAGCTTTGCCTAGTTTGGGACTAAATCGATTTGTGTAAGATTACCCCTAATATTTATTTATAAAAGCGCAATTATTAATCTTTGTGCTTTCATAACGCCAAAACGGCTGGCCCGATTCGGCGATTTTTGGTACACGGGTAGCTGCGCGCGCGTCCCAAAACGGTTATAGGATATTTTCTACCCGACTAAGGACAAGCTAAATTCCGGACCATGTCTTTATTCCACGCGGACGTTGTTCTAGTCTATGTTATAAACGTGAAAGTTTGTAAGAATCTACGTTCCCCTTATATGCAAAAACTACGCGACAGATTTTAAATAAAACTTCAGTAGGTAATAGTTCAGTTTCAGTTTCATTTATTTGGCCAAGCAACAATTAAGTACATTCAGCAAGTCAAGTTACAGAAAAACATGCATTATTAACTAAACTAAATAAGGTACTATACAATGATAAAAATAAATTCACAAACATGATTTCTCCTTTTTGAATTTATCACAAATTTCATTAAGCGAGTAAAATTGATTAGATTGAAAAAAACCGTTTGAGTTAACGTTTAAACTGGAGGTACGGCATATTCATTATATGGGACGGCAGCAGATTATATAACGTAATTTTGAGCGGAAGGCCTTGCTTAAATCATTTGACTAACTTCGTTTTAGGGACACAGAGTTTATGGCTATTGCGTGTGTTATAGTTTTAATTGTGTTTGTTTTCTTGTTTTTTTTTTTTTATTTTATTTAATATAGCTTATATATCAGAGTAGGGCTGTTCTCATCTAGCGGTCGCATTTTTGAACCGATCAATCGATTCACTGGATTTTTTCTGCCGATTCAGTTTTTCAAACGTTTTCAAAATGGCGCAGATAGTGGAAGCAAATCAAACTCGCTAGTTCTACGGCTCAGAGCCACTAGTATATGTACAATAGCAAGCCGGTGGGAATCGGTTTCTTTGGCTACACTACTGACATAAGTGTCTAGTAAGCAATAGCTACGCTGTAACTTTTGTCTGTGTTGCGATTTCATTCTGAACCCTTACCATGAGGCTCATGTAACTCATGGCATGAGCTGACAGTGACTACTCGCTAGCGACTGCGTGAACGATTTGTATGGAGAATTGTAGTTCTACAAAGTACGATCATGGTTATCTCATGGTAAGGGCGCTGTGTTCTCGTATCGTTTCTCAGAAGCGGTGACAAAAAGCGTCCGTTCAGAGCTCGTCGTTGTATATAATATACCGGGTGATCAATCCAAATGGGTCAGTAGGGAGAAGTCACAAACTATAAGAGATAGGGAAATCTGTACTTAGGAACCATGGCGTCGATTTTAGATTTAATAAAAACTGCATTTTTTTTTTACAAATTTCATACATAATTTCATACATAACCCGGTCAGAAGTGCTGTAAAGAATGTTAACATACGTTATACGATTACTTACAGAATTTTTACCAGGTTCAATTCCCGGTTATGTATGAGATTTATAAAAAAAAATGAATGCACTTTGGATTAAATCTAAAAACGACGCCATGGTTCCTAAGAACAGGTTTCCCTATCTCTCATAGTTTTGTTTTAATCCCTACTGACCCATTTGGATTTATCACTCTGTATAATATACGTGTTATATAAACATGCGCGCCGGCGAAACAAGATCTCTGTTGTTTGTTACATACCCGTGCTCTTTATTATGTTCTCGGAACTTTGTGATGGCATACCTTAGGTGGAACAAAGTTAAACAACGTACGAGATATTTCGTATTTAATTTTTGGTATTGTATGCGATAGTTGTATAAGAGGGGTCAAAGATCTTTGTTGTTTGTTACATAGAAAGGTTGGGCCCTTAATAGAAAATAGGGTGAAATCCTTAGTAGAAAGTAGGATGTTCTTTTTTTTTTCAAAAATCATACTTATATCCACTTACTGACTTTTACAAAAGTGTGTCAAAATTTCAACGGTGCCAAAAACATCAACAATGTTTTTTAATTTTATTTTCGAAGGCACAGATCCTTGTCGAATTGTCAATTTAAAAAATTGGGCAAGTGCGAGTCCGACTCGCGCATGAAGGGTTCCGTAGTATGGGAGCCCCCCTTAAATATTTATTTTATTTTATTTTTAGTATTTGTTGTTATAGCGGCAATAGAAATACATCATCTGTGAAAATTTCAACTGTCTAGCTATCACCGTTCTTGAGATCCAGCCTGGTGACAGACGGACGGACGGACGGACGGACAGCGAAGTCTCAGTAATAGGGTCCCGTTTTTACCCTTTGGTAACGGAACCCTAAAAACATTTCGGAAAAAACCATGGTACCAAAAAAATTATGCAGTTCGTTAGTTCGTTGATCCGTACAGTAAGGACTATTGAAATAAAATAGAATTTAATGCTCTTCCAAAAATTGTACCAAGGTATTTATACTATGATAAATAACTGCATTCACAGCTTTTGTGAAAAAGCTTATCTAAACCGGAAATCGAACTAACTTTCACTGAAATGTGAGCTCTCTTAAGCGGTTTCCCTCCAGATCCCACGAACATTCTCCACTCTAGTCGTCAAGATATTTCTGGTCCGTTTACAACCACTGTGGAATGTTGAGGTTTAAGAATACCAAACTAGTTGTCGTCATAACATGTTATTTTATTTTTGTTAATTTTACTTAAAAAAATACAACTTATACTCACCAAACTGTGACGTTTAACTGCGAGAAGCGCTCAGTTTTGAAACAACTTAATTACTTAATATTAGAGGTTGATGCTATGCTATCAAGTTTATTCAAGTTTTTTGACGACGCGTTTGGCTCGGTTGGTAGACACCTGCCTACTGAGTCGGCGGTCCTGGGTTCGAATCCCGGCCGGGGCAAATATTTGTGCAAAATATTTGTTCTTGGGTCATGGATGTTATCTATATATGTATTTATATATTACTAGCTGTGCCCCGCGGTGTTACCCGCTCATCCCGCAGGAACACTAAATTTATTCGGGATGAAAAGTATCCTATGTCCTTTCCCGGGTGTCAAAATATCTCCATACCAAATTTCATCTAAATCGGTTCAGCGGTTTAAGCGTGAAGAGGTAACAGACAGACAGACACACTTTCGCATTTATAATATTAGTATGGATGTATATCGTCGTCTAGTACCCATAGTACAAGCTTTGCTTAGTTTGGGACTAGGTCGATTTGTGTATGACTGTCCCTTAATATTTATTTATTTATTTAATAACAGGTTTTATGTGTATTGGTTTTAGGCCCAATAAAGAAGACTAAATTGCGACATTAGCGGTCGTTTCTACACCTAACAAGTCCAAACGACTTGTCAATTTTCAATAGAAAACCTGCTTGGGCTTATCCTCGTATAAGATTAAAGCACGTCAGTGCTCCTTATATTACATTATGGCGGCTAATATTATAACAGAAATATTGAAAAAAATCCAGGAGGATTTAACTGATCAAAAGGAGTATATGAGGAATTTGCATGTTATTCATAAAAATATAAATGAAAAGTTTATTAATATTGAAGGGAAAATATCCCACTTGGACAAGAAACTAGATCAACAACAAGTAACTATGGGCGTGATTAAACGACAAGTTGAAAAGAACAACCTGTTACTATTCGGAAATGACGATAAGGGAGACGAGACTGTCGTGTCTGGCGAAATAGACTTTTATGTAAACGTCGATACATGTCATCTCGTGGAGCAAACTGGCTCTGACAACACAATTCAAAATACCGAAACAAAAAAACTATCTACCTTGAATGTAACACGCATGCGCGGTACTGAATCCAATTCTGAAAACGATAATAATAAGAATGACTTATTTACGAAAACGGACGATAAAGACAAAGTGGAATTCATCAGCAACGATTTGCAAGAAATGAAAGAATTAATCAATTCGTTTAGGGATTACGCAGCGGAAAGAAAACCCTCAAATGAAGATGCCGCAAATCCAATTGTTGAACAAATGACTGAACTTAAGGCACTCATCAGCAATGAGTTTCGAGAAGTAAAAGAATCAATAGCGTCAGTCCATGATTTTGTAACGGAAAAAAACACCACTATCGAAAAAGTTGCCAATTTAAATCACCAGCAAGGTACTGAGTTTGGAAAATCCGTCACCAATGAACTGCGAGAAATTAAAGAATCAATCACTTCAATCAGGGATTTTGTAGCAGAAAAAAATACCACTATTAAAGAAGCTGTCGATTCAAATAATAAACAAACGACTGAATTGAGAATTTTGATTGACAATAAACTACAAGACATGAAAGATTTAATCACTTCGTATAGGGGCAATGTAACGGAACGAAAAACGAGTCAAGACGCTGCCAATACAGCCTGCAAGCAAAAGACGGTACAGATATCCCCCGCCTACTTCAGCCCCGATCAGATCAGCAAGCTTAACGAAGAATTGAAACGCATCGCGGAGACACATCGGGCGAGCGGCGTGGTGCCCATTGTAGAAGTCGCACCAGGGTCTGCTGATGAGCATCCTGTCATGAAGAGACTACGTGCAGGTGTACTTTATAAGACAATAAATGATCCTAGTACATATTTTTCTTTGAAACTTGGACGTAGAGGATTGAAGGCATCCGATATAAGAGATCTACTAACAGACTATCCCGACCTGAAATTATATGACGTGGTTCATGAAACATTAGAAGCTAGAGAAAATTGGAAAGCGCTTTCGCCAAAATACAACTTCGCACGTCCATTACCATATTGGAATGTGGAATGACGCTGATATTATGTTGCATATAATTCTGCTTCGATGCCATTAATAAAGACGTTTTGTATTCAACTGTTAGTTTGTGACTTGTTTACAGTTCCTTAGGCTGCCTGACGACAGAACCGGAGCGGTGATAATTAACATTTTGTGAAGCCCAAAACAAGTGCATTTAAATCTGAGGAATGTGATTGGTCCATTTTACACAGCTCCGCTCCGCTCCGCTCCGCTTCCGTGGACAGGCAGCCTTATTCCTAGTCCTCACTAGAAGGTGGCCGCGACCTTCATCTTCATCCGCGCGGAGGAATAATCATAACCCTTTTTCTATTAAAGTCATGTTCAAAGTTCAATTGTGAGATCAGTGTAATCTCCCTTCTATACTTTTATATATTTCTAAAATTTTATTGAAAATTCAGTTTTCTTTTAAAGGGGTAGTTATTTTTAGAAAAACCTTCCCAGCGCGATGCAGGAATTATAGGGCGCGCGGTGCATGTCGTTTAGAGCCCGTCGTTGTATATAATATACATACTATATAAACACGGTCGACGCGGTGAAACAAGATCTTTGTTGTTTGTTACATATCCGTCCTTTATATTATATTCCCGGAACTTTGTGGTACATACCTTAGGTGGAAAAAAGTTAAACAACTTACGAGATATTCTATCATTAATATTAATATGCTATGATCAATTAAACTATTGACACAAAAATATCAATGCTCAAAAGAAAATTGAAATGAGTTACCTAGGGGACGAGACCGGGAATCGAACCCGGTACGTCTGGATTGCCGGTCCAGTGCGTTAACCACTTCGCTACCCGAACTCCTACCAATCTTTCGAATTTTCCCTTATGCTTCGTGTGTCGATCTCGAAAATCACCTGCAGCTTGTAGATCCTTACAGCGAGGACTATCGAAATAAAATAAACTTTAATGCTCTTCCAAAATTTGTACCAAGCTCATTATCCTATGATAAATAACTGCATTCGCAGATTTTGTGAAAAGCTTATCTGAACCGGTAATCGAACAAATTTTCACTGAAATGTGAGCTCTCTTAAGCGTTTAGGGCGATTTCCCTCCAGAAGCCATGAACATTCTCCACTCTGTATAGTCGTCAAGATATTTCTGGTCCGTTTACAACCACAGTGCAATGTTGAGGGTTAAAAAAACCGGCCAAGTGCGAGTCGGATTCGCGCACCGAGGGTTCCGTACAAACACTTTCCATCCCTAAGTGGTTAAGTTAAGTTTGCACCTGGTATGTATAGCGCCCCATATAAATTAGGTGCAAAGTTAGGTATTAAAATATTAAAAAAAAACTACTTACTAGATCTCGTTCAAAACAATTTTCGTTGGTAGTTTTTATAGTAATGTACATCATATGTTTTTTTAGATTTTTAATTTTCTTATTTTAGAAGTTAGGGGGGGGGGACCAACTTTTTTCCACTTTGGAAGCGTCTGTCACGCAAACTATTCGGTTTAGAAAAAATATATTTTAGGAACCTCGATATCATTTTTGAAGACCTATCCATAGATACCCCACACGTATGTGTTTGATGAAAAAAAAATTTTTGGGTTTCAGTTCTAAGTATGGGGAGCCCCCAATATTTATTATTATTTTATGTGTTTGATGAAAAAAAAATTTTTGGGTTTCAGTTCTAAGTATGGGGAGCCCCCAATATTTATTATTATTTTTTTATTTTTGCATCAAAATCTTAATGCGGTTCACAGAATACATCTACCTATCAAGTTTCAACAGTATAGCTCTTATAGTTTCGGAAAAAAATGGCTGTGACATACGGACGGACAGACGGACAGACAGACATGACGAATCTATAAGGGTTCCGTTTTTTGCCATTTGGCTACGGAACCCTAAAAACGAGCCTAGTGGTCGTTATTACAAATTATTTTATTTTTATTTATGAAACTTAAAAATTTAAGACTTTTAATTACTGACCAAACTGTGACGTTTAATTGTGAGAAGCGCTCAGTTATGAGGATCAATCAACGTTTTTCTGTTGCTTGTTGCCATGGTGATGGTCCCCTGGGTTACTCCTTAAAACTACGATTTTCGGCGGCAATACTCAATAAAAATGTTGTAATTGCAGCAGTTATAAGCCCATTCTTATTTAGAATATATCTTGAAAATACCAATATTATTAATTATCACCACTTAGAAGTTTAATCACCATTATGTCCTGGGTGACGAGACCGCATAACAACAAGAAAGAGTTGATCCACTCATGAAACAACTTAATTACTTTATGTTATAGGTTGATGCTATCAAGTCTTTTCAATAACAGGTTTTATGTGTATTGCTTTTAGGCCCAATAAAGAAGACTAAATAGCGACATTCTTCTACGTAAGAGAATAGCGGTCCTTTTACACCTAACAAGAGACCAAACGACTTGTCCATTCTCAATAGGAAACCAAATCTGCTTCGGCTTATCCACGTATAAGTTTAAAGCACGTCAGTGCTTCTTATATAACATTATGGCGGCTAATATTATAACAGAAATATTGAAAAAAATCCAGGAGGATTTAACTGACCAAAAGGAGTATATGAGGAATTTGCATGTTATTCATAAAAATATAAATGAAAAGTTTATTAATATTGAAGGGAAAATATCCCACTTGGACAAGAAACTAGATCAACAACAAGTAATTATGGGCGTGATTAAACAACAAGTTCAAAAGAACAACCTGTTACTATTCGGAAACGACGATAAGGGAGATGAGACTGTCGTGTCTGGCGAACTAGACTTCTATGAAAACGTGGATACACGTCATCTTGTGGAGCAAACTGTCAATTCTGACAACACAATTCAAAAAACCGAAAATGAACTATCTACCTCGGATCTAACACGCATGCGCGGGACTGAATCCAATTCTGAAAACGATACTAATAAGAATGACTTATTTACGAAAACGGACGATAAAGATAAAGTGGAATTCATCAGCAAAGATTTGCAAGAATTGAAAGAATTAATCAAGTCGTTTAGGGATTACGCGGCGGAAAGAAAACCCTCAAATGAAGAAGCCGCAAATCCAATTGTTGAACAAATGACTGAACTGAACGAACTTATCAGCAATGAGTTTCGAGAACTAAAAGAATCAATAGCGTCAGTCCATGATTTCGTAGCGGAAAAAAATACCACAATCGAAAAAATTGCCAAGTTAAATCACCAGCAAGGTACTGAGTTTGAAAAATCCGTCACCAACGAACTGCGAGAAATTAAAGAATCAATCACTTCAATCAGGGATTTTGTAGCAGAAAAAAATACCACTATTAAAGAAGCTGTCGATTCAAATAATAAACAAACGACTGAATTGAGAGTTTTGATTGAAAATAAACTACAAGACATGAAAGATTTAATGACTACGTATAGGGACAATGTAACGGAACGAAAAACGAGTCAAGACGCTGCCAATACAGCCTGCAAACAAAAGACGGTACAGATATCCCCCACCTACTTCAGTCCCGATCAGATCAGCAAGCTTAACGAAGAATTGAAACGCATCGCGGAGACACATCGGGCGAGCGGCGTGGTGCCCATTGTAGAAGTCACACCAGGGTCTGCTGATGAGCATCCTGTCATGAAGAGACTACGTGAAGGTGTACGTTATAAGACAAGAAATGATTCTAGTAACAATTTTTTTGTGAAACTTGGACGTGACGGATTGAAGGCATCCGATATAAGAGATCTACTGACAGACTTTCCCGACCTGAAATTATATGACGTTGTTCGAGAAATATTACAAGCTAGAAAAAAATGGAATGAGCTTACGAAAAAATACGACATCAAACATCCATTACCATATTGGGATGTGGAATGACGATGATATTATGTTGCAAATAATTCTGCTTCAATGCCATTAATAAAGACATTTTGTATTCAACTGTTAGTTTGTAACTTGTTTACAGTTTCCGAGGCTGCCTGACGACAGAACCGGAGCGGAGAAAATTAACATTTTGTGAAGCCCAAAACAAGTGCATTTAAATCCGAGGAATGTGATTGGTCCATTTTACACAGCTCCGCTCCGCTCCGCTTCCGTGGACAGGCAGCCTTATTCCTAATCCTAACTAGAAGGTGCGACCTTCATCCGCGCGAAGGAATAATCATAACCCTCTTTCCATTAAGTCATGTTCAAAGTTCAATTGTGAAATCAGTGTAATCTCACTTCTATACTTTTATATAATTCAAAAATTTTATTGAAAATTCAGTTTTCTTTTAAAGGGGTAGTTATTTCTAGAAAAACCTTCACAGCCCGATGCAGGAATTATAGGGCGCACGGTGCATGTCGTTTAGAGCCCGTCGTTGTATATAATATACATACTATATAAACACGTTCGCCGCGGTGAAACAAGATCTCTGTTGTTTGTTACATATCCGTCCTTTATATTATACTAGCGACCCGCCCCGGCTTCGCACGGGTGTAATGCTAATAAATTATGCATGTATTATATATACATATAAACCTTCCTCTTGAATCACTCTATCTATAAAAAAAACCGCATCAAAATCCGTTGCGTAGTTTCAAAGTTTTAAGCATACAAAGGGACAGAGAAAGCGACTTTGTTTTATACTAGACTAGTGATTCCCGGAACTTTGTGGTAGCATACCTTAGGTGGAATAAAGTTAAACAACTTACGAGATATTCTATAGGTTATTTTAATATGCTATGATCAATTAAACTATTGATACAAAGATATCAAAGCTCAAAGAAAAATTTAAATGGGTTACCTGGGGACGAGACCGGGAATCGAACCCGGTACCTCTGGATTGCCGGTCCAGTGCGTTATAATAAGCACAAAAATCGTAACGGTCCGACACACGTTAAAAACAACAATTATTATTAAGAGGCCTTATTCCTTTTAAATGCTGATTGTTATAGACATTTTTTTCTATGATCAAACATGTTTCTTAACATATTATTGATGTTACTACCTAGAACAGGTCTATTGAGATTCATTGGTATATATTTGAAACCTACAGTTTGAATTTTTCATTGATAATTTTTGTTTCGAAAACTACTCAAAATTGACAAAACTCACGGGGGAAAATAGTTTTATTCAATTTATTTTCGATTGCACGCAATGGAAACATGAAATAGCTATGTTACTGCCTAGAACTCGGGGAAAAGTACGAGTATTATTCACTTATAAAAATTGGTTGAAATTATCAATATATTTGTCAAACATGAAAAAAAAATTTTTTTAAAAGGAATAAGGCATCTTCACTGTTCCTAAAATTTTGGAGGATACAGACGAGAACGAAACCTCGGTTTGTATGGAAATAATAACGAGCAGTGGTATTTCCTCTTAATAGAAGAAAAATAAAGAGTATGGTGTTCTTCTTTTCAAAAATCATACTTATCCAGGAATTGACTTGTCCCGGCCTCAGCAGTGTGATGTATGCTGTAGGTATGTGATGTAGGTTTTAAAGTTATACTTTCGGTTTATATACTCCGGCTGCGCCCCGCGGTGTTATCGCTCTTCCCACGGGAGCACAGTTTTTTTTTCTGCATATAAAGTAACCTATGCTTTAACCAGGGTGTCAGCTACCTCAATACCAAATATTATCGAAATTAGTCCAGCCGTTTGAGCGTGACAAACACACTCACGAACTTTCGCCTTCATACTATTAGTGTGATGTCCTGTTCACGCATCCATACCATTATACAGGGTGGATTTTTTTATAGGCATTGGAGGGGACTCTAAGATAAAATAACTCACTTACTACAAAGGAAACAGTATTTTAAAAGGCTTGGTACAATTTTTGAATGACCATGAAATTATATATGTCGGGGTCTTAAGTACGCTGGTATCGAGACCCGCGAAGGGCGACACGCATTCACTTCCATGTTTATGTTAGCGGCATTGAGCTTTAGGTGATATTTGACGCATATCATTTCATTTCATTTCATTTATTTCAGAAACAATACATGGGTTGTGTTTGAAGTACATTAAAAAGAAAACTTAACACTAACAGTAACAATAAAATATACATAACTAGGTTATCTTAATAATAACTAACCCAACTATGATTAATTATTTTTATAATTAAAGATTTCTTCAATGCTGTAGTAGCACCCTCTCAACAAAAATATCCTTAATTTCCTTTTAAACAACTTATGACTCGTAATAACTTTAAGGTCGATGGGTAGTTTATTAAAAAGTTGGATAGCTTGATGCTTAGCAGAATGCTGTGCTACTTTAAGCCTGGGGAAGAAACTCTGTTTAACATTTTTCGTTCGCGTCTTCAATCGTAGTTCTTGTTCCTCAAATGACTCATGCGTATACAGTGCCTTAATGAAATCCGTAAGCAACACTAGAACGTACAAGCAAGGAACTGTCAGTATGCCTAGTTGTCCTAATCTATCTATATATATATTACGCGAGGCCGATTTTTGTACATCCCATCAGATCTACAGTTATGGTCCGATTTTGATAAATGATATGTCATTAGATTCGTCTCATGCTGGAGAGGTGCATAAAACTCTTGGAATTTTAATTTTTTCCTGAAAAGGTACTGAAAAATGGATTTGAAAAAACTACTGTGCGCTAACCACGTGATCCCTATTTTGACATAAGATGACCAAATAATAATAAGCATGATTTGCTCACAAACCTGAGTAAGTTGTTCAGCATGATGAATTATTATTTTTGAGTCGACAACATAATATCCGCAACACTTAAAACATGTACGAATATGCAAAAATAATTTTACAGTTTGTTGACAATGAATGACAGTAACCATATTCTGACAACTTTTAATGTCTTTTTTATTGGGGGCTATTATGTCAATGCTCTAAATTGCCAGGTTGTTTTTCTTTTTAAAATGTTCATATGGAAACTTTTTTCGCATACCTGTTAAAAATGTGGAGAAAAAAGCCGGTTAAGTGCGAGTTGGACTGGTACTCGAAAGACTAGAAAAACTGACCGTCATTCAAGAATAGATTATTTTTATAGGCGAGTTTTACAATAAATCAAAGCAGAAAAAATTTAGTAAAACTAATTTAAACGTCATTCAAATAAGTAAATTTACTATAGATTATTATAAATATGATTATATAAGTCCATCAAAAAAATAATTCCAAGGAAAATGGCATGAGTCATGGTAAATTAAATGGTATTTTACAAGAAAAAACTAAGTCCTTCCGCTTGCATGTCGACGGGATGGTAAATGTGGTCGAGTTGAGAATATGGACGAGTTGGCACTGAAGACGACTTGGTAATACGGACGAGTTGGTGATATGGGAGATTTGGCAATAAAGACGAGCTGATAATAAGAACAAGTTGGTATTGTGTAGACGAATTGGGTGTATCGTCGAGTTGGGAATATGGACGAGTTGGAAATGTGGATGAGTTGGCAATGTGGATGAGTTGGTAAAATTGACAAGTTGGGAACATGGACAAGTGGGCAATTTGGACGAGTTCCCATTATGGACGAGTTGGCAATGAAGACGAGTTGGTAATACGGACAAGTTGACAATGAAGACGACTTTGTAATACGGACGAGTTGGTGATATGGAAGATTTGGCAATAAAGACGAGCTGATAATAAGGACAAGTTGGTATTTGTAGACGAGTTGGGTGCATCGTCGAGTTGGGTTGGGAATATGGACGAGTTGGAAATGTGGATGAGTTGGCAATGTGGATGAGTTGGTAAAGTTGACAAGTTGGGAACATGGACAAGAGGTCAATTTGGACGAGTTCGCATTATGGATGAGTTGGCAATGAAGACGAGTTGGTAATACGGACAAGTTGGCAATGAAGACGACTTTTTAATACGGACGAGTTGGTGATATGGAAGATTTGGCAAGAAATACGAGCTGATAATAAGGACAAGTTGGTATAGTAGACGAGTTGGGTGTATCGTCGAGTTGGGTTGGGAATATGGACGAGTTGGAAATGTGGATGAGTTGGCAATGTGGATGAGTTGGTAAAATTGACAAGTTGGGAACATGTACAAGGGGACAATGTGGACGAGTTCGCATTATGGACGAGTTGGCAATGAAGACGAGTTGGTAATACGGACAAGTAGGTAATATGGACGAGTTTTCAATGTGGACGAGTTGGGAATATGGACGAGTTGGGAATGTGGATGAGTTGGCAAAATGAACAAGTTGGGAACACGGACGAGTGGGCAATGAAGACGACTTGGTAATACGGACGAGTTGTCAACGTGGACGAGTTCGGAATGTGGATGAGTTGGCAAAATGAACAAGTTGGGAATATGGACGAGTTGGCAATAAAGACGGGCTGATAATAAGGACGAGTTTGTATAGACGAGTTGGGTGTATCGTCGAGTTGGGAATATGGACGAGTTGGAAATGTGGACGACTTGGAATTGTGGACGAGTTGGGTCTATGGACAAGTTGGAAATGTGGACGAGTTAGCAATATGGACGAGTTGGCATTGTTGATGAGTTGGAAATGAAGACGAGTTGGCAATGTAGATGAGTTGGGTGTATGGACGGGTTGGTAATATAAACGACTTGGCATTGTGGACGAGGTGAGAATATGGACGAGTTGGAAATGTGGACGAGTTGGCATTGTGGACGAGCAAGTAATATGAACGCGTTGGCATTGTGGATGAGTGGGAATATAAATGAGTTAGCAATGAAGACGAGTTGGTAATACGGACGAGTTGATAATATGGACGAGATTGGCAATAAAGACGAGTTGGTATTGTAGACGAGTTGGGTGTATGGACGAGTAGGAAATGTGGACGAGTTAGCAATATGGATGAGTTGGCATTGTGGATGAGTTGGGAATATGGATGAGTTGGCAATAAAGACGAGTTGGTAATATGGACGAGTTGGCATTGTAGATGAGTTGGGTTTATGGACGAGTGGGCAATGTGGATGATTTGGCATTGTGTACGAGTTGGGAATGTGGATGAGTTGGAAATATGGACGAGTTGGAAATATGGTCGAGTTGGCATTGTGGACAAATTGGGAATATGGACGAGTTGCCAAAGGAGACGAATTGGTAATATAGACGAGTTGGCAATGCAGATGAGTTGGGTGTATGAACGAGTTGGCAATGTGGACGTGTTGGGTGTGTGGACAAGTTGGCATTGGGACCCAGATGGGAATATAGACGAGCTGACATTGTGGACCAGTTGGCAATGTGGAATAATTAACATGTTACCCTAACATGCGAAACTTATTTATTTATTTATTATTTATTTAAACTTTATTGCACGATACAAAAAAAAAGTAAGTACAAATGGCGGACTTAATGCCTTTAGGCATTCTCTACCAGTCAACCACTGGGTTAAACAGAAATATGTAGTCGGTGCATGATCAGAGTTACAGAGAAACTTGGTGGTAGAAATAACCTACATATAATGCAAATTTCAAAAAATCGACGCGCTCAATAATAAATCAGATTTGAATTAATGACGTCTGGCTGATCATTCTTATACTCATTCAAAATAAAATTTGACAAATTATGCTGTCAACAAAACAAATTGATTTTATAAGGCTTCCGTTTTTACCGACTTTAGTAAGGAACCCTAAAATTAGGTTTATATCATAGACTTGAGAGTATAGATAGCATCTCCCTCACTCTTCTGTCAGACACTATTTCAATAAGAGGAAAGACGAACGTTTGAATTTGGAATTCGCGGGTATTAGGCCTTCAGCTCTAAATTTATTGAAAAAAATATGTCTTAATATTCTTTTTTCAACTTTTTTAGCTGTTTTATATATTGGATTTTATTTATTACACAATTATTTGACACATTTTTTTTTTGTTTTTTTTTTTTTTATGGTGGAGTACCTATTGTTGGTCAGTTATTTATTTAGATTAGTAAATAGGGTTTGATTAAGTATACCTAGCGTAAGAATTTCAAACACAATGTGTAATTGTTATTGAATAAATTGATTGATGATGATGACATGGCAGCACCCATATTAAGAAAATTTGCACGATATATTTCATAAAAAAACAAGCATTGATAATAGTGGTTTTTCGTGTATCTATAAACGTTTTATACTCTCTATTTCATACAATTGAGTTTATGTAACATTTTTTATTATCACTATTTTTAATAGTGAGTGCCCAAATCTGTCGTTTCGATTCATGTGCTATTTCTGGAAATTGATAGAAATCGATCAAATCGATAAATTTACGCCCTGAAGAAAGAACAACAAATTAAATTCTACCAATCTTATGTTCGGTCCTATGAAAATATGTCAATTATTTTTTTATGATATGGGATTATTTTTATGAATTAAATTTTTTCCATAAATCGAATAATATGCATTTTATTTGTGAAACAGATCAGCAGATCACATGTCATTAATGCACAAGTTATTTTTACAAGAGTTGAAAAAGTTGGCACGATGAAGCTGGCAGTTGGCTATCAGGCCTAGCTCTAGCCTGGCTTTTGCGAAATTGCGATGTGGTCGCTTAGCGACAATGCCCTTTAAATATATATATATAAAAAAAAACATAGTTTTATCGTGTTTTTTTCCAGTATTTATTCTTCGTTCGCCAAAAACTTCTTATCGATAAAGTAGTTATTTTCGGTAACACTTCCGGATTTCCATATTCTAGCGGCGGTTCGACGCCGCAACGGGCCTCTAGTAATATTATAAACGTGAAAGTTTGGATGGATGGATGGATGGATGTACGTTCCACTTAATCTCAAAAAGTACTGGACCAATCATGATGAAACTTTCCAGTTATGTACCTTATATATCAGAATAGGACATAGGCTATCATTTATATCAAGTTTTATCCCTTTTAGGGACGAAAAACGGGATTAAACTTTGTATGGAGAGCAAATCATTGTAGTTGCAACAACTCCCTACATGTCATCGTTTTGACGTAAACTAATCAATATATTTCGTCTGGGCCTACGATAGATCTTCACGAAACGCATACCAAACTATTCTTTGTAAAAAAACAATAAATTCTGATATGGGAACACGTATCCGCAAAATTCGATTAATAGCGTAATTTCAAGAATCAAATACATACAATTTTACAAATTTGAAACAATGACATTTGATTTGACGAACGTCACACGCCCATCTGGCAAGACATGTCAAACCAATGATGCCGGAAGGGCTACTCCGATGTTCAAAATTCGACTGTCGAATAGTGCCATCCCTCTCGATCTCCTATCAAAGTATATTTGAGTGAATGGAATAGTACTATACGACTGTAAAATTTCCAACATCGGAGTAGCCCTTCAAGTAGGTATCACGTTCCGATACGCACATCATCTGAAAATAGTACGAGCTTTGATTATGTACCCCCACTTGGTAACTGAGTATAAATAAAGTAATAAATAACTGAGTATGCAAATATAGGATAATCAGCATTATACAAATAATCCTAATAATATTATAAACGTGAAAGTATTTACGTTCGTTCTTCCTAATTTTAAACGATGATTGACGGACGGTCGCCAGTGTTCGGAAATCGTCGTATCAGCCCATTGTTAAATTGTCTCTTTCTAAAGACCGATAATGGCAATATTTATCGCCGAGTACAGTATTAGTGCATAAATAAAGTTTTTGTATTACTCGGATCTTAGACTCGGATACTCGACAATACCCGACAATAATCGACGTGCTTAAGTCAAGGGCCTGACACGCTTTGATAGAGAAGGATAGCCTTATTGCGATACCTACTTTTAAAAGGGAACATAGAAAAGAGTGGCATTTTTTGGCTTTATCACCGACCGAGCATTTGATCTTTGCACACTTATATTCATATATAGCACCAAAAATGATATTGTTTTCAAAATCAACAAAAAGTACCAGTTTTGTCAATGTGCAACTTAGACGTACCCAAATTTTGCAACGGCGCTAGATTGAGAATCACCAAATTAGGGAAGTACATTGTGAAGGGCATGATTTTAACGGGAGAAGCCAAGGGACAAAGTGTATTGTTGATAATGGACCGTCACCGTCTCGAGCCATTTCCGAGCATAGCTTCTTGAATCGAATGGGACTTAGCCTCGGATAACTTATTGAATCGAATGCATTTTGTCCATCACTTTCACCCAATAGCCTATAAATAAACTACTAACTAGATTCCATTCGAGTATTGAATACCTGAAAGTCTAATTGTATTTTTTTTCATTGTCAATATCAATTAACGAGTTCTACGCGTACGAAGTCGCGGGCAAAAGCTAGTGTAAAATAATTTCGACACGAAATCCACTGGGGAATACGCAAGATAGTTCGTACTGCCCTTTTTTGAATTACAAAAGCTCTGTTTACGTTATATTTATAGCTATGACCCCAGAGTTTAATACTATAACGCAGCTTCGACTCTACTAACGCATAGTACACACTCTTGAGTTGCTCAATAGTAAGCTCATCCCTAAGACTCTTCAAAGCATAACAGGCTGAAGATATAGTGTGTTCAACGGCCCCAAGTTTCTCTTTCCAATTGAGCCTTGCGTCAATACGTACACCTAGAAATTTAACACTGTCAACTGTTTCAAAGGAAGGTATCAAAGTTTCAGGTTGTATCAAAGGAAGTCTTTGTTCATAGAAGCGGGGCAGTTTATGATGTTAATATAAACATTATAAACACTGCCGAACGTAGCCGTGGGTCTGAGAAATGAAATTTGATAACGTTGTTTTGTTCTAAGTTCTGGCTTGGGTGCCGGACGAGGATTCGGGTTCGATCTAAAATATGGTTGAGACAGGACGTGTACCACACCGACCGTGACGTGTGAAGTGCCTCTTGAGTGGACCCACGGATTCGTTTCCGTTTCATTTAGTTGGTTCTCTGAGTTAATTTATAATTATTTAGTGTAGCGATTTAGCGATTACAGACTTATTCTGTTACGTTAGTGATTTTATATATTACGTTTTTTTAAATGTGGATATCTCCGTAACTATCTGTCCTAGAAAAAAAATATAAAATGGAGAATGTAGTAAATTTAACTTTCTATAACATTGTCGAAGCTTTCTTCTAGCTAAAATGCTCCTAAAGGAAGATATGAGCAAAAATATGAAGAGAGTGCCGGTTTTTTCAAAATGGCGGCGGGCGCGGAGGGGGGGGAATTGTGCATTTTGCATTTTAAGCACTGACTAACCATCCTAGACAACATATCAAAAATTCAAAACTACCGGACCGTTTGTAAGGTCACACATAGTACTTTAGTCTCTATTCACCGTATTAAGTATTTATTTGCTTAGAATAAGTAGGTACAAATGTGTCATAGTATGGTATGTGACAATAGGTAGCTTATTCTGCTATCTGTACTTAAATACTAGCATGCAAATATTTTGGACATTACATCTCACGAGAGAGGAATTCCTTCACACTGTAATACATTTTTTCATTTAATAGTTGCGTTACTTTATTTTTAAATCTATTTAAAGGAAGCTCTTGTATACTTTTTGGCAATCTGTTAAACACTTTCATGCACATGACAAAACAGTGATTCGAGTACAATGCTGTCCTAGGAACGTAATTGTGAACTAATCGTCCTGGATTCCTTTGGTTTCTAGTGGAATTGTTCGCAGCTGTTTTAAATAAATATATATGTCGCTTTACAAACATGCATATTTCTAAAATATACAAACTGGGTAGAGGTAAAATATTATTCTTTTTAAAAATTGTTTTGCATGATTTGTATGGGGCTAGTCCGCAAATAGCACGCACACATTTTTTCTGTGCTACAAATGCAATATTTGATTGTGTACAATTTTCCCACAAAATAAGCCCATATCTTAACACTGAACTAACATAACCATGGTATGCGGTTAAAGTGGCTTGCAATCCAGAGGTGCGTCTTAACTTACGTAACACATAAACAAATCGGTTTAATTTACAACGGATCTTTTCTATGTGTGCTTGCCAATCTAAATGTTTATCTAAAATTACTCCCAGAAAAGTTACACTTTGGATTTCTTCTATTTTCTTATTTCTATAATGTATATTAAGTTTAACATTTTCACCTCGTTTTGAGTTAAATTGTACATAGTTTGTTTTATTAATATTAATTTGTAAATTATGTGTTTCCAACCATTTTATAACAATTTCTAATATCTGATTTATTTTACTTATGGTAAAGAAAAATGAATGACCTGCAGCTTGCAGAACCTTACAGCGAGGACTATCGAAATAAAATAGAATTTAATGCTCTTCCAAAATTTGTACGAAGCTTATTAAGTTATTATCCTATGATAAATAACTGCATTCGCAGATTTTGTGAAAAGCTTACCTAAACCGGAAATCGAACTAACTTTCACTGAAATGTGAGCTCTCGCGTTTAGGGCGATTTCCCTCCAGATGCCACGAACATTTTCCACTCTGTATAGTCGTCAAAATATTTCTGGTCAGTTTACAAAACCACAGTGGAATGTCGAGGGTTAAAAAAAAACTAGCTAGTGTGATTACATAATTATAATTTTATTTAACTTAAAAATTCAAAACTTTTAATTACTGACCAAACTGTGACGTTTAATTGTGAGAAGCGCTCAGTTATGAGTGTCAATCAACGTTTTTCTGTTGCTTGTTGCCATGGTGATGGTCCCCTGGGTTACTCTTGAAAACTACGACTTTCGGCGGCAATATTCAATAAAAATGTTGTGATTGCAGCAGTTATAAGCCCATTCTTATTTAGAATATCTCTTGAAAATACCAATATTATAAATTATCAACACTTAGAAGTTTAATCACCATTGTCTCCTGGGCGACGGGACCGAATAACAACAAGAAAAAGTTGATCCACCCATGAAACAACTTAATTACTTTATGTTATAGGTTGATGCTATCAAGTTTTTCCACTAACAGGTATTATGTGTATTGCTTTTAGGCCCAATAAAGAACATTCTTCTACGTAAGAGAATAGCGGTCCTTTTACACCTAACAAGAGACCAAACGACTTGTCCATTCTCAATAGGAAACCAAATCTGCTTGGGCTTATCCACGTATAAGTTTAAAGCACGTCAGCGCTACTTATATAACATTATGGCGGCTAATATTATAACAGAAATATTGAAAAAAATCCAGGAGGATTTAACTGATCAAACGGAGTATATGAGAAATTTGCATGTTATTCATAAAAATATAAATGAAAAGTTTAATAATATTGAAGGGAAAATATCCCACTTGGACAAAAAACTAGATCAGCAACAGGTAACTATGGGCGTGATTAAACGACAAGTTGAAAAGAACAACCTGTTACTATTCGGAAATGACGATAAGGGAGACGAGACTGTCGTGTCTGGCGAAATAGACTTTTATGTAAACGTCGATACATGTCATCTCGTGGAGCAAACTGGCTCTGACAACACAATTCAAAATACCGAAACAAAAAAACTATCTACCTTGAATGTAACACGCATGCGCGGTACTGAATCCAATTCTGAAAACGATAATAATAAGAATGACTTATTTACGAAAACGGACGATAAAGACAAAGTGGAATTCATCAGCAACGATTTGCAAGAAATGAAAGAATTAATCAATTCGTTTAGGGATTACGCAGCGGAAAGAAAACCCTCAAATGAAGATGCCGCAAATCCAATTGTTGAACAAATGACTGAACTTAAGGCACTCATTAGCAATGAGTTTCGAGAAGTAAAAGAATCAATAGCGTCAGTCCATGATTTTGTAACGGAAAAAAACACCACTATCGAAAAAGTTGCCAATTTAAATCACCAGCAAGGTACTGAGTTTGGAAAATCCGTCACCAATGAACTGCGAGAAATTAAAGAATCAATCACTTCAATCAGGGATTTTGTAGCAGAAAAAAATACCACTATTAAAGAAGCTGTCGATTCAAATAATAAACAAACGACTGAATTGAGAATTTTGATTGACAATAAACTACAAGACATGAAAGATTTAATCACTTCGTATAGGGGCAATGTAACGGAACGAAAAACGAGTCAAGACGCTGCCAATACAGCCTGCAAGCAAAAGACGGTACAGATATCCCCCGCCTACTTCAGCCCCGATCAGATCAGCAAGCTTAACGAAGAATTGAAACGCATCGCGGAGACACATCGGGCGAGCGGCGTGGTGCCCATTGTAGAAGTCGCACCAGGGTCTGCTGATGAGCATCCTGTCATGAAGAGACTACGTGCAGGTGTACTTTATAAGACAATAAATGATCCTAGTACACATTTTTCTTTGAAACTTGGACGTAGAGGATTGAAGGCATCCGATATAAGAGATCTACTAACAGACTATCCCGACCTGAAATTATATGACGTGGTTCATGAAACATTAGAAGCTAGAGAAAATTGGAAAGCGCTTTCGCCAAAATACAACTTCGCACGTCCATTACCATATAGGAATGTGGAATGACGCTGATATTATGTTGCATATAATTCTGCTTCGATGCCATTAATAAAGACGTTTTGTATTCAACTGTTAGTTTGTGACTTGTTTACAGTTCCTTAGGCTGCCTGACGACAGAACCGGAGCGGAGGAAATTAACATTTTGTGAAGCCCAAAACAAGTGCATTTAAATCTGAGGAATGTGATGGGTCCATTTTACACAGCTCCGCTCCGCTTCCGTGCACAGGCAGCCTTATTCCTAGTCCTAACTAGAAGGTGGCCGCGACCTCCATCTTCATCCGCGCGAAGGTATAATCATAACCCTCTTTCCATTAAGTCATGTTCAAAGTTTCACGACGCGGTTGGCGCAGTGGTTAAGCAACTGCCTACTGAGCCGACGGTCCCGGGTTCGAATCCTGGCAAGGGCAAATATTTGTGTGATGAACACGAATATTTGTGCCTGGGTCATGGATGTTCTATGTATTTAAGTATATATTTATCTATATAAGTATGTATATCGTCGCCTAGTACCCGTAACACAAGCCTTCAGTGCCACGACAGGAACACCCGAGGCGCGCACCTGCTGCTCGTCCCTCGTCGGAGACTCGCGAAAGCGCGAAAGTCACTCGGTGTCCTTGGTTTTAAGATTTACAATACACTTCCGAGTGATATCGTGAACGCTGCAAGTGACAAAATATTCACTCATAGACTAAAACTAATGTTAATCGACCTCGCTTGCTGCCAGCATAGCGGAATTTATGTCGAGGTAATAAAATCTACAACACACCTTGTTGTTGTTGTTGTGTATTAAATTAGATAACAGCCTACATTATTCGCTTGAGAGGTTTGGATGTTTGGACATATTTAATATGGACAACAGATAACATGTTAAATGTATAATCATTAAATTGAAGAATTATAATTAAAATACAAATAAAAATGATACCTGTAAATAATTTAAATGAATATTAATAATCTCATTACATAATATAAAATTTTGTGAATGAAATTACTTATACTATTTATGTTAAATAATGAAATGACATGTAAAATTCTATTATTTTATCAATAAATATCTCAATCTTCTTGAGCTTAATTTGGGACTAGGTTGATTTGTGTGAGGTTGTCTGATATTTATTTAAAGTTCAATTGTGAAATCAATGTAATCTCATTTCTATACTTTTATATAGTTTTCTATGGGAAGGGGTAGTTATTTCTAGAAAGATGTTTACAGCGCGATGCAGAAATTATACTGGCGCGCGGTGCAACCCGTACAGCGCCATCTGTTAGTAAACATTTATCTGTCCGCTTATCACGCCGAAACAGCCAGACGGATTTCCAATATGGAATGTCTCTTCCATTTTGGTAAGAATCGAGAAGCGAAATCGATAATGAAAATCTATATAATGATTGAACCTGCGGTAAAATTTACGATACCTGATGCAGACATACGAAAGTATTTTTGGCCAAGCTGAAACGGAGCAGCCGAAGTCAATAAATAGGATCTCTTCAGAACGACAGTGAAGGTAAGCATCCTCCCGCCGGCTACGTTGATACTTATTGACAGGTAAGCTTGAACTTGAAGCTAAGTTATTGCTATATTTTTCAAAATAATCACTTTTTAACAAAACTACCGACTTCATATATAAATGTATATCACTAAGGGTATCGTATGTCCGAATTCGTGTGTCCCATCTGCAACGATCCGCCAAATTTTCTATTTCTTAAGGAATCATCAATGGACATCAGATCGAATTCAGACCTGACCTCAATGGAACTAACTATCTAGAAAGGCCCAGTTGTCTAAAAGTAATTAGCTTGACGAACTGAGAACCTGCTTTTTTGAAGCCCGCTAAAAAGTTGTCAGAAGGTATTGTAAATATTGTAATCCCAAGTGGCCCGAAACCCAAATAATTCTTAATCTTAACCTTTGCTTTACAAGGTATTTATTGTTCGCAGGTGATACTGAAAGACGACACGTACCAGTCCGGAGAGTTCAGCGCGGACGAGGTGCGCGACGAGGCGTGGGGCAGCTCCGACCGTGAGGGGAGCCTCGAGGACTCGTGAGTCATCAGTCACTCCTATACTAGTTATAGTGCAGCGCGGACGAGCTGCGGGGCGAGGCGTGGGGCAGCACCGACCGTTAGGGGAGCCTCGAGGACTCGTGAGTCATCAGTCACTCCTATACTAGTTATAGTGCAGCGCGGACGAGCTGCGGGGCGAGGCGTGGGGCAGCACCGACCGCGAGGGGAGCCTCGAGGACTCGTGAGTCATCAGTCACTCCTATACTAGTTATAGTGCAGCGCGGACGAGCTGCGGGGCGAGGCGTGGGGCAGCACCGACCGCGAGGGGAGCCTCGAGGACTCGTGAGTCATCAGTCACTCCTATACTAGTTATAGAGCAGCGCGGGCGAGCTGCGCGACGAGGCGTGGGGCAGCTCCGACCGCGAGGGGAGCCTCGAGGACTCGTGAGTCATCAGTCACTCCTATACTAGTTATAGTGCTGCGTGACGAGGCGTGGGGCAGCTCCGACCGCGAGGGGAGCCTCGAGGACTCGTGAGTCATCAGTCACTCCTATACTAGTCATAGTTCAGCGCGGACGAGCTGCGGGGCGAGGCGTGGGGCAGCTCGGACCGCGAGGGGAGCCTCGAGGACTCGTGAGTCATCAGTCACTCCTATACTAGTTATAGTGCTGCGTGACGAGGCGTGGGGCAGCTCCGACCGCGAGGGGAGCCTCGAGGACTCGTGAGTCATCAGTCACTCCTATACTAGTTATAGAGCAGCGCGGGCGAGCCGCGCGACGAGGCGTGGGGCAGCTCCGACCGCGAGGGGAGCCTTGAGGACTCGTGAGTCATCAGTCACTCCTATACTAGTTAAAGTGCAGCGCGGACGAGCTGCGGGGCGAGGCGTGGGGCAGCACCGACCGCGAGGGGAGCCTCGAGGACTCGTGAGTCATCAGTCACTCCTATACTAGTTATAGTGCAGCGCGGACGAGCTGCGGGGCGAGGCGTGGGGCAGCACCGACCGCGAGGGGAGCCTCGAGGACTCGTGAGTCATCAGTCACTCCTATACTAGTTATAGTGCAGCGCGTACGAGCTGCGGGGCGAGGCGTGGGGCAGCACCGACCGCGAGGGGAGCCTCGAGGACTCGTGAGTCATCAGTCACTCCTATACTAGTTATAGTACAGCGCGGACGAGCTGCGGGGCGAGGCGTGGGGCAGCACCGACCGCGAGGGGAGCCTCGAGGACTCGTGAGTCATCAGTCACTCCTATACTAGTTATAGAGCAGCGCGGGCGAGCTGCGCGACGAGGCGTGGGGCAGCTCCGACCGCGAGGGGAGCCTCGAGGACTCGTGAGTCATCAGTCACTCCTATACTAGTTATAGTGCAGCGCGGACGAGCTGCGGGGCGAGGCGTGGGGCAGCACCGACCGCGAGGGGAGCCTCGAGGACTCGTGAGTCATCAGTCACTCCTATACTAGTTATAGTGCAGCGCGGACGAGCTGCGGGGCGAGGCGTGGGGCAGCTCCGACCGCGAGGGGAGCCTCGAGGTCTCGTGAGTCATCAGTCACTCCTATACTAGTTATAGTGCAGCGCGGACGAGCTGCGGGGCGAGGCGTGGGGCAGCTCCGACCGCGAGGGGAGCCTCGAGGACTCGTGAGTCATCAGTCACTCCTATACTAGTTATAGAGCAGCGCGGGCGAGCTGCGCGACGAGGCGTGGGGCAGCTCCGACCGCGAGGGGAGCCTCGAGGACTCGTGAGTCATCAGTCACTCCTATACTAGTTATAGTTCAGCGCGGACGAGCTGCGGGGCGAGGCGTGGGGCAGCTCCGACCGCGAGGGGAGCCTCGAGGACTCGTGAGTCATCAGTCACTCCTATACTAGTTATAGTGCTGCGCGACGAGGCGTGGGGCAGCTCCGACCGCGAGGGGAGCCTCGAGGACTCGTGAGTCATCAGTCACTCCTATACTAGTTATAGAGCAGCGCGGGCGAGCCGCGCGACGAGGCGTGGGGCAGCTCCGACCGCGAGGGGAGCCTTGAGGACTCGTGAGTCATCAGTCACTCCTATACTAGTTATAGTGCAGCGCGGACGAGCTGCGGGGCGAGGCGTGGGGCAGCACCGACCGCGAGGGGAGCCTCGAGGACTCGTGAGTCATCAGTCACTCCTATACTAGTTATAGTGCAGCGCGGACGAGCTGCGGGGCGAGGCGTGGGACAGCACCGACCGCGAGGGGAGCCTTGAGGACTCGTGAGTCATCAGTCACTCCTATACTAGTTATAGTGCAGCGCGGACGAGCTGCGGGGCGAGGCGTGGGGCAGCACCGACCGCGAGGGGAGCCTCGAGGACTCGTGAGTCATCAGTCACTCCTATACTAGTTATAGAGCAGCGCGGGCGAGCTGCGCGACGAGGCGTGGGGCAGCTCCGACCGCGAGGGGAGCCTCGAGGACTCGTGAGTCATCAGTCACTCCTATACTAGTTATAGTTCAGCGCGGACGAGCTGCGGGGCGAGGCGTGGGGCAGCTCCGACCGCGAGGGGAGCCTCGAGGACTCGTGAGTCATCAGTCACTCCTATACTAGTTATAGTGCTGCGCGACGAGGCGTGGGGCAGCTCCGACCGCGAGGGGAGCCTCGAGGACTCGTGAGTCATCAGTCACTCCTATACTAGTTATAGAGCAGCGCGGGCGAGCCGCGCGACGAGGCGTGGGGCAGCTCCGACCGCGAGGGGAGCCTCGAGGACTCGTGAGTCATCAGTCACTCCTATACTAGTTATAGTGCAGCGCGGACGAGCTGCGGGGCGAGGCGTGGGGCAGCACCGACCGCGAGGGGAGCCTCGAGGACTCGTGAGTCATCAGTCACTCCTATACTAGTTATAGTGCAGCGCGGACGAGCTGCGGGGCGAGGCGTGGGGCAGCACCGACCGCGAGGGGAGCCTTGAGGACTCGTGAGTCATCAGTCACTCCTATACTAGTTATAGAGCAGCGCGGGCGAGCTGCGCGACGAGGCGTGGGGCAGCTCCGACCGCGAGGGGAGCCTCGAGGACTCGTGAGTCATCAGTCACTCCTATACTAGTTATAGTTCAGCGCGGACGAGCTGCTGGGCGAGGCGTGGGGCAGCTCCGACCGCGAGGGGAGCCTCGAGGACTCGTGAGTCATCAATCACTCCTATACTAGTTATAGAGCAGCGCGGGCGAGCCGCGCGACGAGGCGTGGGGCAGTTCCGACCGCGAGGGGAGTCTTGAGGACTCGTGAGTCATCAGTCACTCCTATACTAGTTATAGTGCAGCGCGGACGAGCTGCGGGGCGAGGCGTGGGGCAGCACCGACCGCGAGGGGAGCCTCGAGGACTCGTGAGTCATCAGTCACTCCTATACTAGTTATAGAGCAGCGCGGGCGAGCTGCGCGACGAGGCGTGGGGCAGCTCCGACCGCGAGGGGAGCCTCGAGGACTCGTGAGTCATCAGTCACTCCTATACTAGTTATAGTTCAGCGCGGACGAGCTGCGGGGCGAGGCGTGGGGCAGCTCCGACCGCGAGGGGAGCCTCGAGGACTCGTGAGTCATCAGTCACTCCTATACTAGTTATAGTGCTGCGCGACGAGGCGTGGGGCAGCTCCGACCGCGAGGGGAGCCTCGAGGACTCGTGAGTCATCAGTCACTCCTATACTAGTTATAGAGCAGCGCGGGCGAGCCGCGCGACGAGGCGTGGGGCAGCTCCGACCGCGAGGGGAGCCTTGAGGACTCGTGAGTCATCAGTCACTCCTATACTAGTTATAGTGCAGCGCGGACGAGCTGCGGGGCGAGGCGTGGGGCAGCACCGACCGCGAGGGGAGCCTCGAGGACTCGTGAGTCATCAGTCACTCCTATACTAGTTATAGTGCAGCGCGGACGAGCTGCGGGGCGAGGCGTGGGGCAGCACCGACCGCGAGGGGAGCCTTGAGGACTCGTGAGTCATCAGTCACTCCTATACTAGTTATAGAGCAGCGCGGGCGAGCTGCGCGACGAGGCGTGGGGCAGCTCCGACCGCGAGGGGAGCCTCGAGGACTCGTGAGTCATCAATCACTCCTATACTAGTTATAGAGCAGCGCGGGCGAGCCGCGCGACGAGGCGTGGGGCAGTTCCGACCGCGAGGGGAGTCTTGAGGACTCGTGAGTCATCAGTCACTCCTATACTAGTTATAGTGCAGCGCGGACGAGCTGCGGGGCGAGGCGTGGGGCAGCACCGACCGCGAGGGGAGCCTCGAGGACTCGTGAGTCATCAGTCACTCCTATACTAGTTATAGAGCAGCGCGGGCGAGCCGCGCGACGAGGCGTGGGGCAGCTCCGACCGCGAGGGGAGTCTTGAGGACTCGTGAGTCATCAGTCACTCCTATACTAGTTATAGTGCAGCGCGGACGAGCTGCGGGGCGAGGCGTGGGGCAGCACCGACCGCGAGGGGAGCCTCGAGGACTCGTGAGTCATCAGTCACTCCTATACTAGTTATAGAGCAGCGCGGGCGAGCTGCGCGACGAGGCGTGGGGCAGCTCCGACCGCGAGGGGAGCCTCGAGGACTCGTGAGTCATCAGTCACTCCTATACTAGTTATAGTTCAGCGCGGACGAGCTGCGGGGCGAGGCGTGGGGCAGCTCCGACCGCGAGGGGAGCCTCGAGGACTCGTGAGTTATCAGTCACTCCTATACTAGTTATAGTGCTGCGCGACGAGGCGTGGGGCAGCTCCGACCGCGAGGGGAGCCTCGAGGACTCGTGAGTCATCAGTCACTCCTATACTAGTTATAGTTCAGCGCGGACGAGCTGCGGGGCGAGGCGTGGGGCAGCTCCGACCGCGAGGGGAGCCTCGAGGACTCGTGAGTCATCAGTCACTCCTATACTAGTTATAGTGCTGCGCGACGAGGCGTGGGGCAGCTCCGACCGCGAGGGGAGCCTCGAGGACTCATTTACTGAGGTTTAAAACCGTTTCAATAACGAACCAGGCGGCCTTTTCTTCCAGGAACAGGTAGTGAAATTTATCAAAATTTTAAATAAATATAGAGTGGGTGATGCAAAAAACAGAAAAACTAGGATAAAAGGTATAAATAGACAAAAAAAGATGTTTTAAATTTGATTTAGGTCATCGAGTATTAATTTATGTCTAATATTTTGTAGTGCTTCGGATGGCGAGGACTCCGGCACGGAGGCGCACGGCAGCCTCCCGCCCGAGCCGCGCTTCGGCAACGTGGAGTACAAGCTGCAGCTGGTGGCGCCCTGCGAGCGCCGCTTCCAGCATCTAGTCACGCAGGTATGGAGCCCTGTGGAGCGAGTGTGCAGCTGACACAGCATCTAGTCACGCAGGTATGGAGCCCTGTGGAGCGAGTGTGCAGCTGACACAGCATCTAGTCACGCAGGTATGGAGCCCTGTAGAGCGAGTGTGCAGCTGACACAGCATCTAGTCACGCAGGTATGGAGCCCTGTGGAGCGAGTGTGCAGCTGACACAGCATCTAGTCACGCAGGTATGGAGCCCTGTAGAGCGAGTGTGCAGCTGACACAGCATCTAGTCACGCAGGTATGGAGCCCTGTAGAGCGAGTGTGCAGCTGACACAGCATCTAGTCACGCAGGTATGGAGCCCTGTAGAGCGAGTGTGCAGCTGACACAGCATCTAGTCACGCAGGTATGGAGCCCTGTAGAGCGAGTGTGCAGCTGACACAGCATCTAGTCACGCAGGTATGGAGCCCTGTAGAGCGAGTGTGCAGCTGACACAGCATCTAGTCACGCAGGTATGGAGCCCTGTAGAGCGAGTGTGCAGCTGACACAGCATCTAGTCACGCAGGCATGGAGCCCTGTGGAGCGAGTGTGCAGCTGACACAGCATCTAGTCACGCAGGTATGGAGCCCTGTAGAGCGAGTGTGCAGCTGACACAGCATCTAGTCACGCAGGCATGGAGCCCTGTAGAGCGAGTGTGCAGCTGACACAGCATCTAGTCACGCAGGTATGGAGCCCTGTAGAGCGAGTGTGCAGCTGACACAGCATCTAGTCACGCAGGTATGGAGCCCTGTGGAGCGAGTGTGCAGCTGACACAGCATCTAGTCACGCAGGTATGGAGCCCTGTGGAGCGAGTGTGCAGCTGACACAGCATCTAGTCACGCAGGCATGGAGCCCTGTGGAGCGAGTGTGCAGCTAACACAGCATCTAGTCACGCAGGTATGGAGCCCTGTGGAGCGAGTGTGCAGCTGACACAGCATCTAGTCACGCAGGTATGGAGCCCTGTGGAGCGAGTGTGCAGCTGACACAGCATCTAGTCACGCAGGTATGGAGCCCTGTAGAGCGAGTGTGCAGCTGACACAGCATCTAGTCACGCAGGTATGGAGCCCTGTGGAGCGAGTGTGCAGCTGACACAGCATCTAGTCACGCAGGTATGGAGCCCTGTAGAGCGAGTGTGCAGCTGACACAGCATCTAGTCACGCAGGTATGGAGCCCTGTAGAGCGAGTGTGCAGCTGACACAGCATCTAGTCACGCAGGTATGGAGCCCTGTAGAGCGAGTGTGCAGCTGACACAGCATCTAGTCACGCAGGTATGGAGCCCTGTAGAGCGAGTGTGCAGCTGACACAGCATCTAGTCACGCAGGTATGGAGCCCTGTAGAGCGAGTGTGCAGCTGACACAGCATCTAGTCACGCAGGTATGGAGCCCTGTAGAGCGAGTGTGCAGCTGACACAGCATCTAGTCACGCAGGCATGGAGCCCTGTGGAGCGAGTGTGCAGCTGACACAGCATCTAGTCACGCAGGTATGGAGCCCTGTAGAGCGAGTGTGCAGCTGACACAGCATCTAGTCACGCAGGCATGGAGCCCTGTAGAGCGAGTGTGCAGCTGACACAGCATCTAGTCACGCAGGTATGGAGCCCTGTAGAGCGAGTGTGCAGCTGACACAGCATCTAGTCACGCAGGTATGGAGCCCTGTAGAGCGAGTGTGCAGCTGACACAGCATCTAGTCACGCAGGCATGGAGCCCTGTAGAGCGAGTGTGCAGCTGACACAGCATCTAGTCACGCAGGTATGGAGCCCTGTAGAGCGAGTGTGCAGCTGACACAGCATCTAGTCACGCAGGTATGGAGCCCTGTGGAGCGAGTGTGCAGCTGACACAGCATCTAGTCACGCAGGCATGGAGCCCTGTAGAGCGAGTGTGCAGCTGACACAGCATCTAGTCACGCAGGCATGGAGCCCTGTAGAGCGAGTGTGCAGCTGACACAGCATCTAGTCACGCAGGTATGGAGCCCTGTAGAGCGAGTGTGCAGCTGACACAGCATCTAGTCACGCAGGTATGGAGCCCTGTGGAGCGAGTGTGCAGCTGACACAGCATCTAGTCACGCAGGTATGGAGCCCTGTGGAGCGAGTGTGCAGCTGACACAGCATCTAGTCACGCAGGCATGGAGCCCTGTGGAGCGAGTGTGCAGCTGACACAGCATCTAGTCACGCAGGTATGGAGCCCTGTGGAGCGAGTGTGCAGCTGACACAGCATCTAGTCACGCAGGTATGGAGCCCTGTAGAGCGAGTGTGCAGCTGACACAGCATCTATTCACGCAGGTATGGAGCGCTGTGGAGCGAGTGTGCAGCTGACACAGCATCTAGTCACGCAGGTATGGAGCCCTGTAGAGCGAGTGTGCAGCTGACACAGCATCTAGTCACGCAGGTATGGAGCCCTGTGGAGCGAGTGTGCAGCTGACACAGCATCTAGTCACGCAGGTATGGAGCCCTGTGGAGCGAGTGTGCAGCTGACACAGCATCTAGTCACGCAGGCATGGAGCCCTGTGGAGCGAGTGTGCAGCTGACACAGCATCTAGTCACGCAGGTATGGAGCCCTGTGGAGCGAGTGTGCAGCTGACACAGCATCTAGTCACGCAGGTATGGAGCCCTGTGGAGCGAGTGTGCAGCTGACACAGCATCTAGTCACGCAGGTATGGAGCCCTGTGGAGCGAGTGTGCAGCTGACACAGCATCTAGTCACGCAGGTATGGAGCCCTGTAGAGCGAGTGTGCAGCTGACACAGCATCTAGTCACGCAGGTATGGAGCCCTGTGGAGCGAGTGTGCAGCTGACACAGCATCTAGTCACGCAGGTATGGAGCCCTGTGGAGCGAGTGTGCAGCTGACACAGCATCTAGTCACGCAGGTATGGAGCCCTGTGGAGCGAGTGTGCAGCTGACACAGCATCTAGTCACGCAGGCATGGAGCCCTGTGGAGCGAGTGTGCAGCTAACACAGCATCTAGTCACGCAGGTATGGAGCCCTGTGGAGCGAGTGTGCAGCTGACACAGCATCTAGTCACGCAGGTATGGAGCCCTGTAGAGCGAGTGTGCAGCTGACACAGCATCTAGTCACGCAGGTATGGAGCCCTGTGGAGCGAGTGTGCAGCTGACACAGCATCTAGTCACGCAGGCATGGAGCCCTGTGGAGCGAGTGTGCAGCTAACACAGCATCTAGTCACGCAGGTATGGAGCCCTGTGGAGCGAGTGTGCAGCTGACACAGCATCTAGTCACGCAGGTATGGAGCCCTGTGGAGCGAGTGTGCAGCTGACACAGCATCTAGTCACGCAGGTATGGAGCCCTGTGGAGCGAGTGTGCAGCTGACACAGCATCTAGTCACGCAGGTATGGAGCCCTGTGGAGCGAGTGTGCAGCTGACACAGCATCTAGTCACGCAGGTATGGAGCCCTGTGGAGCGAGTGTGCAGCTGACACAGCATCTAGTCACGCAGGCATGGAGCCCTGTGGAGCGAGTGTGCAGCTAACACAGCATCTAGTCACGCAGGTATGGAGCCCTGTGGAGCGAGTGTGCAGCTGACACAGCATCTAGTCACGCAGGTGTGGAGCCCTGTGGAGCGAGTGTGCAGCTGACACAGCATCTAGTCACGCAGGTATGGAGCCCTGTGGAGCGAGTGTGCAGCTGACACAGCATCTAGTCACGCAGGTATGGAGCCCTGTGGAGCGAGTGTGCAGCTGACACAGCATCTAGTCACGCAGGTATGGAGCCCTGTGGAGCGAGTGTGCAGCTGACACAGCATCTAGTCACGCAGGCATGGAGCCCTGTGGAGCGAGTGTGCAGCTAACACAGCATCTAGTCACGCAGGTATGGAGCCCTGTGGAGCGAGTGTGCAGCTGACACAGCATCTAGTCACGCAGGTATGGAGCCCTGTGGAGCGAGTGTGCAGCTGACACAGCATCTAGTCACGCAGGTATGGAGCCCTGTAGAGCGAGTGTGCAGCTGACACAGCATCTAGTCACGCAGGCATGGAGCCCTGTGGAGCGAGTGTGCAGCTAACACAGCATCTAGTCACGCAGGTATGGAGCCCTGTGGAGCGAGTGTGCAGCTGACACAGCATCTAGTCACGCAGGTATGGAGCCCTGTGGAGCGAGTGTGCAGCTGACACAGCATCTAGTCACGCAGGCATGGAGCCCTGTGGAGCGAGTGTGCAGCTAACACAGCATCTAGTCACGCAGGTATGGAGCCCTGTGGAGCGAGTGTGCAGCTGACACAGCATCTAGTCACGCAGGTATGGAGCCCTGTGGAGCGAGTGTGCAGCTGACACAGCATCTAGTCACGCAGGTATGGAGCCCTGTGGAGCGAGTGTGCAGCTGACACAGCATCTAGTCACGCAGGTATGGAGCCCTGTGGAGCGAGTGTGCAGCTGACACAGCATCTAGTCACGCAGGTATGGAGCCCTGTGGAGCGAGTGTGCAGCTAACACAGCATCTAGTCACGCAGGCATGGAGCCCTGTGGAGCGAGTGTGCAGCTAACACAGCATCTAGTCACGCAGGTATGGAGCCCTGTGGAGCGAGTGTGCAGCTGACACAGCATCTATTCACGCAGGTATGGAGCGCTGTGGAGCGAGTGTGCAGCTGACACAGCATCTAGTCACGCAGGTATGGAGCCCTGTAGAGCGAGTGTGCAGCTAACACAGCATCTAGTCACGCAGGCATGGAGCCCTGTGGAGTGAGTGTGCAGCTGACACAGCATCTAGTCACGCAGGTATGGAGCCCTGTGGAGCGAGTGTGCAGCTGACACAGCATCTAGTCACGCAGGTATGGAGCCCTGTGGAGCGAGTGTGCAGCTGACACAGCATCTAGTCACGCAGGTATGGAGCCCTGTGGAGCGAGTGTGCAGCTGACACAGCATCTAGTCACGCAGGTATGGAGCCCTGTGGAGCGAGTGTGCAGCTGACACAGCATCTAGTCACGCAGGTATGGAGCCCTGTGGAGCGAGTGTGCAGCTGACACAGCATCTAGTCACGCAGGCATGGAGCCCTGTGGAGCGAGTGTGCAGCTGACACAGCATCTAGTCACGCAGGTATGGAGCCCTGTGGAGCGAGTGTGCAGCTGACACAGCATCTAGTCACGCAGGCATGGAGCCCTGTGGAGCGAGTGTGCAGCTAACACAGCATCTAGTCACGCAGGTATGGAGCCCTGTGGAGCGAGTGTGCAGCTGACACAGCATCTAGTCACGCAGGTATGGAGCCCTGTGGAGCGAGTGTGCAGCTGACACAGCATCTAGTCACGCAGGTATGGAGCCCTGTGGAGCGAGTGTGCAGCTGACACAGCATCTAGTCACGCAGGTATGGAGCCCTGTGGAGCGAGTGTGCAGCTAACACAGCATCTAGTCACGCAGGTATGGAGCCCTGTGGAGCGAGTGTGCAGCTGACACAGCATCTAGTCACGCAGGTATGGAGCCCTGTAGAGCGAGTGTGCAGCTGACACAGCATCTATTCACGCAGGTATGGAGCGCTGTGGAGCGAGTGTGCAGCTGACACAGCATCTAGTCACGCAGGTATGGAGCCCTGTGGAGCGAGTGTGCAGCTGACACAGCATCTATTCACGCAGGTATGGAGCGCTGTGGAGCGAGTGTGCAGCTGACACAGCATCTAGTCACGCAGGTATGGAGCCCTGTAGAGCGAGTGTGCAGCTAACACAGCATCTAGTCACGCAGGTATGGAGCCCTGTAGAGCGAGTGTGCAGCTGACACAGCATCTAGTCACGCAGGTATGGAGCCCTGTGGAGCGAGTGTGCAGCTGACACAGCATCTAGTCACGCAGGTATTGAGCCCTGTAGAGCGAGTGTGCAGCTGACACAGCGTCTAGTCACGCAGGTATGGAGCCCTGTAAAGCGAGTGTGCAGCTGACACAGCATCTATTCACGCAGGTATGGAGCGCTGTGGAGCGAGTGTGCAGCTGACACAGCATCTAGTCACGCAGGTACGCCACAGGACAGTCACTATAACAGGAAAGAATTTTTCGACTTCAAAAATCCAGACCCTAATGGTCAGGTCTGGGTCTGATGATGGGATAGGAGAAATCAAATTAAACCTTAAAATTTTTGGCATAGTTATAGTTATTGGGATATGTGTACTATTTTAACACGCTTTTATTAGGGTCTCTCGTAACTAAGTTAGTTAGTTTGTAATGAACAATGTAATCAAATCTTTGAACTCAATTTTGACCTACTTCTAATAGTCGCATCTCGCATCGAAATGAAACTTTGCGTGTGTTTCACACGTTTCATGTTTTGTCACCTGGAATGAGCATATGTATTTCAAGTAACATTACAATAATTTGGTAGCTGGTCTGATGATGGCCCAAGATATGAGTTTCGATGCATTTGATAGCCCATGAGAACTTATTGCCAAAAACTTGTATTGTCAGCTGAAATGGCGTCTGCGGTCGGGCGGCGGGTCGGCGGTGTACCTGCTGGGCGTGCGCGACTGCGGCGCGCTGCGCGGGCTGCGCGCGCGCGCGCTGCGGGCCTCGCTCCACACGTTGAGGCGCATGGCGGGCGCGCTGCTCGCCACGCTCGCGCACGTGTCCGCGCGCCGCGTGGCGCCGCACCGCGCCGTCGCAGAGGTCTACATCCGGAAGGTAGGTCTGCGCCGAGGCCGGCCCAACACGTCGAGGAGTGCCGCCCGTACATCACCTACCTACGCTACTAAGCTTCAAAATGCTGCATTTCTTTGGGTACTTAAGAAGAAAACATAAAATACGTAAACTTTTCTTACCTTTAGTCAAGTATCTAAATAAAATAACTGTAAGAAGCTATGTGAAATAGTAAGTACATAAAGTGGACACGAGTATATAGTCATAAATATTGATAATATGATATTTCTACACACACGAACATTACGATGTACAGATACATTCGGTGCATTCAATTTGTCTAGACCTTAAAGCATCTTGGAAAAAAATAAATCATAGTTGAGATCTTCAAAAAAAAAAAACAAATCTGGCAGGTACGTATAAAGAAATTGTACATTGGAATGAAATTGTACATTGGGCGTTTAGGCCTTCTGGTTTCATTTGTGCTTGGGCCTCACGAGGTTTAACTTCTACTTTATCACTAACCTCTAACGAAAAGAGATGTTATTAGTTTAACACAGAAGCAACTTGTCAGTTTATTGCAAGCAGGCGGTTTCAATCTTCGCAAATTCGCAAGTAACCATCCATGTCTTCTTGAAGACTTAAATCAAGAGCAAATCAGTCACACTATGCTTGACTTTAAAAACATAAACAACAACAAAACACTTGGTATTTTAGAATAGAATAGAATAGTCTTTATTTAGTCATCACAGGTAACAATCAGGTAACAATGGTGGTAAAATATGCCGCAATTCCATGACGCGCCTTTTCGCATACGAAATACATTATGATTAACTTAAAACTAATACAATCAATAGTAAAAATAATAATAATAAATGAAATGAAATGAAATAATGAACTTTATTCTGCAAGTAGGCCACAAGGGCACTTTTACATGTCTGAGTCTACCGGCATTTCACAAGAGGAGACCACTGTTGAGAAGAAACGCCGAAAGAAACTCAACAGTCAGTCATTTTTTCATAAAGGATAAGTACTTAACTATTACAGTAATATGAACTTAACTATACGTAGTTCTCGAAGAAAACATATTAAAAGTGTATTCTAAGATATAAATAAGCAAACGTTTAAGAATGAAATATAGAAACTACAAGAAAGTATGACGGTTTATCACAATTTATGTACGTTTGATATGCTTTCTTATTAGAACTGTGTCCCTTAAACTAGTCAGGTACAATCTAAGAAGGAGTCAGTTACTCGGTTTCTGGTTCAGGCCATGCATTTTTGTCTGTCAGATAGTCCTCTACTGTATAATATGCTTTTGACATTAGAGATTTTTTTAAATAATTTTTGAGAGATGGAAAGGCTAATTTTAAAACATGATCAGGTAACTTGTTATAAAAATGAATACATTGGCCTAAAAATGATTTACTTACTTTACGAACACGAAATAAATGTTAATGTCAAAATATGGTTACAATTCATTACAGTACAGATTACACTTCTTATTTCTCAATGTCAAGGTCAGCATCATTAAAATAATCATTAATAAAATAATAACACTTATCTACGAGCATTCTTGAAAGCAATTGTTTGAATTTTTTATTGTCAGTATTTTTTAAAGTTGTAGGTAATTTATTATACAGTTTTGGGGCCATTACACTAACGTTGCGTGCCATCAATGCAGTATTATATTTCGCTATGCGTACTAACGGTTTCCTGGGTCGCAAGTTATTTCTTGGGTTTATTTCCATTAGTGGGAAAAGAGCGGGATTACTTTTAACGAAGTTGCAGCATTCGTAAATGTACAAACAAGGCAATGTTAGCAGGTTGAGAGACTTAAAATGTGGTTTGCAACTTTCCGTGCTTTCAAGCTTACAGATGGCCCTAACGCAGCGCTTCTGTGCTCTGAACAATCTGTCTTTGTAGGAAGAATTTCCCCAAAATATTATGCCAAATCTTAAAATAGAGCATACGAAACCGTGGTAAGCTGCTAGTACAGTTTCTTTTGCAGATGTCTTTGCTAGCTTGTACAGTGCGTACGACAATGTGTACAGTTTTTTGCAAACCTGTTCAGAGTGAGACTCCCATTTCAGATTTTTATCTATATCAATACCTAGAAATTTAGTAATGCAAGTTTTATTTATAGTTTGACCTTTATATTCAACGTCTAATTTCGGCATAGATTTCTTTTGAGTAAACTGCATAACGCTAGTCTTCTCTAAATTAATTTTTAAATTTGTGGAATCCATATACAGATCAATTTACATTTAACATCACCGACTTAAATGTAAACAAAAATGTCGCAATCACTAAGCGTTCATTATTATCAGACTTATCAAAGCTATTTGATCCGCTTGGTTGGCTTGCGCCAGTAAATATGCAAGGAAAACTCATTTTTCACCAAGCCTGGAAACAATCTTAAGCCTGGGACTGGGACGAACCCCTGCCGCTACCAGTACAAGAGGAATGGAAAGTCTTCAGAAACGAGCTAACCACACTTAATGACATAACAATCCCTAGATGGATCAAAGATTCAAAGATTCACAACGAAAGTGTGAATTACATGGCTTTTCAGACGCTTCTGAAAAGGGTTACAGCTGCGTCATATATTGTAAAAGCACGGATGAACACGGCCAGATCAGTATCACATTAAGAGTCCTTATTCCTTTTAAAATTTATTTTTTACGTATTATGACAAATATATTGATAATTTCAACCAACTTTTTGGAAGGAATAATACTTTTCCCCGAGTTCTAGGTAGTGACATAGCTACGAGGGTTGTTTGATAAATACCCGTGTTTAGAAAAAAACAACAAAGGTTTGTATCCGTGTATATTTATTTTTCTACATAGTCACCTTCCAACTCTATACACTTGTTCCAACGGTGTTCTAGCTTTAACCATCTAAAAAATAAGATTTCGGAAAGTCGTGAAAATAGGCCTCCGTGGCGGCAATGACCTCTTCATTGGAAGAAATTTCTTTCCACCGAGCCATTTTTTTAAATTTGGGAATAGGAAGAAGTCACAGGGAGCCAGGTCTGGGGAATAGGGCGGATGAGGCAGCAATTCATAATGTAATTGCTTTAATTTGGAGTGTGCGATTCTTGAGGAGTGAGCTGGTGCATTATCATGATGAAAGAGAACTTTTTTCTTATTTAGATGTGGTCTCTTTTTTCAAAATGGTATCAAATTCATGCAATAAATTAGCGTAATATTGCCCGTTTATCGTTCTTCCTTTTTGTAAATAATCAGTATGGATGATTCCCTGCGAGTCCCAAAAAACAGTCGCCATGACCTTTCCGGCCGATGGAACGGTCTTCGCCTTCTTTGGAGCTGATTCCCCCGGCAAAATCCACTGTTCAGATTGTTCTTTACTTTCTGGAGTATAGTGGTGTATCCACGTTTCATCAACAGTCACAAAACGCCGAAGGAACTCACCCGGACTACTTTCGTACTTATCTAAACAGTGCCTTGAAATTTGCTTCCGGGTGAGCTTTTGTTCCTCGGTGAGCAAACGCGGCACCCACCTCGCCGAAACCTTCTTCATGCCTAATTTGTGTTCTAAAATGTGCTGCACGCGTTCAATCTAAACATTTACAATGTCGACAATTTGTCTAAGTTTTATTCGGCGATCGCTTAATACAATATTCTCAATTTTTTTTACCATATCACCTGTGGTCACCTCAACAGGACGTCCGGGACGTTCTGCCTTGTTTAAATTCATTGTACCAATATCTAATGGTTGTCATAGAAGGAGTATGATCATTGTAAACAGCTTGCATGCGTACTTTTATTTCATCACAAGAATTTCCTTCCAAAAACAGAAAACGAATTACAGAACGATACTGCTCTTTCTCCATTATTGCAATAACAACGCGAACTCCGTCGTAAAAAGCCGTTAAAAAAAAAAACAAAAGAACGCTGTATTTTTTTTTAATTTTCTAGTCCATAAAGGATGCCTAATAAGTTCGTATACATAATTTCAGCCAGTAACAAGAATAACTTTTTAAAACGTGTATTTATCAAACAACCCTCGTATTTCATGCTTTCATTGCGTGCAGTCGAAAATAAGTTGAAAAAACTAATTTTTATCGTGAATTTTGTCAACATTCACGATAAAAATTAACAAGGCGAAGTACACTAGGACCAGCACAGTCGCGTAATCTCTTCATCACATTAATCAACTTCCTGGCTTTTGCGGCGAGAGTGATACTATGTTTGGTAATAATACCTGCAACCTTTTCCAAGTTATTCAGCTCTGTTTAGACGCGCGCTCCGATCTCTGATATATGGTGGTGTGTTGCAGCTGGCGGACACGCAGCAGCTGGAGCTGCGCGTGGCGGTGGTGGGGGCCGACGAGGCCGGCAAGTCCACGCTCATCGGCGTGCTCACACAAGGTACGTGCAGGTGTATGTAGATGTGTGCGGTGTGTCGCAGCTGGTGGTGGGGCCGACGAGGCCGGCAAGTCCACGCTCATCGGCGTGCTCACACAAGGTACCCGCAGGTGTATGTAGACGTGTGCGGTGTGTCGCAGCTGGTGGTGGGGCCGACGAGGCCGGCAAGTCCACGCTCATCGGCGTGCTCACACAAGGTACCCGCAGGTGTATGTAGACGTGTGCGGTGTGTCGCAGCTGGTGGTGGGGGCCGACGAGGCCGGCAAGTCCACGCTCATCGGCGTGCTCACACAAGGTACGTGCAGGTGTATGTAGATGTGTGCGGTGTGTCGCAGCTGGTGGTGGGGCCGACGAGGCCGGCAAGTCCACGCTCATCGGCGTGCTCACACAAGGTACCCGCAGGTGTATGTAGACGTGTGCGGTGTGTCGCAGCTGGTGGTGGGGCCGACGAGGCCGGCAAGTCCACGCTCATCGGCGTGCTCACACAAGGTACCCGCAGGTGTATGTAGACGTGTGCGGTGTGTCGCAGCTGGTGGTGGGGGCCGACGAGGCCGGCAAGTCCACGCTCATCGGCGTGCTCACACAAGGTACCCGCAGGTGTATGTAGATGTGTGCGGTGTGTCGCAGCTGGTGGTGGGGGCCGACGAGGCCGGCAAGTCCACGCTCATCGGCGTGCTCACACAAGGTACGTGCAGGTGTATGTAGATGTGTGCGGTGTGTCGCAGCTGGTGGTGGGGCCGACGAGGCCGGCAAGTCCACGCTCATCGGCGTGCTCACACAAGGTACCCGCAGGTGTATGTAGACGTGTGCGGTGTGTCGCAGCTGGTGGTGGGGCCGACGAGGCCGGCAAGTCCACGCTCATCGGCGTGCTCACACAAGGTACCCGCAGGTGTATGTAGATGTGTGCGGTGTGTCGCAGCTGGTGGTGGGGGCCGACGAGGCCGGCAAGTCCACGCTCATCGGCGTGCTCACACAAGGTACCCGCAGGTGTATGTAGATGTGTGCGGTGTGTCGCAGCTGGTGGTGGGGCCGACGAGGCCGGCAAGTCCACGCTCATCGGCGTGCTCACACAAGGTACGTGCAGGTGTATGTAGATGTGTGCGGTGTGTCGCAGCTGGTGGTGGGGCCGACGAGGCCGGCAAGTCCACGCTCATCGGCGTGCTCACACAAGGTACCCGCAGGTGTATGTAGACGTGTGCGGTGTGTCGCAGCTGGTGGTGGGGCCGACGAGGCCGGCAAGTCCACGCTCATCGGCGTGCTCACACAAGGTACCCGCAGGTGTATGTAGACGTGTGCGGTGTGTCGCAGCTGGTGGTGGGGGCCGACGAGGCCGGCAAGTCCACGCTCATCGGCGTGCTCACACAAGGTACCCGCAGGTGTATGTAGATGTGTGCGGTGTGTCGCAGCTGGTGGTGGGGCCGACGAGGCCGGCAAGTCCACGCTCATCGGCGTGCTCACACAAGGTACCCGCAGGTGTATGTAGATGTGTGCGGTGTGTCGCAGCTGGTGGTGGGGGCCGACGAGGCCGGCAAGTCCACGCTCATCGGCGTGCTCACACAAGGTACCCGCAGGTGTATGTAGATGTGTGCGGTGTGTCGCAGCTGGTGGTGGGGGCCGACGAGGCCGGCAAGTCCACGCTCATCGGCGTGCTCACACAAGGTACCCGCAGGTGTATGTAGATGTGTGCGGTGTGTCGCAGCTGGTGGTGGGGCCGACGAGGCCGGCAAGTCCACGCTCATCGGCGTGCTCACACAAGGTACCCGCAGGTGTATGTAGACGTGTGCGGTGTGTCGCATCTGGTGGTGGGGGCCGACGAGGCCGGCAAGTCCACGCTCATCGGCGTGCTCACACAAGGTACCCGCAGGTGTATGTAGATGTGTGCGGTGTGTCGCAGCTGGTGGTGGGGCCGACGAGGCCGGCAAGTCCACGCTCATCGGCGTGCTCACACAAGGTACCCGCAGGTGTATGTAGATGTGTGCGGTGTGTCGCAGCTGGTGGTGGGGCCGACGAGGCCGGCAAGTCCACGCTCATCGGCGTGCTCACACAAGGTACCCGCAGGTGTATGTAGATGTGTGCGGTGTGTCGCAGCTGGTGGTGGGGGCCGACGAGGCCGGCAAGTCCACGCTCATCGGCGTGCTCACACAAGGTACCCGCAGGTGTATGTAGACGTGTGCGGTGTGTCGCAGCTGGTGGTGGGGGCCGACGAGGCCGGCAAGTCCACGCTCATCGGCGTGCTCACACAAGGTACCCGCAGGTGTATGTAGATGTGTGCGGTGTGTCGCAGCTGGTGGTGGGGCCGACGAGGCCGGCAAGTCCACGCTCATCGGCGTGCTCACACAAGGTACCCGCAGGTGTATGTAGATGTGTGCGGTGTGTCGCAGCTGGTGGTGGGGGCCGACGAGGCCGGCAAGTCCACACTCATCGGCGTGCTCACACAAGGTACCCGCAGGTGTATGTAGATGTGTGCGGTGTGTCGCAGCTGGTGGTGGGGCCGACGAGGCCGGCAAGTCCACACTCATCGGCGTGCTCACACAAGGTACCCGCAGGTGTATGTAGATGTGTGCGGTGTGTCGCAGCTGGTGGTGGGGGCCGACGAGGCCGGCAAGTCCACGCTCATCGGCGTGCTCACACAAGGTACCCGCAGGTGTATGTAGATGTGTGCGGTGTGTCGCAGCTGGTGGTGGGGCCGACGAGGCCGGCAAGTCCACGCTCATCGGCGTGCTCACACAAGGTACCCGCAGGTGTATGTAGATGTGTGCGGTGTGTCGCAGCTGGTGGTGGGGGCCGACGAGGCCGGCAAGTCCACACTCATCGGCGTGCTCACACAAGGTACCCGCAGGTGTATGTAGATGTGTGCGGTGTGTCGCAGCTGGTGGTGGGGCCGACGAGGCCGGCAAGTCCACACTCATCGGCGTGCTCACACAAGGTACCCGCAGGTGTATGTAGATGTGTGCGGTGTGTCGCAGCTGGTGGTGGGGCCGACGAGGCCGGCAAGTCCACGCTCATCGGCGTGCTCACACAAGGTACGTGCAGGTGTATGTAGATGTGTGCGGTGTGTCGCAGCTGGTGGTGGGGGCCGACGAGGCCGGCAAGTCCACGCTCATCGGCGTGCTCACACAAGGTACCCGCAGGTGTATGTAGATGTGTGCGGTGTGTCGCAGCTGGTGGTGGGGCCGACGAGGCCGGCAAGTCCACGCTCATCGGCGTGCTCACACAAGGTACGTGCAGGTGTATGTAGATGTGTGCGGTGTGTCGCAGCTGGTGGTGGGGGCCGACGAGGCCGGCAAGTCCACGCTCATCGGCGTGCTCACACAAGGTACCCGCAGGTGTATGTAGATGTGTGCGGTGTGTCGCAGCTGGTGGTGGGGCCGACGAGGCCGGCAAGTCCACACTCATCGGCGTGCTCACACAAGGTACCCGCAGGTGTATGTAGATGTGTGCGGTGTGTCGCAGCTGGTGGTGGGGCCGACGAGGCCGGCAAGTCCACGCTCATCGGCGTGCTCACACAAGGTACCCGCAGGTGTATGTAGACGTGTGCGGTGTGTCGCAGCTGGTGGTGGGGGCCGACGAGGCCGGCAAGTCCACGCTCATCGGCGTGCTCACACAAGGTACCCGCAGGTGTATGTAGACGTGTGCGGTGTGTCGCTGTATTCTAGTAAATAAATATTGATTCTGATTCTCGATATGTTTGTGTCTAGGCGAGCTGGACAACGGGCGCGGCAGCGCGCGGCTCAACATGTTCCGGCACCTGCACGAGGTCAAGAGCGGCCGCACCTCCTCGCTCAGCCACGAGATCCTCGGGTTCGACGCGCAGGTCAGCCCGCCACTCACATACTAACTAGTGACTGAGTATCAATCAGTTTCTATTAAAACAAATTATTGGGTACCTAAAACTGACGAAAGACAATGTCAGTGCTCAGTAAAAATTGTTGAATTCAAAAAATTCTGTTTTCATCAAAACTTTCTGAGGAACTTAAAACACAAGAATCGCTCAATTTAATGATTATCTTACAGGGCAACGTGGTGAACTACGGTTGTTCAGAATTGATGACTGCGGAGCGCATCGGCGAGCGCAGCGCCAAGCTCGTGTCCTTCCTCGACCTGGCGGGACACAGCAAGTACCAGCGCACCACGCTGCACGGGCTGACCGGCTACTGTCCACACTACGCCATGCTGGTGGTGAGTACTACCGCCTGCGCCACGCTCGTGTCCTTCCTCGACCTGGCGGGACACAGCAAGTACCAGCGCACCACGCTGCACGGGCTGACCGGCTACTGTCCACACTACGCCATGCTGGTGGTGAGTACTACCGCCTGCGCCACGCTCGTGTCCTTCCTCGACCTGGCGGGACACAGCAAGTACCAGCGCACCACGCTGCACGGGCTGACCGGCTACTGTCCACACTACGCCATGCTGGTGGTGAGTACTACCGCCTGCGCCACGCTCGTGTCCTTCCTCGACCTGGCGGGACACAGCAAGTACCAGCGCACCACGCTGCACGGGCTGACCGGCTACTGTCCACACTACGCCATGCTGGTGGTGAGTACTACCGCCTGCGCCACGCTCGTGTCCTTCCTCGACCTGGCGGGACACAGCAAGTACCAGCGCACCACGCTGCACGGGCTGACCGGCTACTGTCCACACTACGCCATGCTGGTGGTGAGTACTACCGCCTGCGCCACGCTCGTGTCCTTCCTCGACCTGGCGGGACACAGCAAGTACCAGCGCACCACGCTGCACGGGCTGACCGGCTACTGTCCACACTACGCCATGCTGGTGGTGAGTACTACCGCCTGCGCCACGCTCGTGTCCTTCCTCGACCTGGCGGGACACAGCAAGTACCAGCGCACCACGCTGCACGGGCTGACCGGCTACTGTCCACACTACGCCATGCTGGTGGTGAGTACTACCGCCTGCGCCACGCTCGTGTCCTTCCTCGACCTGGCGGGACACAGCAAGTACCAGCGCACCACGCTGCACGGGCTGACCGGCTACTGTCCACACTACGCCATGCTGGTGGTGAGTACTACCGCCTGCGCCACGCTCGTGTCCTTCCTCGACCTGGCGGGACACAGCAAGTACCAGCGCACCACGCTGCACGGGCTGACCGGCTACTGTCCACACTACGCCATGCTGGTGGTGAGTACTACCGCCTGCGCCACGCTCGTGTCCTTCCTCGACCTGGCGGGACACAGCAAGTACCAGCGCACCACGCTGCACGGGCTGACCGGCTACTGTCCACACTACGCCATGCTGGTGGTGAGTACTACCGCCTGCGCCACGCTCGTGTCCTTCCTCGACCTGGCGGGACACAGCAAGTACCAGCGCACCACGCTGCACGGGCTGACCGGCTACTGTCCACACTACGCCATGCTGGTGGTGAGTACTACCGCCTGCGCCACGCTCGTGTCCTTCCTCGACCTGGCGGGACACAGCAAGTACCAGCGCACCACGCTGCACGGGCTGACCGGCTACTGTCCACACTACGCCATGCTGGTGGTGAGTACTACCGCCTGCGCCACGCTCGTGTCCTTCCTCGACCTGGCGGGACACAGCAAGTACCAGCGCACCACGCTGCACGGGCTGACCGGCTACTGTCCACACTACGCCATGCTGGTGGTGAGTACTACCGCCTGCGCCAAGCTATCTCCTCTATTACACACACACAATTGATTACACTTGGTTTAACTTTCTTTCAAATCTTGAATGCTAATCAAGCCCTGTTTGTCAGATCTCGGCGACGGCGGGCATAACCCGCATCACGGAGGAGCACATCAGCCTCCTGCTGGCGCTGGCGCTGCCCTTCTTCTGCGTGGTGAGCAAGTGCGAGCTGGCGGCCGCGCAGCCGCTGCTGGCCAGACTCGCCGACATCCTCGCCGCACACAACAAGGTACAGCAGAGACGTGTAAGATAGTACAAATACGGACATCTCATTCTTTTACGATTTTGCGATAATCCAAGGGACGTGGATGGAAGAAAAATAACCAGTTTTAAGTTTGATCGTCATAATAGTGACTTAGTGTAAAATTACGAAGTAATAGTCCTTTGTTTTTCACAAAAAGCTCATTTGTCAATTGTGAATTTCTCAGTTAAACACCTGCTATTTTTCTCAGAATAGCACAGAAACGAATTAATAGGAGTAAAGTTAACAGCTATCAGTTCCTCCGGTTAAAGTTTGATTACGCTAGGTTAAACATTTGTTTTGATTCAGAAGCCCCTGCTGATCACGGACGAGAACATGGCGCGCGGCTGCGTGCGCGCGCAGCCGCTCATCCTCGACACCATCGACGGCGTCGACCCCGTGGACGCCGCTGACGACGAGTGAGTTGTATTCCGTGTTGTTCAGTAACCCTGCTAATCACTTTAAACTCGTAACCCGTTATATAGGTAAACAATAACCGACTTTCAGAATATGAGAAATGAAAATCCGTTTCAGGCCGGAGGTGGAGCAGATCCCGGTGTTCCCGGTGTCGTGCGTGCGCGGCGCGGGGCTGTGCGCGCTGCACGCCTACCTGCTCGCGCTCGACCCGCCGCAGGAGCCGCCGCCGCCAACCGACCACGCCGCCAATGTGAGTGCACGACACAACGACCCGAAGCGGGTCTCAGACAAATCGATCTAATCCCACAATAAGCTTAGCTCTAAATGTGTTGTTATAAATGATTTAAATACGTATGTGTAGTATAATCCTGGTCACGGCCCCACTTGTAACGGCCGCCCCCCGCAGGACACGGTGGAGTTCCAGATCGACGAGATCTTCCACGTGGGCGACAGCGCGGGCCCGGTGGTGGGCGGGCTGCTGGCGCGCGGCCGGCTCGGCGAGGGCGACCGCCTGCTCATAGGTGAGCTCACTTAACGTTAAAACCATATGGCGCAGGATCTCAATGGTGATTTAAGACATTTTTAGCTATGAACCGCGTTTTTTTTTTCTTTGGCGAGACATTTTGTTTCGGCGATTACAGTTATAGTGCAAAATCTTTTTCCATCGTTTTTGTCGGATTAGTTAGTTTTAGCATGTTTTTTTTATCAATTTCGGTGAAAATGTGTGGATGGAAATATAAGAACGACCTTGCTCGACGAAATACGATGGAATAGCATTACGAGTAGGTATGCACTACATCTATACTTGTGTTCTTGTGTAATTGAGCTATGTGTCGTGCTATCCGCAGGTCCGCTGGACTCGGGCGAGTTCGTGGACGTGACGGTGCGCTCCATCTACCGGAACCGCGTGCCGTGCGGCGTTGTCCGCGCCGGACAGTCCGCCTCGCTCGGGCTGTCCGGCTCGCAGCCCCGGCCCGGCATGGTGCTGCTGAGTCCGCCCGACACTAGACCACTAGATACTAGCTCTAAGGTGAGTGCTACCGCACAGTCCGCGCCGGACAGTCCGCCTCGCTCGGGCTGTCCGGCTCGCAGCCCCGGCCCGGCATGGTGCTGCTGTGTCCGCCCGACACTAGACCACTAGATACTAGCTCTAAGGTGAGTGCTACCGCACAGTCCGCGCCGGACAGTCCGCCTCGCTCGGGCTGTCCGGCTCGCAGCCCCGGCCCGGCATGGTGCTGCTGTGTCCGCCCGACACTAGACCACTAGATACTAGCTCTAAGGTGAGTGCTACCGCACAGTCCGCGCCGGACAGTCCGCCTCGCTCGGGCTGTCCGGCTCGCAGCCCCGGCCCGGCATGGTGCTGCTGTGTCCGCCCGACACTAGACCACTAGATACTAGCTCTAAGGTGAGTGCTACCGCACAGTCCGCGCCGGACAGTCCGCCTCGCTCGGGCTGTCCGGCTCGCAGCCCCGGCCCGGCATGGTGCTGCTGAGTCCGCCCGACACTAGACCACTAGATACTAGGTCTAAGGTGAGTGCTACCGCACAGTCCGCGCCGGACAGTCCGCCTCGCTCGGGCTGTCCGGCTCGCAGCCCCGGCCCGGCATGGTGCTGCTGAGTCCGCCCGACACTAGACCACTAGATACTAGGTCTAAGGTGAGTGCTACCGCACAGTCCGCGCCGGACAGTCCGCCTCGCTCGGGCTGTCCGGCTCGCAGCCCCGGCCCGGCATGGTGCTGCTGTGTCCGCCCGACACTAGACCACTAGATACTAGCTCTAAGGTGAGTGCTACCGCACAGTCCGCGCCGGACAGTCCGCCTCGCTCGGGCTGTCCGGCTCGCAGCCCCGGCCCGGCATGGTGCTGCTGTGTCCGCCCGACACTAGACCACTAGATACTAGCTCTAAGGTGAGTGCTACCGCACAGTCCGCGCCGGACAGTCCGCCTCGCTCGGGCTGTCCGGCTCGCAGCCCCGGCCCGGCATGGTGCTGCTGAGTCCGCCCGACACTAGACCACTAGATACTAGGTCTAAGGTGAGTGCTACCGCACAGTCCGCGCCGGACAGTCCGCCTCGCTCGGGCTGTCCGGCTCGCAGCCCCGGCCCGGCATGGTGCTGCTGTGTCCGCCCGACACTAGACCACTAGATACTAGCTCTAAGGTGAGTGCTGCTATTTCATTGGACTGCTATTGACAGTTAGGGTTGATTATTCTATGGGATATGTTTTGGGGGCAGGAATGGCAGGAGTCCATCCCCGTTTCACTACCGGGCATCCAGGCGAGGGGATCATTTACAATACGAACTACTAAGGAATCGAACTCACTCCTCGTATCCAACTCGTCCATTTCCTAAGCACACAAAATTATGTTCGTAAATGAGAAGTAGTTCTAAATTCCATTAATTTGTTACGTTGGATTGTCAGGACAAGAACGGCAACATTTACCGCGACATCGCGGCGGCGGAGAGCTCGCTCGCCAAGCGGCCGAGCGGGCAGGACAACCTCTACGTGTCGGACGCGCCCGGAGACCGCGCCTGGAGACAAGACGGGGACGTGCTGCTCGAGGATCCGAATGATCCCAGGGGCTGCATGTACTTCCAGGTATGTTCCACTCTAGTTATTTTGTCATGAGAAATTATTAGATTGGTTTCTTAATAATTATTATTATTATTGAATTCACATAGTACAATTAAGTTCAAGTCTGTCATTTCCTCCGCTATTTTTGGTGCTAATTTTTGGCCTGATCCTTGACGGCTGTTTTAATGGTTCCCTGCGAGAGATCCACACATGGTTCAGGTGCTACGAAACTTGCCGCAGACCCTTTTCTAGCACGTTCATCTGCAATATCATTACCGTTAGAGCATTCATACCCTGGGATGGCTTCTAAGCTTGTTCAAAGCTTAGAAGGTGTCCCCCGCACCGAGCTCTCCACCTTCACTAGGGCGTCTGCGTGCGGTCCTCGGGGCGCAGGCCGCGCCACACCAGCCTCCGGGCAGCGGGGCCGGGCGAACCGTCATGCTATAGATGCATTTTAATTTTAGGCCTTAATCCCTAACACGAGCCTTATTGTACTGTAGGACTAGATAGATTCGAGTGAGGTCGTCCGATGCTTGTATATAATGATACTGTTCGAAGAACTATTATATTAATCTGTGATACTGTTATGATGCTAGTGTGTGTGTGTGTGTGTGTTGCAGGCGACGATCCACGTGCTGCGGCACTCGACGGCCATCGCGCGCGGCTTCCAGTGCACCGTGCACGTCGGCAACGTGCGCCAGGCCGCCGTCATCGAGGTGCGTCACACACTTGTTGTTGTTGTTGTTGTTGTTGTTGTGTGTGTGTGCTGCCGGAGACGTAACGTAACGTGTGTGTGTGCAGGGCATCATGTCGCACGACGGCGCGCTGCGCTGCGGGGCCGCCGCGCCCGCGCTGTTCCGCTTCCTGCGCCAGCCCGAGTACCTGGTGCGCGGGCGCCGGCTGCTGCTCGCCGCCGGACAGGGCAGCAGGTAACAGGCCTCCCCCCCCGCCTGCCAGCACGCCCCTGCGCCAGCCCGAGTACCTGGTGCGCGGGCGCCGGCTGCTGCTCGCCGCCGGACAGGGCAGCAGGTAACAGGCCTCCCCCCCCGCCTGCCAGCACGCCCCTGCGCCAGCCCGAGTACCTGGTGCGCGGGCGCCGGCTGCTGCTCGCCGCCGGACAGGGCAGCAGGTAACAGGCCTCCCCCCCCGCCTGCCAGCACGCCCCTGCGCCAGCCCGAGTACCTGGTGCGCGGGCGCCGGCTGCTGCTCGCCGCCGGACAGGGCAGCAGGTAACAGGCCTCCCCCCCCGCCTGCCAGCACGCCCCTGCGCCAGCCCGAGTACCTGGTGCGCGGGCGCCGGCTGCTGCTCGCCGCCGGACAGGGCAGCAGGTAACAGGCCTCCCCCCCCGCCTGCCAGCACGCCCCTGCGCCAGCCCGAGTACCTGGTGCGCGGGCGCCGGCTGCTGCTCGCCGCCGGACAGGGCAGCAGGTAACAGGCCTCCCCCCCCGCCTGCCAGCACGCCCCTGCGCCAGCCCGAGTACCTGGTGCGCGGGCGCCGGCTGCTGCTCGCCGCCGGACAGGGCAGCAGGTAACAGGCCTCCCCCCCCGCCTGCCAGCACGCCCCTGCGCCAGCCCGAGTACCTGGTGCGCGGGCGCCGGCTGCTGCTCGCCGCCGGACAGGGCAGCAGGTAACAGGCCTCCCCCCCCGCCTGCCAGCACGCCCCTGCGCCAGCCCGAGTACCTGGTGCGCGGGCGCCGGCTGCTGCTCGCCGCCGGACAGGGCAGCAGGTAACAGGCCTCCCCCCCCGCCTGCCAGCACGCCCCTGCGCCAGCCCGAGTACCTGGTGCGCGGGCGCCGGCTGCTGCTCGCCGCCGGACAGGGCAGCAGGTAACAGGCCTCCCCCCCCGCCTGCCAGCACGCCCCTGCGCCAGCCCGAGTACCTGGTGCGCGGGCGCCGGCTGCTGCTCGCCGCCGGACAGGGCAGCAGGTAACAGGCCTCCCCCCCCGCCTGCCAGCACGCCCCTGCGCCAGCCCGAGTACCTGGTGCGCGGGCGCCGGCTGCTGCTCGCCGCCGGACAGGGCAGCAGGTAACAGGCCTCCCCCCCCGCCTGCCAGCACGCCCCTGCGCCAGCCCGAGTACCTGGTGCGCGGGCGCCGGCTGCTGCTCGCCGCCGGACAGGGCAGCAGGTAACAGGCCTCCCCCCCCGCCTGCCAGCACGCCCCTGCGCCAGCCCGAGTACCTGGTGCGCGGGCGCCGGCTGCTGCTCGCCGCCGGACAGGGCAGCAGGTAACAGGCCTCCCCCCCCGCCTGCCAGCACGCCCCTGCGCCAGCCCGAGTACCTGGTGCGCGGGCGCCGGCTGCTGCTCGCCGCCGGACAGGGCAGCAGGTAACAGGCCTCCCCCCCCGCCTGCCAGCACGCCCCTGCGCCAGCCCGAGTACCTGGTGCGCGGGCGCCGGCTGCTGCTCGCCGCCGGACAGGGCAGCAGGTAACAGGCCTCCCCCCCCGCCTGCCAGCACGCCCCTGCGCCAGCCCGAGTACCTGGTGCGCGGGCGCCGGCTGCTGCTCGCCGCCGGACAGGGCAGCAGGTAACAGGCCTCCCCCCCCGCCTGCCAGCACGCCCCTGCGCCAGCCCGAGTACCTGGTGCGCGGGCGCCGGCTGCTGCTCGCCGCCGGACAGGGCAGCAGGTAACAGGCCTCCCCCCCCCCCTGCCAGCACGCCCCTGCGCCAGCCCGAGTACCTGGTGCGCGGGCGCCGGCTGCTGCTCGCCGCCGGACAGGGCAGCAGGTAACAGGCCTCCCCCCCCGCCTGCCAGCACGCCCCTGCGCCAGCCCGAGTACCTGGTGCGCGGCATTTGGTATCTTGGAGCTGTTCTGACGATGGAGACGGAAGGTGGCGGTAGGAACTTACAAACAGCACGAGATAAACTCATCGTGTCTTGATAAGTAGTTAACGTTTTTGTAAAAAGCACAGTCGACAATAAAAACGTGTCTCGAAAATATATTTTTGTCAAGAACTTAGTAATTTAATATGAATTGCGATTGTTCCAGAGCCATCGGCAGAGTGACGCAGATATTCCCCTACGTGCCCTGAGCAGACCTCGCAGCGAACTGGCCTCACTCCACACAAGTGCAATGTGTCAGCTGGCAACATTGCAGTCGGCAACATTGCAGTCGGCAACATTACGATGAGCTACACTACAGTCACACATAAACTGTTGTCACTGTCATATTTATATGATTTTTTAATGTGGTTAAATTAACCACATTTAATTGCTATTTTTTTATTTTTTAGGTTAGTTACCTTTCAAAAATAAAGGTACAGAGATCAAGACGGATGGGGAAATTGAATGCGTGCGGACAGTGCGTCCCTGGTCGAAAGATTAGACCGGTAATCCAAAGATACCGGGTGCGAGTCCCGGTGTTGACAATTTAATATTTTTTTGCGTGTTGATCTTTGTATATAAATATGTACAGATATCAGTTTTCACTGTTGTATTGTAGTAAATTGTGTTGTGATAGAATATGCCGGGAGGGCGGGATATTGAAAATAGAGCGCAGCGAGTTGTATCAACTTTGTTTTAGCACACGGTGGTTAGTTATCACCAATGTAACCTAAAACCTAAATATGATGTAATTCCAAACCGTCGACTAGGCTTACTTCGATCCATGGAGTAACTTCAAAAACTGACTTAAACTCAAATATATATAATTTATAATAAAACTTCCTATAGCTTGTTTAAATTGAAGCCAAATGTTGAAAAGGCTGTCCACTCAGTTACGCAAGAGACATTAAAATTTTCAACCAGTTGCTTGTAGGGACCTTAGGGTGGCATCGTATAGTTTCTCATATTACATAGAAAATGATCGTCGCTCCTGACGATGAATCGCGGACCGATTCGAAACTAAAATCGCCATAGTCTCACCGACGTATTAACCTTTTGAACACCACAGTCATATCACGACATCGGAAACGCGACGCTGACTTCAAGTGACGTCGAAATGATAAAAAACTTCATTCACACCGCTGCAAGTATTTTTCAATTCCTGCTGAGTTAGCGTCTCATATTTTTTTGCAGAGGAGCCGGAGGCGCGGTGATTTGCGCGTGGCGTTCAAAAGGCTGATCCGGTCTGAATGCGAGTAATAAATATTATTTACTTTCGTATAATTTAATAAAGTAACGTAAAGCGTAAATTCATGCTTTATTAAAAAGAAGTATACTTTATAAATTAATAATTAGTGAATCTTGGGCGAAACTGCAAACGAAAATATGTAGTTTTACTATAGAACAAAATATAACATACAAAAAAAAAATATGCACACATATGTAGTAACATTGAACTGAGGTTTTTTAGCTTAGTTATTATAGTTAATAATTTTCTGCTTTGTACTTTTTATAAATAGATAAAAGAAACCCATAGATAACCCAAATAGATAAAAAAACAATATTTTTTGTAGATAATACAAAAAATATTGTCTAGTACGTATTTGTAGATGTATCTAGTTTCATTATGTTATATTATAACTAGATACCTAAAAAAGGGTATTCAGTGTGTTTTCTATAAGTTAATACGCTTTCTCTTACGAAGTTGTATTATAATTAATTAGATATAGGTATATCAAGTTAATTTAAAAAGGTAAAATTGTCGCTTTAATTTGATAACGAAAGATCTTCAACGATGTTTTTACTTTAAGTAACGGACTAGTACTAGTAGTACTATTAGTGAATCATTAGGGATGGTAGGCGATAATTTTAGTTATAGAAAGTTCGATGCTTGAATTTATTAAAGTTAGTTTTTTCTAGTCCGTAGGTAGTTGTTTTTACGTTTTGTAGCTGTCGGCAGATGCCGACAAAACTGGGGCGGCTTTGCCCGACGGTTCCTGCCAGGGATTTCCGACATAATACAGATAAACTAATTAAAAAAAATGGTCGCACTTTCTATGCTGCTATAGTTGCTAAAGTGAAGATACAATATGTATTAGTTATTATATAAAAAAAAAAACAATATTTCTTCATTTCGGACAGACAAGGTAACTATAATGTTATTATTGTTATTAAACAAGCAAACATATCTGAATCTATTTCTGACAGCTTTGCGTGTGACGTCTGTGAACTCAGTACATCGAAATTAGGTTATAAAATGTACTGAGATGACAGAAGTCACGCGCGTATTTACAATAATTACTATTTTGAATACACACATGATACATATACATTATAATTTGTGCTACACTTTTTCCTTTTATCATTTATCAATTCTTTTGTTGACTATGTACAACATCACAAATCATCAACTTCTGTTTAAAATTACTGACCTGAGAAATTAATCTCTATTAAACATTTAGTAGGTAAGGTACTATGGGCTGCACAAATGCATGTCAATGCAGGAAAGAATTCATTCATAAATGGGCCATGCATTTCTGCAGCTCTTTATACAGTACAGGAAACTGAAACTTCTGACTTATTGTCGCTGTGTCAAGAACGAAAAACGTACGCGTTGCAATTTCTTTGACTACACGCTGCTGGGTTCCGTTGCAATGACGCAGTTAATTTTCATTATTTAGAATAATTACGTAATTATCAAATCGAGGCCATTTGTGGCTGGCAACTACCGTCCTTTCGGTTCGGCCGTCCTTCTCTGACTCCTTACGCTAGAGCAAGATGGAAATAATGACCGGCATAATCCAATAGAAGACGAGACTGTACACGCCGAGTGTGCCCTGCAATTAGAGATGGGCGCTCATGGGCAAATACCCGATAGACACCGGGTAAATACCCAATCTACTACTACTACTGCCCGGTAGATTGGATATTTACCCGGTATTTATCGGTTATTTACCCAGGAGCGCCCATCTCTACCTGCAATACATCTGTATAGATGTTAATAAAAAAATAATACCATGTACTTAATATTGTCATAATCATAATGTTTCTTATGGTTTCGCCCTAACTCGTGAGAGCCACATTAGGATTGAATGACTTATTAGTTTTAAGGATTCGGTTAAGTACAATTTACATCATCCAATTGTTGTTCCACGTTGTCGATAGGTATTGGACTTCCAAAAAGAGGAAGTCCTCAATTCGTTTTTTTAAGGTCGCATAATAATATTTTGTGAATATCTGACGACTCCTCAAATCGCCTGGTGACAACCAAAACTCATTAAAATTTCTGTAGCTGCTCTTCAAAACCTCGTATCTAGTAAGTAGATAGACACTGAGATACGAGCTTTATTTTAAGTATAGGCACTTATTTGTTACTTAATGAATTTTGGTTGTCAACAAACGATTAATATTATACACAAGTCTATGAAGATTCCGATGTTTTTATGTAGTAACTCATATCAGTTGGCCATGGAAATACGTTATTTTTTCTTTGAAGATGGTTTAAGCTTATTGCTCAGTCTTCCGCTAACCGACAAATTAAGTCGAATAGATTTTTTTAACAAATTTATATAAAACTAAAAATGTCGTACACTATGTAGAGAAACCTATTTAATAATGAATATGCCTCTAATGTGTTTAATTATTTCTACATTAAACTTGATTACAAATAATTAATCACTATAGTCATCTTGGTAGCTCGCCTTATTTGATAAACTCGTCGGCACAATAACTAAATTAGTTTTTCCTTAAATATGATTCCTATTTTCTCTCTAAATTTTAATTTTTAGTGACTATGGGTTTACCTAACAAGAATCAATCTGGATTCTAACAAGGACTACAGAAAATATTTGTTATTTTCTGGGTGTTTTACGAGTGATTTAATAATAAATACATACTCATCTAACACAATAAATACTAAAATATACTGATCAGGGTGATTAAATAATTCAAATGTACCGCGCAAGGTCGATGTCCTACCATAAAAATATCTAAAACTACAGCAGTTATGCTACTAACGCCAATTTTCAACCACGTCATTAACTTGTACGTTGTATAACATGTGTATATCCTAACAAGCGTCGGTCCAGCCTAGCGGTAGTGGCGCTGCAAACAGCTTTCATATGGCAATAATGAGTGTATGTCATATATTTGGATTATTAAACGTCAGTAGTAATTTGTCATCATCATCAAATTCAAACCATAGTTTACCGGCTGGCCGGCGGTCGGAATGCTGCTCAATCTTTCGTTGTTATTGCGAAATAAATACATACTGAATCCTATTGTTAAAAATCTTGTCTGTCATCACTGTGGATAGGTTTGGCTTTATTATGCAAATAATACTTGAAATTTTCGGAATATTTAGTCCTGTTTCTTTGTTTACTACAGGAACATTCACTGAGTTTCAACGTCAGTTATCAGAAAATTGTCGTTGCCAGTAAAATAAATCAGTACTTACCACTAAAAATCCGCAATATGGTGTGGGTTGAAAAGCACCCTACCTGTGTTTGTCTACCTACTTTTTGATATTTTTATGGTAGGTGCGATTACACTGGCCTTATGCAGTGAGCTAAGAAAAGTAGCTTCTTCTGAAGCTGAGTGTACGTTATAGATTGACATTTGTAATGGGAAAATACTGATTTAATTGATTGTTAAATGCACACGCGTTATGTAACTTAAGCACACTTGACTCTGAATAAAATATCAAACCAATGTTTTCTTTTGTTTAATTTCTTCAACATTTAAACCTGTTTTTAAACCCCGTCATTGAAGAAGGGTGTTATAGTCATTATATTACTAATGGCTAGGCTTGGGACTTTTCACTGCTCGCCGTGGTTGTCCAATCCATGGAGTCGTCATATGATAAAAAAATATATTCCAAGTCAAAGTCTAAAAATTAAATGTTTTATTAAATGTCATAATTAATGTTGTTACATTTTTAATGGGCACGTTATAATAGTTTGCAATTAATTTTATCATAAATCTATCGGTAACTTGACAGCGACCGCGTAAACGATTTGTATGGAGAATAGTGCAGCGCCGTTAGCGGTTATTTTGTAGAACTACAATTCTACATACAAATGATTTACGTAGTCGCCAGCGAGTACTGTCACTGTAAACTCATGGTAAGGGTACGGAATACGGCTAAGTTCAAGGTACACAAAAACAGGTTAACAATAAAAACCGGCCAAGTGCGAATCTGACTCACGCACCGAGGATTCCGTACAAATACTTATCACATCTTAACTGGCCGGGTTAAGTTTGCACCTGGCATGTATGGCGCCGGGTACAAATGAGGTGCAGAGTTAACGCAACCGATCATGTTTGTTGCATGAAAGCCTCCTTAAATACCTAATTATTTTATAGCAGCGACAGAGATATATCATCTGTGAAAATTTCAACTTCCTAGCCATCACGGTTCATGAGATACAGCCTGGTGACAGAGGGAGAGACAGAAAGACAGACGGACGGACAGTGGAGTATTAGTAATAGGGTCCCGTTGTTTACCCTTTGGGTACGGAACCCTAAAAATCTCATCATGAAAATCGCAATATGATCATCCGTTTGGGAACTACGATGTCACAGACAGACACACAAACACACAGATACACTACACATGTTAAACTAATAAAGTAATAACACCCCTCTTTTTTATGAGGAGTTAAAAATAAGATAAAAAGATAAGTGCAACAAAGACCATAAAATAAACGTTATCCATAATTATAATTATTCATTAAATACCTACACTTGGATACTCCAAAGTCAATCACGCATTTAATCTTTTCGATAGACCATCTGCCAAATTATCTTTTTTCTTATCATAAATCGATATGATAATAACAAAGTAACTAATGCTATATTTCTTTTGATAACGGACTTGGGCCGTGGTTTGGTGGTGTATTTTGTGAATAATTTATAATTAAAAACTGACTGATTATTTAAAATAAGTTTGATTAGTTACAGTTATAATGTGGAACGTTAATTTGTATTTGATGTTAGGTAAGTGAAAATAAAGTGCTTATAGTAGTACCAAAGTATATTGAGTGAGTGATTTCAAATTGGTAATACAAAATTAGCGTTTATACGGTAATGTAAACAAAAAATAATACTATACATAATAAAACTGAATCAATAGTAGTTAATGGGGGACTCAGTACTGCGGCCTTCTGAGGCATCGTCCCCAGCACGCTCGCCGCGTTTCACCTTTGAATGGCGAGTCTCAGTCTTTGAACGAAAAAGGAAACCGCTCTGATATTACCTGATATTCCGATAAGTTTTTGTGATATTTCTTTTAGATTTTTTTGCATCTGACGACCACGGGCCAAATGTTTCAACCGCCAGTGCCAGTGCCCATTCATTAGCGTTTTGCACACATCGTCCCTAACCTAATGTAAGGCAATCAAAAATGTAGCAACTGGTAGAAAGATTCCATGCAACCAGTGTTAGTGGCTTTGGTAGACTAATTGGCAGTTCACCAGTCTGAGACGTGGATTCAAAACCCGCACAAAGCATTATATTTTTGGAAAATGTTCCTTAATATAAACTTAAGGATTCGAAAGTCATAACTAGGCTTGGGACTTTTCACTGCTCGCCGTGGTTGTCCAATCCATGGAGTCGTCATATGATAAAAAAATATATTCAGTCGAAGTCTAAAAATTAAATGTTTTATTAAATGTCATAATTAATGTTGTTACATTTTTAATGGGCACGTTATAATAGTTTGCAATTAATTTTATCATAAATCTATCGGTAATTTCATATTATACCTAGTGGTCACAAATTATGCATCCTTTTTTATAGTGATAGAAGAGTGATAGGTACTTGTGTTGTGACAGAATACTCGTACTGACAACTTTTCGCAACTTAAAATTAAGAAACATATAGAGTACTTTATAAATTGTCACTTTTGATTGAACACCGTTACAATAATTACTGATTTAATTTTAAATTAATAATTTGACGCCTGGCGAAATTGAGCTCTGGTTAGAGCCATATGAGGAGTTTATGACGGGACCAAATAACAACAAGAGAAAGTTGATGTATACACTCATGAAACAACTTACCTAATTACTTTATGTTATAGGTTGATGCTATCAAGTTTTTCCAATAACAGGTTTTATGTGTATTGCTTTTAGGCTCAATAAAGAAGACTAAATAGCGACATTCTTCTACATAAGAGAATAGCGGTCCTTTCTACACCTAGCAAGAGACCAAACGACTTGTCCATTCTCAATAGGAAACCAAATCTGCTTGGGCTTATCCACGTATAAGTTCAAAGCACGTCAGTGCTTCTTATATAACATTATGGCGGCTAATATTATAACAGAAATATTGAAAAAAATCCAGGAGGATTTAACTGATCAAAAAGAGTATATGAGAAATTTGCATGTTATTCATAAAAATATAAATGAAAAGTTTATTAATATTGAAGGGAAAATATCCCACTTGGACAAGAAACTAGACCAACAACAAGTAACTATGGGCGTCATAAAACAAGAAGTTCAAAATAACAACCTTTTACTATTCGGAAACGACGATAAGAGAGACGAGACTGTCGTTTCTGGCGAAATATACTTTTATGAAAACGTCGATGAATGTCATCTGGTGGAGCAAACTGACAATTCTGACAACACAATTAATAAAACCGAAACAAATGAACTATCTACCTTGGATCTAACACGCATGCGCGGGACTGAATTCAAGTCTGAAAACGATAATAATAAGAATGACTTATTTACGAAAACGGACGATAAAGATAAAGTGGAATTCATCAGCAAAGAGTTGCGAGAATTGAAAGAATTAATCAATGCGTTTAGAGATCCCGCAGCGGAAACAAAACCCTCGAATGAAGAAGCTGCAAATAATCCAATTTTTGAACAAATGACTGAACTTAAGGAACTCATCAGCAATGAGTTTCGAGAAGTAAAAGAGTCAATAGCGTCAGTCCATGATTTTGTAGCGGAAAAAAATACTACTATCGAAAAAGTTGCCAATTTAAATGACCAGCAAGGTACAGAGTCTGGAAAATCCGTCACCAATGAACTGCGAGAAATTAAAGAATCAATCACTTCAATCAGGGATTTTGTAGCAAAAAAATATACCACTATTAAAGAAGCTGTCGATTCAAATAATAAACAAACGACTGAATTGAGAATTTTGATTGACAATAAACTACAAGACATGAAAGGTTTAATCACTTCGTATAGGGACAATGTAACGGAACGAAAATCGAGTCAAGACGCTGCCAATACAGCCTGCAAGCAAAAGACAGTACAGATATCCCCCACCTACTTCAGTCCCGATCAGATCAGCAAACTTAATGAAGAATTGAAACGTGTCGCGGAGACACATCGGGCGAGCGGCGTGGTTCCCATTGTAGAAGTCGCACCAGGGTCTGCTGATGAGCATCCTGTCATGAAGAGTCTACGTAAAGGTGTAGTTTATAAGACAAAAGATGCTTCTAGTACACATTTACTTTTGAAACTTGGACTTGACGGATTGAAGACATCCGATATTCGAGATTTATTGACAGACGACCCCGACCTGACATTATATGACGTTGTTCAAGAAATATTACCCATTAAAACATATTGGAAGGAGCTTTCGCAAAAATACGACTTCGCACATCCAATATTATATTGGAATGTGGAATGACGATGATATTATGTTGCATATAATTCTGCTTCGATGCCATAATAAAGACGTTTCGTATTCAACTGTTAGTTTGTGAATTGTTTACAGTTTCTGGCTGCCTGACGACAGAACCGGAGCGGTGATAATTAACATTTTGTGAAGCCCAAAACAACTGCATTTAAATCTGAGGAATGTGATTGGTCCATTTTACACAGCTCCGCTCCGCTCCGCTTCCGTGGACAGGCAGCCTTATTCCTAGTCCTAACTAGAAGGTGGCCGCGACCTTCATCTTCATCCGCGCGGAGGAATAATCATAACCCTCTTTCCATTAAGTCATGTTCAAAGCTCAATTGTGAAATCAGTGTAATCTCACTTCTATACTTTTATATAATTCTTATTTTTTTTTGAAAATCAGTTTTCTATGGAAAGGGGTTGTTATTTCTAGTTTTTTTTTATCAGAGCGATGCAGGATTTATATTGTTTAATTGTGATTTATTATGTTCAATGTATGTATGACTATTACTAACCTTAAGGTGGTTTTCCACTGGCGAGGAGAGGCGGGGCGTGGCGGGGCGAGAATTGAAATCGCGCTGGCCCTTTTTCACTAAAAATTGGACGTAGTTAAACGATAAGGACTCAATCCACGGTGACTTGCACTCGAGTAATTGCAGTTTGAAGTTAAAGGAGTATTTCAACTATGATAGATTGATTTTACACAAAAATATTCTATGGAAGAAATGAGCGAAAAATGTCTCTCTTTATGTATTTTTAAAAATAATTAGCAGTTTTTTAATACTTTTTGAGATATTGGGACTTATGTGGCTTGGATCCTTTTTGAGAAAAATGGTTTTGTTTGACAATGGTTCAAGCTCGTATTCAACAGTAACGATCCAACTACAATAGTTGCAAATTTGAGTTTTTAATCTTTTTTTATACATAAAACAAAAAGATTATAAAAAAATAAAACATTTTTTTACACAAGGACGCAACATTATTACGTTGTGTCGCGAATCTGATCGGTCCAGCGCATGGGACTCCTTCCTCTTGGTCTCCTTCTTTGTCATTCTTCTTCCTGGCTGTTTGACCATAAAGTTCAAGGGTTCAGGATTCCCAAATCCTGAATGGTATTCTCAACATTCTCCTCCAGCACATCTAAAATGCATCAATTCGTGAGCGGTCGGCTTTTTTGAGGGTCCATGTTTCGGCGCCATACAGGAAGATTGAAAACACCAGTGTCCTTACTAGGCTGATTCTGGTCTTCAGCGTGATCTATCTGTCTGCCCATATCAGGCTGAGTCGGGTCATCGCCATCTTTTATCATGCCCATACGTTTGCGGATGTCTTGGTCGCACGAGCCATTGTTGCTTATGGTGAAACTGGAGATTCAGTGTCCCGCTGAGCACTGTTTCGTGCGATCTGCCACCATGATCTTGGTTTTACACATGTTAATGGCTAGACCAAGCTCTCTATTCACTTGCTCCCTACGTTCTAACAGTGTCCCCATCTCTGCTTAGTTTGCAGCGACAAGTGTGGTGTCATCAGCGTAGCGTAAGTTGATAATCTTTAGAGTTATGACAGTTCTCCGCATGCATCTCGTAAGCATTACATGAGATGGGGGACAGAATGCTCCCCTGTCTTACTTCTTACGCAAATTTAAACGGTTTGGAGAGCATTCTGTCCACCTTTATAAAACCACGGTGGCTGATGTATAGCGATTCAGTAGCTCAGCCATTTCTATTTTTGTGGAGGCCAACAGTGAACAGGATAGTGTCGTTATCATACCGAAAGTATGGAAACGTTGACTCACCCCTCCTTTACACCACCCTTCCAACCTTTGAGCGTTCGGCGCATGATGTATTCGCCATAGATGTTGAATAAAATGGGAGAAATCACGCAACCCTGTCGAACATCTTTGTGAAAATTGAGCTGGCTTAACATAATGTCTTCAATAGTGACAGTGCCAAACTCAGACTCATACAACTTTCGAAGTATTGATACCAGGTGTGGTGGAATTCAAGGCTCAATAAAAGCACTTCACCAAGTTTTTCCCATCTCACACAGTCGAATGCTTTTTGGTAGTCTACGAAACACATACGCGTCGGAGAGTTGTATTCGTAGCATATTTCTATTAATAGACGAAGGTTTCGTAATCAAGATGTACAGAAGTATCTCGCACGCATGTGATATTAAAGCTAACATTCTGTAGTTACTGCAGTCTCGCACAGAGCTCTTTTTGTGGATAGGCAAAATAGAAGAATGCAACCAGTCCGATGGCCACCATCCGGTTCTCTATATACCGTTACAGATGTTATATAGACTGACCAAACCCTTTCAACACTTCCGTCGTTATGCTGTCAGGTCCTCTGGTACTTCATTATTTTTTCGGTTTCTGGATAGCATCTTCGACTTCTGATCGGAGAATGGCTGGCACATGGTCGTACGTAATGTCAACTTGCTGGGCTGATTGAGATCATGGTAAAGCTCCTCACAATATTCCCTCCATCTTTCAGCGGCCTCCTTGACATCTTGAATTGGGTTGCCAAATTTATCATCTATCGTCCAGGATGATGGTTTGGAGTTGCGTGTTATTTGTTTCACCATCTTGAAAAGGTCTGCGGATTGATGCCTTTCTGCGTGACGCTCAATTTTAGTACAGATGTTTTCCAGGCCTTTCCTTTTGGATTAGTTTGGTTAGTGTGGAGTGTTCTTTCTCGTAGAGATCTGATCTTTTTCCTTTTCTCATTTCCTTGTTATATTTGTTAGTACTTATATTTGTCCAAGCCTCATTCGATTCGACATCCACTCTTTTTTATTTCCGGGTTTCTTAACCATCAAATTCAGTACCTCTGAGACTTTCTGCTTGAAATGTTCCCATTGTTCATCTGGGTTCATGCAAGTGGCGTTAGAAACTTTTTTTGCAACTGAACAAATCATTATCAATTTAAGAAATTTATAAATATATAAATATTTAAATATATAAAAATAACATAAAATTATGAAAGGTTACGAAAATAAAGCACGTGTAATATTGAATTTATTTTGGTTTTGTGCTTATTTTTCAAACAGTCCACACATTTCGGGTCGTTTTCAATGTAATGCTCACGATTCTAGATTAGTAGTTAGTAAAATGTCAAAAACGATCCAGGCTGTATGGATCAATTCACTGGAATGAAATATGAAGCCTCAGTTTGCATTATAACGATCCAAGATTGTATGAAGTCAACATAAATGATAGTTTATTTCGGATTAGAGCTATCCGTAAGTTAGGATGTCGTTTTGGTTTTGAAAATATTTATTTAACATAATATTGCAATGAGAAATCCACCAAAACCAGAATGTGGATCCTTAGTGTTCTTTAAAAGTACATTCAAATTATTAACCAAAAGGGATCCAAGGAGTTTGGATCGTTTGTGATTTTTTTAGAAGCAACCAAATCATGTGAATATAATTTATCGAAAACGATCCAAACCGCTTGCGTCCTTTTTGCAAAATAAAATTTATGCAAAGTTCTTTAAAATGACAATTATCTAAAACGATCCAAGAGGATTGGATCTTTTTTCTCATTAAAAATACACCCCTGCCATAGATGTGGGTTGGTACCCTATGTGATTTTAAATAACTTCCGGCTATAATTTTCCGGATCTTTTTTGCTGATAGATAGTCTAGACCCTAAAGACCATCGCGGCATACTTAACTCCACTTCCGGTTGTTTGGTGGATTGGGTCCTTTTCGTTTAACTACGTCCAATTGTCATTAATAGCTATCGCGAGCCCGCGCGATCCCTCGCGAGCCCGCGCGTGCCTACCCGAGCCCACACTTTGGAGGAAATAAAACAAAATTAATAAATAGTAGTCAATACCAAAATTACTTACCGCTCTAGGGCGTAATATACGATTTACCGCCCGGGTTTCTAGCATATAATCCCTTAAAGAGTGATAGAAATTACTTACCGCCCTAGGGCGTAATATACGATTTACCGCCCGGGTTTCTAGCATGTAATCCCTTAAAGTGTGATAGAAATTACATACCGCCCTAGGGCGCAATTTACGACTTACCGCCCGCTTTTCTAGCATGTAAACTTTTGTTTACAAGAAAGTGTGATGAAAATTATATTCTACCACATTTTTTCCGTGAATAACATACTATACACCTACCAAATTACAGCTTAGTATTAGTACTAAGCGTGTGTGTGAAATAGTACGGATGGACGAAAGGACCCTAAAAAAAGAAAATCAAGACGTAAACGGCAGCGGTAACGAACAACAAAACGCCTATCGAATGCGTGAAGCGGTTTTTCTGTTAATTAATTTATAATCTGACGAAAGCAAGACGGTTCACTTTTACACCAACAAATATTTCAATTCATGACACGCACATCCCCGCCAATTCCTACTATTTCCACCGACCGAAGATGCGCTGGGAGGGGATTGAAAAAATGCAATACAAATTAGAATTCCCGCCCCGTCTCGTCTCTCCTCTCCTCTTCCCGCTTCGCCGGTGGAAAAATCAGATTTAATCTCTACCCTATATTAAAAGCAATAAGGTTAATTTTTACACAAACAAATATTTCAATTCAAGCCCCGCACATCCGCATCTCTCCTTACTATTTCCACCGAAGATGCGCTAGGCGGGGATTGAAAATTTGCCGCACTAATTTCAATTCTCGCCCCTCCACGCCCCGCCTCGCCTCGCTGGTGGGCAACCATCTTTAATTTGTTTTTTTTTGTTTTTTACTAACAATCTATGGATCACTGATCCGAAATAAATAATAACTTGAATTTGAATTTATATGAGCACGCGGTGAAAACCATTCAGCGCCATCTGTTAGTAAACAATTCTTTGTCCGCTCATCTCGCCGTAACGGCTGGACGGATTTCCACCATTATAGTACAGAATATCCCTTCCATTTTGGTAAGAATCGAAGATAAAAGTCCATATAATTATTGAACCTGTGCACAAAAATTCACGATAATGCAGACATATGAAAGTATTTTTGGCCAAGCTGAAACGGAGAAGCCTTGCTTGCTCGGTCAATAAATAGGATCTCTTCAGAACGAGAGTGTAAGTAAGCGTGCTCCCGCCGGCTACTTCCACACTTATTGACAGGTAAGCTTGAAGCTAAATTGACCATAGTTATATTAGTTATGCAGAAAGCGACCAGCACGGCTAGCATAACTTTGACACGCGACTCTTTCTCGCGCGGGATATACTACCTGTCTCTATCTGTACAGTACCTACTATGAGATAGTGACGGATGATGCTATCTCGCGCGACATGAGTCGCGTGTCAAAGTTACGCTATGGTTACGCTAGACGTGCAGCGTAGATTTTTTGTCAAAGTGACTTAAGTCTTAATCAATAAATGAGTTTGCTCGCTTTTTGAATTATGAAAAAAAATCTTAGGTTGCTTTCTGCATAACTATTAAGTTAGTTGTATAGTATAACATGTGTCCGAATTCCGAACAAGCGTCGGTCCGGCCCGGGAATAGTTGCGCTACAAACAGCTTTCATACGGCAATAATGAGCATTCGTCATATATTTGTATTATTAAACGTCAGTAGAGATTTGTCATTAATCAAATTCAAAGCATTGCTTACCGGAATTCTAATCAATCTTTCGTTGATGTTGCGAAATAAATACTGAGTCCTATTGAAAAAAAAAAAACTTATTTTTCATTTTCATCACTGTGAATAGTTTTGGTTTTATTATGCAAAAATTGCTTGAAATTATCGGAATATTAGTCCTGTTTCTTCTTTGTTTACATCAGGAACATTCACGGAGTTTCAACGTCAGTTATCAGAAAATTGTCGTTGCCAGTAAAATAAATCAGTACCACTAAAAATCCGCAATATGGCATGGGTTGAAAAACACCCTGTTGGGCTGTACTTTCCGATATTTTGATAGTAGGTGCGCTTACACTGACCTTATACGGTGAGCTGAGAAAAGTAGCTTTTCTGAAGCCGAGTATACGTTATAGATTGATATTTGTATTTGTAATGGGAAAATACTGATTTAATTAATTGTAAAATGCACACGCGTTATGTAACTTAAGCACACTTGACTCTGAATAAAATATCAAACCAATGTTTTCTTTTATTTAATTTCTTCAACATTAAAACCTGTTTTTAACCATCGTCATTAAAGAAGGGTGTTATAGTCATTATATTACTAATGGCTCTTATCTATACTATTACTAGCTAGTGAGCTGTAGTCCTCGCCAGTTTATTACGAAATTATTGATGTAAGTATCTAATTTCTTACGGTTGAAAAAAAAACGAAACTACTGGATCATCAAAAAAATTCTAAACACATCGAAACTACTCACAAAATGTCATGAGATTCGGTTGCGAAATGTGGCCTGTAGGCGAGAACAGTCGGAAATCTTAACATCTGAATATACGAAAGAAATATTGGGAAGCTGAAAAAGACACTTGGCTCTCGGTCAATAATTTTGAGATTACAAATTATTTGCAGTTGGTAAACTAACCACGGCCTATGTCGAATATTTGGACAATAATTTTTCAACGTCAAGTTAAGTTTGAAATGAAATGCAATCCTTCGATCCAAGTGATCTTTTCGATAGAATAATGCTCTAGCGAAAAGCGTTTTCATGGTTTGTACGGAACCCTTGGTGCACGAGTCCAACTCGCACTTGAAGGAACCTAAATTAGTGAATATTATAATATAAAAACTAAAACGACAAAAATAGAAAAAATCATGTTTATTCTTTACAAACGGGGCTCTTAAATCTATTTTTCGATACCTATACGTATAGTAAGCAACAATTCCTTATACAACTAAAACCATTTTAATAACAAACACAGCGCTACTGGGTACAATCAAACTTAAAAACAAAATATATGTAGGTATACCTAATCTCACGTAAAAAGAACGGATTTCACTCATTGCTCAGTACAAATGATTACCGTTTGACACGCTCTTTTTACATGATATGATCTGTAACAAGTGCCCATACTCCAGAGAAAACTAGGAGTAAGTATCATATCTAGATGTTACCCAATCTAATTAAATTATTTAGCAAATATCATAAAAAGGTAATAAAAAAATCGAATGCAGAAGAAACACGAAACCATCTGCGAAAGAATACAATCGAGTTAAAAGCCTCCATTTTGTGAATGAAGTGGGTTAAAAAAATCATAGCCTGTGTCGCTTTAAACCGTCGTCAAAAACTTTTTTTTTTATATGTATGCCTCGATAACTCGAAAACGGCGGAACAGATTTGGAAAGTACTATTTCGTATGAAAGAGTATATTTTCATATAGATTAACTTAGTTTCTTTGACGTCGGTTTAAACCTTAAATGTCAAAATAGCTAACTGAGAGTATTTAAATTTTATCAAAAATTTCAAATGGTATTAAAAAAATGGATTAAGATAATGAATCACCGTGAAATCGATTGTCATTTATTTCTTGTATCAAGAAAAGTGCAAAGCCTTCAGTATGACCTATGCTTTATTGATTTAAATATAGATCCAATCAATTTTGAGTCCATATGTCGAGACAATGTATACCGTCAAACTCAAACATGGTCAATTGACATTTCAGTTTTATTTACCGAACTTTTTATCGGTATTATCAAATAAAGGATAAAAAAAAGAAATATTACCACATTGGAAACTTATCCAATTTGTGATAGAAAATTTCATTTAAAAAGTTCCACATTCTAAACTAGCGTAGGCCACCAGTAATTGGCCACAGCACAGCGCAGAAAATCATACAGTCGGAATATTACTAAGGCGGATTAGTATGGAAATTGCATCACTGTTATTTTTGTGTGCTGTGACTAAAATTCCCCACAATGTGACGTCATGTAGTGGGTCGATTCTTAGGTGACGCCGTTGTCAAATATTTTTAATATTTTAAACACTAATTAGTATAATCAAATAAAAATATTAGCATTAGGTTCTGTGATTACTGATTATAAATTAAAGAAATTAGTTTAAACTGACCATCGGAAAGTTTGAAATGTTGTCGATTGTTATTGTTATGGTTCTTTTAAAAAGAAATACACTTTTCGACGATATCAAGTCACCGTAAAATTCGTTACATTACGCATCTAGCCGTCAAGCGAGAATAAATATACACTAAATACTTACACAATACTTACAGTTGAGGTATTCATTACTTTCAGCCATTTCTAAACGTTTCCATTAAACATACAGCTGTACAGTCGGCCAAGAATGTGGTCTACCACTTTTGGATCTTCATGAAATAGATTCGAAAGAAGGTAGGCTAATTTGTTTGGCTATCTGTACCTTTCAGTCTTTGCTATATATACACAATCTAAACTTCAAAGTGTCAACAACTGAGCTACCAAACTAGATATCCAAAAAGTTGCGTAGATATTCTCAAGTCAAAATAGATTTCTCTTTTGGTCCAGTATTAGTATTACTATCACTACTCGATTCAGTCGGCGCTCTCAAATCATCGCTCACTTCACAATTAGGTTTAACATCTGAGCTGTCAGTCGTGTCTTGAGAATCGGTTTCCGATCTGATTGAACTAGTTTCTATTTGATTACAACTTGTGACCTCATTATCAGTATCTTCCTTAGAATTAGCGACATGTTTGACGTCGTCGCTGGTAGTGACCAGCCTCGACTGATCCTTCTCACTGGCGTAGTATGTTTCAAACGTTTTCACGTCGTTTGGTTGATATTCTTCAACTACAATTTCTTCCAAGTTAAATGGTTTTTCGTGATGTTTCTTTATATGTGTTTGTAAAGTCATTATAGTGAACTGCAAGCCGCACAACTTGCATTCTATGTAGTCTTTCGAGTCGAACGCCGTGTGCTTCGCTATGTGCTTGTGGCACGCCCGCTGCGTCACGAAATACACGTTGCAATCAGCACATTTGCATAACATGTGTGTGTTAGCGGTTACTTTATGAGATTCCTTCACTTTTGGCGTCGGTGTTTCCGACTTCTCTCTAGATTCCAACTCAAAACTGGAGCCGAAAGCGACCATAGTGTTTTCCTGGATTTCCGGCTGGTCGTCCGGTTCTTTTTTGATCTTAACATCCGAGTTGTCCAAGTCAGCCAAAGTTAAAATGACGAAATCGTCCTTTTTTAAGTTGTACTTTTCATGTATCAAGTTGTGCCGGTGCAGGCTGTGTTTGGTGAAAGAGAGGTCGCATTCCTCGCATTTCGCTCGAGTGGCATTAGTTTTGCAATGATCCGGGTAGTGCCACTGCAGCGTATTCTTGCAATTGTAATAGAAATCGCATCGCGTGCATCGGTAGAGTTTGTTATCGTACCTGCTCAGCGAGTATGTGTGTCTGGAGTCTTTTCTAACAACTACCTCTACGTCACCGTCCGCTACTTCCAGAGTCAGAGCGACGCCGGGCCCATGTTGCTTTTTGTGTTCTTTGATATTTTTAGAAGCGAATCTGACGCCACACTCCTCGCACTCCTCGCTCAGCTCCTTGCTGCAGCGGTCGTCGTGGTGCCTCGCCAGCCCGCCGGCGACGGTGAAGTGCAGAGCGCATTTACTGCATTTATAAACGGTCACTTTCCGTTCTATTTGTTTCGCTTCCACTCTGGCTACCGGTTTGGCTTTTGGTGTCGCTTCCGCCGCTGGCTTTTTAATAGGTGTTTTGCTCTCCTTTATTTGTGCTGCCAGATTGGTATGGGCTTTAGGCGTCCTGGTGTTGACGCCGACGACGAGCTCGCGCACGTCGAACTGCTTGATCCTCAGCTTGTGGTGGTGCCACGCCACGTGCTTCGGCATAGTCTTGGGGAAGAACCCGAGGCCGCACATCTTGCACTTCTCCGGTTTCGTGTGTCCGTGGCGGCCGTTCAACAGATGAATCCGAACGCTAGCTCTTCTCAAGAAGTGAATGTCGCAAATTTTGCAGCGGTACAGAGTGCCGGGGGTTATCGGTTTCTCGATCGTTAGTGCTTTCTCATCCGGGATCTTGACGATCATGTAACAGTCGGGTCGCAGCTTGTTGTTCCGCTCGTGGTCGACCAGGTGCGTGGCGAGGCTGACGGCGTCGAAGACGAGGTTGCACTGCAGACACTTCTTGCCGCAGTTCTTCCCATTGCAGCCCCACTTGTGCGCTATGGCGGCGTCCCGGCTGTAGAACAGCACGTGGCAGCCGCCGCACTTGAATAGCGTCTTCTTGTTGGGGGTCACGACGTGGAAGCTCTTGACGCGGCCCTGCGCGTGATGCTTGCAGAGATGGTTGACGACCTCGATCGGATCGAACACCAAGTTGCACTGACTGCATTTCTCCCTTATAACCGTACTGCAGTTTTTCAATTTGTAATGTTTCTCTATGGTCTTCAGCGACGTGAAATGTAACCCGCAGTAACATTTGTACAGTTTGGGCTTGTCTTCTGTCAGTTTGGCCTTCTTGGGTTGCGGGGGAGCCGCCGCGACTGCGGCGCTGTCTTGACTCTGTTTTATAATATTGACCACTTTGCCCTCCTTATTAACCGTCTTAGTGATGACGTTATTTTTCGAGAAGGAGTACTTGGCGTGGAGGCGGTCGTGGCAGGTGTAGTACTTGGCGTTGAACAGCAGGCCGCACTTGCCGCACTCCATCTTCCTCTGGCTGGAGCAGACGTGTCCCCGGAAGTTGCGGAGGTGCACGATGCACACGCGGCACTGGCCGCACTTGTAGAACACGAAATGTTTGCTTCTCGCTTTATTTCTATTCAACGGAGGTTCGGGCTCGAGCTCGTCGTCCGCGAACTCGATCTTGCTGCGGCTGCCGCGCCGGTCGGTGTCGTACGACATGATCTCTTGGTTGGTGCGCGCGTCGTCGACGTGGTTGAAGGCGACGATGCGGAAGGAGGCGAGGCCGAGGCCGGTGGCATGGTGGATGCGCTCGTGCTCGTCGCACTGCGAGCGCATCGTGAACGTCATGTCGCAGATGGAGCAGGCGATCTTGTTGGCCTTGACGCAGTGCGCCAGCTTGACGTGCCACACGACGGTGTCGGCGCTGACGCAGTTGCCGCACCTGCTGCAGCGGTACAGCGTGCACTCGGGCGGGCCCTGCTGGCTGAGCCTCATCTTCACGCATCTGTTCCCTCCGTAGATGCTCCGCTTCACGATCTGCGATTTCTGCTCGTCGGGCAGATCTATAAAATCGAACCAGTTGTCGGCGAACAGGTTGAAGTACTCGTATTTCAAGATCTGGAACGTTTTCTTGTTGATGATCTTGTTCCCGGCGTGCAGCTCCAGGTGTCGCTTGTAGCACTCGCTGTCGAACTTCATGTCGCAGACCTGGCACATCTTGATGACCACCCCGTAGTTCTCCATGTTGGTGAGGTGGTTCTGGCAGTGCTCCACGACCTTGTCGTACGAGTCCGTGAAGGTGTCGCAGGTCGCGCACAGATACAGTATATTCCATAAAGCCGTGAGCGACTGGTATTTCATTAGCAAATCTGGTAATTTCGTCAAAGGTGATTTAGTCTCTTTTGGAGGTAATTTCATAGGTGACTTAGTTTCTTTTAGAGGCAATTTTAGGGCCACTGGTAACTTTGTCTCTTTTCGAGGTACCGGTTTTGGACTAGCAAATTTCGTCACTTTTTGGTTGGTCGATTTAACTTTACCAGGGATAACGTAGTTGTGTATCTGCACGTGTGTCTTGTACGCCTCTTTTTGAATGTTCCTCTGACACGTCTGGCAGTTGACGCTGTCCGTCTCGCCGCACTTGTGGATGTGGCGCGTGATTTTGTTCAAGAAGTTGACGTGACACTTCTTGCAGGGGTAAGTCTCCGGCTGAGGTTTGATCTTCTTGGAGTCGGACATCCTGGTGAAGGTGAACCTGGCGAGCGCCAGGTCGGGGTGCGTCTCGTGCAGCCGCTTGTGCTTCGGCTGGTGCGTCGGCGAGAAGTATATCCCGCAGATTTTACAGAAACCGCGGGCTCTCTTCTTCTTATCCTTGCATTTTCCACTTAAATGGAAATCATTTTTAGTCGCCAGATACTGCTTGCAGATGGAGCAGTAGAACAAATGGAAGGGATCCACGGGATTCGGCTTGGTTTTCTTTTGCACGGTTTCTGGGATCTCTAGTTTCCTTTTTGTTCCTCGCGGCGACTCTTCGGGCTCTTGTTTGATCTTTGGAAGAATTCTCTTGGAAGTTATATAGTCAATCTTGATGAAATCGTCTTTGGTGAAGTCTCCCTGCTTGTGTTTGCTGTCATGGTTAGCTCTGGAGTGGGCGTCTATCGGCAGCCGACACTCGCTGCAGAAGTAGGAATCGGCGTCATGGTTACAGCCAGCGTTGATGTGTCTCCAGAATTTATCTTCCTCGAAGCAGACGAAGCAGTGCGGACACTCGCACAGGACCCTAACAATCATTTCCAAGTACACTACGTACACTTTAAGCTTGCTGTCCTTCATCACTTTGTGTTGATACTCGTGGCCACTCTTTTCAGCACTTTTGAACACCTTCTGGCACTGCGGGCACTCCCAGTCCCGGATGTTGGAGGAGGTCTCGCACACTATCGAGTGCTGGCACGCGCCGGTACACGTCAAGAAGTGAACTGAACACCGATTACATTTGAATAGTATTGACTTGGACACCATTATACCTAGCTCTTTCTCTGTCGTGTCTTTGTTGGCCACTTTTGGCTCTTTCTTATACACTTTTGTGGGCATAACCACATTTGTTTTTGCTTTGTTACTCTTCACCAATTTGACGATTATTTTTCTTCTCTTCATGTCCGGGTGTTTCGCCCTGTGCTTGCACGCCAAGTAGTTCGTTAGAAGAATTTGATTGCATATTATACATTTGTACCTCACATTGGCGTCCTTCAAGATGATTTTATCCGGTGATTTCTGGGGTTTTTCAGCCGCCGCGATATCCGGATGGAACTTGCGCATGTGCAATGCGTAGTATTTCTTACCATATTGTATAGCGCACACTTCGCATTTATATTTGTCATCTTTTAAATCAGCAGGTGCTTCAATTTTAACCGACATTGGTTTCGACCCTAATATGATTCTGTTTGCCTGGTTGTTATGCGTTTTGACATCTTTACCGACTGCTTTCGATTTTTCAAGATTTAACACTGGTTTAGCGGGCACCGCGCTCTGTCCAACAGACTTCCTATCATCTTTGGGTGGCGTTCTGTTGTTCAGAGGCAACAGCTCATACAAATGTTTAACTAAAGACGTATCATTCGGGAAATACAAGTTGCAATGATTGCAAACCCTCCAGCTTTTGAAGTTCTTGTTCTCCAGGGTGTCGGGGTCGACCTGGTGGACCTGTCGGTAGTGCCGCTTCAGGTTGGACTTGCCCATCATCCCTTTGAAGTGATACTGGCATATCTCGCAAGTCTGCTGGTCTTCGTTCGTTGGTTTTGCGGTACTTTTGAAGGCTTTATTCCGCTCCGGGCTGGCCTGCTTGTCGATGGCGACGAGGAACGAATGCGCGAGCATCTTATGGGAGTCTAGCGCGTTGATTGTCGCGAAGAGGATTTTGCATTCTTGGCAATAGCATTCGCTTCGCTCCAGTATGGGTCCCCAGTCGTCCAACACTAGAGCCATGTTGTAGTTGTAGTCCTGCTGCTGGGGCGGCGGCGGCGAGGCGGGCTTGCTGCCGAGGATGATCTTGCCGAACGGGACATCCTCCTGTGCCGAGTGCGGTTCTATTTTTATTTCTTTGTCCCAATCCCACTCGAGGTTTGCAGATTCTTCGTAATGCGGGTCTGGAAAATTATTGGTTATATAGGTTACTGGGTGATATGGTATGTATGCCAAGTTCAATATTCAGATTGTGTAGTTATTTTCAAAAATAATTGACATCTAAATGGGAGCAATACTTGTAAAGTGTATATTTATGTTATGTACATACATACACTCTTTGTTGCACATACAAACAATTTAACAAAGACATATAAACAGCCCCCCCCCCCCCCCTTAGAGAACGAAAAATTGTCCAGTCACTTGACTTGTATAATTGATCATTCTTGCACATCGAAGTTCAAATGAATTCAGTAGCTATGCAATGTGCAAGGACCAGGTCAGGGGCTAGAGGAAGATCGTTGGGCTACCGTCAGTAAAGCACACGGAAAGTGACTCTACGAAACGAGAGGTGACCTGTCTCACACTGACAGGTTACACTTTGTAGAGTGTACCGAAGAAGAAGAACTATAAAACATAGGTACCAAAATAAAAAAAAATTAGAACTACTAGTGGCTCTGAGAGTTGAAGACCTCGCGAGTTTGTTCCGAAATTAGTAAAATTTATTTTTTACTTTTCCAGTCCCATTGTTACCCGTCATTTTGACAAAAAAGATTTGTTTATTTGTTTGAAATCTGCTGCAAAACGAAAGAATGTTCGCGCAAGTTGTTCCTTTGATGACACATTGTGATTGTAGCGTAGGTCTATCGGGCAGCCTCGAGTCTACTCGTCGCGTCCAGTGGATCTTCAGCTCGCGGCAAGATCTCTCGGTCCCGTGACTCGTGAATTTCCGCACTTGCATGATGTATTCTGCCCTCACAATCAAAAAAACCATAAGTGTCATTTTTGTCAAAATTTAGTTATTACCAGCCTCGTAATCAGGAAAAAAAATGTGATATTTCCACCTTTAATTTTTTGGATAGGCCTTATTAGGTCATGATTTAGACAACCACGAGTACATGAAATTTTGGGAAAACTGCATGCTGTTTGAGAAAGAAAAGACATAACTATACATTCATAGGCAGAAAAATACTAAGTAACCACTTCTGGTTTTTTATATTTTTGTCTTGGACTTGACCCCAATTTTTTTATTATAAGCAGAAACAACACATTTACATTTTTTTCAAATTTATGATGTTAAAAACACATAAGTTGATAAAAGTGTTGTTTCTCGTTAGGTTAAGAATTTATGAGCCACAAATGTCGGATAGGTACTGAAAAACCACAAGTGGCCAGTTATGTTTTTTCTCCTTAGTATAGTTGTAACTTGTGATTTTACTACTTAGTATCAGTTTCAAAAATGAGTAACTTGTGGTATATTTCTTAAAATGTTGTTGCTACTTAAGCTTTATTAGGTTAGTTATAGTCCCCACTCCGACCGCTCAAGAACAACAGCCAGCTCGCTCGGCGCGCGCGGCTGTTTGCTCAGTCGAGCCAGCCAGGTTACTTTTATACGGAGGTGTTTGCGCGCGCACATGAAAATACGTTATTTACTTTGCGAAGTTACTTAAATATTTCCAAGGGTTGAGCTGCAAATGTGCCGGTGGTAAATAATTGTAAGTATAATAAATACCAATATTACAATCTTCGCACCTATTCTAGAATGTATTTCTGTTATGTGTATGCGATAATATTTTACGACAGCGTGCATTGCATCTACGGGAAGGCTGCGTATGCTTGCTTTTTGGCTGTGTGTACATGTTTTTTGAATACTCCGTGTCACATCAGGTTACTGTACCAGAAACTTACAAACCCCCTATGGAGTATGAAAGTTCATATGAGTATCTGAAAACTGGTGATTTCAATGCATTAAAGACTAACTTATGTCCCAGGTCTCAATCATATTTAGGCGACTATGACAAGGAATTTGATATGCCTGACAATTCAGATGACTCCGTCAAAGATAAAAACTATGTTCCATTTTGATGAACCTTTATCGACCTCAGATAATGAATCCGAAGAGATTTCAGAGTTAATGACAGAATCTCAGCTTTATACTTTACAACACGATATGCCCCTAGCAAGTTCACTCATTGCATCCCAATTGTCTACTTCACAAGATATGATGTCAGTGAATTCAGTTATTGAACCACGCTCAAGTTATTTCCGCTAGATCTAATACCGACTCACAACCATCTACTTTGCAAACTGCGGATGTACAAAATTTGGGAGTTAATAAATCAGGTAAACCTAGAAAACTAAAAGAAGCCGCAATGATATTAAAAGAACGGCAGCAAAGAACCTTGATACTAAAAGATCTAAACACCCGGTAATTTTTACCGAGGACCATAAATGTAAAAAGCGCTGCCCTGAAATTATATCAGTACCTGATCAGCAAATTGTTAATCAAGTGTTTTGGGACATGACCTGGCGCGAACAGAATTTTTTTATCGTTCAACGTACTTGGGACATAATCAATCATTTTTTTGGTATAATAAAGTAATTTGATTTTTATGAGCATGTTGATTAAATTTATAAAATAGGTAGTAAATAAAAAAAATTATAACTTGCATAATAATGTCTAAAATTACTGATTTGTTTAATTAATAAAGTAATTTGATTATGTTAATTGTGTTTTTAAGATACCCTATTTCAAAAGAAACCATACATTATACTATATAAATAAAACACAAGTACCCACTTATGCTTTTTCAGTTTTCTGGTTGATCCGGAAAAGCTAGCATATGTGTCCACCTGAGGTTTTTTTTTTTGTTAGAAACCTAGATGGAAAACGTGCACAAAAAACACAAGAGCGCACTTGTGTTGTTTATTCTTAGTAACACAAGTTTTTCATTATTTATTTTACGAAGCAGAAACAGTTTTTAGAAACTATCTATTTTAAATAAATAAATACCTGAAAAAAATGCATTCGATAAAAATTCTATAATAGTTTTTTATTAAATTCCTAAAAAAGTGACTATGATTTGTGTATTTAATAAAATTTAACACATGCACAAAGTTTTTTGGATTTATCTCGAAACTGACTTCTTGTCACTTATGGTTTTTCTGATTGTGAGGGCAGTATTGAACGATTGTCTTTCAAATTACGTTATTGCTAAAAAAAAAGTCGCTACGCTCGCGTTTTCATCTGGATTCATTTTGACACTTTCTCGAAAAATGTCGCGCTCGTTATGCTCGCGTTTTATGTCTAAAAGTATTATTAATCGTTTCACCTGTCTATAACTATTATTAACCATCCGCGTCCAAAAAAAACGCTTAACTATCTGACTATAATTATTAGTATCCGTCCCCTTCCAAAAAACTATATCAACCTGCCCTGCCCCCCTCTGCACCTTCGGCTGGCGACGCCCCTGACCCCAACCACATTATGTCTAGACAGGTTAATACCACAGGTTGTCTGTAGGTATCAAGTCAGCAGAGGCTCCATTGCACAATTAAAAAAAACCTCATCTATGTTATACTGGAGCCTCCTGTGAAGTTAGAGCTCTCATGAGATTAGAGGCCGTGAAATAGCCAGTGTGAGCCGGAGGGGCCTGAATAGTGATGACTGAACTTACCATACTCAATGTCCAGTGGCTCCGACTTGATGACTGGCGCGTCCAGGGCGTCTCCGGCGGGCAGCCGGTCGGGCGCGGGGCCCTGGCGCCGCCGCAGCGACTCCAGCACGTCGTGCTCCTCGATGTCGATGTCGTCCGCCATCTCTGACGGCTGGGACCAACGAGTACCTTGTAGACATTAGGACCAAATAAAAAGTATGACCAAAACAACATAAAATCTGGATCAATTCAACTATGTTTAAGTAATCATAATTAAGAAACAAACCCAGTCTAATCATCCCTAGTTCCCAACAAACTGAGGATATTTAAAGTCAGTTAAAAGATGAAGGTATAAAATAAAAAAAGATTGGAACACTTTTTTACATGTTTTATCAAAGCTTATTTTAGCTTTAACAAAAATATTATTCTTTAATTAGCTTCTCTGTAGCTTCACTAGTAGCAAGTAACCAACACATGTAATCAAATCTTGGGAGTTTGACTTACAAAATTATAAATAATAGAAAACTAAATTTCTAATTATTCTATTGAAAAGAAACTGCATGTATATGCAGTTGACACGAAGTGACAATTCATTAATTTAGCATATCGGAGCTGGTCTGATGATGGACAGGAGGTGGCCGTTCAATTAATGGTCAATTAAGAATTGACAATTATAGTCAATATAGGTATGTGCTCATATTGCAGTCTTTTATTTAAATGTGTACATAATTTATACAATAAGGGATTTTACTACAAAATGTAAATGGTTAATGAATACATGTATAGTAAAGTAATAAGTACACTAATGTCTAAAGACACTGAAGCTGTAAACGATTAGGCTGATTATAAAGTACTTATCTTCAAAAACTTCATTGTTCATAGCCCAGCATAGGTGACACCCTTTGATATTTATTTTTTAATTAAGCTTCAAAATTAAAAAGGACTAATAATAAATGCAATTACAGCTTACTAACAAAAACAAAAAAAAAACCTTTTAGGACTCATAATAGACAGAATTAAGGAACTTTTATAGATAAATTAACTTACTTCAGAGGTATAAAGGTCTTTCTGAAGAAAGTTATACGATAACCCTCCCATAATGGCATAACTTGATAGCGAAAGTGTTCCACATATCAGCAATGTACGTAATGATGCGTCGACAGATTCCGTCAATAAATAGACAAATTCGGCAACATTATGGAGTAATTAGTGGATACTGTTACGTTTTACGCTTAGTAGACATCATAAAATTAATTACGATAGATCGGCATACGTAACGTAAACAAACCTTTCATTATCAATCATTCTGAGAGGTTAGGTTATAGATTCCTATGGTATTTATTTATGTGAATCCTGATCAAACTGAAGAATATGTACAATAAATAAAGAAACTATAAGACAAAAACTGGATCACTGTTGATTGGGACGTGACGGAAGTTTGGTTACAAATCTTACCTAGTAATTTATCCGGTAATGCTGTATAACTTAACGACGTTAGCAGTGGTTAGCAGCGTCAACATCATAACTAAGGTAACACTATATAAAAATAAATTCCGCTGAAAAACTATTGAATTGAAATAAAGTCAGAAAATTAGGAGGTATTTAATTAAGATTCTTGAGAAAAAAAAATTGGGTTGTTAATAGTGATGTTCATGTGTGTCACAATCACAATCATATATGGTTTTGTCACATACATGGCGGCAGTGTTGCCAGAGCCATTGTGGCATAAGTTACGTTTCATTCCTCAAAAAGTTACATTTTTGCTGCGAAAGTTACATTTTAATTATTAATAAAAAACCGGTCAAGCGCGAGTCGGATTTGCGTACCGAAGGTTCCAAAGGTACAAACTATGAAAGTATATAATATTTACTGTAAATAAGTTTGTAATATCAAAAAATATAATCGTCACTACCCAAAAATGTGTCATCAATGTCATCATCATCATATCAGCCAATATACGTCCACCGCTGGACAAAAGCATCCCCAAATTTCTCCACAACGATCGGTCGTGCGCCGCCCTCATCCAATGCTTTCCATGTTACGTGTTCCGGTACGCGGTGTGATGTGAAGCTGTGTATAGTGTTGCAAACTGTCAATATATACAATAATCCTGTTGACGAGTTATAAACGACAATTGGACCAACAAATGTCAAAGTAAATTGACCAACAAATGTCAAAGTAAATTGACCAATGAGAATGCATAATTTTAGGTGTATTTTTTACAAAACGCATAATATCCGCCAACAGTTTTATATCTAAAGTTGAATTTTTAATTCATCATCATCATATCAGCCGATATACGTCCACTGCTGGACAAAGGCCTCCCCAAAGTTCTCCAGAACGATCGATCTTGCACCGCCCTCATCCAGTTTCTGAATTTTTAATTACCCTATGTGATTTGACAGATGTCGTAATTTATATTTTCGTTATTCAGAAATTATAATTTAAAACAATGAATGAGAAAACACGTAATTGCTGATATTAGATTGACTTTTATGGATAAAAAGTGATATGTTGAAACCAAATTAAACTTAATTAAATTGCGCTCGTAAAAAATTGCGTCAGTTTATTCCGGCTAATTAAAAATCAGACTTTAAAAAAATCAAGGAAAACGCCTCAGTTTTAAATGTTTTAATATGTTTAGGTACTCGCTAATACAGTCTGTTAAGCGACTCGTGTAGCTTGATGAAAGCAGCCAGGTAGCTCCATTTTCAACTATTCTTTAAGTTTTGATCTTTGTATTAAAGGCTTAAATAATAATAATAATAATAATAAAATCTTTATTTCGGATATGTTACATCCATAAAAGGTTAGTAAACTTAAAACTAATATTAGTATAACACATTAAAAACTTTTAAATTACTTATATCTAAAAGAGGCAAATGCCCTAACTTGACTGACCCAGTGCATTAAGATTGGGCAGTCATATCGTTCAGCAATTACACCCAGAATGCTGTTAGTACTTCCCCTCAGCCTGTTCAGCATCGAGGCGATTTTCTTCCGCATTATGGCTTGAAAACCGTCCGTGCGTGCTTCCGCGAACATACGGGAAGCGCTGCACCACCGGGGTAGTCCTAACAACATTCTGAATGCATTGTTGTACTGAACGCGCAGGGCGTTGTAGGCTCTTTTTGTGTACCTTACCCACAGGCTGCTCGAGTAAAATGACTGACTATAGGCTTTAAATAGTGTGATTTTAACCTCGGTCGTACATCGAGCAAACCTGCGGGCAAGCATGTTTGACCGTACCGCCAACGCCCTGCGCTCCCGCTCAATATCTAGGTCATCACGTAGATCAGGTGTTATAATGTGACCTAGATACTTGAATTTCTCCACTACATTTAATACGGACCCATGTAAAATAACTGGAGGTATAAAAGCAGGCCTTTTCCCCTGCGCTTTGAAAACCAGTACCTCACTTTTTTTGGGGTTGTACTGCAGCCCGTGTGCAACAGCATACGCCTCACAAACCCCAACCAGTTTTCTCAGGGCACTAACAGACGGAGCCAGCAGCACCATGTCATCTGCATAACTGATATTATTTATGCAGACTCCATCTATATAACACCCCACATGCATGCTGCTGAGTCCGGCTATCAGCCCATTGACATAAAGGTTGAATAGCTTGGGAGACGTGAGCCCGCCCTGTCTCACGCCACACTCGAGCTTATACTCGGAGGACAGTCTATCGGTCCATCTCACCTGGTTTACCTGATTCTGATACCAATGTTTCAGGATATTTACATATTCTGATGGCGTACCTGTCTCCTCTAGCTTTTGCCATAAGATATTGTAATCTACTCGGTCAAAAGCCTTTGACAAATCGAGGAAACAGGCATACACCGGTGATTTCCTTTGCGTGTAATACTCGACCGTATGCTTCAGACATAAAATGGCACTTTCAGTTGATAGCCCAGTTCTGAAACCGAACTGAGCATCATGTATTTTTAGGTGCCCTTCAAGTATGGAGTCTAGCATACTGTCGAGTATTTTCGCAGCTGTAGTTGCCAGTGAGATAGGCCGATAGTTGTCTCTGTTAGACAAGTCCCCAGTTTTATTTTTAGGCACTGGTACCACTATGGTCCTCATAAATGCCTTTGGTAGATAGGCGTGGCTTAGGCACAGACTTAAAAACATAGCCAGCACTCGAGGCAGATGAACACCTGCATGCTTGAAATGTTCAATGGAGAGACCGTCGTGACCAGGTGACTTACCTCTTTTCATCCTATTTATAGCTGTAGCGACTGCTTTAGCTGTAAAGAGACAGCTCGCCCCAATTTTAAAAGCAGCCAATTCAAAATTCTTACTGGTATCTGCACTGATAGTGCACCGAATATATGCGTTAGATAAATTACAAATTTTATTTTAAAAACTTTATGAAGGAATTGTATTATATTTGTGTTGACTGTTGATATTGATATTTGTTAGGTTTTTTGAATTTATCGCGTCTTTCAAGGGACACGACTTATTAGACAAACTTGGTGATGATTTAAAAAAAATATTTAAAAATTAAAACTGACGGGAGAAACATAATGTTAATCTTGCGATATTGTGTAAATATTTATTTTATTAGTTGTTAAAAGCATCATATACATACTATTAAATATTATAGTGTCTTGGCCGAAAGTGCAATAGTTGGACTAGTATTACCAAGGGCCTCATCTTTGCCCTCGAACTTACTCATCCATCCGTTGTTTACTTTCCAACCTCTACAAAAATTTGTTTGCTTCTTTTTGCTATATAAATACAAATTTACGGATTTACAAATTGACATTGTGGCGTATCTAATGAAAGGGCTTCGTAAGCTAATTCCGAATATATACTGGTACTTATTTGAGAAAAAATTGAAACACATTATCGAAATTTTCATTAAGTTTTTTTTTCAGTGGTACACATGTTATATTTTTGAAGAAGAAGAAGAAGAAGATACATTTATTTTGCAACCAATTACATTTAAATTTTACATCTAAATAATTGAATTACATTTTTATATTAAATTTAACTTAACATCTATTACTTCAATAGAAATTCTATGAGCTAAACGGTGTTTTGGTTGCAAAAATGGAGTCCACTCAGCATATGTCATAGCACTCTTGAGCACCACGACGCTGATCTTCCGTGGATCCAGATCAGGAAATGTGTTAAACAGCGTGCCGTGTAGTGTATCTGTGTTGGTTTGTGTAAAAAGATAGATATGCAAATAATGGGTTGTGATGTTTTAGAGTCACTAGTCGACATTTAACTACTTGTACACTTGGTGTGCATAATCAAGTCAATGATTTTGCCCGATAGTACATGTTATTTGGATTCAGAATCTAAATTAATGTTCCCACTTTAGTATTTTTAACAAAACCTATTGAAAAGTTACGAAAATTCCCCAGAAACCAAAAGTTACTTACATGTTACGAGAGAGGGTCAAAAGTTACGAAAAATGTAACAAATGTAACCATCTGGCAACGCTGCATGGCGGGGCGGGCCGTTGACCGGATTTACTTGTCCGTGTGTCAATATCATAAAAATTCAGAAGAACATCAAGAACACTATCAATTCTCGATTTTTTTTATTAAAAAAGCAGTTATAATTCTTCTATGATATATCAAATATCATCATCATCATCACCTCCTAGCCTTTGTCCCGTATCTTTGTAGAGAATGAATTCTCAATCGGGGTATTCGGGGTCGGCTACCTAAAATCCCAATATATGATATAATGTTTCTTGAAAATGTTTCAAATAGCTACCGATTTTTTTGATAAAAAATATTGTAATTTGTGTTTAAGACAAGTTCTCAAACATGTCTAATTTTGGCGCCTTTTCCTATGTCACTGTCACTAGTCTGTTGTGTTGTTACATTCCTTACTCTAAGGTTACATTTTACCAGTAATACACTCTAATCTATGGTTACATTTACATTGTACATTACATGTGTGTTTCTCTTGACGAAACGAATGACGAATGTTGATTGAGGTTTACTATTTATTACAAAGTTATTTAATGTTTACTAATATTTCAAACGCCTTTATATTTCATTTCGTTAATATTGGTTAAAACATGGCGAGGACCAAAGCTTCTGTAGGCGCCAAGGGTAACTTTCCTTCTAGTTCTAGTACTCTTAATTTCCTATATTTTGATGTGGAATTTAAACATTGAACAATTGTTTTGTTTCAGTGGCGTCTGGGAAGAGTAGTAAAGCGAGGTGCAGTGTGGCGACCCCAGCTAGCTCGTCAGGCTCTTCAGGTGAGTCTTATTTAAAGTAATATATATTGTAGTTGTATGACTAAATTAAAGAGGCAATCTCCTCAAGCAACCCAAGTGACGCCAGACCGAGACTGCTAACATACCGTCAAAGCATCATACCACGCAGTTACGGCGTCTAAATCAAACTAGTTTTCAATTTCTTTGAACTGAAAAACTAACAAAACATTAGTTTTTCAGTTCAAACATTAGTTGCTGTTCACAGTGCCTTGTTTTGATTACTGTAATATTGTGTAGCTAATTTGAACGGTAAATTAATAAAAGCTGCTCAATTCTGAGTTATAAAGAGAAGATTTAAAGATAGATTATAAGAATATAATGGTGAGTTGTTGCCCCTTAGGCAGTGGCGAGCGCGCGGCGCGCGGCGGCGGCGGCGGCGGCGGGAACGCGGTGTGCGCGCGCGACACGCCGACGTGGCAGAAGCCCATCACCAACTTCTTTGTGTGCATGGATCCTGAACCCAGAGCCAACAGGGGCGAGGACAGCGAGGATGAAGCCGTCTCAGGTATACTCATTGTTAGGTTTGCCAACAAGTACAATACTTTGAAAACACCTGTGAGTTTGAGACATTAAAATTCATATGAATCGTAATTGTTACCTAAATTATTTATCTGGTATTTTTGTGTATCTGTTATAGCTTCCAGCTCGAAGCCAAGAGTTCGCAAACCCGTCATAGAGTCTGATGATGAAGTGGATGTGGAGGACAAGCCGAAGAACAAAGTGCTGGATGAGACGATTGAGCTAGAGCCGTTAACAGGTACAAAAATAATAATAATAGTAAACACTCTATTGAATGATCACATTCCGTCTCATCAGCTTGAGTTCAAGATACCAAATTATTATAATGTCACGTAAACTAAATGTTTACAATGAAGCGAAAAATTGAAAAATTTAATAGTTCAGACAGGATTCGAACCTGCACGTAAACTACAAAATTATATTATATGCCAAGTTTCATTTCAGTACAACAGTTAAAAGTAGGTTTAAATTGACTTCTAAGATTTGATTACATTTTTAGTAACTAAATTTATTTGTTTGTAAGTGAATAAAAATTTAAGCTTATAACAGTGTAAATAAACGACATTATATATTTGTTCCAGGAGAAGACAGTCACAAGATAGAGGAGTACTACCCCAAAAACGGGGTAAAAGGGAAGGGCAAGGGGAAAAAGACAAAGGACAAGGAGAACGTGGACGGCAACGCGGAGAGGAGCTCCGCCAAGCGCGAGCTGGAGGACATCGCCTTCGGGGAGGAGTGTCCGCGCGCCAGCAAGCGGCTCCGAGCTAACTGACGGACTGACACTATGCAGCTGTTTAAAGTGATCGGTGAGTTAGGCTCGATTCCAATATACTTACCAGGTATAAATGGCTGATAACACTAGTAACTTCGCACGGCCAGCGGAGCGGCGAGTGGCGGATTGGTAAGAGTGGGAGGTCCGAGCACGGCGTCTCGTTCGCTGCTATGGCCGCCGCTCCGCTGGTAGCGCGAAGTAGAGGCCGGGCCGTCACTATTATGATCTATTTCATACAGCGTTGTGCGTGTGACATCCTACAAATCACCTATCTGAAACACAAATTTTTTGTTTCCTATGTCTAACTTCAAGCTTCAAGCTATTTTTTTCCAAAACTGTTAATTTTTCAGAATCATTATAAAACAAACCTAGCCTAATCGAATGGGTTCTTTGAAGCGATGTCTATAAATATCTAAAAATATAACGGGTTTCAGGAAAAAAATACTTTTTGGCAACTGAAAATTTGAGAAAAAGTTACAGCTGGTAAACAATGTTTCGGAGTTAAATGGGATACCCACCTTTCATCTCAGTAAGTACATTTTATAAACTAAATTCGATTACAATGCACTGAGATGACATATGTCACATGCACAAACTTATGCTAAATAGACTATAGATGCCTAACAGTGTTTTATTTATGAAAAATGGCTTAAATAGAAATCAAACCCATGTCACTTTCGACTTTTTTACTCTGATTGACACAACTTCATATTGACGTTTAAAAAATGAATTGAATCAGGCATACTTTGCGGAAATCCATATCAATCAAAACAATAAAATTGCTTAGTATTGCCGATAAAAAGCAATGTTATTGTGATTGATGGTTGTTTGTATGAAATTGTCAAAATGGGCATATGAAATGAAATGAAATATTTAGTTGCTGAATATGTAGAAGTTGTACAGGCGTAAATCATACATTTCGAATAGTGGGTACATATTCAGCCGGAAATCCGGCATGCAAATTTTATAGTGTAAGTTACAGCATTGAAACTATTATTAAGTAAACCATGAATACAAATTATTAAGTAGGTACTTAATTACAAACACGTACATGTCTCATTTTGACATAAACAGCCATTAACGTCTAACGGAGTATGGTGACATGGGCTTAATTACTGAAGCCTCAGCCTTATTTCAGAGGCTCACTACTTCTTTTGTTTATAAGAGCACATCACTTAAATGTTGTGAAATGACCACTAATTTTTATTCATTTGTTATTGATTTTGTAAAAGGCAGGCTATATCACCCACCAGTATTTCTCTGTATTAATGTGACGTAATTTGTGGATGGTCCCCGATATTCTAGAGAATCGAAGGCCAGGAAGACCACATAAATTCCATTCTTTTTTTTTTCAATGTATTTTATTGGACTTAGGCTTAATATTCAAACCTGACAGGTGCAGTACAAATATTATAAGACTTGACTATTTTTTGTGAAAGTAATAGTACACCACCATACCATAACAATATCGTAAATTACCGATGTACTAATAACGCCATACAGATGCTATACAACTTAGTTGCTAGGTTGTTTGATAAATCGAAACTCAGTTAGAAACAGGATGCTTATATTTATTTATTTATAGTCATAAGGGCAATCGCTTTTAATGCCGTAATCTCCAAATTAGTAATCGTTTTACGTTTCTTTCAAATGACTCGTCTCGTAGGCCAATCTGACAGCGCTCACTCCTGCCACTCGACAGTGTTGCCAACACAAAATAATTTATTCACACAATGTATTTATAAATATAAATCTAACCTATATTTATCAAAAAATCATCACGGTTGTAAGATGGCGTTAGTAGTATACTTCTGTAGTTTTCGATATTAGTACGGTTGGCGCGCTCGACGCTTGCCTCGACCTTATGCTATAAGTTCTAGGGCCCGCACCACACCATAGCTGTAGGAGTTCGTTCTAGCCCTTTGACCGCCAACGACGGCAAATCACGTCATCGGGAATTCGTGCCACTGACGCCAACGACGCCTATTGACGTCAAAAATTTCAATGGTCAAAAACATGCTAATTCAAACCACTATCTGTGTTTTTCAATCTCTGTTGATTTTGGAGCATTTTTTTTTGTTTTTGGCGTCAGTGGCACGGTGAATTGCTTTGCCGCTTAGCGCTCAAAGGGCTAGACAATAAAATAGCGACCAAACTGACTGAGACAAAACTTGGACAAAAAAAAGGGTCACTTTTAGATAATTAAAGTCCATCTAAGATTTAAGACTTCTTTTTTCTCAAGCGCTGGGTGCGATTTTTACATATTTTTAGACTATGAGTGGTTATTGTACATTCCACCCAAATCTCAGCATTTCCACTGATTGAATAAGCATTTTTCTAGGGAGCTGACATAAAGTTTAGGATTGTTAAGTTTTGAATAGTATAAGTATGAAATAAATTTAATGAACTTTAATTTATTTATTTATTTTACCTTCCTGCCAATCGGTGTAAGCGCCAAAGTTTCCTACTCAGTTTATCATAAATAAGCCCATAACGAATAGATCTGTCAACTGTAGAACACGAAATCATTTTTTTTAATTTGTTATTTTTACGTTTTCAATATGTGATGTCTTCGGAAATTTCGAAAAACTGACCGAGCAGGTCAAGCTCACAAAATTTCACGAGAATCGGTTTGGAAATGCGACCTGTGGGCATGAAAAGCCGAACAGAATTCGGATATACGAAAGGGATTTTATTTTGCCCACGCTGAAACGGGAACCGTTCGCTCGTTCGGTCACTGTAGCAGGTCATCATGAGACCCTCATGCAATGAGTGATATAGAAAATGGTACTAAAACTAAACAACTACGAAATTTGGAATTCTTAGCTTCAATATTGGCTCGTGTCACTTGTTCCAGTTAAAGCTGAATATCTTGTAAACTACTGGCCCTATTTCCACCAAATATAGGTAAGAACCATCTCGACGGACAAGCCTTTCGATAAAAAAACAACACTCAAAATTGATCCATCCGTTTGCCGCCAGCACTCTCTTGTCGTCGGGGATTTAAAAAAATATGTTTGTATTTTCCGTACACTTCTTAGGTTTTAATAAAACAACATTCAAGATTACACATTTTATTGTACTACTTATTTAAATCGTAAAATGCTTGTAGAAAAACGGTAAAAACTGCAAAACCCTTACAAAATGTCGGTTAAAACGTTTAATACTATTTATAATTTAATTTAATTTCCATGATTTCATAAGACACGTGTCTCACCTACGGCGTGCTAGCGTAGCGAATAAAATTTTGTCATCTTGAAAACTCAGGAAAACTACTTTCGACAATTAATGATTGGATTTTGACAAATAAAAAATTAATTTAGAGAACATATTCATATTTATATTTTAAGCCACGAAATTGACGATTATCCTACATTTTTTTACTAGATCGGTAGCAATTTACAATTTTCAGTACAGTTAAATTATCATTTTGGCTCCCAAAAGACCCAAATATGTATCCCCTTTGACACTTTGTTGCGAAGGGAAGGGATGGTGACGCTACGGCATTGGAACCTCAACTGGAGCGGGCGTGCCAAAAATTGAGGGTTATCACAAGCAAAACGCGCGGTGGCAGCACGAGGTGACGTGTCACTTCATATTCCCAAAAAAAAGTCAGTTACATCTACTTCTAGATCATGAAAGTATGTTTGACATATACCAAGTAATTGATATGTTTGTAAAAAATACCGTATTTGCAGTTCGTTCATCGTGCCATCGCCGTAGGTGGGACAGATGCTTTATCCTGGTCGATTAATAACGAGTATTGAAGTTGAAATTGACAAAAATCAGCCGCTGAGTCGAGCGTGTGCAAATTTTTTAACTTCAAGTAAAAACCGTCAAAATCATTTGAAGTACAAAATGGTGACGCGTCGTTAAAGTCGATTACTGCTCGACGTGTGTTAGTTAATTTCGAGGACCTTACTCGTGAGCGTGCGTGACCGCGCCTCGCTCTGCATCGAGCGCCCTGGTCATTAACACTTTCAACACCAGGAACACGCTCCGTGGGCGCTGTGCTCGTAGCAAGTTTTCGCTACATACGCATTTCCCCATGTTATCGGCTACGCGCGTAGCGCTACGAAATCCTTGGGATCGAAAGTGTTAAACATATATCGATTTCAGCTTACACGATTTTCACACTTCATTATAATAAAACGGGAATTAATCGCGTTCAGTGTTTATTTAATCACCTCGACGTACTAATCTCGAGAACAGTTCCGTCGATACCGTGAGCGTAACATCAAGTTCGAAACATTGAGGCGATTAAATAACACACACAAATACACTTTTTGTACGCCCGTTTTGTTGTAATAATGTCAATAAAACATTTCCAAAACTTGCACACACTCGGGCTTGTATTAGTGAATACATAATCTATCATAATAGTGATAATAATTTATTTTTAGAGTACATTAAATAATCACAATAACTACGCTGACGTCCGATTTACTGGTTAGTAATGGCAAGAATGTTAATGATATTTTGCGTTTAAAGTGTACTTAAAAATAAAATATTGTACAAGAATACCAAAAAAGGGCGATGTGATACAGAGTGTCAATGAATATATTATTGTATACCTGCCTAATCTCACGTAAAAAGAGCGGTGTCTAATTGCGCACTAGTCAGTTATACTGTGCAATGAGTTGGACACCGCCCTTTTGAAGTGACATGAGGTATCTTGAGTAATCGGACGTCATTTGACAAGGAAAATAATTATAAACTTGCTATTTATTAATATACATTTCAAACCTTTTAATCTATATTGTTTTTATGTAAAATAATGAATAAGTTTATATAAAAGCGCTTGGAAGATTAACTTCGATGAGAAATTAAATAAATGCCTCCATTATAACGTTACATTTTCAAAACCAGCTGTAATAAATAAAATACTTAAAATTTATCTCATTGTATGTATTATCTTTATGAATATGTATTATCGTCGTCTAGTGCCCATAACACAAGCCTACTAAACTAGAGCTTACTGTGGGAATACTTAGACCTAAGCGAAGCTTCTACGACGCTCTAGCAGGCTTGTGTTGTTGTATATCAAACTAATATTTTTGACGACGCAGTTGGCGCAAATCGTAGACACCTGCCTACTGAACCAGCGGTCCCGGGTTCGAATCCCGGCCAGGGCTAATATTTGTGTGATGAACGAATATTTGTGCTTGGGTCATGGGCTAAAGTTTGTGAGTGTTTATGTGTATGTTTGTTACTTCTTCATGCTCAAACGGCTAGACCAATTTGGATATTTTTTTGTATAAAGGTAGCTAATAACACATAGACTACTTTTTGTCCCGAAAAAAAATAGTGTTCCCGCGGGATGAGCGGGTGACACCGCGCACAGCTAGTATTAAACAAAAGGTTCAAAATGTATATTCAAACAATTCTAAGTAAATAAAAACTGCTACACAAGGTAGGTACATGATCGTCGATACACTGTATTGCTATGTTTACTTAACTCTATGTATTCTCTACCTAATGTCTGATTAGTTAATTTTGAGAGCTGCCCTGAAAATCTGTGTCGGATCGATGGGAATAAAGGTGCGACCACACCGCTGCTGATAAGATAATACGCTGACGCATGTCATGTCGGTTGTACACACTCGCCGAGACAGGGCGAGACAAGCATGCCGTCCTTCATTTACTCATAGAGTTCCGAAGTGACGGCATGCTGGTCTCGCTCTGTCTCGGCGAGTGTGTACAACCGGCATCAGATGTATGAAAAAGACGTGACGCGATCGTCCCGCGTCTTTTGATTTTCATACATTTGGTAGCAGTTACGATGCGTCACCGTTTTTTGAACAGCGGTGTGGTCGCACGTTAAATCATTTCGGCTTAAACATGTAGAGTTTATCTTTCGTTCCGAAAATGAGCGGATTCGACTTTCACGTTATCGCTACGTTTCATGTGACATTGCGTAGGCACAATGGCGAACTTATCCCTATTAGGGATCTCTTCCAGTTTGTTTTTGTTGTTGGCAATATCGACAAGTGATGGCAACCATCACAATCACCATCATATTATAGTGTTACTCGGCATTAGATCGCAGTAAATTAGAAATTCGAGTTCACAACTCACAATGACCAGTTCAAGTTATTGTCACAATCCTTGATGAGTAACTATTTTCAACGCAAATGGACAGTTATTTCAGCCGTTGTTACACCGGAATGGAAGCAACTGTGAATCCACTCATTTTAACACGAAATGTTGGTAAGTACTTAGTAGTTGAAATGATAATATATTACTAAACTTGTATTGTCATTGCAAAATACACGCGTAATACCATATTAAAGCTAAATAGTTGCCACAAACTAGTAAAATTTGCGAGTGTTTTACTCGATACTCTTACTCGACTATGTGCATGCAAGGAAGTCATGATTAAATCAACCTTTAAACATTTATATTGTACACTGTAACACAAGATACTGACCAAATAGCACACAGACTGTATAAGCGGCTATTAAGCCCTGATACAACAAATTAGCTGTACAAGGGCTGTATAAGGCGCTTATACTTATACAGTCTGTATGCTATGGGTGGCATGTTAGTTGAAGATCCTGATTTTAAATCTGTCTAATAGTGTACGATCTGGCCGCGACTTCGGTCTTAGCGGTGAGAACATAGAGCGGCAACCGCGCGAGGCGGCTCGTGGCGTGCCACATACATCGCTATGATCTTGTTTACACCGGTATCACTCACGCTGGTCGCTCGTAGTCGTGGCCGTAAGCGAGAATATTTTTAGGTTATGTTTCAAAAAAAATAAAGAAGATAAATATTAAAATCTTCCACTGAAATCATTGCAAATAAGAAAGTACAGCTTAAGTCACATTACTTAACTAAACGTAAAATATAAATAAATTGTCATAACAAAGGCGAACAGCTCTGTCCTACGGCCTTAATATAATTTAATACTTTTCGTTACATTCGTTATTCTACAGTTATATAAAGTACGCTAGACGCTTCACGCCGCCAGGACAACTATAATTCCATATTTAACTGGGTCAATCACCTTTTTTCTGTTACTCGTTGCCATGGTGATGTCCCCTGGTTACTCTTTAAAACTACGATTTTCTGCGGCAATATTCAACAAAAACTTCGTAATTGCATCAGTTATGTAAGCACATTACTTTATGAAAATACCCATATTAAAAATTATCAACATTATTCTAAGAATTTAAATCACCATTGTCTCCCGGACGAGAGGCACATTAACAACAAGAAAAAGTTGATCCACCCAACTGTAAAATATCACTCATCAAGAGTTTTTCAGCAATATTAAAAACGATGGTTTCAATTTAAGACTGCATCGCATTGATTGTTCAACATGCATGAGACTTGAAAAAGACAACAAACTTATTCTTTACCTATTTTTAAACATATGAATATTGAATATTCTCCAGATAGCACAAACTGAAATAAAATCCTAAAGTTGACCATCAAACGTAGTGATGTTCATTTTCAAATATTCTGACTGTTTGATACTTAATATACTTTTAATTAAAATTGTATTATTTTGGCGACTTAAAAAACTTAGATTCTTAGTTTGACCTGTATGTATTTTGATAATACTTAACTGGTTACTTCCTTGAGTATGGTAGTTGGCTCTAGCGGCGCGAAGCGTGATCTACTGGATACAAAACTCTAGTTATCGATTCTATAAAATTTGGCGGCCTTATTGTACGGTAGGCGTTTCTTTCATCGTCGATAGCTTCCTTGTATCCGTTGCAAAACGCAAATCATACTTAAACTACATGAGACACATATAGCCACTTAAGTTTCATCAGAAACAGTTGACTTCAACTTATGTTATCTATAAAATCTTCAGTTTAAAAAGTCATTTAAAACTACTATTGTCAAACAATGAATCGATGTTGTATTTATTGTAATTATTCGCTAATACATAGTTACACTGGATAAATTGCATTGCTTTAAATTTTACAGCTGTTAGACATTAAGTGGCCATATGTTTCTCATAAAAATAGAGTAAATAATTTCAATAAGATTTGTAAAAAATAATTTTCCGATACATTTAAAGAAAATCACACTTCTTGGAATATAAATATGAGCTTAATTTTGAAATGCTTTCTACGTTGTGATGCGAGCAGCTTCATCACCTGAAATTAACGAAATATTATATATAAGAAAAAATACGTTTCAAGGATCTAAATTATGGGGAATTGACATCAAAATCAAAACAGGAGACATGGACATATTATTTTCTCTCAATACATGGATTGTCCAATATGTCCACCAAGATTTCATAATAAAATGATCACCTTTAGCTACTAAAAAGGTGATCATTTTATTATGAAATCTTGTGTTACTTATTAAATGCTGCTTCTCCTTCTAGAACTTGTCCAGGACCCTGTACCGTCTGTATGCGTGTGTAGTGTGTGCGTGTTACTGTCGGTAGATACTAAACTACTCTAGAAGGACCTATATGTAAAGTATGTATGTGTATGTAGGCTGGGCTGCTTCTGTATGTGTGTCTGTGTGTGTGTGTGTGTGTGTGTGTGTGTGTGTGTGTGTGTGTGTGTGTGTGTGTGTGTGTGTGTGTGTGTGTGTGTGTGTGTGTGTGTGCGTGCGTGCGTGCGTGCGTGCGTGCGTGCGTGCGTGCGTGCGTGCGTGCGTGCGTGCGTGCGTGCGTGTGTGTGTGTGCGCGTGCGTGCTCACCTCACACGCTCTCGGCCGGCGACTGGAACTCGGCGAGTGCGTGCACGGGGCTGGGCTGCTTCTGTATGTGTGTGTGTGCGTGCTCACCTCACACGCTCTCGGCCGGCGACTGGAACTCGGCGAGTGCGTGCACGGGGCTGGGCTGCTTCTGTGTGTGTGTGTGTGCGTGCTCACCTCACACGCTCTCGGCCGGCGACTGGAACTCTGCGAGTGCGTGCACGGGGCTGGGCTGCTTCTGTATGTGTGTGTGTGCGTGCTCACCTCACACGCTCTCGGCCGGCGACTGGAACTCTGCGAGTGCGTGCACGGGGCTGGGCTGCTTCTGTATGTGTGTGTGTGCGTGCTCACCTCACACGCTCTCGGCCGGCGACTGGAACTCGGCGAGTGCGTGCACGGGGCTGGGCTGCTTCTGTATGTGTGTGTGTGCGTGCTCACCTCACACGCTCTCGGCCGGCGACTGGAACTCGGCGAGTGCGTGCACGGGGCTGGGCTGCTTCTGTGTGTGTGTGTGTGCGTGCTCACCTCACACGCTCTCGGCCGGCGACTGGAACTCTGCGAGTGCGTGCACGGGGCTGGGCTGCTTCTGTATGTGTGTGTGTGCGTGCTCACCTCACACGCTCTCGGCCGGCGACTGGAACTCTGCGAGTGCGTGCACGGGGCTGGGCTGCTTCTGTATGTGTGTGTGTGCGTGCTCACCTCACACGCTCTCGGCCGGCGACTGGAACTCTGCGAGTGCGTGCACGGGGCTGGGCTGCTTCTGTATGTGTGTGTGTGCGTGCTCACCTCACACGCTCTCGGCCGGCGACTGGAACTCTGCGAGTGCGTGCACGGGGCTGGGCTGCTTCTGTATGTGTGTGTGTGCGTGCTCACCTCACACGCTCTCGGCCGGCGACTGGAACTCTGCGAGTGCGTGCACGGGGCTGGGCTGCTTCTGTATGTGTGTGTGTGCGTGCTCACCTCACACGCTCTCGGCCGGCGACTGGAACTCTGCGAGTGCGTGCACGGGGCTGGGCTGCTTCTGTATGTGTGTGTGTGCGTGCTCACCTCACACGCTCTCGGCCGGCGACTGGAACTCTGCGAGTGCGTGCACGGGGCTGGGCTGCTTCTGTATGTGTGTGTGTGCGTGCTCACCTCACACGCTCTCGGCCGGCGACTGGAACTCTGCGAGTGCGTGCACGGGGCTGGGCTGCTTCTGTATGTGTGTGTGTGCGTGCTCACCTCACACGCTCTCGGCCGGCGACTGGAACTCTGCGAGTGCGTGCACGGGGCTGGGCTGCTTCTGTATGTGTGTGTGTGCGTGCTCACCTCACACGCTCTCGGCCGGCGACTGGAACTCTGCGAGTGCGTGCACGGGGCTGGGCTGCTTCTGTATGTGTGTGTGTGCGTGCTCACCTCACACGCTCTCGGCCGGCGACTGGAACTCTGCGAGTGCGTGCACGGGGCTGGGCTGCTTCTGTATGTGTGTGTGTGCGTGCTCACCTCACACGCTCTCGGCCGGCGACTGGAACTCTGCGAGTGCGTGCACGGGGCTGGGCTGCTTCTGTATGTGTGTGTGTGCGTGCTCACCTCACACGCTCTCGGCCGGCGACTGGAACTCTGCGAGTGCGTGCACGGGGCTGGGCTGCTTCTGTTTGTGTGTGTGTGCGTGCTCACCTCACACGCTCTCGGCCGGCGACTGGAACTCTGCGAGTGCGTGCACGGGGCTGGGCTGCTTCTGTATGTGTGTGTGTGCGTGCTCACCTCACACGCTCTCGGCCGGCGACTGGAACTCTGCGCGTGCACGGGGCTGGGCTGCTTCTGTATGTGTGTGTGTGTGCGTGCTCACCTCACACGCTCTCGGCCGGCGACTGGAACTCTGCGAGTGCGTGCACGGGGCTGGGCTGCTTCTGTATGTGTGTGTGTGCGTCCTCACCTCACACGCTCTCGGCCGGCGACTGGAACTCTGCGAGTGCGTGCACGGGGCTGGGCTGCTTCTGTATGTGTGTGTGTGCGTGCTCACCTCACACGCTCTCGGCCGGCGACTGGAACTCTGCGAGTGCGTGCACGGGGCTGGGCTGCTTCTGTATGTGTGTGTGTGCGTGCTCACCTCACACGCTCTCGGCCGGCGACTGGAACTCTGCGAGTGCGTGCACGGGGCTGGGCTGCTTCTGTATGTGTGTGTGTGCGTGCTCACCTCACACGCTCTCGGCCGGCGACTGGAACTCTGCGAGTGCGTGCACGGGGCTGGGCTGCTTCTGTATGTGTGTGTGTGCGTGCTCACCTCACACGCTCTCGGCCGGCGACTGGAACTCTGCGAGTGCGTGCACGGGGCTGGGCTGCTTCTGTATGTGTGTGTGTGCGTGCTCACCTCACACGCTCTCGGCCGGCGACTGGAACTCTGCGAGTGCGTGCACGGGGCTGGGCTGCTTCTGTATGTGTGTGTGTGCGTGCTCACCTCACACGCTCTCGGCCGGCGACTGGAACTCTGCGAGTGCGTGCACGGGGCTGGGCTGCTTCTGTATGTGTGTGTGTGCGTGCTCACCTCACACGCTCTCGGCCGGCGACTGGAACTCTGCGAGTGCGTGCACGGGGCTGGGCTGCTTCTGTATGTGTGTGTGTGTGCGTGCTCACCTCACACGCTCTCGGCCGGCGACTGGAACTCTGCGAGTGCGTGCACGGGGCTGGGCTGCTTCTGTATGTGTGTGTGTGCGTGCTCACCTCACACGCTCTCGGCCGGCGACTGGAACTCTGCGAGTGCGTGCACGGGGCTGGGCTGCTTCTGTATGTGTGTGTGTGCGTGCTCACCTCACACGCTCTCGGCCGGCGACTGGAACTCTGCGAGTGCGTGCACGGGGCTGGGCTGCTTCTGTATGTGTGTGTGTGCGTCCTCACCTCACACGCTCTCGGCCGGCGACTGGAACTCTGCGAGTGCGTGCACGGGGCTGGGCTGCTTCTGTATGTGTGTGTGTGCGTGCTCACCTCACACGCTCTCGGCCGGCGACTGGAACTCTGCGAGTGCGTGCACGGGGCTGGGCTGCTTCTGTATGTGTGTGTGTGCGTGCTCACCTCACACGCTCTCGGCCGGCGACTGGAACTCTGCGAGTGCGTGCACGGGGCTGGGCTGCTTCTGTATGTGTGTGTGTGCGTGCTCACCTCACACGCTCTCGGCCGGCGACTGGAACTCTGCGAGTGCGTGCACGGGGCTGGGCTGCTTCTGTATGTGTGTGTGTGCGTGCTCACCTCACACGCTCTCGGCCGGCGACTGGAACTCTGCGAGTGCGTGCACGGGGCTGGGCTGCTTCTGTATGTGTGTGTGTGCGTGCTCACCTCACACGCTCTCGGCCGGCGACTGGAACTCTGCGAGTGCGTGCACGGGGCTGGGCTGCTTCTGTATGTACAGGCCGTGCTAACATCCCTCGTTCCGTTGTGGAAGAAAGCCGCGAGCAACTTGTGTCTAAAATTGAGAGTACTCTATCTAGAGTCTCCGATTGGGGGCGGGATAACTTGGTCCGGTTTAACCCCTCTAAGACACAAGTTTGCGCGTTCACCGCTAAGAAAACTCCGTTTACTGTGGCCCCGCAATTCCAGAACACATCCCTCAACATCTCAAAGAGTATTGGGATCCTTGGGGTTGACATCACCAGTGACGTTCAGTTCCGAAGTCATTTAGAGGATAAGGCAAAGCTGGCATCTAAAAAGCTTGGTGTACTGCACAGAGCGAAGCGGTACTTCACTCCTGGTCAAAGGCTACTGCTGTACAAAGCGCAAGTCCGACCCCACATGGAGTACTGTAGTCACCTCTGGGCAGGAGCCCCCGCATACCAGCTTAGCCCTTTTGACTCGGTACAAAGACGTGCTGTGCGAATTGTTGACAATCCTAAACTCACAGACGGAATCGAGCCTTTAAGTCTGAGGAGAGACTTTGCCTCCTTGTGTGTGTTCTACCGTCTGTATAATGGGATGTGTTCTGAGGAATTGTTTGACATGATGCCCACGGCTACCTTCTACCACCGCACTGCTCGCCATCGGCAGGGTGTTCATCCTCACATGCTAGAGCCTAAATGGTCGAGAACTGTCCGGTTCCAGAGGAACTTCCTACCGCGAACGCTTCGCATGTGGAATGAGCTCCCTGCCGAGGTTTTCCCCGGGGGCTACAGTATGCAGTTCTTCAAGAGGGGAGTAAATAGGTTCTTAAAGGGTCGGCAACGCGCGCGTGATGCTCCTGGCGTTGCAAGCGTTCATAGGCGGCGGTAACTGCTTAACATCAGGCGGGCCGCATGCTTGTTTGCCACTGTCGTAGTATAAAAAAAAAATGTGTGTGTGTGCGTGCTCACCTCACACGCTCTCGGCCGGCGACTGGAACTCTGCGAGTGCGTGCACGGGGCTGGGCTGCTTCTGTATGTGTGTGTGTGCGTGCTCACCTCACACGCTCTCGGCCGGCGACTGGAACGCTGCGAGTGCGTGCACGGGGCTGGGCTGCTTCTGTATGTGTGTGTGTGCGTGCTCACCTCACACGCTCTCGGCCGGCGACTGGAACTCTGCGAGTGCGTGCACGGGGCTGGGCTGCTTCTGTATGTGTGTGTGTGCGTGCTCACCTCACACGCTCTCGGCCGGCGACTGGAACTCTGCGAGTGCGTGCACGGGGCTGGGCTGCTTCTGTATGTGTGTGTGTGCGTGCTCACCTCACACGCTCTCGGCCGGCGACTGGAACTCTGCGAGTGCGTGCACGGGGCTGGGCTGCTTCTGTATGTGTGTGTGTGCGTGCTCACCTCACACGCTCTCGGCCGGCGACTGGAACTCTGCGAGTGCGTGCACGGGGCTGGGCTGCTTCTGTATGTGTGTGTGTGCGTGCTCACCTCACACGCTCTCGGCCGGTGACTGGAACTCTGCGAGTGCGTGCACGGGGCTGGGCTGCTTCTGTATGTGTGTGTGTGCGTGCTCACCTCACACGCTCTCGGCCGGCGACTGGAACTCTGCGAGTGCGTGCACGGGGCTGGGCTGCTTCTGTATGTGTGTGTGTGCGTGCTCACCTCACACGCTCTCGGCCGGCGACTGGAACTCTGCGAGTGCGTGCACGGGGCTGGGCTGCTTCTGTATGTGTGTGTGTGCGTGCTCACCTCACACGCTCTCGGCCGGCGACTGGAACTCTGCGAGTGCGTGCACGGGGCTGGGCTGCTTCTGTATGTGTGTGTGTGCGTGCTCACCTCACACGCTCTCGGCCGGCGACTGGAACTCTGCGAGTGCGTGCACGGGGCTGGGCTGCTTCTGTATGTGTGTGTGTGCGTGCTCACCTCACACGCTCTCGGCCGGCGACTGGAACTCTGCGAGTGCGTGCACGGGGCTGGGCTGCTTCTGTATGTGTGTGTGTGCGTGCTCACCTCACACGCTCTCGGCCGGCGACTGGAACTCTGCGAGTGCGTGCACGGGGCTGGGCTGCTTCTGTATGTGTGTGTGTGCGTGCTCACCTCACACGCTCTCGGCCGGCGACTGGAACTCTGCGAGTGCGTGCACGGGGCTGGGCTGCTTCTGTATGTGTGTGTGTGCGTGCTCACCTCACACGCTCTCGGCCGGCGACTGGAACTCTGCGAGTGCGTGCACGGGGCTGGGCTGCTTCTGTATGTGTGTGTGTGCGTGCTCACCTCACACGCTCTCGGCCGGCGACTGGAACTCTGCGAGTGCGTGCACGGGGCTGGGCTGCTTCTGTATGTGTGTGTGTGCGTGCTCACCTCACACGCTCTCGGCCGGCGACTGGAACTCTGCGAGTGCGTGCACGGGGCTGGGCTGCTTCTGTATGTGTGTGTGTGCGTGCTCACCTCACACGCTCTCGGCCGGCGACTGGAACTCTGCGAGTGCGTGCACGGGGCTGGGCTGCTTCTGTATGTGTGTGTGTGCGTGCTCACCTCACACGCTCTCGGCCGGCGACTGGAACTCTGCGAGTGCGTGCACGGGGCTGGGCTGCTTCTGTATGTGTGTGTGTGCGTGCTCACCTCACACGCTCTCGGCCGGCGACTGGAACTCTGCGAGTGCGTGCACGGGGCTGGGCTGCTTCTGTATGTGTGTGTGTGCGTGCTCACCTCACACGCTCTCGGCCGGCGACTGGAACTCTGCGAGTGCGTGCACGGGGCTGGGCTGCTTCTGTATGTGTGTGTGTGCGTGCTCACCTCACACGCTCTCGGCCGGCGACTGGAACTCTGCGAGTGCGTGCACGGGGCTGGGCTGCTTCTGTATGTGTGTGTGTGCGTGCTCACCTCACACGCTCTCGGCCGGCGACTGGAACTCGGCGAGTGCGTGCACGGGGCTGGGCTGCTTCTGTATGTGTGTGTGTGCGTGCTCACCTCACACGCTCTCGGCCGGCGACTGGAACTCTGCGAGTGCGTGCACGGGGCTGGGCTGCTTCTGTATGTGTGTGTGTGCGTGCTCACCTCACACGCTCTCGGCCGGCGACTGGAACTCGGCGAGTGCGTGCACGGGGCTGGGCTGCTTCTGTATGTGTGTGTGTGCGTGCTCACCTCACACGCTCTCGGCCGGCGACTGGAACTCTGCGAGTGCGTGCACGGGGCTGGGCTGCTTCTGTATGTGTGTGTGTGCGTGCTCACCTCACACGCTCTCGGCCGGCGACTGGAACTCGGCGAGTGCGTGCACGGGGCTGGGCTGCTTCTGTATGTGTGTGTGTGCGTGCTCACCTCACACGCTCTCGGCCGGCGACTGGAACTCTGCGAGTGCGTGCACGGGGCTGGGCTGCTTCTGTATGTGTGTGTGTGCGTGCTCACCTCACACGCTCTCGGCCGGCGACTGGAACTCGGCGAGTGCGTGCACGGGGCTGGGCTGCTTCTGTATGTGTGTGTGTGCGTGCTCACCTCACACGCTCTCGGCCGGCGACTGGAACTCTGCGAGTGCGTGCACGGGGCTGGGCTGCTTCTGTATGTGTGTGTGTGCGTGCTCACCTCACACGCTCTCGGCCGGCGACTGGAACTCGGCGAGTGCGTGCACGGGGCTGGGCTGCTTCTGTATGTGTGTGTGTGCGTGCTCACCTCACACGCTCTCGGCCGGCGACTGGAACTCGGCGAGTGCGTGCACGGGGCTGGGCTGCTTCTGTATGTGTGTGTGTGCGTGCTCACCTCACACGCTCTCGGCCGGCGACTGGAACTCGGCGAGTGCGTGCACGGGGCTGGGCTGCTTCTGTATGTGTGTGTGTGCGTGCTCACCTCACACGCTCTCGGCCGGCGACTGGAACTCGGCGAGTGCGTGCACGGGGCTGGGCTGCTTCTGTATGTGTGTGTGTGCGTGCTCACCTCACACGCTCTCGGCCGGCGACTGGAACTCTGCGAGTGCGTGCACGGGGCTGGGCTGCTTCTGTATGTGTGTGTGTGCGTGCTCACCTCACACGCTCTCGGCCGGCGACTGGAACTCTGCGAGTGCGTGCACGGGGCTGGGCTGCTTCTGTATGTGTGTGTGTGCGTGCTCACCTCACACGCTCTCGGCCGGCGACTGGAACTCGGCGAGTGCGTGCACGGGGCTGGGCTGCTTCTGTATGTGTGTGTGTGCGTGCTCACCTCACACGCTCTCGGCCGGCGACTGGAACTCTGCGAGTGCGTGCACGGGGCTGGGCTGCTTCTGTATGTGTGTGTGTGCGTGCTCACCTCACACGCTCTCGGCCGGCGACTGGAACTCGGCGAGTGCGTGCACGGGGCTGGGCTGCTTCTGTATGTGTGTGTGTGCGTGCTCACCTCACACGCTCTCGGCCGGCGACTGGAACTCGGCGAGTGCGTGCACGGGGCTGGGCTGCTTCTGTATGTGTGTGTGTGCGTGCTCACCTCACACGCTCTCGGCCGGCGACTGGAACTCTGCGAGTGCGTGCACGGGGCTGGGCTGCTTCTGTATGTGTGTGTGTGCGTGCTCACCTCACACGCTCTCGGCCGGCGACTGGAACTCGGCGAGTGCGTGCACGGGGCTGGGCTGCTTCTGTATGTGTGTGTGTGCGTGCTCACCTCACACGCTCTCGGCCGGCGACTGGAACTCTGCGAGTGCGTGCACGGGGCTGGGCTGCTTCTGTATGTGTGTGTGTGCGTGCTCACCTCACACGCTCTCGGCCGGCGACTGGAACTCTGCGAGTGCGTGCACGGGGCTGGGCTGCTTCTTCTGGCTCCCGCGGCGCACCTTGGCGCGCACCTCCTCGGGCTTCTCGGGCCGCACGAGCGGCTTCTTCTCGGGCGCCTTCATGCGCCACACCACTATCGGGGACTGGAACGTTACGAAGTAACGATTACCTCTTTACTCCGCTAAATAAATGCGACAGCGAGTAAATTCAGATGTGTCAGAAGGTTTCTAATATTGCAAACCGTGCACATGGAGAGAAATCGTTAATTTGTAAAAAAAAAAGACAGACTAATTTTTGTCAGCTTTTAGTGACTTTTAAGACCTTTTCCAACATTTTTAAGAATCTTTTGGAACTCGCCCGTTTCCTATCGTATGAATGTGAACATGCAAAATGTAAATAGAACATGCAAATTGTGTGCTCAAAAACTTATTTAAACACTGCCTACGTTTACGTGCTAGACGTGTGCGCCGATCCACTTTTCATCGGCGGTGGCGTGGCGGCGCACACGTCTATTGCGTGTCATATATGTATTTAAACGTTGAGAAGTTGACAACAAAGCAACATAATATACATGCAGAAAGCACACATAGTAGACTCATATAAACGACTGGTTTACTAATGTTTCGGCGATAATTTACTAGCAACTTTTTAACTCCTAATCTATTTGTCTCTTATTTTATATGGGCGAAGCTTTATTACGTCTCTAACTCAACGTCTCACACTTGTTACACAAATTATTATTGAGGTTTTTAGAAGAGTCAGTGATGTATTCGTCAAAATATGTTGAGTGGCATACCATACTTTTAGCAACATCTTTAGGAACAGTTCGTGAATGGCTTTACAAAAACACTCTAGGGTGCTCTGTGTCAGCACGCGTCCTATCCAGCGAGAGCCCTAGATTTGGACTTGCGCAGCCTAATATATCGTTCGCATAATATGTCATTTCAAAACTACTACAACACGCCACCCAATTATAATCCGCCATTTATCTCGGTAATTATGAAGTTTAGAAAAAAGTTGCCCTCACAATACACGCTTATTTTAGCGCAGGTATTACACGATAACATAATAAAAAAAAACTTGTGTCGTAATCATGATTTAACACTAGGCTGACAGTACGCGACAAATCATGAGGGCACCGAAAACCACGGACTATGGTCATAATGACACCGTACCTATCGATTTTTTTTTAAGTCCCCGGCCCCCTTTACTATACCATAACCACGCCCTGACCCTTCGCTGGCTCAGCGCGCGCGCTGTGAGCTCGCAGTTCTAACCTAACCTGATCTACTGTTCCGTCAGCGTTATCTTCTAGGGGATGGCAAGTTCTAACCCAACCTTATCTACTATGCGTTAATAGTAGTTTATGTGACTGTACATAATGAAGGGTGAACACGAGTGTTTTAATGCCTAATTATGTACAGTTACATACACTACTTTATCTAGCCACATATCATAGGCCTCCATGATGCATTCAAGAGTCGCACATTACGACAAATATTACCCGGTAATGGCGGTAATGAAGTTTTCTGGCAGCTGTCATAGTTTTTTTTTAATTCAGAGACAAACTATAGTTGGCCCCAACTATCATATCGTTCGATATCTTACTTACGTGCGACATTTGTCAAATTTGATGCAAATTGACAATTCATTTCGAACTAAACGTCATCTCGACTGATATTAGAATAGAGGTCAAATCAAATTTCTTTGTCTTTCAAAGATGTTCGAAATTTGAATATATAATATCATCGAAATCGATGTTATTATTTAGCAATAATAACATTTTCACAGATAAGAAATTTGTTCTGATAAAACAGTCTATTTTTATGGTGGTCATAATGTGCGGTTCTTGAACGCATCATGGAGGGTTTATGATATTTGGATAGATAAAATAAATTATATGTGCTGAAACGACTTTTGACGATTTATTATTTGTGTAAGTAAATCATTTGCTTCATAATTGTTTGTAAAATTTTGCAATATAAAAATGTAGCCAAATGAGAAAAGTACGAAAAAATTCATGTTAACGATTGGTTTGCCAAATGAAATTTCTGCGAAAAGTTGGTTGCGATGTGAAATTTGGCGAAACTTATTTTGCCGAACAGGTTTATGGTCATTTATAATGAAATAAACATGTTCTTATGAAACATTTTATGTGTCTTACTAATCTTCCAAAATGTACTCTTTATGTATGAACTATTCAGTAGGCCAGCACAGTACGCTAGAGGAGGTCTAGGTCTTCAAACGAGTGGAGTAAATAAAAACAAAGAGTGGAATTCATAGTGTATTATCAAACCGCAATGGGAAATCATTTCATATCGATTAGAACATGCACGCAGAACATATGTTTAGGATAAATATCGGTACACGGGGACTCGCCCTTAGCTTTGGGAGCGGAGGTCGGAATCCTACCGATCAGTTCGAGACAGACTAATTGAGTCGATTGTTTGCGTTCGGGGTAACGCATCTTAACTGCGATCAGCGCTCGCGCGCGCCGCATCGTGCCACACCACAACCAACCATCACTGTCGTTGCCTGTTGCCTACGAGTAGTCTAGTACTCGTTTTATTAGTCTTGCCACAATCACTTAATGTAATTATGTCTCATGCTCTAAAATAAATGGATTCCTTTCTTTCTAATTTGGTTTAAACTTGCTTGTTTTAACTTTTAGTCCCGTATAAATTATATTTATTTAATTTCCTTGACGTTTCGAATGTTAAGTTACGCATGGTCTCAAAACTAGTAATATTATTACTTTGCGACACTGAATCATAAATATCATAATGCAGCATTATAAGTACGCCAACGATGTGCATTCTCATCGCGGTTTGATAACAAGAACGGACATGCCAAGACGCTGTACGAGAGATCCGAACGCGGCGTCCACACGAGCGAGCGAGACACACTACCGCGCACCGCTGCCGCTGGCGTGCAAAGCCGTGGCATCTCCGGTAGGGTTTACCCGATAAGAGAACGACACCTAAATGAAATGATGAATGAACGAGTACATCGTGAACAAACGACTACAAGTGTAGACTACAACTTACGTAGTTCTGCTCCGGAGGCATGGCGGGTTCAAGGCATTAGATACTTAAGCGTACGATAATATACGAGTATATGTAGGGGAAGCGTTCACTTAATTACGTGTTACAGTCAATATGTAACGTAGGCGAATGCTTCATTAAAATATAGGTAATTTTAAATTACGCCTACTTTTGATATTGACTGTACCAAATATTTACCACATGGTTAAGAAACCTGAGTGTTCCACGCGCTATTAAAAGATTAAAATATCGTTATCATGTTATCATCTTTCAAATACGATGTTCTGTTTAAAACTATACCTTAAACTAGGGTCTGAACTCAAGGATATTTTATAAAAAATAATATTTTACATAACTCCCGTGAGTCTCATTTCAGTCATAAAATACATACGATTTGCTTTACTCATGTCGTAGAAGTCGAATATCGACATGTTCCAATCGGTTCGCGGTTCATCATCAGGAGAGACGATCAGTCGCGGTGACGGCCGATTGAACAGTGTTCTAAGCATGTCGAGCGATACTTGACTTCTACGACGTAAGTAAACTCGTATGCAAAGTTAATATATTAACTAAGATACAAAAATGTAAATGCAAATATAAACATCGTAACAATACCGTACCCCAAGGTGCCGGCGGCTACGGGGAAGGCCGGTTCATCCCATTTATAACTCTTCAAGTGTAAAAGCTTTTCTAAAACATTACCATTCTTAAGCTTCATTCATTGCAATCAAAGCGTCCAAAGCATTAGTTCATTCAATATCGTCATTTTTGTCAGGAAGTAATTGCAATTGAATTCGCATCACTGCAGTTACCATCTCGACGTGTAAACGGAACGGCTTACTTTATTTGTGAGATTTTAACTAAACCGCTTTTATTACATATTTTTTATAAATAGCCCGACTTTCACGGAATCAAATTATATTTTCACATATTCAGGGATTTGCAAGCATGGATTTATATGGAATTTCCATGTTTGCCACAAACAAACACTTCACTCTGCACATATGAATTAAGCATTGGCATCTAAAACGGGCTCACTGCTTTATGATTATGACACTAGAGAGAAAGCCGGGTTAGGCGCCTGAGGTACTGGTTACGAAATGGGAAAATTGGGTTACGTAATTGTAAAATCGGTAACCGGTGTAGCGGGCTGGTGCTGGTATGGACGGTATGTTACTCACGGCGATGGTGCCCTGGCGCGTGTACTTGGTGGAGGCCACGTAGGACGCCTTCACGGTCAGCACCACCGCGTTCATCAGGTTCTTGGCCGCCTGGATCAGCGACGTCGCACTGTCCAACTGGAGACAAACGTACTTGCTTATACACACGTAAGGTTATACTTGGTCTATGACCGTAGAACTGGCAACTAGATGTTGTATTAAAAATATATTTAAATATCATAATTTATTAGCGTTCAGCCACGATACAGAGTTTAAGCATGAATGCCTGACTCTCTTGGTGAGAGTTAGTTTACAGTTTCAGTGAAAAATGCTTTTGGCGAAATGAAACTTTTGCGAAATGAAACGTTTGACGAAACGTAATTCGGCGAAAAGGCAGAGAACCGTATTTACTACATTTTAATGGTACGAAACCCTTCATACGCGTGTTAGACTCGCCATAGTACGATATTTTACTTTTTAATGAACTTGAAGCTCAGGTCCTCAGGCACAACACTCACCCCGCTGACGATGAGCTCCCCGGAGATGTTCTGCACGTCCGCCTTCACCTTGCTGGTGATCTGTATCTGGTGGCAGTACAGCGCGATACGCTGCAGGTACGCCAACAGGTCCTGCTTGGTCGAAGATTCTGGGCACTGGAATAAAATATTAAGAAATTTGAGTTACGATACTGGAAATCTAGCACTAGGAGAAGTTAAACGATTAATTTTAAGGGTGTTTTAGCGGAGGCAACTTTTCTGGTGCTGGATACAATCGCAGGAGTCTACTGGTCATGCAGCCCCCGAAGAGAGCTATAACATTACCTGTTCAGCGATTTCTCTGGTGAGTTTGTCGAGCTTGGTGCCGGCCTCGGAGATCTTCTTGGCGGCGTTGATGACGTCCATGGTAGTCTTGAGCGGGCCGCGTCCTCTGTGAATGTCATTAATGTTATTGACACTATCGTGGGAAATCTTTGATAGTTATAAAAACGGCGTAAAGTGCTGCTACGCGACTCACGGCTCCATATGAGTTCGAAACATGTCGGGCCGTTCCTGACAATGTTTACGCGAGTGTAAACCGTTTTTTTTAATTATTATATACACATTATCACTCCATGTATATTTTACAACCTGAAAAGTTGCTTTTAAAGGTTACTAATTAATTTCACTGGCAAGAAGTATTCTTTGGTAACTGACCTTGAAAGACGTTGAAATTCACGTTTTTTTTTCAATGATTTTCGCATATTAAAGCCATATTATTTTTGACGCGAGTCAATATTCATTTTAGATGAAGAACAAGGGATTGAGCTGCACTCCTATGAACAATGTTTTGAAATTGGTTGTTAACATGCCGCTACTGACATTACATAACGCACACACATGACGTTAGCACATTATTCTCACATGAAAGCCGTTTCGAGCGCCACCCAGGGTTAAACCACAACTTGATAGGTATACTTGGACGCTGTTGAGAACCGATAGTTTTTATCCACTGGCCACACAACCAGTTAGTTCATTTTTATTCCGTGGCGCTTCGAGCGCGCGCGCGGTCGCGGGCGGACGAGTGCCGGCGCCATATTGCTGCATGTACTATTAACGTAACGGGTCTTGAACATTATAACCTCCGTGGTTTTCGGGCGATTTTGGAAGTTTTACGCTTTAACGGAAAGTGTTGAGATACGGCACAATTCCTTGTACGGTGGGCTGCTTCGGGCGCCCCAAGGATTGTTATTTAGAGTGATATAAGGACTACTACAGTGTGAACTGTGTTTGGTGTTTTGCTGACGAGATCAGAGCGGCGGCGGCGCAGACCGGGACGTCGTTTATTGCCGCAAGTAACACACATACTACACTTTACACAAAACAGAAACACATACTTGCGGCCGGGAAGAGATTCGGCTGAAATCCAGGTTAGCAACATAGATTAAGTTAGGTTAAGTACATAGGGCGCGTATCGCGTTACATTGTTTCGCGCTAGGCAAGATTGCTATGATAATTTTCCATCATATGGGCCCGTGGGAAATTCAATTTGTGTCTGGCGGAATCAAATTTTGGTAGCAAAGCGGGGTTCATATCCACAGAAAAGATATTTGATTCATTTACGTTCGAATAAGTAATTTTAGTTAGCATCAAAATCATAATTGAAATTTGAGGGTGGGTTGCGCTTGGTTCGCATTCCAATCTATTAACGTTATGTTGCATTTGCGTAATTAAGAGTAACTAAATTATAAGAATATTAGTTATTACTTTCAATTGAAATGTTAGTTGAGTGAATAAAGTAAATATAGTTGCGTTTCGATACGGAGAAACGTATTAATAAGTAATTAATAATTGGGGTTCCGCTGAACTGTTATTCACTCAAAATACATTTAATTTAAATACATTTAGTGTTGTTTTCCTTTGCGTAATATTGGTGTTGGGTGAATAACTTTGAAGTTGTCGCGTTTGTTACGAAAAAGAAAAACGGATTGTTATTGTCGAAAATCGGGGTTCCACGGACAAAATTATTCACCCAAATTAATTAATTTGTTTTCGGGTTATATTATTATTGATCCGTGTTATTGAGGTTGGTACCATGGCTCCCTCAGTAGTTAAAACGATCGCGTCAAGGGTCGAATCGGAATTAAGATGGTTTTCATTAGTCGTTACGTTAATTGGTCGTACGGATCGCGAGGACGCATTATTGTCACGCGCGCGACAGGTAGATGAAAGATATGACGCGGTATTGAAATTGCATGCCGAATACTTGGCCCGTATTGACGAAGAGGAGACTGGGGAAAGTCGGACCCAGGCTGTTGAAGTGGTGCAACGCAATGTAGACCAGTGCGGTGATATGGTGATGAGTATCATCCAAGCGGCAGCGGATATCGAGCGCGCCCGAAAAGGGGATGTTGGGGTAAGGCGTGCACCCAGTGGTGTGGCACTAATGGCGCCGTTGCCACCAGTGAATGTCCCGGAATTTGGTGGTGAATATGCCGACTGGCCGAGGTTTCGCGACATTTTTAACAGCGTGGTGCACTCGCGCACGGATTTGACCCCCGCGTATAAAATGGCGCAGTTGATGGGGAGATTACGCGGTGAGCCTCACGATATTTTGACTCATTTGGAGATTACGGATGCCAGTTATGAGCCGGCATGGGGCCTATTAATTGATCGATATGATAATCGGCGATTAATTATTGATGGGCTCATCGAAAAAATATTTAGTATATCGAAGGTCACTAATGCACATGAAATAAGGTCGAAAATCCTTAATCCCGTCACGGTGGCGGTGAATACGCTGGAGCGACTCAAGTTGTCACTAGGGGATAACAAGTACATTATAGTGAACCGGGTTTTGCGCAAGTTACCTAGTGAGGTGGTGGCGCGGTTTGAGCAGTCACATGGGGGTGATTCATCGAGTCACCTCCCAACATTTGACGAATTGAGGGCGTTCCTGGAGGGTGAGTGCAGGCGGGCGGATTGCCAAGGGGCAACCACGCCGCAACCCCCCACGTCACCCCGGCGTACGGTTGGGCCCAAACCGGTGGAGCCCCGTCGGGGAGGACAGCGGTACAACGCCCTCCAATCGGAGGTGTGCCCCTTCTGCCGGAAGGGGGGACACGCGATCACCGCGTGCGCGGATTTTGGAGCACAGCGGGTGCAGAGGCGCAGGGGGGTGGTCAAGCAGCGAAACTTGTGCTTCCGCTGCCTAGGCGCACACTATGTGCGTGAATGCAGTAAGACCACCAACTGCCGAGTATGCGGAGGAGCCCATCATGAACTTCTCTGCCTGGCTGAGAGTGGGGAGCGGTACGGGGCCTCATCGGGAGGTCATCCCCCCTCTCCTAAGCCAGCCTTGGGTGGACGGTCGCCCCCCCACCGGGGAGGGGGGTCACCCAGAGACCAGCGGTCGCCCCCCTCCCGGGGTGGGGGGTCACCGGGGGCTCCGGAGTACCGCCGGATGCCGCAGTCTCCTCCGCGGGGGGGGGATCGGCGCCGAGATTCGGGCGGGTGCCCGGAGATGACCCATGGGGAATCGGGTTACGCGACTTACTCGGCCGCGCTGGGGGGCAGGGTGCCGCCCCCGAGTAGTCGCTTCTCTCCACCCCTCGCAGAGCGCCCACGCTTGATGGCGCGTCCGCCGCAGATGGGACGGATGCCGATGGGCTATTACCAGCCGGCGCGCATGGCACCGATGGGTCGAGGGGTGTACTACCCGGGGTGGGACCCATACCTGGGCCAGGGGCCCTCTCCCCCTCCAGCAGAAGGGGAGGGAGGTGCCCCCTGCTAGCAATTAGCAGTCTGTTCATCCGTCGTGCCCACCCCGCCAGTGACGGTATTATTACCGACGGCCGTGATTACCGTCAGGGGCACGGATGGACAGCCAGTGCCAGTGAGGTCACTCCTGGATTCGGGGGCACAAGGTTGTATCGTGTCCAGCCGCCTAGTGGCCAGGCTGGGCCTAAGGTTGGAGCCATCACGGGATGGCGCAATAGGTATAGGTGGCAATCAGGTGCCTCACATCAGGGGTCAGACGGACCTCCTGTTTGAGATGGGTGACTCGGCATCGATCACGCGGGTGAAGGCCACGGCTATTGTTTTAGATGAAGTGGTCGGGGTTCTTCCTCCGGTACGGTTACCGCCGGCGGTAAAGGAGCTGACCAATGGATTGGAGTTGGCCGACCCTCACTTCGCGATTCCCGGACGGGTGGACGTCTTACTTGGAACTGACGTCCTCGGGAAGCTGCTGCGGAGCGGTAAGCGGGAGCTGCAACCAAACGGGTTGGTGGCCGTGTGTACCGCAGGTGGGTACGCATTATTGGGCCCAGTACGGGGACCACAGGACGCAACGGATTATAGCAACATATACTACGGCAGCGTGTTATCGGAGGTCCTGCAAAGGTTCTGGGCAACAGAAGAGCCACCCACAGCTCCCAGGACAAACCCACTGGACGAGGAATGCGAGACATTTTATCAGTGCAACACGGTGCGCCTCCCGTCGGGCAGATTTATGACACGGCTACCGTTTCTATCGACGCGACCTCCGCTGGGGAGCTCCAGGGGCCTGGCTGAGAAACGGATGATGGCCATGGAAAGGCGCATGAAACGGGACTCCAACTTTCGGCGAAAGTATGTTGAGTTCATGCGTGAATATTTGGCTTTGGGTCACATGTCAGTATCCAGGGTAGACTGGCGTTGTGAGGAGCACTACGTATTGCCTCATCATGCAGTCCTGAAGACACCTGACTCCAAGATCAGGGTCGTGTTCGACGGGAGCGCGGCGACATCTAACGGGGTGTCTCTAAATCAATGCCTGCACGCTGGTCCTAAGTTGACCAGAGACATTGCAGACATTCTAACGGACTTCAGGAGACACCAAGTTGTCTTCGTTACGGATGTGAGGATGATGTTTCGCCAAACGGAGATCCATGCGGATGACCGTCGGTTCCAGCTGATATTGTGGCGAGAGAGCTCAGAAGAACCGATGATCACGTATGAGCTGAACACGAACACGTACGGATTAAAGCCCAGCCCGTATGTAGCGATGCGGACGCTACGAGAGCTGGCTGACCAGGAACGGCTGCGCTTCCCTCGCGCAGCTGCAGTCATCGACCGGGATGTCTACGTGGATGACATTTGTACGGGCACGGACAGCATTGAGCAGGCGCTCATCCTAAGGGATGAATTGGTGGCGCTCATGGCCTCCGGTGGTTATGAACTCAGGAAGTGGCTGTCAAACTGCCCAGAGGTGCTGGCAGGACTACCAGCTGAGCACCAACAAGACCCGCATTTGTTTGAAGACTCGGATAATCCTCATGCGTTGGCAATTTTGGGGGTCCAGTACCGACCGACTCAGGATGTCTTCACATACAATTGTGAGGCCGAATTGCTGTCGAAGACCTGGACCAAGCGATCAGTCCTTTCGACTATCGCACGAACGTTTGATCCAAACGGTTGGATCTCTCCGGTCACGTTCATGGCAAAGCTCTTCATGCAGAAGCTTTGGTTGGCCCAACTAGGCTGGGATGAGCAGCTCACGGACGAGCTGCTGCACGAGTGGACGGCATTCGTGACCACACTGCCGCATATTAAAGAAATTGAGATCCCGCGCAAACTGCTCCCTCAGCCGGGAGCCAGGGTGACCCTGCATGGGTTCTGCGATGCGTCTGAGAAAGGGTACGCGGCCGCGGTCTACCTGAGAACAGGTGAGACTTCTGGCGAGGGCGTTGTACGCTTGGTCATGGCCAAGAGCAAGGTTGCGCCTGTTCGGACCCGGTGGACGATTCCGAAGATGGAATTGGCGGGTGCCGCGCTCCTGACCCGCCTCCTAAACCATGTGGCGCAGAACCTGCGTGGCACGGTGGATCTGAATGACACGGTTTACGCATGGACGGACAGCCAGATCGTGTTGTGCTGGCTGCAGACTTCGGTCCATACGCTTGAGGTATTTGTGGCCAACCGAGTGTCACAGATAAATAACTCGGAGACTCCTCTGGTCTGGAGACATGTTCCAGGTGAAGTTAACCCGGCAGACTGCTCGAGTCGCGGCTGCCCGGCGCCTGTTCTGGTTGAGCATTCTCTCTGGTGGGGGCCTCAATGGCTGGAGGGGCCACATACGGAGTGGCCTTTCAATGACTGCGGACGCCAGCCACTACCCCCTGACCAGGGTCTGAGAGTCAATGTGACTACAGTGGAGTCTGTGGCAGTGGACCACACTCTTTTGGAACGGTATAGCTCACTAGGGAAGCTACTTCGAGTCACGGGATGGATAATGCGGTTTTTCCATAATTGTCGAAGCTCTGCTGCACAGCGCAACATGTCACCTGTAATGGGACCTGAGGAGCAGCAAAGGGCTCTCTCACGTTGGGTGGGGATCATTCAGGGGAATGAGTTCCAGGATGAACTTAGGATCTTGCGGACTGGCGTGGGCAGAATGAAGAAGAGCCTTGTCCGCCTCAACCCGTTTATTGATGAGCACGGAATGCTCCGGGTGGGAGGCCGACTACGGAATGCCGAATTGCCCTATTCAGCGCGGCATCCTTTAATTCTTCCCAAGAAGGGAGCTCTGGTGGAGCTGTTGGTTTGGGACCGTCACATCAGGAATTCACATGCAGGCTGCAACACTCTCCTGGGCATTTTGCAGCGGGAGTTCTGGATTTTGTCGGCACGGAGGGTGATACGGAGCGTTGTGTTTCGTTGCTTGCCTTGTTACCGGCTCAAGGCAGCCACAATGCAGCCACAAATGGGAGATCTCCCGCCCGACCGAGTTACGGAAGCTCGGCCGTTTGCTGGTGTGGGGACAGACTTCGCGGGGCCTTTCATGGTCAAGACATCACGCCTTCGCAATGCGAAGTCGGTTAAGGCATATTTGTGCGTCTTCGTGTGTCTGGCGACCAAGGCCGTTCATTTGGAAATGGTAGCTGATCTCTCTACGGAGGCCTTTTTGGCAGCGCTGGACCGATTCGTTTCTCGACGGGGGATACCGGCCTTGATACGTTCGGATTGTGGTACCAACTTCAAGGGCGCCGATCGTTGTTTAAAGGAAATTGTATTATTTTTAAGTCAAAATGAGCGAGAGATCGGCTCGGGCATTGCCGGTCGGGGCATTTCGTGGTATTTCAGTCCACCTGGATGCCCCCACTGGGGTGGAATATTTGAGGCAGTAGTTAAGTCTGCCAAGACTCATTTGTATCGGGTCATCGGCTCAACGATCCTCTCTTTCGAGGAGTTGTCAACGGTGTTTTGCAAAATTGAGGCAGTTTTAAATTCGCGCCCCTTGTGTCCGTTGAGCGCTGACCCGAATGACCTGGAGGCCATTACCCCAGGTCATTTTTTGATTGGCCAACCACTCAACGCCTTGCCGGAGTATCCGTATACGGATGTTAAGTTGTATAGGTTGTCACGGTATCAGATGCTGCAGCAAATGACTCAAAATTTTTGGAAGCGATGGTCGCTTGAGTATTTGCACATTCTTCAGCAACGCGTTAAGTGGACGGACAGGACGACCCCACCGTGCGTTGGAGACCTCGTACTGGTTAAGGATGCTAACCTATCACCGTTGTGCTGGCGACGGGGGCGCATCGTTAACTTGATAGCGGGCAAGGATGGGTCTCCACGGATCGCAGATGTACAAGTGAGGGACTCGATCCTTAGACGGGCGGTTTCAACGTTATCCCGACTACCGGGAGTTTGAGCGGACCGACGACGGGTCGGTCCGGGGCGGGTGATTGTTGAGAACCGATAGTTTTTATCCACTGGCCACACAACCAGTTAGTTCATTTTTATTCCGTGGCGCTTCGAGCGCGCGCGCGGTCGCGGGCGGACGAGTGCCGGCGCCATATTGCTGCATGTACTATTAACGTAACGGGTCTTGAACATTATAACCTCCGTGGTTTTCGGGCGATTTTGGAAGTTTTACGCTTTAACGGAAAGTGTTGAGATACGGCACAATTCCTTGTACGGTGGGCTGCTTCGGGCACCCCAAGGATTGTTATTTAGAGTGATATAAGGACTACTACAGTGTGAACTGTGTTTGGTGTTTTGCTGACGAGATCAGAGCGGCGGCGGCGCAGACCGGGACGTCGTTTATTGCCGCAAGTAACACACATACTACACTTTACACAAAACAGAAACACATACTTGCGGCCGGGAAGAGATTCGGCTGAAATCCAGGTTAGCAACATAGATTAAGTTAGGTTAAGTACATAGGGCGCGTATCGCGTTACATTGTTTCGCGCTAGGCAAGATTGCTATGATAATTTTCCATCATATGGGCCCGTGGGAAATTCAATTTGTGTCTGGCGGAATCAGACGCACATAAATAAAGCACACTAGGCTGGACCAAATTTGATGATTTTTTGACCAGTTAACGGTCAAAGACGCACGCTACGTGAAACGCGGCGAATGGTCAATAACTTTTCCCGCTGAAAATTCGTCTTCTGCGCATGTATGTTGTGTACAACGACGATTCAGTGCTTCTGGAATGTTTTCCGAAGCGGTTATTGATGGCTTTGCGGCTATTATAAGAAAGCGCTGTGCATCTATCTTCAGACGCCTACAAAGTAGCCCCAACAGGATCCTGACAGCGTTGGCTGAGAGGTGGGACGACCCGCAGACTCATAGATGGCTAGAGCTGCATGCGTCTGTGCGTATTGTTTCCAGGTCGATATAATGACATTATGAAGAATTGTTGACATGTTTGTATACACATTTTGCTCACTAACAATAGGCATAATAAATTGTTACTAAAACCTATATGTAAAGCCTGACCAGAAATATATGAGGATACGCCATATTGCGGAATTTCACTGGAACTAATTTCTTACACTGGCAATGATTTTATGATGGTTTGTCAACAATGTCAATGTCATTCGTGGTGATTTCTTTAAAAGACAAATATTTAAAATTATCCAAAGAAAATGCCGAAAACCATTCACAGTCGTGAACGTAAGATTATAAATAAAGTGTACATGTGTTTACTACGCGAAAAACAGTCGGGAAAAGAGTGCATTCCATTAAATGATATTACGAGGTTAACATAGTGGAACTGACAGGTATTTAAAACTAATGTCATTAGTGACATTTCATTTCATTATTGTCATAGTGGGTTGCGATTGGTTGCAAAATTGTTGCCATATAAATCTTATAAATAGCGCCCTCTTGACAATCTTCATATATTTCTGGTCAGGCTTTACATGGGTTCAAGTCCGAAATAAAGAGTTAGAATTTGATTTTTCTAATATTAGAATGAGTGTACCTCGTGAAGTCGGTCATTTCGAGCATGATCATGCACATGTGCTTGGCCAGCGTGATTATGTCGTTCCCGGCGTCGTCCCACTTGCCGACCTCGTTGTCGAAGGTCATCTTCTCGCGCCGGAACAGCTCCACCTGCTGAAGGATCTTGCGCTTGTCCTCCTCCGTCATCTTCCGCATGGCTTCCTGTCATTAGTGTCAATGTTGCGTTAGCGAATGGTTTTACAAACGATGTTACATTTCCCCCATTTGGCGCTGTATTGAAGGAGTACAGCGAGGTGTTAAAAAAATGACATGCTTGTTTTAAAATAAGAAACATACAACTTACGTACAGTCAACCAATTTGATTCCTAGGCCATTTCGTACCTTGTCACAGTAAACGTCAATATGAAAGCCGCTTGAAATCTCATATCGTTGTCATTGTGACAAGGTTCTATAGTGGCCTAGAAATGAAATTGGTTGATTGTACCTTTGAAGTCACATATTTCAAAGAACATATATTTTTGTTTGTTTGATGACATATTGAGCTAATTTTATTCATATAACTAAAGTATGTATAATGTGACCCGCTACGCGGGGAGAAAATCTCACCTCCTGGCCGAGGCAAGACGTAAAACTTTATACAAACCAAGGGCGGTAATTCGTAAAGCCCGAGATCGCATATTTATAGCCCTCACCTTCAGTTCGGGCCACAAACACCTGCGATCTGGGACATTCACCAATTCACCACCATAGTATGTAATGTATTACGACTAGTGGTCAAAGCTAGAAACCTAAAGCTATAAAGGTTACTAAGAAACAGTACTCGACTGAAGTGTAGGACTCACCCTGGCGTTGGTGATGCCGCTGATGTCGGGGTACTCGTCGACGCCGTGCTCGCCGGTGTGCGCGCTCGCTGCAACCACACGGGACACGTCAAGAGACGGGACACGTCAAGAGACGGGACACGTCAAGAGACGGGACAGCTCAAGAGACGGGACAGCTCAAGAGACGGGACACGTCAAGAGACGGGACACGTCAAGAGATGGGACACGTCAAGCGACGGGACAGCTCAAGAGACGGGACAGCTCAAGAGACGGGACAGCTCAAGAGACGGAACAGCTCAAGAGACGGGACAGCTCAAGAGACGGGACAGCTCAAGAGACGGGACAGCTCAATAGACGGGACAGCTCAAGAGACGGGACAGCTCAAGAGACGGGACACGTCAAGAGACGGGACACGTCAAGAGACGGGACAGCTCAAGAGACGGGACAGCTCAAGAGACGGGACAGCTCAAGAGACGGGACAGCTCAAGAGAGGGGACAGCTCAAGAGACGGGACACGTCAAGAGACGGGACAGCTCAAGAGACGGGACAGCTCAAGAGACGGGACAGCTCAAGAGACGGGACAGCTCAAGAGACGGGACACGTCAAGAGACGGGACACGTCAAGAGACGGGACAGCTCAAGAGACGGGACAGCTCAAGAGACGGGACAGCTCAAGAGACGGGACAGCTCAAGAGACGGGACAGCTCAAGAGACGGGACAGCTCAAGAGACGGGACAGCTCAAGAGACGGGACAGCTCAAGAGACGGGACACGTCAAGAGACGGGAAACGTCAAGAGACGGGACAGCTCAAGAGACGGGACAGCTCAAGAGACGGGACAGCTCAAGAGACGGGACAGCTCAAGAGAGGGGACAGCTCAAGAGACGGGACAGCTCAAGAGACGGGACAGCTCAAGAGACGGGACACGTCAAGAGACGGGAAACGTCAAGAGACGGGACAGCTCAAGAGACGGGACAGCTCAAGAGACGGGACAGCTCAAGAGACGGGACAGCTCAAGAGACGGGACAGCTCAAGAGACGGGACATGTCAAGAGACGGGACACGTCAAGAGACGGGACAGCTCAAGAGACGGGACAGCTCAAGAGACGGGACAGCTCAAGAGACGGGACAGCTCAAGAGACGGGACAGCTCAAGAGACGGGACAGGACATGGGACCCGATTCCTGACGATGTCTAGTGATAAATGCAGTAACTATGTTTTAAGACTACTTATTATCCGTTTAAAAATACTGACTGTTTCAGTAATTTTTCTCTATGATTAAACATGGTTCGTAACATATTACTAACAATGTTACCAGTTAGAAGACGGCTATTGCGATTTTTTGGTATATTTGAAACCTACATTTCGAATTTTCACGCAGAAAAGTGGTTCTTTCAACTTATTTTCGACTGCACGCAAATTAAAACATGAAATAACTATGTTTCTATCTAGAACTCAGGGAAAACGATTATTCACTTTAAAAAGTTAGTTGAAGTTATCAATATATAATGTCATAAAAAAACATTTTAAAACGTATAAGGCCTCTCAACGGTTAAATAAATTTGCACCTCATTCCAATGCATTTAACTTCTTAACTGCAGTAACTGCTAATACTGCACTTATCACTAGGAGGCCAGGACGGTTTGCGAACAAGAAGACTGATACAATATGTCATTACAAAATTAATAAGCCTCCAGTTAAATCGGTTTGCTACTTCTTTCCTTTCAATTTAAATTAATAGTTATAAGTCGATATAAAATTAACTAGATGATCATTCAATCGTTTTAAACGCCATATGACTATGACAGCATTTTTATCAATTGATTAGAATTGCAGAAGCCCGCATCGTCTACCAGATAACCGATATAACACCACAATTTAAATGGAGTGCGTTAATTATGCGGCCATTGTAATGAGGCGTGTATAACGCTCAAAAACAAACCCAACTGTAAATTGATTTCCCGATTCAGTTAAAGTTAAACATCAGCAAATTTTAAAACTCTTTAAATATTATTCCATTATATAACGAGAAATGTATTAGACATGACATTAAATGATTAACAATGAAATTAACACAAAACAAGCACACCGGCAATGATTCAGTACACCAAACATTCACCCGATGTTAAGCTTTATCTTACAAATACTGAATATGTTACGGACACGGACACAAGCTCACAAACACACTTACGGTTTCCTGAGTTTTAGTATCAACACGAAGTACCCAGGTCCACGGAGTCCCCAACCTTAATCTAACGCCACACCCGGTATTAACCGGTAAGAGAGTAGAGCGGTATCTTTTTTTATAGCGGCACAACATAGTGAAACCTATCTATGTTAGTTGCCCGCCCACAACTTATCTGCTTTGCCCGATGGTTGACTGGTATCTCTACCAGCACTTAAGTCCGCCTTTTTTACGATCTGTTTTCATTTGTGCAATAAAGATTAAATCGCTTTTTTATAGACATGTCTTGAACTGTATCAGGGCTGGTTAGCCCTCACTATACCAGTGAGTCGGACTTTATGTGGGAGTATAACCCGCTAATGGGATTATCTTGAGGAGTAATTTTAGGGGAGGGTGAGGCGGGCGCACTCGGCGCATGGACTGCGTCGTGAATAGACTGAAACGGGTCAGCCTGGCATAGGCGTGATGAGAGAGGTAAGAGAGACGGGCTTTGGTGCAGAGAAAAACGCGAACTAAGGACCCCGCCGGCGGGGGTTATGCCGAGGTACTCCACTTTGCCGGATGGTAAGCAAAAAGGGGAGCCACAATGGCAACTGACGCGAATCCAACGGTGCCATAACAGTTGACTGTCGCTGTGCCGAGAGATTCCTCACGCTCATGGTACTCACATCGGCTCCGGGTCTCCATGGTCATGTCCTCGACGGGCTCGAACTCCGTGTCCGTGTCGAGGTCGTCGCTCGTCTACAACATGCGCACAAACATGCGGGATGATGGTAAGCTACTCGTTACACACTGTACCTAACATTAGTACTTATTCTTCAGATATCAATATTATTAACCGAGCGTTAAGCTTCGCCAAGATTTCTTCGGTATGCCCGGATTTCCGGCTGTTCTCGCCTAGATACCGCATTTCGCAACGGATTGACATGTAATATTGTGAGTAAGTTTCATTTTTTGTTGATTCATATTTTCCAAAATTTTCGAAATGATGGAGTTGTGGGGGTTGAAAACCTAAAAAATACAAATTTCAGCCATTCCGAGACATACTCGCGAGGTGTACAGCTCGCAGAACCACTAGTTTTTGAATAGCGGCCCTGTAACTTTACATCCTACTAAAATGCCTGAAATACGTTATTTTTTTACGTTTTCGACCCCTATAACTACGACATTTTGAAACTATTTAGCAATCGGAACTGCTTTCAAAATGTCACGAGAATTGGTTGAGAAATGCCTGTAGGGGAGACGGACATCCGAATATCCGCAATTCGGACATACGAAAGAATTGTTGGGGTAAGTTGAAACGAAGACGCTTCGCTCGCTCGGCCAATTATGACCTTAATATTGTAGTGTTAGCGGTAGAGTGTGCAACGATACAAACACAATGACACCAGTTATGCAGTCACATTCACATAAACAGCACATGATGTATGAGAAATCAGAATTTAGTAAAATACCATATACGTAGTCAAGACAAAATAATTTGTAGACAAGTTGTTGTTATATGGTTATTTTTATAAATTCTGATTGTATTCCAACCCTGTAAACACGTAAACGACATTAATATGGATTCTTCACAGCCTGATCTGACTTCAATACCAGTACCAATCAATCAAAGAATTAGAATCACCAGTATAACTTTCTTTCTGCTGTCATGGAAGTATTCACAAAATGTTATGCCATTATTACCCTTACGAAAAAGAGGGATGCAATAAGTTTAATATGTGCGTCTGTCTGTGGCATCGAAACGGATGGTCGGATTAGTGCGGTGTTTTAAAATCGAAAGACTTTTCTATAGAGATGGTTCTTGGCTATGTTTGATGGAAATAAACCAATTGTCTCCAAGATATTTAGCTTGCATTGGAACAAGTGACAGGATCTCAGCCAATATAGAAGCTATGAATTCCAAATTTCATTGTTATGTTCAGTTTGAGTAGCATTTTCTATAACAATCATTAAATGAGAGTCTCATGTCGTGATGACCAGCTACTAGTGTTGGGGTAGTTTTTGACTTAGGTTATATTGCAATATCTTCTTTACTATGCTCAGTAGTGTGATCGTAATCGTAATTTATGGTTTGCTCGGTAGACATCGTGTGGCTGTTGTAAGCAGCGCACTGCCCCAACGCCTAGCGTGTGTGCTGGCATGCACGGTCACTCGAACCAGCAGACGTGTACTTAGCAACGTCGTTTTGAGGTCAGTCTGTCATAGGTCATGTAGCTTGTAAAGAGTATCGTATAACCTTTGGTTGTCCACACAACAGATGGACGCGCATCCATACAAAGGCGCTGTCTTGATTTCTCCTATAATAATAAACCCCCCTGTCCATATACAACAGATTCAGTACAACGTTAGGATTGTATAGTGGTGAAGTGTTCAGATCAGCCTGCGGGCATGCAGCTAGCGAACACGGAGGCCCCGGAGACACTCGGCTCACATTTGCTCCTGGTCTCCAGCGTGTAGTGCTCGTCCAGCTCCACGTCCTCGGGGTCCAGGTCCTCCTCCTCCTGGGTCGTGGGTCAACAACGTTAGCATGTGCCTAGCTGTAGTCTGTTAGGCGTTCTTTTGTTAACCTAACTTTGTGGAAAATTGACATTCGAATTCTTTGTGCATAAGAACACTTATTACTTTTCACATCCCCACCGACTATCCCCAATATTTTCGTTTCCAAGTATTTTTCTAAGTACCTGCATAATAAGTATACCCCAAGTATTTTCCCTAGTATACCCCAAGTATTTTCCCTAGTATACCCCAAGTAATTTCCCTAGTATCCTCCAAGTATTTTCCCTAGTATCTTCCAAGTATTTTCCCTAGTATCTTCCAAGTATTTTCCCTAGTATACCCCAAGTATTTTCCCTAGTATACCCCAAGTAATTTCCCTAGTATCCTCCAAGTATTTTCCCTAGTATCCTCCAAGTATTTTCCCTAGTATCCTCCAAGTATTTTCCCTAGTATCCTCCAAGTATTTTCCCTAGTATCCTCCAAGTATTTTCCCTAGTATCCTCCAAGTATTTTACATAGTAACTCCAAAGTATGTCCCCTGGCACCACTCACTCGGTTCATGAGCACGGCGCGGCGGATCTCGCGCACGCCGTCGTAGACGAGACGCGATGCGTCGATGAACTCGTTCTCGTCGAGGCCGGCCGCGCCGCCGCCCAGCGCCGACACCGCCGCGTCCACGCGCACCGCGAACTTTGACATCACTGGAACAAACAAGAAAATTGTGTAATTGAATCAAATGAAACGACAGATATTCTGACATTATGGGAATACAGACATTTGGGGGAGGAAAACATTTTATGTAGCCCTCGGTTTGCCAGTCCTCCGATTTATGTAACTAGCAGCTAACATTTGGGCTACTGTTAACAAATCTTTTTTGTTATCAGTGGGACCTACTAAGCAATGCCAAGCAAAGCTTGCACTATGGATACTACCCGACGAATATACAGAATATATAAATACATACATACATAGCATCCATGACCCAGGAACAAATATTCGAGTTCATCACACAAATATTTGCCCCGGCCGGGATTCGAACCCAGGACCGCCGGCTCTGTAGGCAGATGCACTACAATACTGAAGAAACCGCGTCGTAGTGAAGGATATTTGTTTCGTTTTTGTCACCTCATCCATGTCCCATGTGGATGTCCTAACCTGGGGGAGGTCTATGTCTTCTCCAACAGTATCTGGTGTTCTTATTGGGGGGTAGTGAGTTATAAATAAATATCGGACAACCTCACACAAATCGATCTAGTCCCAAATTAAGAAGGCTTGTGTTATGTTATGGGCACTAGACGACGATATACTTACTTATATAGATAAATATATACTTAAATTAAATACATAGAACAACCATGACCCAAACACAAATATTCGAGTTCATCACACAAATATTTGCCCTAGCCTGGATTCGAATCAGGGACTACTGAGTTAGCCAGAGTACCTTATTAGGATCCAACCACTTATAAAGACTTTTTGACCGAACGAGCGAAGTGTCGACCAAGAATTCTTTCGTATATCCGAGTTATGGATTATCGGATGTCAAGCTGTTTTCGTCTACGGGTTGCATTTCACAACCGATTCTCGAGAAACTTTATTATCAGGTTTAATGATTATATATTTTTTTGTGTCGATTCAGTTTATCGTTTATTAATGGCGGACATGGGAGTTGAAAACGTAAAAAAAACTTCTCGAGGCCTGCAGCTGAGCTACTGGTACTGGTTCCATAAAATGTATAGTCATGATTGTCATTTGGCATAACTTTCGTATATATAATTTTAAATATTCTCTGAAACCGACAACTTTCTAGGTTTGTTATAAAGCAAACATAACCTAAGCTAATGGGCCTTATTTTCAAGACTTGTAATATTAATAATTTCAAAGTTATGGCTAACGATTTTACGATGTTTATGCCAATAGATTGTAGGTATATAGCCAATAGTAAGTTAGTTTTCTGCTCTAATGACGCGCAATTAATGCTGGTATTCATTTCCATCATGATTTACGGTATGAGGCTAAACTCAAAACAAATAACATCGATTTCGTGATCTTGAACCATTTTTAGGGTTCCGTACCCAAAGGGTAAAAACGGGACCCTATTACTGAGACTTCGCTGTCCGTCCGTCCGTCCGTCCGACCGTCCGTCCGTCCGTCTGTCACCAGGCTGTATCTCAACAACGGTGTTAGCTAGACAGTTGAAATTTTCGCAGATGATGTATTTCTATTGCCGCTATAACAACAAATACTAAAAATATAATAAAATAAATATTTAAGGGGGGCTCCCATACAACAAACTTGTTATAGATTATATAATCTATAACAAGTTATAACAAGCTATATATAATATATGTATAGGTACGGAACCCTTAATGCGCGAGTCGGGCTCGCACTTGCCCAATTTTTTGCATTCATGAAATTCAACATACACGATTCTACGTAACAATAATTCTCGATTTTTCCTTTATAATAGGTACATGAGAGATAATTAAGTCGAATATAATCTCGATTACATAAATACAAAATGAACCGTACGCTGAAACCTTAGTGTCTAATGTAAACATAATGATGCTACATAAGCCGTTTCGGAGATACCCTGCCCAATATAAAGTGTGATATGTGAGTAGGGTTGCCAGGTCGCCTAATCTAATAGCCGGACAGACCAGTCAGTTTGGCCGGACATTTGGGTAAAAAAAGCCGGACACTACATTATTGAGGATGTAGTGTCTCATAGGTACCTACGACAAAAAAATGTAAAAAGCCTAGTAAAATGTAAAAAGCCTAGCAAAATGTATAAAAGCCTAACGAAATCCGGACAAGCCGAACTCCGTTTATTTTGGCCGGACACGCAATCTAAAAGCCTAACTATGTCCGGCTTCATCCAGACGCCTGGCAACCCTATATATGTGAATGATACGTATATATAATGTGTTATAATTGGACGGGATGTCACGGCCGCCCAAATGCCACTGTCAGCGGGTCAAGGCGCCGCTTTACATCCTCTCGTCTTAGAAATGGTTTCCATTTGTAGTTTCTGTAGTTTGATTCGACGGCTCAGGGCGAATTCGTTCACAAACGTATTTGGTCTCTTTCTTAAATGCTTCATGTAGATGCAGCTTACATAAAAATAATTAAAGATATCATTATTATACCAACATTGTTAGTTAGCTAAGACTTATTTTTTTTTTATCAGACATCCTCACACAAATCGATCTAGTCCCAAATTAAGCTCAAGAAGGCTTGTGTTATGGGTACCAGACGACGATATTCATACTTATATTGATAAATATATACTTAAATACATAGAACAACCATGACCCAAGCACAAATATTCGAGTTCATCACACAAATATTTGCCGGCCGGGATTCGAACCCGGGACCGCCGGCTCAGTAGGCAGGTGTCTACAAACCGAGCCAAACGCGTCGTACACCTTGCTACATACCTTACATTTGAAAAACTAACGTACAGTGAATGATAAAATTAAGTGATCATTCATGTACTTTGTCAGTATATTTGTATGTTGACTGTATTTCTGTAAGACACGGAAGTCTGTCAAATCAGCGTCGTTGCAATGTACCTCGACATATACTTCCTTACAGGAGTCCTTTTTAGGGTTCCGTAGCCAAATGACAAAAAACGGAACCCTTATAAAAACTTGGTAGGTTGAAACTTGGTAGGTAGATGTATTTTGAGAACCGCATTTCCAAGATTTTGATGCAAAAATAAAAAAATAATAATAAATATTGGGGGCTCCCCATACTTAGAACTGAAACTCAATTTTTTTTTTTCATCACATACATACGTGTGGGTTATCTATGGATAGGTCTTCAAAAATGATATCGAGGTTTCTAAAATATTTTTTTTCTAAACCGAATTTTTTGCGTGTGACAGACGCTTCCAAAGTGGAAAAAAGTTGGTCCCCCCCCCCTCTAACTTCTAAAATAAGAAAATGAAAAATCAAAAAAAAACAGACATTACTATAAAAACTACCAACGAAAATTGTTTTGAACGAGATCTAGTAAGTAGTTTTTTTTTAATACCTAACTTTGCACCTAATTTATATGGGGCGCTATACATACCAGGTGCAAACTTAACTTAACCATAACCACTTAGGGATGGAAAGTGTTTGTACGGAACCCTCGGTGCGCGAGTCCGACTCGCACTTGACGGTTTTTGGTATTGGTATAATACCTCCAACACTCTTTTTCTCTAAAATTAAAAACCTCTACTTATTTGTATAAATATTGACACAAAGTTAAATTATGAAAGAAAAATGTTACGTGATGCACTGCAATACAGCAGGCCTCGAAGCTGCGACCCTACGATTCCGGCGTAGTGCTCTCCCAACTGAGCTATCACATCGTTAAGTCAATCACACCAAATCTCATTCCATAATTGTACGCTACTGGAGCGCCCTCTGCGTCATATGTGTTTAAAATGCTTATGCGCATTAACCATACCCTAGGATGTGCGTTTACACGCACGATCCTCAGTCCCTATTGCTTTACAGCCTACTTACACCTACTATATGTATGAATGAGACGCGGGCATTGTTGTCAAACAATGTAGGATTGACCCAGTATCTGCCCTTGCGACATTGACGTCTACTAATTATAAATGACTAGTATAATCCGTGAATTAGCGCGCATAATCATAACTCGCCGTCAGCGAGTCATATGTGTCGTTGCGTAACTGATACTCAAATTGTTACGAATACGATCAAGTGTGAAGAGATGATGAGTCTTGGGTGATTCGCTATTTCTATTATGCTGTGTAGCTATTGTGCTATGTGCTAGCGCATCTGCCGCGACTTCGCTTCTCTCGCATCACCTGTCTTTCTCACACTTCATAGAAAAGAAAGTGTTAGGTAGTATTTGTCGCGCTACAAAGAGTCGCGTGTCATAGTTATGCTAGACGTACTGTGCGTGGTCGTTGTCACCAAAGAGTATGTAATCACTACGTGTTGTCACCAACAATGTACAGTAAGGCACATGCTGAGCCTGGCTCTGTTCTCGGCGTCTGTTTTTGGCCAAAATTCCGCCGCAAACGGGCGCCAAGTACACAAAATGCTATAGTAATTTGCGAGAAAATGTAAACGGTCCGACACACAGGGATCGATACCGTTATTTTGCTCCATACAAAATAACACAAAATAACGTTATTATATTCCGGTTTTTCGCTCATTATCACACATGTTTATATTATAGTCGGCTAATTTCAAGGATCTATATCTATAACGAAATTCTATATAATAACATTCGAAAAACGCGAAATAGAGCGTTTTCATGAATACCGGTATCGATCCCTGCCGACACAGAACATTCAGTTCCTACAATTTCGTAGTGATTTGTCAAACAGACGATAACGAACCATTCGAACATTTGCCGTGGTATTTTCTCTTCAATCGTCTACAATATACGCAAGGTAGGTACTATATATTGATACCATTAAGAAGAGAACAATCGTATTAACTTTTCGGATAAACTTGCTGCAATTAGGACGTTAGTGCACAACTCGTTAGTTAAGTTAGTACGATTGTGCGTGTTTGTACTTTAAGGTATCGATATGTTTTATTTGGAGACTCCACACATATTATTGATTTTGGCTCGAACGGGGGTGTCGAAAACGTTTTATTACATATTAATATCGATAATTAGCAGTCATTACTCTCGGACGACAGGCGGATCTGTCAAGTTGTGTAATGAGCTGGCATTTATCAAATTATTGCGAGCCGCGCTATCGAAATGCGCCCGAGGCGGCTTTACACCCGACGACTACATTCGTCCAGAGCTGACTGACAATGGGTACATCATTCGCTTTCGGGGTCGGCGCAGCATGTTTTCTTCCCCATTCTCCCTATTACTCGTCATCTCGTCGTTTACTTCCTTATTCATGTCATCTTTTCTTTGGCCTTCCTCTTCTTCTATATCCATCCACGTTCATGCTTAACGCTTTTCTGGTTACGTGGCTTTCCTCTCTTCTCTCTTCTCCTCTGACAATGACAGACTGACTGACAATGAATGACTGACTGACAATGGGTACGTATATAGAACAAATAATTTCACTTCAAATGCAAATGAAACGGCTCACGTCTTAAAAGTCGTATATCGCTCGACATGTTCCGAATCGGTCTGCGAGTCATCATCAGGAGTGCCGATTAATTATGTTCAAGAATACGTTATTCGATCGAAGAATAGGCTCATTGAAAATAACAAATCAATAACTGATACGTATGATTTTTTTCATACCTCAGAGTTGTATTGTGTGTGTGTGCGTTTTTGTAATCCCAACACGTCAAATGGCTGGACTGAGTTTGGTATCTTGTGTAAGTAGAGTTCTGGAGGACAAACAAAGATGGCTACACGATACTTTTTAACGGAGAGAACACCTACAAAGTTTTTTTTCAAAATGGAGGAGATAAAGGGGGGTTAAAATGTAAACAAACAACAATTTCGGAATAAACCCGTTAACTAGTGGCTCTGTGAGCTGTGATCATCAACGGATGGTTCCTTAACCTAAGGCAGAATCGTGTCGTCCCCGTGTCGGCACGCCTAAAACGAGTGGCGGACATTCTAAATACTCTAATGAATGGTTGTCGCCGCTGCAGTCGGTAACGACTGAGGCAACCGCACAATGACCGAAATACCCTGCAGAGCGGGCTGCAGACACACTTTTTTAGGGTTCCGTACCCAAAGGGTAAACAACTCTCCTATTACTAAGACTCCGTTGTCCTTCTGTCTGTCTGTCTGTCACCAGGCTGTATCTCATGGACCGTGACAGCTAGACAGCTGAAATTTTCACAGTTTATGCATTTCTGTTGCCGCTATAACAACAATTAGTAAAAATCGAATCATCATCCTCCTAGCCTTTGTCCCTTTTGTAGAGAATGAATTCTCAATCGGGGTCGGCTACCTAAATCCCAAGATTTGGCGTAGGCACTAGTTTTTACGCAAGCGACTGCCATCTGACCTTCCAACCCAGAGGGGAAACTAGGCCTTATTGGGCTTAGGCGGTTTCCTCACGATGTTTTCCTTCACCGAAAAGCGAGTGGAAGGTAAATATCAAATGACATTCCGTACATAAGTTCCGAAAAACTCATTGGTACGGGCCGGGTTCGAACCCGCGACCTCCGTATTGAAAGTCGCATGCCCTAACCACTAGGCTACCACCGCTTCTCTTAATTAATAATTAGTAAAAATAGAATAAAGTAAATTTTGAAGTGGGGTAGACCACAAACGTGATTGTTTGCGTTAACTTTGCACCTCATTTGTATGCGGCGCCATACATATCCAGGTGCAAACTTAACCCGGCCAGTTAAGATGAGAAGTGTTTGTACGGAACCCTCGGTGCGCGAGTCCAACTCGCACTTGGCTGTTTTTTTTTATCCAACGAGTGATCGATGCAGTAAACAGTCATACAGATTTTTAACACAAATTTAAAACACCCCCGACACAAGTAGCTAGCTGTGGTCATCATGAGACCCTCATTCAATGAGCGATATAGAAAATGCTGCTAAAACTGAAAATAACTACAAAGTTTGGAATTCTTAGCTTCAATATTGGCTGAGATCTTGTCACTTGTTCCAATTAAAGATGAATATCTTGGAAACTACTGGTCCTATATCCACCAAACATACACAAACATAACAGCTAAAAACCAGCTCGACGGACAAGCTTTCAATATAAAAAACCGCACTCCTAAAGCGTGTTAAGATCTCTTTCAGTAGACATTTACAAGGTCCTGTAAACGTCAATGCCAATAAAGCAATTATTTATAAACTACAGCTTTCCGTCGGCTTTGTCGATATTCAATATTTTAGGCAAGTAGGGTGGGGTAAGAATATCATAAATATCAGACAACCTAAAATATAAATAAATATCAACAAACCTCACACAAATCGATCTCATTGATCAATTACGGCCTCAGTGTATATGGCAGAACTTTCCAAACCTACTTAAAGGAAATAAAAATATACAAATACGATTTATGAAATACCTAGTGAATAAAAAAGCTAAAGATAAATGTAAAGGAAATTATGATGAGCTGTTTAAAGTCTGTAAAATACTACCTATACACCTAAGAGTGCAGTACTTAATAGCCCTAGAAAATTATTATAAAAGAGAATTTAAAGTGCTTAAGCAGAATAAATATAATACAAGGAACGTAAGACTAAGAAAATTTGTTCAACATTTTGCTAACAATTATTATGGTAGAAGAATAAATAAGTAATTGGTTCCAAAGATATATAATGAAATTGATTGGTTAAGGGATGAAAAGGAGTGTAGCAGAAATGTTGTCAAAAATAGTTTAAAAAGGATATCGTTGGAAAAACTGCCCTAGGGCAGATTAAAGCTAGAATAAACTCTATATTAAGTTAATATTGATCAATTTTTAGTATCCAAACTGTTCGTTACGTACAGAGCGTTATTTTGAAAGTTCACGTCTCCTTCACCTAGCCTATTAATTTGTTATAAACTGTAACCTATGTACGGACATATCCTTTTTACAACTTTATAATTATGTATACACACACGCATGCATCAATTAACACTGAGTGCTGGAAACGGTCGATTACGCGTAGTTATTAACATACAGCGATGCAACCTTCACAGCTGGACGAGCATTTTCTTTTCAGTACAACGGTTGGTTTCGGTGATCGAGGAGTTAGAGAATAATAGAGAATTGGCCAAGTGTGAGTAGAACGCGACTACTGTAGGCCGCATATCTTATTAAGAGAAAATGCAATTGCCCATATTTCCTTAACGTCCGTTTACGTTAAGTTTCCACCTGGCAACTATGGCTTCGCATACAAATGAGGTTAAAACTTTACGTAACCGGGTTGAAGAATTCGTGATTTCATTCTCGATTGTTTCCTCCTCCAAAACTTAATCAATTGCAACGAAATTTTGGAAACTGAATGAGAAGGACAGTTTCTGTTTCTGACCGTTTCCATATTTGCGCTTATATTAATATATAATTTGTGTGCTCGGCGTCTGTTTGGAGCGACATTTTGGCCAAAACCAGACAGTACATAAATTGTATAATAATAAGCGCAGAAATCAAAACGGCCTGATAGAAAATGTTCTCTCTGCCTATCATATATTCTCTTAACTATCTCGTAAATGAAATAATAATACCCGTTGTTATTTACTGATTAATTCTCTATCGAGTCATTACCATTTTGTCTCATAACAGTAGCTGAAGCGGTTTACGAGTGTAAAATTACTACTCGCACGAAAACAGTGTATCAAGGATGAGGATAGTGATATTGATGGTAATGATGGCGGCGATGATAGAAGGAGCGCTGTATGACACGTTTACGGGAGAGAGGATCACGCCGGAGAGGGAGGCTGACATCAGGAGACTCAACCTCATACCGTAAGTAAAGAATGTTTTTAAACATGCCGGTTTAAGTCATCCGTTTAGGCTGTGCAAAGAAAATGAACCAATGAATGAGAATGAAGAAGATGACGTAAAAAGAAACGACAGCGACACTTGTGTGCAGTAACAAAACACGCGGCTATGTGTGCGTGTCGAGGTGCGAGCACGGTGGTGAAGGGCATTCACGTGAATTCCTTGTCGAAGGATTCGGCATTGCAGGTCAGGTCACCGACGCCCGAGTTACACCGATAGGCCGCTGTCGCGCCTGTGGCTGCGTCTTTGTAACGCCCAAAAGAAGTATTTAGATATTTTAAATCTTAGGAATTTGATTGGTCCATTTTACATATTTCTGCTCCGCTCCGTTTCTGACAGGCAACCAACCTTAATAAAAAAAGTTGTCTACCTACATTCCTACATCTAAGTTACGATGTGCTGTTTGTAGTGCACCTGCCTACTGAGCCGGCGGTCCTGGGTTCCACTCCCGGCCAGAGCAAGTATTTGTGTGATGAACTCGAATTTTCGCTCTGATTTCGTTCTTGGGTCCCATGACCCACGTACGTGGACATTATTTATAGATAACATCCATATGTTATCTATAAATAATGTATATCGTCGTCTAGTAACCATAGTACAAGCTTTGCTTAGTTTGGGACTAGGTCGATTTGTGTAAGATAGTCCCTTATCATTTATTTGTTTATTATTTATACCTTTGTGAACGTTTCCAAAAATTACCTTACTTCAGCAGATGTAAACGAGAAATTTCATAAAAACCAGAAAAAAACTGGTAATTCGCAATGCTTTCCAGTTGGTGCGCCATCGAAGTAGCCGATTGCCGGCCGGACGAGCGCCGGCGCATGGACTACTCGTGCAACAACTTACGCTATCCCCCTCGAGGGGCCACCCTCACGCCCTACTACCGGCTACTGCCCCCAATGTTCGGACGGAACTACTCCTCACGGCCTGCTCACAATGGAGAGGATCTGCCCAATGTTAGAGCGATCAGGTGATAAATCTACAACGCTATAGTCCTTCACACCTAATATCTCTGCATGTGCTGCCGACTACACATGGCCCACTCGTGCAACAACCTATACCCCCCCGAGGGGCCACGCTCACTCCCCACTGTCGGCTACTGCCCCCCGTGATTGGACGGAAGTACTCCTCGCGATCTGCTCACAATGGAGAGGTGATAATCTAGATTCTAGAACGCTGTAATCCTTCACATGTCCTGCCGAGTGCCAGATCAACAACCTACACACTACCCCTCAAGCAGAGATGGGCAAAAGTTAATCGATTAACGATTAAGATTAACTTTTTTAATCTCGATTAACGATTAAAATTGACGATTAGTTAATCTAATCGTACGAGTTCCGATTAATTTAATCTCGATTAAGTTAATCGTCGATTAATTTTTAGCGATTAAATTTTTAATCGATTAGTTAATTTGATTACTTTTTCTCGATTAGATTAACTAATATAAGATAAAATAAGATATTTTTTGTAAGTCTAAGTCCCTGCCTAGAACTTCTTAGTACTGTACTATAAAAAGCATCTTGTATTACTGTAACAAGGGGGAAGAGGGAACGGTCGGATACAAAGGTATCCAAACCAAAAAAGTTTCTAAAGGTACATTTTCTGTCCCTGGACAAGACATATAGTATTTTCGTAAAAAGCACAAAATGCGCGTGTTCCAACTTTTAATCGCGAAATTAATCGTGAAATTTAATCGATTAAAATGACGATTAGTTAATCGTTAATCGAAGACTCTCTCGATTAAGTTAATCTAGATTAAACTAATCGCGATTAACTTTTACGATTAACTTTTTTTATCGATTAATTAATCGATTAATGCCCATCTCTGCCCTCAAGGGGCCACCCTCACTCCCTAGTATCGGCTACTGCACACCTCGTGTTTGCGAGGATAACTTCTCGCGTCCGGCGCAGAATAGAAATGACCTGAACAATGTTAGGGCCAGCAGGAGAGATTCTGTAATGTTATGTGTTTCTTCACTCTACTATAACTGCATCTCGATAAGTACTAAATAGGAAGTAAGGAGAGAAATCTAAGCAAGGGCTCCTTTATACTAGATTGGCACGCATCCTTACTCTGGTGACCTTCAACGTTTACTCTTAACTCGTGATGCGAGGGTTAGGGTCTGTGCATCGCTATAGTGGATGATACAGGTATGCTACTGGCCAACATTTGAGCACCGCGTGACGTGTTCTTAATATGTGATTCTCCATCAAGCTTTTGCCAGGTTGTCTTATCATTTTACGCGCTTTTAATAATGTTTTAGTTGTAAACAGACCACTGGTCAGAGAAGTTACGATCCTCAATAGGATCAGCAATAGGGGACCGATTACGAATGATAATGTTTTAAGTAAGTTGTATTATAAAGGGTGGCGCTAGTGTCCGACGGCCGCCGCTCCAGCGAACACCACACCCAACTGATGACGCATATAGGCGTCTTCTTGACGGCTGACGTGACGTCTCTCCACGACACCGTCAACTACGTAGCTGTCACCAGGGATTGTTGCAAACCGGATGCTGAACAGGATCCGAGATGTCTCCCTATCAGGTGTGCTCTATGCTCTGTCTATAGTACAATAAAGACTATTGGGCCTGGCATGCATTTATATTGTAGTTAGAACATTGCTGGATACATTTTTCTGTGCTGTTATTCAGAATAACATCAGCAGCAGCAACAACAGGGCGGGCACAGGACAGTAGTGATTAAATTTTTTAGCGTTGATAATTTATTTCTGGATTATTATTTGTATTGTCAGAATATAGTCCACGTAAGAACGAGCTTATGACTGTAGCAATTACAATGATTTTGGCAAATATAATTCTCGAAAATCGACACAGGGGACGCCACTATTGGTAACAAGCAACAAAAACATGTTGATTGACCCATTTGTAAAATTATTTTATGTTTCTTTTCTAGAGTACCCGACGACGACGTCCACCTGCGCAGGAGCAACGTTCGATGTCTGAACCTCACCGCTCCGATCACGTACCAGACACTGGGATGTGCACCTCTGAGTCTGCCACCATCCCGGGTAGGGCATTCTTTGACTATTTGTTTTGCTATACTTAAAAATATATTCAATTTAATTTTAATGGTCAGAATGTTTTCAATCATCCCCTCTAGCTCAACTGTGTGTCACGTGACTCTAAGTGCGACAAATGCTACCTGTCACTTTCCATTGGAATACCGTGCGACCAAGACAAACGAGACACGAAACCCGAAGTCACGGCAAAATATGCTAGCAGGAGTTTCTTTACCGACTAGAATAAGAAGTCGCGAATAGTATAAAACTAAATATATGTCGTCAGATAAACACGTCGCCACCACTGCTGGACCTCTCAATAATGTACGGGAACACGGAGAACGGTGTGCGCAAGGGGCGCGAGGGGGCGGGGGGGCGGCTGCGGACGGAGCCGCTGCAGGGGAAGGAGTGGCCCCCGAGCGGAGCCCCCGTGTGCCTGCTCAACGAGCCGGCCAGGGGGGAGACCAGGTGCCACAACGGGGGTGAGCATTTGAATCAGATCACCCATCCTATCTACTATCTATAGGTTATATATATAGGTTATAGCGGGCTAGTTTTCCGCAACTCGACGTCTTACAATGCGCCTATTTTGCGTGAAGGGTTGCTGGCACTACTCTTGCCAACCCAACTCTACCAGAAAGCCTAGCAGTCCCTTGATGTTGCCGATGACTTCTGGGAGTGACCTCGGAGACCCGAGGTGTTGTGCCCGGTATTATCTACTATCTACTCCTACATCCAAATTCTTTGAGTAGGTACACGAGAGATTAAGACTGGAAGCCTCTCGAGATTTTTTGTATGAAGGGCGAATCCCCGGGACTCCAAGGTTGAAAGCCCTACAAGAGATGCTCGTGACTACAGATTTGCTACTAGATACGCATAGCATAAAAACTCCAAGGTTATTAAGTTATTATATTGCACGCGACCTCACCCAATGTGAAATCTCATCGAATGAATAAGCAAGAGTAAAATTAAGCCAAAATTCCAACTTGATTTCATAGGACGTATTACGTCCTATAACGACTTATAAATTACATTGAGCAGCGTAATTAACCTTTAATGAGGAACAGATCATAGTGTATTGGGTCATTTGGGTCAAAGAGATTCGTCGTTCACATGTCCATAGAAAATGTTAATGCCGCTGTTTTCTCCAGGTAACTTAGGCGCGAACGCGCTGATCGGGGTGAACCTGTTCGGGCTCTGGTTCTTGCGGAACCACAACCAGCTGGCGCGGGCGCTGGAGCAGCTCAACCCGTGCTGGAGCGACGACCAGCTGTTCGCGGCGGCGCGCGACGTCAACATCGCCCAGTGGCAGCAGTTAGTGTTTTACGAGCTCATGCCATCAGTTATGGGTACTAGAATAGGCTAGATATGCAATGCACCTATGATAGACCGTTCTGCATCGCTAGAAAACACGATTCTGTATCGCTACTAACGCGTTACAGCCGCAATACAGTCGCTATGCAGAATTGATTATTACCTACTCGTATCCTTTTCCATCCTACTATAGTAAGAGAGAAACAGGCGATAGCGAGTGACATGAACGTTTCAGGCTAAGTAGCTTGTCTTCTTCGAACTCACACCTGTAATACTCACACCATAATGAGTTGACGAAGTTCTGCGTATATGGCATCGACCTCTGGCTCTAGCGGAATTGGAACCTGGTCAGCCTTTGCGAGCTTTGTGAGTTGCTAGATGCAATCCACCGATGATCCCTTAGAATGTAGAGGATCGCTTAAAATCTGAGGGATCATCTAAGGCTTAGATAATCAACATAAGATACACATGAATTCGCTTCAGGGCTGTATGTCACATGTCAGTTACGCGATTTACCTCTTCCTGTTCCAGGTTACGAGTACCTGCTGAAGCAGGGGGTGATCTACAACACGTACGGGCACGTTAACGACTACGACGACAGCCTCGAGCTGATGCTGAGTCTGGAGTTTGTGCTGTCCTATCGCTGGTTCCACACCATGCAAGAAGGCCGGCTCAGGTACCTTATACCTTTTGATCAGTGCAGTCCTGATAGGAGGACAGCGTTCGAAGTGCTTTCCACACTAGAGATGTGCGCCGGTCGCAGAATGATCGGCGGCGGCGTCTGTCAAGAATTCGGCGGCGGCGGCGCGAAATCGGCGTGTAATCGGCGTCAGGATTAGGTGACTAGAAAAACACATTGATTGGTATTTTTTGTTTTCAATTTGAGATCAGTTAAATATCGTGGTTGAATTGACGCGTCAAAAAATTTTAGATATCAATTTGAAGAAAAGCGACAGTCATGGGCAGTAAAAAATGATACGATAACTTCTATCTAATACAATTAAATATAAAATTACACATCACAACAAAATACCACATAGCCGTATTTAGGGTTCCGTAGACAACAAAGAACCCTTTTTTTAATTAAGAGATGCGTTTGTGAAATATTACGCTTAAAAGTGCTCAATTTGTTAGTTTCAAGCGTCGCCCCAGCTCCAGGAGTCAAGCCGATCTGAAATTCGCTGGCAGCCGACGATACGAGTCGCTCTCCGTTGAATGTGGTTTAGAGGGAGATGCTGGTACTTAGGCGCCTCAGCTCACAGATGAGAACAGTATTCCACACGTGAGCGAACCTTCGCCTTCTAAAGCTAGGCGATGGGCCGGAGTGAACTTTTTGGAGGCTAATTTAGCCTTACCCTCTAAATGACAGCGGAATTGGACTTCACTCGAGATGTTGACACTAAGGATTCCAATAGTGCCTGAGTCAGTTAGGGGAGTGCTCTCACAATGAGGTGATGTGATAAATGCAGATTTTTTGCGGTGAACGCACCATATTGACGGTCACTAAGTAGCTGGTGGTCCTCAAGGTACCGAAGGAGCTATCTATTATCAGCCACAGACGTCCAATGCTGAACATAGGCCATGACTCGCCACAAAGTGCAATCCTGTGCAGACTGCATCCAATGATTCCCCGCTACCCTCACGAGGTCACCCGTCCATCAAGATTGGGGGCTCACCCACGCTGCGCTTTCCTATACGTGGTCGCCACTCTAGGACTTTGCTGCTCAACGGCCGTCCATTCTCCGGGCTACATGGCCTGCCCATTGGCACTTCAACCGGGCAATCCTGTGCACTATGTCGGTTACCTTGGTTCTTCTGCGGATATCCTCATTTCTGATTCTATCGCGCAAAGGAACTCCGAGCATTGCCCTATTCATTGCACGTTGCGTGACTCTTAGCCTCCTCATAAGTCCCATTGTGAACGACCATGTCTCAGTTCCGTAAGTCATCACTGGCACCACGCACTGTTCGAAGACTTTCGTCTTCAGGCACTGGGGAATTTTTGACGAGAAGATATGACGTAGCTTGCCGAACGCTGCCCAGCGAATTCGTTGATTAAACTCCTTCTCGAAGTTGGACTTACCTAGCTGGACAATTTGTCCCAGGTACACATACTCGTCGACAACTTCGAGGGCAGAGTTTCCACCCAACCACTATCGGGTAAGGCGCAACATGGTCATTCGACATGATTTTAGTTTTGTCCATGTTCATTTTCAGACCTACCTGTTGGGAGACTCTGCCGAGGTCTTCGAGCATAGCACTTAATCTCTCCAACGACTCCGCCATGACCACGATATCATCTGCAAATCGAAGGTGAATGAGGTACTCGCCGTTGATGTTGATGCCAAATCCGTTCCAATCCAGTAGCTTGAAGGCATCTTCCAGTGCAGCAGTAAACAGTTTTGGAGAAATTACGTCTCCCTGTCTTACTCTCGCTGCAGTTGGATAGGCTCTGAGCTCTGGGCTTGAATTCGGATTGACATGATGGCGTTTCTGTACAAACACTCGATGTATCGATAGTCGATAGGCCACCGCTGGAGAAACTGAAGCACAGCCCAAGTCTCTATAGTAATCAAAGGCTTTTTCATAGTCCACAAACGCTAAGCATAGGGGCCGATTATACTCCTCTATCTTCTGTATAACCTGCCGCAGCGTATGAATGTGGTCTATGGTGCTAAAACCTTTCCGGAATCCGGCTTGTTCGGGAGGTTGGAAATCGTCAAACCTGTGCGCGAGGCGATTTGTAATGACTCTGGAGAACAGCTTATAAACATGGCTCAGCAGTGAGATGGGCCTGTAGTACTTCAATAAAACCGAAGGAGCTGGCAGTTGATAATGGACTCCATTATCTTCGAAAACAGGGAGGTTATAGCTATCGGCTTGTAGTCAAAAGGATTAGAGAGGTCCCTTTTTTAGGGATTGGGTGCACCAAAGTTGACTTCCATGAAGTCAGGACAACATCAGTGGAGCATGAGAGATGAAAGAGACTCGTTAAAACCGGTGCCAACTCTGAAGCACACATCTTCAGCACACTTCTTTCCCTGGACATTCATAAGTTGAGTGGGCCTATTGTCAATAGGCGAGATTCAATCGGGCCTATTCGACTATTCACAATAGGCGAAATTCCATTGGGCCCCCTTGAATTATGAATGTCTAGGGAAAGAAGTGCTTTGCGCACTGAACTTTGATGGGACCGCACATCCGATATATGGATCTCGCACTGCGGTATGATCGGCGGCTCTTATTCTTTGTCATCCAAAGTCGTGTTGGACGCAGTTTGCCCAGAAGATCAGCTTCTCTTACGCATTGTGGGCAGACGGTGAATCCGGGGACAGATCCCCAAGCACAAGCAGACAGCTTGTCTTTTGATTCCTCTACACAAAACGAGAAACAAATTGTAAGAACGGAAACGGAACGGAAGGAAGATAGCTTCCTTCTTATTCTATAAAGTTAACTGAGGAGACGATGAGTATAAGAGACGGGAGGCATGGGGGGCATAGCCCCCCCCCCCCCACCCAATTAAAGAAAGAACAACGACAAACCGAAACAAGACAGCTTAACTTCTGATTCTATGAAGTCAATTGAGGAGATGATGAGTATAATCGAGGGGGGTCTCGGGAGCGGGTTTGTACTTACCGTCCATGAATTTCTAAACAGCGTGTGCAAATCACCTACTTAATAGACAAAATCCATCTCTTCCCATCTTGTTTCAACATAAGATTTCCAAAATGCTAGCAGCAATAACTTGGTTTGTCTTTACAATTCAACAGTTTTATTTTTAAGCACTTCACTTTCAATTTATGAACACCTGATGGTCCGTCTTCACCTTGTTCCTCGCTCATGAGTTTGAAATAAACACCACATACACTAGAAACTAGAACCGTAATCTGCAGCACACACGAACTGACTAAACCCGCTTAATCAACATTTTTCTAGTGTTTAAGGAATGACACACTCGAGTGACTGGTAGGAATAAAGGCGTGGGCATGGAACACGATACAATAAAATAGCGCTTATTTTATTTTCTTACGCCATCATGATTTCGTAGGGCAAGCCAACGATTTTTTTTATTATTACCGAGATTATTACTCATATAGAAAATAGGTGATATATAAAAAACAGATTACATTATTTGCATGCGCATAAATACAAATAACTCAAGGACACGCCGATTTCACGCCGATTGACGAACGGCGGCGGCGGCGTGTCAAAAACGGCGGCGGCGGCGCCGCGCCGGCGCGGCGCACACGTCTATTCCACACTAACTACACAAAGACCACAATGAGACGATGAATTTGTGTTTTTGTGTCAACTAGAGCGCTGGAACACTGGAACATTTGGGATAGTAGAGGTACTAAAGATAGTCACAGAACACGGAGCTGTCCTAAACCGAGTTTGCCCCGTAAGCAACCGGATTCGGATTGCACAATTTCTTTATTCGTACGACGACCGTAACTTATTTACTTGGACATCCGTTTTAGCAATCTTGGTTCTATTAATTTTCCTCATCCGAATCTATGACAAAACATTATGTATAACAACTCTCTTCATGGAACTGCTGACGCAGTTGATTTAGTTTTAAGTACTCAATCATTGCGCATTGTTCAAAGCTCAAGTTATTGTTGGGCATACAGAATGCCTATCTATATTGAATGTTTCCTACAGTGCTACAGTGCAATAAGAAACCGCCTATTTTCCAGGTTCTATGACAATAATGGGAGGATTGTGGATGAGAGGAATATTGTGGATTACACGTTACGGACGGGGGCCCTCCCTCTAAACAACACCATCGCGGGCGTCACGCAGGGAGCCTTCAGGCAGCCCTCGGCCGCCTCCGACCAGGTCCTAGATCCTGATGTAAGTTGAAGTTATTTAAAAAAATATCATTGTTTAAGAGTCTAGAATATCCCAATGCTGGTGAAAGGCGTCAACTTCGTCTCGCCATCTTTGGGTGCTATTTTATGGGACCCATTTTGTAGCAACTTTAAACCACAAGTCGTCTGGCAAGTGATATACTTGTCCGGCCCAGTCCCATTTCAAAGCGGCTGTTTGAGTTGAGCTACATAAACTTTTAGAGTTTTGGAACGTAGTACCTACAGTAAAAATATAATGTGCAAGCTTAAAGTCAGTTTTTTTTTTCTTTAAGACAGTTTGTAAACTTTGAAACAACTATATTTTACAATCACAATCACCATTAATAGTCATATTACGCAAACACGTCGACTAACTTAAGTTCATCATCACTATCATCAGGTCGGCGAACGCATCCTGGGCCCTCTGCAATTCGCGTCAGACGTGGTCGCATCGGACATAATGAAAGGGCGCGCGTCAGGGCTGCCGGGCTACATGGAGTACAGACGATTCTGCGGGCTCCGCACGGCTAGGGACTTCGACGAGCTGCGGCTTTGGATGAAGGAGGAGGTCAGTGGGCCACACATACATATGTTTAAGACCACGGAAGATCATTGCTGTATCTAAGATTATTTTTCAGGCGGGGCCTGGGGCGAACCTGACCATGACCTATGAGTTAAAGTCATGAATTTCTATGGGTAACTCAAAATCCTGGAGTGGGCCTAAATACGCCTATGCCAATGATCATGGTATATGCTATGGTATAGCGCGGCCGCCCGAGAATTAGTGCCACGAATAAGCGATACTGGCATATGAGTACATATTCTATAAACACAAACGGTGTGTTACTGGCAGACGAATACAAATCTCGTACTTCCGTAGACACATATGGTGTGTCATCGGCAAAAGAGTAAGAATTCTTCGAACAAACTATGTGTTGTCATCGGAGATGAACATGTTAAGGCTGTGTTTAACCCTTCTTCAAGATCACAGTATGGAATTCTGGAAGAGGGTAATAGAATGGCATAGCTCCTTGGGAAAGCCTCAGCAGGAAGCTCATTCCACATGCAGAGCGTTTTCGGGAGAAAAAATAACATCGCGCCCTTCCTGGTCGTCCCTTATATGTTCCCAAACATTGGGAACATATTAGGGACGATAAAAACAAAAACTAAAACAATAAGTAACCATGCTTCCTGGTATAATTAAAGCGTAAAAACAAAAACCTAACCACAATTCCTGGTATAAATTCCTATTTAATGACCAATATAAAAAAGAAAAACAACACACAAATAAACGAAAACAGGTTCTAATTATGTTTTGACCTACATATTAAACGCAAAAAATACTACAAGGATGCGAATGAAAAAAAAAGCAAACAAAATAAAATCTCAATAAGCATGAAATCGCGTGACGGGTTTTAAATGTCAGGACTATTTTTATAATTCTGTCTACCGGGTCGAAACAAGTCGAAGTTGCAGTATGGAAAACCCCGTTTTAGAAGCCTTATCATCATCACACTGTGCGATTTGCGGGCGAGTTGAAAGCGAGGCGAGTGCGCAGCGAGTTCACCGTGAGTAGAGATGTGCCTTTTCCTTAAATTTCTGGAAACTTTCCACATTTCGTAGGGGAAATGAGGAGTTTCCGGAAATTTAAGGAAACGGTAAATCTCTAACCGTGAGCTGAGCACGCAGTGCGTTTAGCATAAGGTACAATGAAACAAATAAATTGACAAAATCGACGCGAAATCTGTATTTCTCTTTTCAACTTATGCACGCAATGAATGCACGAAATAGCTATTTTACTATCTAGAACTCGAGGAAAAATATTAGGTATTCACTTTATAAAGTTGGTTGAAATGATCAATATATTTGTCATAATATGAAAAAGAAAAATAGATTTTAAAATGTATAAAGCCTCTTAAGACGTGTTGTATTTTTGACAAGATGTTCAAGCATACAAACGATTCTAAGTGAAACTTCTTTAAAATATAGGTAGTGTTTCAAGATCACTTTGGTTTTAGAAAAGAATCCTGTAAACTGTACCTATGTGAGCTTCTTGGTAGGCATGTAGCTACATCGTTCCAATAATGATGATTATATGATGATTATATTTAAACAAGCTTCATTAACGTAATCTCATTGCTGGATATAATCGCAGAAGCGTTTAATTCGATTGGGCAACAGCTTCCGTAAATAATGTTGACCTTCCCGAGCTGTTGGTGATGCCGTTAAATGATACGTGAATTGTAGCTTGATTGCTGCTACCGCTTAATGTAGTTATAAAGTATTAATAAAAGAAGATTTTCGATGCCAAAAATTTTTTTATAGAATTAACAAATTAAGGCGACGGGCAATGCTAAACTAGCGCCACTCACGAATTTTTATTATAACTTCTAAACCAGATCAATTTTCAGTAATTGCAAGATTTGAGGAGCTGGAAATAGACGTTTAGTATTTATTAAATCATTATACACAATTTCTTGTTCTTTAGTTGTCTCTAAAAACTTACCCAAAACTATTGTGGCCGCTTTTGACGTGTACAAGTTTTGTAGAATAAACTAAAGTGAACAAATTGTATATAGTGATTTAATAAATATTAAAGGTGTTTTGCTAGCTTCTAGACTTCAGCTATTTCTAAAACTGGACAAAGGCCTTCCCCAAAGTTCTTTACAACGATCGGTCTTGCGCCGCCCTCATCCAAATTCTGCCCGCGATCCTAACCAGGTCGTCGGTCCACCTTGTTGGTCGTTCCCACTCAAGAACCTTTCTGCACCGACGGCCATCGGTTCTACGAGCAACGCGCTCACTGCCACTTAAGTTTGGCGACTGTCTAAGCCTAAGCTATATCTCATCATTTCGGATTCGATCCCACAAGGAAACTCCGAGCATAGCTCGCTCCATTGCCCTTTGAGTAACTTTGAGCCTTCTTATGAGGCCCATTGTGAGCGACCACGTTTCAGTGCCGTATGTCATCACTGACAACACACATTCGTCAAAAACCTTCGTCGTAAGACAATGCGGTATTTGGGACAAGAAGATATTCCGCAGCTTCCCGAACGCTGGCCATCCGAGTAGGATTCGACGAGTGACCTCTTTTTCGAAATTCGACCTACCCAACTGGATCACCAGGAGCATAATATTAGTAGTTGGTACTTAGGGTGCGCCTCCAATGAAGCGAGGCGGAGCGGAGACGTGCGGAATCGACCAATCATCTGATTTGAAATTTATATCTCAGCTAGGGCTGCCATCCGTCCGGGTTTTCCTGGATTTGTCCTAGTTTGGAGGCCGTCCGGGGGGTTTTAAATAAGTGTCCGGGGAAGACCGGGACATGTAATGAAAAATAAAGCGATTCTTTTATTTTTTTTTATTATTTTCGGACACGTCCGGGGGAAAAAATGCGATTTATCCCAAATGTCCGGGTTTTTATAAGTCTTTGTCCGGGTTCGGCAAATTTAGGGATGGCAGCCCTAATCTCAGCTCCGCTTGACTTTTGTGATTGGTCGATTCACGTCTCCGCTGCGCTCTACTTCAGTGGAGACTGCCTGTCGACAGAAACGAAGCGGAGAAAATTAACCAATCAGGCTGCGTCTTTGTGAAACCCAAAACACGTCCATTTAATTCTGAGGAATGTGATTGGTCGGTCCATTTTACGCGTTATTCTTTTCAGCAAGCGTCAGCCCTGCAGACGTCGTACCGGCACGTGTCCGACATAGACCTGATGGCGGGCCTGATCGCGGAGCGCGCGATGCCCGGCGCCGTCATGGGCCCGACGCTCGCCTGCATACTGGCGCACCAGGTACATTTAGTATTTATAAGATTCTGCGAGAGAGCCCGCTTCTTCAATACTATCATAAAATTCAAGATTAGTATCGAAAATCAGTTCTCTATCAGGTCAGGTATGATTCCAGGAAAAATCTTAATAGCGAGATGCAGGATCGTCATTTGTTTCCTGGCGCCATCCATCTGTTGGTCATACTTTCCATTGTCCTCTCATCACGCCGAAACGGCTGGTAACCAATTTTGGTAAGTACAAGGATAGATATTCAAGGATTATAAGATACTTTTTACCCGTGTACGGTAAAGAAAATAAAATACGCGGCCGAAGTTGCAAGCGCGTCCTAGTGTTCTATTATGTTTGATCCTCAGCTTATCTTGCGCCTGCGTAGCAGTACAGAACACCCTTATTAGCGAAAGCCGCGCATAATAGCCGCTTGCCTATTGGAGGTCCCACGAATTCGGTCGTGGTATCTCCGTATGAGAGTGTATCATCTCTGTTTTCACGCTCACACTTCATTGCTGTTTTAAGTACAAAATGTAGGTATGAAATGTAAAATGCACTTGCACTATTTTTCAATGTGAACTGTAATTCCTTCGACTTAAAGATGCGTCATGTATTAAGCATCCCATCAAAAACATCAATGTGAAAAAATTACAACTTCGTAAACAGTATCGCAAATAAAATAATAGAGATCTTAATGGAAACCAAGTTCTTTTAAAGCTCATCTTCCAAGAGCTTTCACAGCTCCTTATTAAAATGATTTGTTATGTTATTTGCGACTCAATAGAGCGATTATTTTTCTTCAGATGAGACGCTGGAGAACAGCGGACCGGTTCTGGTACGAGAACTCCGTGCACCCAGGCGCGTTCAATCCAGGTCTGAACCATATTTCAACGGCTTGGCTGCACGAGTACATTGTACACATCGGTCTCGTGTTAAGCCATTCTTGAACCGAAAACCCGGGGTATACTTATTACCTTTCGAGTACATTACGAGTATCTCTTCTTCTGTATTTTGCTTCCAAACATGAGAACGAATACATGTGTCATGGTCATACGACCGATATGCCTATTGCGCATGAACACTAGGCATATTAATGGCTTGAACGGTTAGAGTTCGGGTAGCGAAGTGGTTAAGGCGCTGGACCGGCAATTCAGAGGTACCGGGTTCGATTCCCGGTCTCGTCCCCCAGGTAACTCATTTCAATTTGTCTTTGAGCTTTGATATTTTCGTATCAAACATGTTTCATAAATTTATAAGCACTAATAATGTTGTGCAATAGAGAACATTCCTGTTAGTGTAATACTAGTGTATCATAAATTGTTCCTTGTGTAGTTATAAGCTTTTAAAGTATTAAGGGCTAGTAAGCCCTCTTAAATTGCTGTGCCCTTGCAGGGCGTCACATGTATTCCCTTTCTAGTCCATATTCCATCTATTGTCTGTAATGTCATAAAATAAAATAAATAATTTGAATTTGAATGTTATTACAGATCAACTTGTGGAGGTCCGCAAGTTCCTCCTGTCTCGGCTGATCTGCGACCACGGGGAGGGGGTCGACAGCATACAGCCCTACGCCTTCCTGCTACCGAGCCCAGGGTAAATACTAACTATACAATAGGCATGAAGTCTTTTTTTTGGAGTATGATCATGGGATCAGATGGGACTAACCACACTTAAATTAACAACTTGACAGTCAGGGAATCGGACGCAGCGGGCCTAAATAGACTGCTCTAAAAGTCAGAAATGATGGTCAAAGTTCAACATTCCTACGGCGCGCTAAAAACGCTCCATACAAAAGCGCACCTACATGTGACGTCACAAAGTCCTGTCATTTGTGGATTGGGCACCAATATTACATCCGTGGAATCTGGGGAAAAAGACGTCAAGGACCAAACCGATTTAAAATTAACGTTTCTTTATATGAATAATTAAAAGTCAAATTCACATGAAATTTTATTGCGGACCGTACCAATAGCGTTGTGTTAGAAATAAAACCAATTAACTTAATTCTAGAGTTAGTAGTAAAGAGTACACACCTTTAATTCTATAATTAAACGCGAAGTCGGAAAATAATGGATTACAATAACATTTGCCATTTCGTTTGTAATGGGGGTCAAAGAGTGACACTGTCCATGAAGTGTCTATGAGAAAAGTATTATCAATAGATGGCATTACTATCGTTGGTTACTTGAATACTATCGACACACTGTGCTATCGATGTCCATGGAGATCACCGACCAAGTACAAGGCGATCTTATCTATTGGCAGTTTTTTAAGAGGCACACTAGGTCTTAATTAGGCGTTTCCAACATCTATCCGTAGTACCTTAACGACAGTCTACCTTAGCGATATGCTTTCGGGTACGTTTCGTTCAGAACTGTTCAGAACACGGCAATGTAAAAACCACATCGTAACTGTTTCCATCAACGCAAAACAAGCGCGCTTGCTAAATGAAAATGCACCCTTAGGCTGTCTGGCCACTGAAGCGGAGTGGAGAAAATTAACCAATCAGGCTGCGCCTTTGTGAAGCCCAAAATCTATCGCATTTAAATCTGAGGAGAGTGATGCATTCCATGGGGAGGCAAGCCTTATTTACTTTCAAATGATAGCTTGTCAGTGTCATTCAACAGCAAAAATAGAAACATATCTGGCATCGGTCTTATCACGGCCCTATGTTCGTGGTATTGTCGACGCATGGCTCAAATGGGTATGGCAATGTCACTCTAATTAACCCCCTGCACTTCTAGCACAACTGTGACACGCGTCTACCTATCTCTTTCTGTACAATGATGAGAGAGTGACGGGTGATGCTGTCGCGCGACATAGTTGTGCTAGACGGACTGGTCTTTGTCACTGCTAGCCCAGAACGAGGCCAGCTTTCAAGTGCTCAGGCAGACTATCGTACTCAGATTCTTTGGGCTTCGTATTGGCATCTTTGACACACAACGGTTTGACGGAGCCCTGCGGGCAATCCGGGTCCACGGCCGGAGGCGACGCGGGCTTAGATTCCATGTCGGTTACGAGCAGCAGAAATACGCACGCGATCATGACTTGTTTCAACATGATTGATCTGGAAAAAAATACTAAGTTAACTCTAAGTTTTCATTGACGCCTAAGGCTACCTTTCCCACTGGAGCGGCGAGGAATGACATTCCTCAAATTTACATGCATTTCTTTTCGGCTTCACAAAAATCAGCCTATTAGTACATTTTCTCGGCTCCGGTTTAGTGGACAGACAGCCTTACCTCCAGGGTGACAATTTAAACCTCCGACGCAAAGAGTTACTGAAAGGAGACCGGGAGTCGATAAACGTAGACGCCCTGTCACAAGTTGGCGTTCCATAATCGTAGGGCAGTGGCTAGGGAGGAGGAGGGCTGAAGGTCACTGGCTTGCCATGGGAGAGGACTGATACAAGCTGAGGATGGTGCACCATTTAAACAAATGTATACAGGCTCCAGTGGCGTGGCGTTATAGGAGTAGATTTCGCTTACATTTTCTTCAGTAGCAATAGAGAACGGTGCTCAATCTTCCTGAAGTGATCAAGCCGGTTGGAATCAGGTTTTACGGACACCTCACCGCTGATAAGACCTTACTGTTATGTATTTCAATTAGGATGAAAAAATTAAAGCGGATTGCCGGTATTTTTCCTAGTCTTATGTTTTTTTAGATACGTCGGGGGTTTTATTATAATTTAAAACGGTTATTATTTATTAATATTTCCACCCTGGGAATTTTAAACACTATTTAAATGCCACATTGAGTCGTAGTAACGATTTACATACCTTGATTTATTCCTGACGAACTACGCGACGGCCACGAAAGCTGCTCTTTCAAGAATGCGATACTAGTTTCGCACGGAGTCAATTTATCTCTCAAATCTTTTTAGAGAAAAAAAGTGAACCTTGAGTGAAGCTAAGCTGCTGACAATAACCGATTCGGCTGCCTGTGCACTGCAGCGGAGCGGCGCTGTGTAAAATGCACCAAACACATTGCTCAGATTTAATCAGATTTATGCACTTATTTGGGGCTTCACAAAGACGCAACCTGATTGGTTCATTATCTCCGCTCCGCTGCAGTGGACAGCCGACCTGACGTTACAGTTCTCCACGATTATTAAATGTATTATTTAATGAATTCTTCGAGTCCCATACCTCAGTCGGTATAAATGGAACCTTCATAAGCACTTGTAGCTAACATAAAGCCCTTTTCGAACGACTTCCAATAAGAGGTTCTCAATTCGGTTCAAAATCAAAATAGTTTATTTTGTTCGTTACAAATCATTATAAGCTACAGGATGTTGATGCATTGGATAAGGTGCTGTGTAAATTACCGATTCGGCGTGAAAATTTAATTTCCCGATCCATGCATAATAAACATATTTTTTTAAATACATACGTATTTTTTTTATGTTTGTTACCTCAGAACTCCGTCATTTATGAACCTACTAGCTGCGCCGCGCAGTGTTACCCGCTCATCCCGCGGGAACACTACATTTTTCGGCACAAAAAGTAGCCTATGTGTTAATCCAGGGTGTCAGCTACCTTCATACCAAAATTTATCAAAATTGGTCCAGCCGTTTGAGCGTGAAGAAGTAACAAAAATACACAAACACTCTCACAAACTTTCGGCTTTATATTAGTGTGTTTTCGTAAATTATTTTATTTTTTGTGAGTACCTAAGATATCTCTAAGTTGGTATCATACATTTTGGCGATTTTGGTGTTTTTTATAGTAAATCGTTGTTCTTCTTGGGAATACAATTTCTTCTCATTAAAGTCGGTTCTTGTTTTGGAATTAGTGAATATGCTCAGGCACGGACTAAGGTGTTAATTTGTGATTGATATTAAACTCTATGGCCGATAAATGATATACAGTTTATTGAGTACTATGTATAAAGGTTACCTATCATAATCCCGAATTTTTGTTTCCCCGCTGTAACGTTTCGCCTTTCATTTGCTCGAAAGCTATTTATTCCAAAACTATTAATATTTCTAAATGAATATAAAACAAACCTAACCTAATGGGTTCTTTAAAACGATGTTTATAAAATCCTAAAAATATTATGGGTTTCAGGAAAAATTACTTATGGGCAAATGAAAATTCGGCGAAACGATACAGCGGGGAAACAAAAATTCGGGATTATGATAGGTTACCATGTATAAGTCTCTAGCTTTGTGTTAGTACATGAAGAAATGCTCATAATAGTTAGTAATAAAACAGTACACTGCTTAATTTTTATAACTAAGCGTTAAGTAAAATAAAAATACAGTGGTAATATTAAATCGTTTGCCATTTTAGTTTTTGTCAGAGTGTCACTCTGTTACAGACAGGTAAACCAAATTAAAAGTGAAACCTCATCCAATGTTTTAACGCCATTTTAATCAAAATTTGATGTTGCTATGATTACCAACTAGAGATTCATTTATAACTAGAAAGTTCAGCTTTGTACGGCTAACCTTTACACCGTAGTCGGCTAAAAAGTATCCTATAACCATCTTCGGATGTCCAGCTATCCCTGTACCGATTGGCTACAATTTGTCCAGCCGTTTCGTGATGCGAGTACAAAAGAAATTATGAAAATAGATTGCGCCAGGCTGGCAAGGCGCCGCGCGCCCATACAAAACAAATGACGACCCTGCATCATGCTATTAAGATTTTTCCTGAAATCATGACGCTTATAGAAACGTGATTTTCAAACAAATCTAGAATTTTATAATATTATAGATATTATAAAATTATAGATTTGTATAGAGTCAGTTTTCTATGGAGAGGGTCTCATGATTTCAGGAGAAATCTTAATAGCGCGATGCAGGGTTTGCATGAACGCTCGGCGCAAGCCGTAAAGCGCCAGCGTGTTGGTAAAAAAATATTTGTTCGCTCATCGCGCCGAAACGGCTGAGGAACGAAATTCAACCAATTTTGGTATTACTGGACGTCCAAATATGGTTATAGGATATGTTTTATCCGAATACAGCAACAAACAATGTTTAGAACCTTCTAGTTTTTAATAAATAACCAATATAATGTTATACAAATGAAATTGAGATAAAAACTCAAAACACATGAAAGATCTGTTCACTTTAAGTTTGGGTTTCAACCTCCAGCATAGGGCCTGGCCACATGTCCACGACACGGCGTCGTAAATGTAAAACGACACGGTGTCGCGTCGGAGCGCGACACATTATCCACCGTGCGAATATCCGTTGCCGCGTCGTGAAAACACACGACACGGCGTCGTAAACGTAAAACGACGCTGTGTCGCGTCGGAGCGCGACACAATTATCCACCGTGCGAATATACGTTGCCGCGTCGTGAAAACACACGATGCTGTGTCGCGTCGGAGCGCGACACAATTATCCACCGTGCGAATATACGTTGCCGCGTCGTGAAAACACATGCTGCACCGGGCACCGCAGGTCGCGCCGCGCGCCGGGCAGATTAACTTTGCTGTGTTGAGTAGATGCACGGTGCGGTGCCACGTTCGATTACGACGCCGCAGCTTCTCGTACATGTTCAAAATATTTTGCGATCAGTTTTCAATTCGACATGGATCCTATCACACGTATTCTGCTCTTGTTGCTTTTAAGAAGAAGCATGAAGAAAAAGCAGAAGAAACGAAAATGTTGGATAAATCCATATCTTTCTATGATGAACCATGATGGCAGTCATTTCAAAAGGAAGTACGAGGCTTTAAAAATAAGTGATCACAAGTTTTATGATTATTTTAGAATGTCTGTGTCAAGTTTTGAAGAACTATTATGGAAAATATCGCCTCGTTTAAAAAAGCAAAATGTATTTACCTGCGACCTGCGGTGCCCGGTGCAGCATGTGTTTTCACGACGCGGCAACGTATATTCGCACGGTGGATAATTGTGTCGCGCTCCGACGCGACACAGCGTCGTGTGTTTTCACGGCGCGGCAACGTATATTCGCACGGTGGATAATTGTGTCGCGCTCCGACGCGACACAGCGTCGTTTTACGTTTACGACGCCGTGTCGTGTGTTTTCACGACGCGGCAACGGATATTCGCACGGTGGATAATGTGTCGCGCTCCGACGCGACACCGTGTCGTTTTACGTTTACGACGCCGTGTCGTGGACATGTGGCCAGGCCCATAGTCTTAATGTATAAGTTTCAAACGCAACGAAACCCATATAGAGATATAGGAAATTTTGAAAATTTTCCAAAAGTGAATCGACTTAAAATTAATGGTATTAATCAAACTTTCGTGACATTTAAACATTGTATTAAGCGGTCAGTGACAAAGTTACCGCGCGACTGTATGGGTCGAACGATTCCAGATGAAGAGTTCCATACGAGTTGGAAACATGTCGGGCCGTTCCTGACAAATTCACGTTACTGTAAACGACCAAAAAATCTATATACTTAGCGTATCTACTCACGAAATGTCTGCTGGAGTATACACCCGGAAATGTGAACAACAGGACATATGAAATAATTTTTGACGAAGCTCACTCGCTCGCTCAATTATGTACGTACAATAGAGATAGACAATAGCGGGTCAACGTACGGAATTCTTCGTGCTTCGCCTCCTTACTTTAGAGCCGCAGCCCGTCTAGCACAACTAAGCTTCGCGCGACAAGCATAGCGCTATCCGTCGCTCTCTCACATTACTGCACAGAAAGAGACGGGGAGAAATAGTCGCGTGTTAGTTGTTCTAGAAGTGCTGGTTGTAGCTCGGTTGGTTTCCTGGCTAACCGAATGTCGGGGCGGATATCACGGCGAGGGCTGGGATCGGTTTCTGCAGCGGAACCTCCGTGTCCTCAGGTTCGGTGGAAGTTTGAACGCACAGCGGATTGACGGAGCCCTGGGGGCAGTCCGGGGCGGCCGGAGGGGTTGGTGTAGCCTCCATGCTGGCTACGAGCAGCAGAAGTGCGCACGCGATCATGACTGGTTTGAACATGCTTACCTGAAAGAGACTGACTGAATTTAGTCACTTTAAAATAGTGCTCGCTTACCCTACCGTAAGCTTAGTCTGTCCGGAACTGTTGATGTCAAATTGTGCGGATTAAAATAATTGGCTCGGCGCAGGTTACTGGTATATTCGTGGTGAAATGTTGGCGACCGAAATGCCGGAGTGTTTTTGGTGGGTAGGCTCCTCCCCTCCCTCTCGCTAGGAGAGAGATCGGGAGGTGGGAGTCCCACATAACCCCAAACGGTCTCTTTAAGCCCGGGTATGCGCAAAGCATTTTCACTCCAAAAAAAAAAGGTTACAGGAATATTAGTAAAATGAAGATCGTTTTTCACTTGTTTGTTGCGATTTGACATCAATTCAATCTTATGGTTCCGGATGGAATAGACCCGTCTGTCGATTTGTCTGTCTGTAGCAGTGTAGGGGCTACTAAAGGGATAAATTTGATTTATTTCATGTGAAAGATGATTCGTCCCCGCTTCGATTGTAGTAGATCGCATTCAATTTTTCTTTCTTAATCTACCTTTGTGTCATTATTTATAAAAATATGTGGTATTACCACATAAAAAAATATGAATCGATAAAAAGATTCTATACAAATATAACGATTACATACCTTTGTTTATTACGGATGGCTTTTAAGCAGCGTTCACGCACCTTGCTCGATTGAGAATGAGGGACTTGTTTTCATCGGTTCCAATTTATTGTGAGCTTTTTTTGAGAAAAAAGGATAAGAGGGCCTTGAATACAAACTTCAACTACCGACGCAATACAACGTTCCAATTGCATTAGGGTTCCTTGTAAATAGCTGCACAATATAGTCAGAAACCCTTCCTATTACGAGGCGCATTCAAGGTCCCGAAACTCCCGAATCTTAGTCGGTAATCACTTTTTGCCAAAAAACCACCGAAATGAAAACCTACAACCAAATAAAAACAAAACATATTTCGAGTAGCAATGTGACTCAAGAAGTGCCTGAGATTACTTTATTAAGGGTGAAACCAGACGAGCGTTTTGAGTCGCGTAATTTCTTTCTTTTACGCGAATCAGAACTCAAAAAATGACGCTCGTCTGGCTCCACCCTAAACGTCAAAGTTTTCAACGTGTGCATACAATTGAGGAGTGCCGTCGTCATAATATATTTATTCTGAAAATAATGTAGCCATTTGGTAGGATCTAGCTGTCAAGTAGTTATTAAATCAAATACGCATTGACCGGAAGATCCTCTCCTTTTTAAGTAGGTTGAAACAGAACATCACTTCAGTAGTTTGTCCGCAAGTAAACGCAATGTTAAAACGGGTTCACTCACGCCGTAAAAGTCGAATATGCTTCGAAGCGGTACGCGACTCATTTATTTATTTAATTTTAATTGCACAAAAGAAAACTTACCGTACAAAAGGGGAACTTAATGCCATGAGGAATTCTCTACCATGATGCATGAGGCATTCATCAAACGATTGTTGAATTTTATTCGATTGGCCGCCGCCGCGACTGCTCCTCCTGGCGATGATTCGCGTACCGATTCGAAATGATATCGATGTCGAGCGATATTCGACTTCTACGTAATAAAAACAGTTTCGTATGTATTTTAGTATGTCTTAGAGTTTTCTATATAAGTAGTTAATGCTATTTTTTTCATTACGTTTTAACGTTCTTTCAGAAACGAAATACGCAAATGCTCGGAGCTACCGGTGATGAGTATGGACCCGTGGAAGGACGGAGCCTGCGCGAAGGGGGAGGCCAAGAACGACCCCGTCAGCCATCGCAGCGATTATTTCCAGCAGCTTATCGGGTAGCGTGTTAAGGCTTCCCGGGATCCTTTGTATCCCCGGGATACCGGGACTTTTATCGGGATTACAAAGGATCCCTAATAGAAATGTTATTAAAACTATCGTGAGACATCTTTACTAATTATAAAAACGGTATAAACTCACGTAAAAATTGAGTGGGTCGCGAGTCGCGTAGCAGCACGGATAGCTACCCCTGATGAAGAGCTCCAAATGAGTTCGAAACATGTCGGGCCGTTCCTGACAATTTTTACGTGAGTTTATACCGTTTTTATAATTAGATCCCTAATAGTAATAGATATAAGCCTTCTAGTGTCCCCTATTGTAAAGCCTGTTGTGCAACTAACTAAATAATAATGTTAGACCATGTGTGTTTATATTTAAGCCTTAACTGCATACGAAGACATTTATGTATTTTTTGCTGGCGCGGTCAAACAGGTTATTTTTAGGGTTCCGTACCTCGAAAGGAAATAAATGAAATGAAATTAAATATTATTTATTTGCAATAGAAATATAGTTTTCATTGTAGTCTTGAGATTTATATCGTTATTATTAAAAAATCGAACCTTTTTTTTTCATATAAAATAATTCAGCACTTAATGTATTTGTTTGTTGTTGTTTGTTGACAATTAAACACCGTGATGTGACAACTGTCACTAGTAATGACTACGCCATACATTGCTGCTCAGAAAATTTTCAAAAATTAATTACTCTTTGGCAGTTAACGCTAAATTAATAATTGTTACAAATATCAGATTATAGCACTAAAATCTCCGTCTGGCTTCAATTTGCGGTTATATCAAATATACAGGCTGTATATCTAGACTAAAATAAGTCATGCAAATGTTTAAGAAACATAAATTAAATGTCCTTATAAGATCACTTTGCTGTCCGGCCGTCCGGCCGTTTGTCTAAGATACGGCCGTTTATGCCGGATAACCCGTTAAACGGATATTTCGACACTCAAGGGAATCAAAATAAATAGAGTACTTTCCGTTGGCATAGAACTAAGAAATTTGGCAAGTAATACCGTTTTATACTTATACTACAAGTATAAAATATTCGTGTTAGTTTATGGTAATGATATTATCTTTAGACAATTGATTTGTGTTGTAATTACTTTGTATGTCTGTAAGCTTTGGTTGTGCACCGACTATACTACGATTTCTAATTCAAGACCAAAAAAACTACGACAGATACGTCACTGTCAAAATTGACAACATTTAAATGACATCTGAGTTTGTTTCTTGGCTTGCACCAAATGGACAATGTTACAAGTACAATACCAGATTTTGTACATACCAAAAATCTCCGGTGTTTAAGTCTTTATTATCTCCTCTCGTAATTATGTAATAATAAATATTTCTAGTTATTTTGTTAAAACATAGAGTTAAAGTTACCAATAAATAAATTATCTCAGCGTGTTTATAAATAAAAAGAAATTTACTATTGTAAAAATATTTTATTGTAGTGGCAACTTGTGGTAGTTTTTTTGGTCTTGAATTAGAAATCGTAGTATAAATATTTCTGTTTAACCCAGAGGTATTTGACGCGACTCTTGTCGCGCGACATATAGCGTCGCCAGTCACTCTCTCACAGTACTAGGTTATATTTCTCGCGCGAGAAAGAGTCTCGTGTGTCAAAGTTGTATTTTTTTTTGTATTGTGCAATAAAATTTAAATAAATAATGAAGTAGGTATTGGGAAAGATCTGAAAACTACAGATTTGTGATTAAATCATTTAAAAAAAATACATGTTTATGTAAAGTAAAGCACGTAAAACAGTTTTCCTATGGTAAAGTTAAGTCTGTCCCACAGTCCTTACGTTAGAGCAAAATGCAAGGTGCCGAAAGTTTCCAGACGATATAGTTTTAAAGCACATCTACACTCGATACAAAAATGTCTACAACGACCTGCTGAAAAAACTGAAACACAGACATGACTCTTTGGAACTCGAGAAAAATAAAAGCAACACAAAGAAGCTCTGGAACACGATAAAAAACATAGCTTATACAAAAAAGGCTAAACAGGGCTCGCATGCGCTTACGGTAATCGAAGACAACGTAACGGCTTCCCTTGATAAATGTAACGAATACTTCTCAGGAATTGGTAACAACCTTGCAAACGACATACTGACGGTAGTAAATAGTACAGAGTTCCATTTATCAAGTAAAGTCAATGTTAAACACGGCCCACCAGAGTCCATGTTTCTTATACCTACTGACGACGCAGAGGTCGAAGCAATAATAAACGAACTGCGACTGCAGAGTGCACCAGGACTAGATGGTATAACTAACCGATTTGTCAGAACCGTCAAGGCACATATAATACATCCGCTAACATTTATATGCAACTTAAGTCTGGCCACGGGTACTTTCCCACAAAAATGGAAAACTGCAGCAGTCACCCCCATACACAAATCGGGAGATAAGGCTGACCCAAGCAACTACCGTCCAATTTCTCTACTAGGTGTATTTTCCAAGATCCTAGAGAAATTGGTAAACAAGCGCTTAGTTAATTTCTTGGAAAAATACGATCTTCTCTCAGAGTCACAATTCGGTTTCCGTAGAAATAAATCAACAGAGGAATCGGTTGCGCTCATGACTGGACTTATCTCCCAGAAACTTGATGAAGGTAACCCTTGTGTTGGAGTCTTTTTGGATCTAGCCAAGGCCTTCGACACTGTCTCCATTCCTATACTATTAAGGAAAATGGAACTAAGTGGTATCAGGGGAAGTGCCTTGGACTGGTTTCGAAGCTACTTATCAGGTCGGACTCAGCGTGTTGTTATTGATGGAAATAAGAGCTCTCCCTCTCCCGTAACCTTTGGTGTTCCACATGGCAGTATTCTGGGACCTACGCTATTTATACTGTACGTTAATGATTTAGCCAGCACTGCCCTTGCCAACGCCAACATATTTTGTTATGCTGATGACACGGCTATTATATTTTATGGGGAGACTTGGGATCAGGTCAGGACCTTTGCAGAGCAAGGCTTGAGAAATGTGGCAACCTGGCTCCAGGATAACCTTCTGACCCTAAACCTGACAAAACCAATTATATCTGTTTCCACAAGACAAAGGTGTCAGCACCTACTAATTTCCCAGGCATCAAAGTTCACAACTGCATGATAGACAATCAGCAAACGACACACTGTACTTGTAATCACATCAACAGGGCTCCCTTTATTAAGTATCTTGGTGTTTTTATAGACGAGAAACTTGATTTTAGGCAGCACGTGACCGCAACAGTAAAAAGAGTTCGCAAACTGATTTATGTCTTCAGAAACTTACGGGCTGCGGCAGGCAGGGAATTGCTAAGATCTGTTTATATTAGTATCTGTCAACCTGTTCTAACTTATTGTTTGGCCACCTGGGGAGGTGCATCAAAAAGCGTTTTGATTGATCTGGAAAGATCACAGAGAGCTGTTCTAAAAACTATTTTGAAAAAGGGATCTAGGTACGCTTCAGAATGGGTGTATAAGGATGCAAAAGTGCTTAGTGTGCGAGGTTTATTTATTCTCCGAGCAACCATGAAGGTCCACAAGGAAGTCCTTCAATCTCCCAATTACGACGCAATGCTGCAGAAGCGCTTTTTCAAAGTCCCGGTTCCGCAAACGAAAACATCGTTTGCCAAAAGATTCAGTCCATTTCTCCACCCTTTTATTTACAATAAAATCAGCTCCAGAGTCCCAATCAAGAATCTTTCCATAAAAGAATTCAAAGTCAAGATCCAGTTTTGGCTGAGTACTTTGACATATGCTGAAACTGAAGGCCTTCTAAAAGGAATCTAAACACACACACACACACACACACATATACATAGTAACTAGGGCTCCTGATATCCGTGTTACACGCCGCAACGTAGCCCCGTATCCTTAGCCCCGGCGGTACTAAGATCACGAATAACACGGACACGCCGAGATACGTAGCCGTGTCTGCGTTCGAGTCCGTATCCACGGAGCTTCGGCTCCGTTCGGGTATTGAATACTCGTCGGAGCGATCCGCTCCGGCCGGTTGAGTTACAACAATTAAGGACTATTGTTGAGTACGGGACGAACGGGGTTTATTTATTGTAATTTGAATCAAACTTGAGTTATATACATATTTTTGCATTGATATGAGTAAAAATGGTTCTATTTAACTATTAAATATAAATGGCATTATTCATTTTTATACATATATAACCAGCGATTGTGGTTTTAGACAAAATTAGCCACCCGGCCGTGCATTGCACGAATAAAAATATAAATATTTAATCTATATATATAAAACTCAAAGGTGACTGACTGACTGACATAGTGATCTATCAACGCACAGCCCAAACCACTGGACGGATCGAGCTGAAATTTGGCAGGCAGATAGATGTTATGACGTAGGCATCCGCTAAGAAAGGATTTTTCAAAACTCATCCCCTAAAGGGGTGAAATGGGGTTCCAAAGTTTGTATGGGGAAACAAGATTAGTTAGACTATTTCATTCGAAACTATATATATAAAACTCAAAGGTGACTGACTGACTGACATAGTGATCTATCAACGCACAGCCCAAACCACTGGACGGATCGAGCTGAAATTTGGCAGGCAGATAGATGTTATGACGTAGGCATCCGCTAAGAAAGGATTTTTCAAAACTCATCCCCTAAAGGGGTGAAATGGGGTTCCAAAGTTTGTATGGGGAAACAAGATTAGTTAGACTATTTCATTCGAAACTTCACAGGAGTATTCCTAACGATAAATGAGTAAACACGTGTTTCAGGTTTTTTGAAAATTCAACCCCTAAAAGGGAGAAATGTGGTGACAAAGTCTGAAAATCAGCATGGGTATTGTTTTTATGGTTTATCGGGTCGCTGATTACGAAAACCGCAACGATTTTAAAATCTAACGTGGCGGACGTGAGTTACCATCTCCCCTGTTGGGGTGAAATGGGGTTGAAATGTCTAAATACTAAACCGCTGGTTCTAGAGAGTTCAAATTTGGCACGTAGGTTCCTTATAAGGTGTAGGGGTGCACTAAGAAAGGATTTTTCAAAACTCACCCCCTAAAGGGGTGAAATGGGGTTCCAGAGTTTGTATGGGGAAACAAGATTAGTTAGGCTATTTTATTCGAAACTTCACAGGAGTATTTCTAACAATAAATGAGTAAACACGTGTTTCAGGTTTTTTTAATGTTAAGTTATGTTAAGCGAAAAAGACAATTGAGTCATTCATTATTATTTTATTACCTACCATGGCGACCCTTTTGTCGGTAAGTAAGAAGTAGTTGCACTGTACGTGCAGATAAAGATAATAATGGATTGGCGGCGACGTTCTAATATACCCGTGGTAATTTTACTGATATAATTTCATAAGTAGCTTTGGGCTTTACGTCGTATACCTTTTGTTCGTAAAGTTGAAAGAAGTGGTCGGGCTGTCTTGTTTTAATACAAATACAAATAATTTTTCAGATAATTTAGAGGGGGCGGTTTAGAATTTAAAACTCATACTCATTAGTCACTAATACGATCTCAGTCGGTCAACACTGCAAATCTTACTGTAGTTGTTAATTTAAAGATATTATCTAATACTTTTTACTTTGTTATTTTGTTGCTGTTAATGTGCGGTTAGTTGTATTGTATGTTTTAAAAGTGTTATAATGAGGAGAAGTTGGGTGTGGACATATGCCACCAGAGTCGGTGATACAGCTTTTTGTACCTTGTCTGATCGGGTGAACAATGAGTTTTCGTGACGTGGTGGTACTACTACAGGACCTATAGGAAAGCATTTGAAAGTAGTTCACTTGAATTCTGCTGTCGCGACCCCGACATCGAACGAGTAAGTACATTCAAACAATAGGTACATTATAATAAATAATGCGTTGTTTAAATAAATTGCAGTGCCAATTATCTTGTACATATTTTATTAAATACGCTAGTTTTCATAGTCTAATTAGTAGAATACGCTTTGAAACGGCTGAACGATTAGTAACTATGAAATAGTTTACCCTAAGAACGTTGATTGTTGTTGGTTTTATTGATATTTTAAAAATGAGCAAATTATTACGCTATTCGGTCGCTATTTGGCGACGCGTTTGGCTCGGTTGGTAGACACCTGCCTACTGAGTCGGCGGTCTCGGGTTCGAATCCCGGCCGGGGCAAATATTTGTGCAAAATATTTGTTCTCGGGTCATGGATGTTATTTATATATGTATTTATATATTATGTATATCGTCGTCTAGTACCCATAGTACAAGCTTTGCTTAGTTTGGGACTAGGTCGATTTGTGTATGATTGTCCCTTAATATTTATTATTATTTATTATTACATTTCAACCTTTTATACTCCGCACAGTGTCTTTCTGTTATTTTAGCCGCCCCGTCTAAATATAAATTATAATATAACTTATTGTAACATAATGTTTGGTATAAAAAATAAAATAAAAATTTAAAACTGTTCATTTTAATAAGGATCACAGCTTAATTATTTAATTGCTACATTTTGTTAGTATTTACGACTTTATATATATAAAACTCAAAGGTGACTGACTGACTGACATAGTGATCTATCAACGCACAGCCCAAACCACTGGACGGATCGAGCTGAAATTTGGCAGGCAGATAGATGTTATGACGTAGGCATCCGCTAAGAAAGGATTTTTCAAAACTCATCCCCTAAAGGGGTGAAATGGGGTTCCAAAGTTTGTATGGGGAAACAAGATTAGTTAGACTATTTCATTCGAAACTTCACAGGAGTATTCCTAACGATAAATGAGTAAACACGTGTTTCAGGTTTTTTGAAAATTCAACCCCTAAAAGGGAGAAATGTGGTGACAAAGTCTGAAAATCAGCATGGGTATTGTTTTTATGGTTTATCGGGTCGCTGATTACGAAAACCGCAACGATTTTAAAATCTAACGTGGCGGACGTGAGTTACCATCTCCCCTGTTGGGGTGAAATGGGGTTGAAATGTCTAAATACTAAACCGCTGGTTCTAGAGAGTTCAAATTTGGCACGTAGGTTCCTTATAAGGTGTAGGGGTGCACTAAGAAAGGATTTTTCAAAACTCACCCCCTAAAGGGGTGAAATGGGGTTCCAGAGTTTGTATGGGGAAACAAGATTAGTTAGGCTATTTTATTCGAAACTTCACAGGAGTATTTCTAACAATAAATGAGTAAACACGTGTTTCAGGTTTTTTTAATGTTAAGTTATGTTAAGCGAAAAAGACAATTGAGTCATTCATTATTATTTTATTACCTACCATGGCGACCCTTTTGTCGGTAAGTAAGAAGTAGTTGCACTGTACGTGCAGATAAAGATAATAATGGATTGGCGGCGACGTTCTAATATACCCGTGGTAATTTTACTGATATAATTTCATAAGTAGCTTTGGGCTTTACGTCGTATACCTTTTGTTCGTAAAGTTGAAAGAAGTGGTCGGGCTGTCTTGTTTTAATACAAATACAAATAATTTTTCAGATAATTTAGAGGGGGCGGTTTAGAATTTAAAACTCATACTCATTAGTCACTAATACGATCTCAGTCGGTCAACACTGCAAATCTTACTGTAGTTGTTAATTTAAAGATATTATCTAATACTTTTTACTTTGTTATTTTGTTGCTGTTAATGTGCGGTTAGTTGTATTGTATGTTTTAAAAGTGTTATAATGAGGAGAAGTTGGGTGTGGACATATGCCACCAGAGTCGGTGATACAGCTTTTTGTACCTTGTCTGATCGGGTGAACAATGAGTTTTCGTGACGTGGTGGTACTACTACAGGACCTATAGGAAAGCATTTGAAAGTAGTTCACTTGAATTCTGCTGTCGCGACCCCGACATCGAACGAGTAAGTACATTCAAACAATAGGTACATTATAATAAATAATGCGTTGTTTAAATAAATTGCAGTGCCAATTATCTTGTACATATTTTATTAAATACGCTAGTTTTCATAGTCTAATTAGTAGAATACGCTTTGAAACGGCTGAACGATTAGTAACTATGAAATAGTTTACCCTAAGAACGTTGATTGTTGTTGGTTTTATTGATATTTTAAAAATGAGCAAATTATTACGCTATTCGGTCGCTATTTGGCGACGCGTTTGGCTCGGTTGGTAGACACCTGCCTACTGAGTCGGCGGTCTCGGGTTCGAATCCCGGCCGGGGCAAATATTTGTGCAAAATATTTGTTCTCGGGTCATGGATGTTATTTATATATGTATTTATATATTATGTATATCGTCGTCTAGTACACGTGTTACACGGATACACGTATCTTAATTACACGTGGATCCGATCCGCCCCGACGTTTAGTAAAGATTCGTTGCGATGTCTCTAAGAGCTACGAATGGAAATGTATAGTGAGTGAGACTCGTGCTTCTTAATTTGTCTTGTGAGTCGTAAATACTAACAAAATGTAGCAATTAAATAATTAAGCTGTGATCCTTATTAAAATGAACAGTTTTAAATTTTTATTTTATTTTTTATACCAAACATTATGTTACAATAAGTTATATTATAATTTATATTTAGACGGGGCGGCTAAAATAACAGAAAGACACTGTGCGGAGTATAAAAGGTTGAAATGTAATAATAAATAATAATAAATATTAAGGGACAATCATACACAAATCGACCTAGTCCCAAACTAAGCAAAGCTTGTACTATGGGTACTAGACGACGATATACATAATATATAAATACATATATAAATAACATCCATGACCCGAGAACAAATATTTTGCACAAATATTTGCCCCGGCCGGGATTCGAACCCGAGACCGCCGACTCAGTAGGCAGGTGTCTACCAACCGAGCCAAACGCGTCGCCAAATAGCGACCGAATAGCGTAATAATTTGCTCATTTTTAAAATATCAATAAAACCAACAACAATCAACGTTCTTAGGGTAAACTATTTCATAGTTACTAATCGTTCAGCCGTTTCAAAGCGTATTCTACTAATTAGACTATGAAAACTAGCGTATTTAATAAAATATGTACAAGATAATTGGCACTGCAATTTATTTAAACAACGCATTATTTATTATAATGTACCTATTGTTTGAATGTACTTACTCGTTCGATGTCGGGGTCGCGACAGCAGAATTCAAGTGAACTACTTTCAAATGCTTTCCTATAGGTCCTGTAGTAGTACCACCACGTCACGAAAACTCATTGTTCACCCGATCAGACAAGGTACAAAAAGCTGTATCACCGACTCTGGTGGCATATGTCCACACCCAACTTCTCCTCATTATAACACTTTTAAAACATACAATACAACTAACCGCACATTAACAGCAACAAAATAACAAAGTAAAAAGTATTAGATAATATCTTTAAATTAACAACTACAGTAAGATTTGCAGTGTTGACCGACTGAGATCGTATTAGTGACTAATGAGTATGAGTTTTAAATTCTAAACCGCCCCCTCTAAATTATCTGAAAAATTATTTGTATTTGTATTAAAACAAGACAGCCCGACCACTTCTTTCAACTTTACGAACAAAAGGTATACGACGTAAAGCCCAAAGCTACTTATGAAATTATATCAGTAAAATTACCACGGGTATATTAGAACGTCGCCGCCAATCCATTATTATCTTTATCTGCACGTACAGTGCAACTACTTCTTACTTACCGACAAAAGGGTCGCCATGGTAGGTAATAAAATAATAATGAATGACTCAATTGTCTTTTTCGCTTAACATAACTTAACATTAAAAAAACCTGAAACACGTGTTTACTCATTTATTGTTAGAAATACTCCTGTGAAGTTTCGAATAAAATAGCCTAACTAATCTTGTTTCCCCATACAAACTCTGGAACCCCATTTCACCCCTTTAGGGGGTGAGTTTTGAAAAATCCTTTCTTAGTGCACCCCTACACCTTATAAGGAACCTACGTGCCAAATTTGAACTCTCTAGAACCAGCGGTTTAGTATTTAGACATTTCAACCCCATTTCACCCCAACAGGGGAGATGGTAACTCACGTCCGCCACGTTAGATTTTAAAATCGTTGCGGTTTTCGTAATCAGCGACCCGATAAACCATAAAAACAATACCCATGCTGATTTTCAGACTTTGTCACCACATTTCTCCCTTTTAGGGGTTGAATTTTCAAAAAACCTGAAACACGTGTTTACTCATTTATCGTTAGGAATACTCCTGTGAAGTTTCGAATGAAATAGTCTAACTAATCTTGTTTCCCCATACAAACTTTGGAACCCCATTTCACCCCTTTAGGGGATGAGTTTTGAAAAATCCTTTCTTAGCGGATGCCTACGTCATAACATCTATCTGCCTGCCAAATTTCAGCTCGATCCGTCCAGTGGTTTGGGCTGTGCGTTGATAGATCACTATGTCAGTCAGTCAGTCACCTTTGAGTTTTATATATATAGATTAAATATTTATATTTTTATTCGTGCAATGCACGGCCGGGTGGCTAATTTTGTCTAAAACCACAATCGCTGGTTATATATGTATAAAAATGAATAATGCCATTTATATTTAATAGTTAAATAGAACCATTTTTACTCATATCAATGCAAAAATATGTATATAACTCAAGTTTGATTCAAATTACAATAAATAAACCCCGTTCGTCCCGTACTCAACAATAGTCCTTAATTGTTGTAACTCAACCGGCCGGAGCGGATCGCTCCGACGAGTATTCAATACCCGAACGGAGCCGAAGCTCCGTGGATACGGACTCGAACGCAGACACGGCTACGTATCTCGGCGTGTCCGTGTTATTCGTGATCTTAGTACCGCCGGGGCTAAGGATACGGGGCTACGTTGCGGCGTGTAACACGGATATCAGGAGCCCTAGTTACTATGTATATGTGTGTGTGTGTGTGTGTGTGTTTAGATTCCTTTTAGAAGGCCTTCAGTTTCAGCATATGTCAAAGTACTCAGCCAAAACTGGATCTTGACTTTGAATTCTTTTATGGAAAGATTCTTGATTGGGACTCTGGAGCTGATTTTATTGTAAATAAAAGGGTGGAGAAATGGACTGAATCTTTTGGCAAACGATGTTTTCGTTTGCGGAACCGGGACTTTGAAAAAGCGCTTCTGCAGCATTGCGTCGTAATTGGGAGATTGAAGGACTTCCTTGTGGACCTTCATGGTTGCTCGGAGAATAAATAAACCTCGCACACTAAGCACTTTTGCATCCTTATACACCCATTCTGAAGCGTACCTAGATCCCTTTTTCAAAATAGTTTTTAGAACAGCTCTCTGTGATCTTTCCAGATCAATCAAAACGCTTTTTGATGCACCTCCCCAGGTGGCCAAACAATAAGTTAGAACAGGTTGACAGATACTAATATAAACAGATCTTAGCAATTCCCTGCCTGCCGCAGCCCGTAAGTTTCTGAAGACATAAATCAGTTTGCGAACTCTTTTTACTGTTGCGGTCACGTGCTGCCTAAAATCAAGTTTCTCGTCTATAAAAACACCAAGATACTTAATAAAGGGAGCCCTGTTGATGTGATTACAAGTACAGTGTGTCGTTTGCTGATTGTCTATCATGCAGTTGTGAACTTTGATGCCTGGGAAATTAGTAGGTGCTGACACCTTTGTCTTGTGGAAACAGATATAATTGGTTTTGTCAGGTTTAGGGTCAGAAGGTTATCCTGGAGCCAGGTTGCCACATTTCTCAAGCCTTGCTCTGCAAAGGTCCTGACCTGATCCCAAGTCTCCCCATAAAATATAATAGCCGTGTCATCAGCATAACAAAATATGTTGGCGTTGGCAAGGGCAGTGCTGGCTAAATCATTAACGTACAGTATAAATAGCGTAGGTCCCAGAATACTGCCATGTGGAACACCAAAGGTTACGGGAGAGGGAGAGCTCTTATTTCCATCAATAACAACACGCTGAGTCCGACCTGATAAGTAGCTTCGAAACCAGTCCAAGGCACTTCCCCTGATACCACTTAGTTCCATTTTCCTTAATAGTATAGGAATGGAGACAGTGTCGAAGGCCTTGGCTAGATCCAAAAAGACTCCAACACAAGGGTTACCTTCATCAAGTTTCTGGGAGATAAGTCCAGTCATGAGCGCAACCGATTCCTCTGTTGATTTATTTCTACGGAAACCGAATTGTGACTCTGAGAGAAGATCGTATTTTTCCAAGAAATTAACTAAGCGCTTGTTTACCAATTTCTCTAGGATCTTGGAAAATACACCTAGTAGAGAAATTGGACGGTAGTTGCTTGGGTCAGCCTTATCTCCCGATTTGTGTATGGGGGTGACTGCTGCAGTTTTCCATTTTTGTGGGAAAGTACCCGTGGCCAGACTTAAGTTGCATATAAATGTTAGCGGATGTATTATATGTGCCTTGACGGTTCTGACAAATCGGTTAGTTATACCATCTAGTCCTGGTGCACTCTGCAGTCGCAGTTCGTTTATTATTGCTTCGACCTCTGCGTCGTCAGTAGGTATAAGAAACATGGACTCTGGTGGGCCGTGTTTAACATTGACTTTACTTGATAAATGGAACTCTGTACTATTTACTACCGTCAGTATGTCGTTTGCAAGGTTGTTACCAATTCCTGAGAAGTATTCGTTACATTTATCAAGGGAAGCCGTTACGTTGTCTTCGATTACCGTAAGCGCATGCGAGCCCTGTTTAGCCTTTTTTGTATAAGCTATGTTTTTTATCGTGTTCCAGAGCTTCTTTGTGTTGCTTTTATTTTTCTCGAGTTCCAAAGAGTCATGTCTGTGTTTCAGTTTTTTCAGCAGGTCGTTGTAGACATTTTTGTATCGAGTGTAGATGTGCTTTAAAACTATATCGTCTGGAAACTTTCGGCACCTTGCATTTTGCTCTAACGTAAGGACTGTGGGACAGACTTAACTTTACCATAGGAAAACTGTTTTACGTGCTTTACTTTACATAAACATGTATTTTTTTTAAATGATTTAATCACAAATCTGTAGTTTTCAGATCTTTCCCAATACCTACTTCATTATTTATTTAAATTTTATTGCACAATACAAAAAAAAATACAACTTTGACACACGAGACTCTTTCTCGCGCGAGAAATATAACCTAGTACTGTGAGAGAGTGACTGGCGACGCTATATGTCGCGCGACAAGAGTCGCGTCAAATACCTCTGGGTTAAACAGAAATATTTATACTACGATTTCTAATTCAAGACCAAAAAAACTACCACAAGTTGCCACTACAATAAAATATTTTTACAATAGTAAATTTCTTTTTATTTATAAACACGCTGAGATAATTTATTTATTGGTAACTTTAACTCTATGTTTTAACAAAATAACTAGAAATATTTATTATTACATAATTACGAGAGGAGATAATAAAGACTTAAACACCGGAGATTTTTGGTATGTACAAAATCTGGTATTGTACTTGTAACATTGTCCATTTGGTGCAAGCCAAGAAACAAACTCAGATGTCATTTAAATGTTGTCAATTTTGACAGTGACGTATCTGTCGTAGTTTTTTTGGTCTTGAATTAGAAATCGTAGTATAGTCGGTGCACAACCAAAGCTTACAGACATACAAAGTAATTACAACACAAATCAATTGTCTAAAGATAATATCATTACCATAAACTAACACGAATATTTTATACTTGTAGTATAAGTATAAAACGGTATTACTTGCCAAATTTCTTAGTTCTATGCCAACGGAAAGTACTCTATTTATTTTGATTCCCTTGATTAGTAACTATGAAATAGTTTACCCTAAGAACGTTGATTGTTGTTGGTTTTATTGATATTTTAAAAATGAGCAAATTATTACGCTATTCGGTCGCTATTTGGCGACGCGTTTGGCTCGGTTGGTAGACACCTGCCTACTGAGTCGGCGGTCTCGGGTTCGAATCCCGGCCGGGGCAAATATTTGTGCAAAATATTTGTTCTCGGGTCATGGATGTTATTTATATATGTATTTATATATTATGTATATCGTCGTCTAGTACCCATAGTACAAGCTTTGCTTAGTTTGGGACTAGGTCGATTTGTGTATGATTGTCCCTTAATATTTATTATTATTTATTATTACATTTCAACCTTTTATACTCCGCACAGTGTCTTTCTGTTATTTTAGCCGCCCCGTCTAAATATAAATTATAATATAACTTATTGTAACATAATGTTTGGTATAAAAAATAAAATAAAAATTTAAAACTGTTCATTTTAATAAGGATCACAGCTTAATTATTTAATTGCTACATTTTGTTAGTATTTACGACTCACAAGACAAATTAAGAAGCACGAGTCTCACTCACTATACATTTCCATTCGTAGCTCTTAGAGACATCGCAACGAATCTTTACTAAACGTCGGGGCGGATCGGATCCACGTGTAATTAAGATACGTGTACCCGTGTTACACGGATACACGTATCTTAATTACACGTAGCCTAATTACACGTGCCGAACGGACCAGAAAACCGTTGCCGTGTAACACGGACACGGAGATCCGGCTACGGGTACACGAAACACGGACACGACCGCGAGCCCTAATAGTAACTTCTCATACGCGGACATTTTGTATAGGTACATAAGTATTAATTTCTCTTATTCGATCCTCTTTACTTTCCTTTATTCATATAATAAATGTATCAAATAGTAATTAAAGTAAGAAATTAATGTAAACCTGGTTAATAGCTCGCGCCAATTTTTTGTATATCTCGTTTGTGTTATGGTTTCCTACGGGACAGGCTCCGCCCAGTGTAGGGCCCAGGGTAACCATTAAATGGCTTAGAATGTCATCTTACAAATTCAGAACAATTCCGTACTTTGTAATAAGTTAAAGTAAGTGAAATTTGTAATGATTTATGAATAAATGTTTTAATGTTTTTTTAAAAATGAAATGCTTTCATAGTTCGTACAGAACCCTCGGTGCGCGAGTCCTACTCGCACTTGACCGGATTTTTTGAGATGGGGATCTTCCGCGCTCATCTAAAGGATACCCGTTCACTTAGACATCCAAAGTCACGTCAAAGTCATCCAGGAAATGGTCACCAAGCCATAGACTAATTCCAATACAAAAGGTCAACTATTTGTATTATTTATGATGGAGGAAGTCTGGCCGACGAGTACATTGTTGACAAACAGATGCCCGCATATTTCCATGAGATTGACTTGTTTTTATACAATTGTGACTTACTTATTGTGGCATATCTGTAATATGGCATCATCTTACATAACCAGTTATAATGTTAAGAATCATAAAAATGTCGATATCCGCCCAGGGGTTATGAATTTTTTTTCTCGAGTGAAAAAGGTATTAACATTGCTTATTTTTAGCTTTTTCAAAGTTCACACCGAATGGGTATTCCACCAAGTGGTCCGAGAGCGTGTAGCGTTTTTACGCTTTCACCACAAATTTCAAAAAATAATAACTTTCTGTCAAAAATTTCATTTTAGTGACAAGCTTTTATAGCCGACTGTACTTTTCTTTGAACATCCATCAATTGCTCACAGAGACGAGAAGCCAAACTCGATATGATTGCTTTATTTATTACGGAGTTCCTACGGCCACCTTCCAGCTCCATCATCAGATCAGCTCCACGTCATCATAATATTGCATTGTCACGCGATTTGCATATTCGTGCTAAATTTCAGCTCAATCGGAAACCGGAAAGTGGGTCAAAGGCCGTTTCCGATTAAGGGAAGCAAAAATGCCCTTTAATATTATGACTTGGTTTTTTTTTCTACAGTCAGTTACGTCTAGTAGAGTAACTGTGTCAAGTTTGGTTGAAAAATTCTTTGCGGTTCCGCAGAAAAAAAATAAAAACGGAAATAATGAAATATGATTTTTCTCCAAAACTATTTAACTTTAATGTACTATTATTTTTTCATCCTGTAAAGCTTAGTCAAGTTCATGTTTTAAGTGAAAATGGTATCTCTATATCTAACGATTATGTAAAAAATAGGTAAGTCAAAATTTTAATATATATATTTTTTTACTTTTGTGAGAGATACCACTCTAATTGACATTTCTAAATAAGCCTTAGTTAACGTCCTGTAACACATATTAATTTGATGGATAAAATCGGAAAGCAACTGTGTCAAAATGAAATAAATAACTGGGTTGGATTTTATTACATTTTATTAGTAAGCTATTCTAACACTTCCAAATAACCAAAGCATACATCCTCTTTACAAATGAACAAGATTTGACAGTTAGTGACATTTGCCTTTTATTGTTATTGAAAATGTCATTATTTTTCTAATAATATAAAAATTAAAAACTATGTATATATTAATCATTTTTGCTATTTGGTATATAAGCTTTACTTAACATTAAACCAAATTATCAATTTAAAGGTTTTAATCGGACACTAACTGTAAAATGGAATTTAAAAGACTTTTCGGGTATGACTTCATTATCTTGAAATTGTAATTACAAACTATTCTTTTTTCGCCACGCAATAATCCTCTTTCTACCGAAATTAAAATAAATACATAAATTATGACAGTAATAAAGATGAATTGTTTTTTTAAATGTAACATGACATTTCAGGGACATTAGAAAGATAACTCGTCTTTACAAAATGAATTCTAAAGCGAATGCAATCAAACAAATATTAAGAAAGAAACCTACATCATTATATCACCTCGCAATGATATAAGTAGCGATTTCGTATCTATCAGAAATACTTAATGAAGATGGTTCGTTGAATTTGGAATATGTGAAGGAAAATTCTAATATACTGAAAGTGAAAGTCCAATCTCGCCATATTTCAAAAAATATTTACAGATGCTTTATCGAATATGTCCCAAACAGCATTGGTGTTGGATCCATAAGGCGGCATTATTGTGGACGTGCCAACGGAATGCGAACAGTAGGGTGTTGTTCACACATTGTTACTATTGTTTATTATTTATCGCACGCAAGATACTTGTCCAAAATCGTTCGGCCTGCTGAAACTTTAAGCGGACTTTTTTTGAATCACGGAATTCACGTTACTGTCAATGAAGATAGCGATGAGGATTAGAATAAGTGTATTTTTTTTCATTACGTAACTAAAAAGGTGACATTTTCTAGCAAATGTCACTGTAACTGTCAAATCTTGTTTATTTGTAAAGAGGATATTATGTTTTGGTCATTTAGCAGTGTTAGAGTAGTTTACTAATTAAATAGTAATGAATTCCAGCCCAGTTATTTATTTCATTTTGACACAGTTGCTTTCCGATTTTATCCATCAAATTAATATGTGTTACAGGACGTTAACTAAGGCTTATTTAGAAATGTCAATTAGAGTGGTATCTCTCACAAAAGTAAAAAAATATATATATTAAAATTTTGACTTACCTATTTTTTTACATAATCGTTAGATATAGAGATACCATTTTCACTTAAAACATGAACTTGACTAAGCTTTACAGAATGAAAAAATAATAGTACATTAAAGTTAAATAGTTTTGGAGAAAAACCATATTTCATTATTTCCGTTTTTATTTTTATTCTGCGGAACCACAAAGAATTTTTCAACCAAACTTGACACAGTTACTCTACTAGACGTAACTGACTGTAGAAAAAAAAATCTGTCCATTATCACAAAAGGGCATATTTTCTTCCCTTAATCGGAAACGGCCTTTAACTTGCAAAATTCCATTATAACGGGACAGGTGAAAGCAAATAAAAGCTTGTAAAAACTTAATCATCGAACCTTCTCACAACATTTCATGAGAATCGGTTGAGAAATGTGACCTCTAGGCGAGAACACACGGGCGTACGAATGATTTATTGGCCATGCTGAAACTGGGCAGCTTCGCGTCGCACACTCGGTCAAAAACGTAAAAATTACCTAAAATAGTTCCTGCGAAGCTCGCAAACCGTCTTGGCTTCTGCGGCGTCACCTAGTCGTGTACAACAGTAAAACATATCAAGAAGCTACTCTGAAATTACAGTAGTTTAATACAAAATAACTTAAACGACTTCAAAGATAACCTAAATCCAAAATTTAAAAAACCCCGACCCACCCGAAATTAGCTAATAACCATCTCGGCAGACAAAGGCTTTCAATTAAAAAAACTGCTTTTAAATCTGACCATCTGTTTGGGAGCAACGATGTCGCAGACAGACACACAAATACACAAGTTTTTACCCCCCTTTTAATTTTCCAAATCGGTTTATAAATGACGGAGTTCTGAGGTACCAAAGAATCGAACAGAAAACTTCTTTTTTACGCCGGTTGAAAAAAGATTAAAGTCGGTCCAGTAGTTAAGAAAATGGTAACAGACATAACAAATTAATATCCATCTGTTGTGGGTTGTAAGTAACATAGTCAAAGTCAAGTCAAAATATTCTTTATTCAAGTAGGCCTAGCTCCAAGCACTTTCGAATCGTCAGTTACAGAGAGCAGAGCAATTTATTGATAAAATTATTACTAAAAATAAAAAAAAGATGATTGACCCAAAAACGGCGTCTAGCACGTATCTGAGAGACAAAAGATTTACAAGCGCAACAGCCGGGAGGCCCGCGGCGTCGCGTGAGTTATCGTCGGTGATCCATCGTCTTCGTCTTTAGCAACGCGTTACATAACTCAGGTCTGCAAAGGTCGCGCAACAGAGCCGCATCCACTTTTATATCTTACATTGATTGCCTAGATATCGCTGATATCAGTCCAGAGATCTCTGGGACCTGCGCATCCGTAACTGGCGAGAGCTGGCTGAAGATCGCAAAGCGTGTCGTGAACTGGTGTCGGAGGCTAAGACCCACTTTAGGTCGGTGCGTTCAGTTAGTTTTTATTGCCCCGGGGCTAAAAATAAAGCCTGAATTTTAGATGACGCAGGAAGGATAAAGCAGAAAGAAACTCAAATGCTAATAATTAGATTACTACACATTGATGAACATCGGAATATTGAGAGTGACAGGTAGGGATAAACTATATAGCTTATAGATCCTTTACCAGTTTACCCCTAAACTAATGGTTGCTTCATCGTCTGTTCGTAAAAATATAATTTTATTGAAAGTATCAAAAATAATCAAAATAAGATCTTAATTCTGTTCTTTATTTTAAAAGGGTTTTGAAAAGCTCAGTCATCATTGTATTTCCTGCAGTGAGTATTTCAGAATTACGTTCCCGTTTACTAACACCATAACACATATCAAGAGAAATACTTACTTAGGTAAAAACAAGTTTTTACCTAAGTAAGTATTTCTCTTGATATGCTTGATATGCTATAAGCTGGGAGCGGTTACTAGTTCGGTATAGCGGAAAAACATAAATAAATGAGTTTATCGATATAGCATCTCCCTACCTGTCAAGGCCGAAACTCCCATGTCTGTTCAATATCTCATCACAAAACCCTTTCCGGGATTAGAAGTCAGGACCGCTGGCCACCTAGTCAGCTGCACTTCAGAGTTTAGCGTGTCACACTAAGGAAGGACCTCTACAGGGAACGTGCAGGATCTATTGGTGGCAGCACTATAAATGTCAATATGTAACAGGATTACATTAAAGATTGGCGATAGCTTCGATGTGCACAAGGCTCATCAGGAACCTATTATAAATGTCAGGGAGTGGATAGCGTAAATGATTCGAATTGGCAGCACAGTTCGCAGCACGGTCCTATAGGATACTACTGGTATTTTCCCGACGCCGCTAAAAGAGGCTTATGACTTTTTCTTCACGGAAGTAGCTCGCAGCTTCTAGTATGAAATAAGCCGGTTCGAGGCTATTTTCGTTGGCCTATTGCCTCTTGAACTTTTGAGCAGGATGTTCGATGAATATTAAAGTTATCACCGTTTAATGCTATTGTAATGGCGGCGGTAAATGCCGGTAAATATTAATGTTTGCTCATTATAAAATCAATTGTATAATAATAATAAGATAAAAGGATTTGTCTCGAAGATTATATTATACTTGAAGAAGTCATGGACCGAGAGGGGTTCACTAGGCGACGCCAGTTGGGTCAAGTCAAGGTGTCTGTCCACAGAATAAAAGTGGAGCGGAGCTGTGTAATATGGACCAATCACATTCCATCCTCCATCCTCCTAGCCTTTGTCCCATTTTTTGAGAATAAATTCTCAATCGTGGTCGGCTACCTAAATCCCATGATGTGGCGTAGGCACTAGTTTTTACGCAAGCGACTGCCATCTGACCTTCCAACCCAGAGGGGAAACTAGGCCTTATTGGGCTTTAGGCTCCTCACGATGTTTTCCTTCACCGAAAAGCGAGTGGTAAATATCAAATGACATTCCGTACATAAGTTCCGAAAAACTCATTGGTACGGGCCGGGTTCGAACCCGCGACCTCCGGATTGAAAGTCGCATGCCCTAACCACTAGGCTACCACCGCTCCCTGGACCAATCACATTCCTCAGATTTAAATGCGCTTCTTTTGGGCTTCACAAAGACGCAGCCTGATTGGTTCATTCTCTCCGCTTCTGTTGTCAGGCGGCCAACAGCCTACGCGATGGCGCACGGAGCGGGGTTATTTGCCTTCTGGACTTTATTACAGTATAATTAATTATTAACCAAAAATAACCGATTACAATGTATCGTATTTCCGAGGACAACTGAACAAACTTAACATGGACTACCGCCTAATACAATTAATAAAAACATATTATTTATATTGCTGTTTTATAAAATGTGCTGCAATAGCATTACATAATAATAGAAATACAATTAATTATTCCAGAACAGACGCCTAGTACACAAATTTTATAATAATAAGCGCAAAAATCGAAACAGTCCGACATATATAACACATCCTTCCCATTCAGGTCCTCAACTCTTGTAAAGATTGTAATATTTTCTTCGGTTTCCGCGACTGTCACACATTTAAATAAAACAATAAATGCCCTTCTGGCACATGTGTAACTGTCTTTCCACATTAGGTCCATCTGGCATGTATGAACACTTTTATTTTAAATTAATATTTACAAAATGGGTAGTTTGCACAAATGTAACTTTGACAGAGAAAATTTGTATTTTTCTCAGTCAACCTTTGACAACGGTATCCGTAAAGGTAGGTACCGAAACGTCAGGGAGGCTCAAATAATTAATATACGCGATATAATCCGTTTAAATTGTTTTATTTAAATGTCTTGTAAAGATTGTTTAGAATTGTAGGAAGAAACAAACGAGAACGATACCTCGATTGTATGGAAACATTAGCAGAGGAATATCCTCATAACAGTAAATAAATAATAAATAAATATCACACAAATCGATCTAGTCCCAAATTAAGCTCAAGAAGGCTTGTGTTATGGGTACTAGACGACGATATACGTACTTATATAGATAAATATATACTTAAATACATAGAACAACCACGACCCAAGCACAAATATTCGAGTTCATCACACTAATATTTGCCCTGGCCGGGATTCGAGCCCGGGACCGTTGACTCAGTAGGCAGGTGTCTATAAACTGCGCTAAACGCGTCGTCAAAAGTGACCCTCTCTGACCGAGTTTGAGGTATCTACCAAACACCCTGTATATTATAAATGTATGAAACATGTAATGTCTCTTTTTTATGTGTGTACGCCCACATCACAATTTTACCCTGTATATTGTGAAAACCCCAAGAGAGTAAATGAGGTACGGTGTGACCTTGTCTCATCTGCAAGTAATCGGTTACCTAACCCGTCACCTGATACGATATAAGGAATAACCAATTGTTGGACAACCCGTTTCGCCGGTCGCGGCGCGCTGTGACACCGTCGATAACACTGTTAAGGCGAAGGCACATAACTAGGCACATAACTGTTCAGAAATTTTGACGATTTTTAACCCCCTTCCTAAAATTATCCGACTATCATATATCGATACCTTGGTTCACACTCGTACTAATTACAATTTTTTTACCACCGATATTTAAATAACATAGAGTTGTGCACTCGTCCTAATTGCAGCTACTGTTTCCGAAAAAATTGTACGATTGTGCTCTATTTCATAATATTGAACTTGGCTCTCGCCTCTCATGTTTTGATGGGATTTGAAATAGCCGTGATCTGTCATACCAGTTGAACTCTTTTAATTATTAAATAAGTATGTACATAAATATATAAATTATAATTGTTGCAAACATAAGTATGAGTTTTACTGTTACTAATCCGAGATGAATTATTATCCGAAATATTTAAAATTGTAAAACAGCTGATGAAAAAACGGTGACAATACGTTTACGCAGTGACGTATCCGTACCGTTCTTCTGCAAGCTCCACACCGGTGCTCAAATCACGCTGCTTTGTTATACGAGCTGAATCCAAATGTCGGAGGACACTTTTGTGTACGTGATTTCTGTACTTACCTTAAATTATGAGCACTGACTCCGTATTATGTGGCTTACCTGTAAATAATGTAAAAAAACATATTAATATTTGTGTAACATGATCATTAATGCACTGGAATCAACATGGTTGAAGTAAACGTAGAAGGAAGTAGTTTAAAAGAAGAAAAAAAAACCGGCCAAGTGCGAGTCGGACTCGCGCACCGAGGGTTCCGTACAAACACTTTCCATCCCTAAGTGGTTAAGTTAAGTTTGCACCTGGTATGTATAGCGCCCCATATAAATTAGGTGCAAAGTTAGGTATTAAAAAAAAAAAATATGGTTTTCGTAATTATTCCTTTATCTATGCTATAAGACGTTGCTTCGTACCAAATTTCAAGATTCTGAGTTCACGGGAAGCACCCTGTAGGTTTTGATTCCCTTGCAAGTGTCGAAAATTTGCAAATTAGGTGCAAAGTTAGGTATTAAAAAAAAATTATGGTTTTCGTAATTATTCCTTTATCTATGCTATAAGACGTTGCTTCGTACCAAATTTCAAGATTCTGAGTTCACGGGAAGCACCCTGTAGGTTTTGATTCCCTTGCAAGTGTCGAAAATTTGCGGCATAAACGGCTGTATCTTTTGATTGCGTTGGCTTAGAAGTTTGATTTTTTCACAGCTTCAAGGGACAGTAGACCTGAGTAATTGATATAAATTTCAGCTTCATACGTCCACGCGTTCCTGAGAAAAAGGGTCTTGACAGACGGACGGACAGACGGACAACAAAGTGATCCTATAAGGGATCCGTTTTTTCCTTTTGAGGTACGGAACCCTAAAAAAGAAGAAAAAACCGGCGAAGTGCGAGTCGGATTCGCGCACCGAGGGTTCTGTACAGTCGCCATCAGATGTATGGCGGCATATAAGGCGTTCATAAATATCTGTACATGTACTGTAACGCCCAGTCAATAAGAGTCGTGTTCATTGGCGTAACTAAGATTTTTTCCAGACGGGGCCTGGGGGAGGGGGGGCTGGCCATGGCCTTTGAGATGAAGCCATGAATTTCTATGGGTAACCCAAAATCCTGGGGTGGGCACGGCCCACCCGGCCAAATACGCCTATGGTCGTGTTCAAATATTTATGAACGCCTTATATGCTGCGATATATATGATGGCGACTGTACAACTACATATTTTTTTCTGTACTTTTGTTAGAGCGGCAACAGAAATACAACATTTCCAATGTATAGCTATCGCGGTTCATGAGATACAGCCTGGTGACAGACGGACAGACGAGCCTGGGCTTGTCGCGCAGGCTCAGTAATAGGGTCTGATTTTTGCCCTTTGGGTGCGGAACCCTAAAAAAGGAATAGTAATGCAAAACGAATTATCTAAGGCCTCTTGAATAAAAACGATCATCCTCCCCTTAAAATAAATAGCCTAAGACCTTTTATAAAATTCACCGTGGAATGCTATTGAAATTATCCCATTTAACGTTGACCGAACAACCATTTACATACATATTATGACTGTGACGGCGCGACTTGGGTCAATACAATTATAAAGATAATCCAATAAATATTGAATCCGGTTCGCTAATTAATTTGTCACGTTTATAAGTCCATAACGTTATATTTTATTAATATCACACCAAAGTTTCAACTACGAACGAACGTTTTTAGGCTTACGAACCTCAAAAAGAATAAACCGGCCAAGTGCGAGTCGACTCGCGCACCTAGGGTTCCGATCAAACACTTACCCCATCTTAAATGGCCGGTTAATTTAAGTTTGCACCTAGTACAAATGAGTATTTGTAAAAAAAAAGTAAAATATAGTGTTTATTTAAATTACGTAATCAGTTTTTCAACGGTAAAGTCAAATTTATAATTTTTATAAATTTAAGAAACATGTAACGTTCATTTTTTAATGTGGATACACACCACAATTTTTATATTAAACCATTGATATACTTATACAAAGATCAAAACTTACAGAAAAAAAAAATGAGTTACCTGGTGGAAGAGACTGGGAATCGAACCCGGTACCTCTGGATTGCCGGTCCAGCGCGTTAACCTTTCCGCCACCCTTACCGCCAGGCAACCCTTCGAATTTTTCCTTATGCTTTGCGCGTCGATCTTTGCATTGTTTATTTGAAAGGCTTTACATCTTAGGGTTACGCATTTAAATTTTTCTTTGTGCTTTGATCTTTGTATCAATGGCTAAAAGTTAAGTCTGTCACTAAGTACATTTGTGGCAACATTTGATCTTTTTGTTAGACCAATAACTATGTAGTGCTTTCATAGTTCGTACGGAACCCTCGGTGCACGAATCCGATGCGCACTTGACCGGCTTTTTTAGGAGTTACTCCTCCTCAGGTTGAGAGTTCTTTCGCATCTAATTATGTCTGAACAACTGGTATGGCGGGACAGGCTACGGGATTTAGTGGTACACGTAAGGGCTACTCCGATGCTCGAAATTCGAGTTCGTTTAGTGCCGTCCAGCTCACACAAATATACTTTGACAGGAGATCGAGTGGGATGGCACTATACGATTGTCTAATCATCGGAGTAGCCCTTCTGATCACAGGTCGAAATATACTGGTCGGTCAAATAAAGTTGGCACATTGTCTTATCAGGAGATCAAAAAACTAACTGGTAATTGGGAAAGGGCCTTAACTCCACAGACAAGAGCGAAGCTCTTCAGTATGAATAAATATAATAATAAATAAATAGCAGTCTAAGTGTACTTAGTCCCATGTAGACATTTGATGCCACTAAAATGTAGAATCGCTTGACATCCTCAAAAAAAAATATCTACACGCTTATTCAGAAGCATCCTTGATGATTTTATTAAAGCGGCCTCGAACAGGTAGGCATTAAATATTATAATCTCGCCAGAATTATTCCGATTCAAGACGAATTCTCGGTATGGTACGACATTTCGTCATGTTTGTTCCTTGATGCCTATGCATATTGTAAACTAGAAGTTACGAGGTACAAGGTACAAGGCTTCATTCATTAACCTCTTATTCATTAATCACATATCTAATCCTATATAAATAAAAAATATAATAGGGACACTTCTACACAAATCGACCTAGTCCTAAACTAAGCTAAGCTTGTACTAGGTTACTAGACAACGATATACATAATGGTTACCTATCTATCTGAAACACTAATTTTTGTTTCCCCTCTGTAACTTCCAAAACTGTTAATTTTTCAGAATGATTATAAAACAAACCTAACCTAACCTAATGGGTTCTTTAAAACGATGTATTAAAATCCTAAAAATATTAAGGGTTTCTGGAAAAAAAAACTTTTGAAACGAAAATTTGGCGAAACGTTAGAGATGGGAATCAATGTTACGGAGTCGCGACAGGATTCCATCTCGCTCACGTTGTTCGCGCACATCACATCCCTTGCACGCGTTTCTCGGTTCTATGTGTAAAAAATATCTCTCCGCTGAGCTCGCATCTGCGAAAGTTGTGCCAACCAAGGTTGGAATATAGAAGAATTCCTTATGGGTGGTTTATGTATGTATTTAAACACTGCATTGTACCTACACAAGAACTGGTTATAAATACATTCATAACAAATATAAGTTTCTGTCAAAAAAATCATTTTTGTGATAAGCTTTTATAACCGACTGTACTTTTCTTTGAACGGTCATTGAGACGATTCTAAGGACCCCAAACTCGATAGGATTGCTTTACCTATTACAGAGTTTCTAGGGCTCCATAATGAGACCAGCCCCATGGCACCATATTAATGTATTTTCATCACAGTTAAGTAAGTACTTAAGTAGGTATGCAAAATTTCAGCTCAATCGGAAGATATCCGCTTCAAAATTGAGTTGCAAGATTCCAGCCAAACACACGTTCATAGCTACACTACATACATTGCAAGTAAAATGTAAAAACATGTATAAAGGCGAACTTATCCCTATTAGGGATCTCTTCCAATTTACCATTGAGCAATTGAAGAAATATGCTAACTACACTGCGTACAAACGAGATGCGTTGTTATTTTGTTTTTTTTTTTAATTGAAAAGCATAAAAGGGAATAGGGAAGAGTGTAATTACTCCGCCGACGAGAAGGATGCTCTCTCGCGAATGAATAAAACTGTCATATACATTAATTCCCTTAAGTATAAAGATGAACGATAAACTCAGCCTTTTGTACGTTACATACTCGTACAATTGAATGCAGTACCCTTACCATGAGTTCACAGTGACCGTACTCGTAAGCGACTGCTTAAACGATTGTACGGAGCATTGTAGTCCTACAAACTAACCGCTAAGCTAAGGGCGCTGTACTATTCTACATACAAATAGTTACGCTATCGCTAGCGAGTACGGCCACGTTTAGGCTGCGTTTCCACCAGTGCGGGCACGCGTAGCGAGAGCAAGGGTGTGTTTTTGTTAACCAATAGAATCAGTTGCGCTGAGCGAGGATAAGTAAATGATTTTTTTTTTTTTTTTTATGTCATAGGAGGCAAACGAGCAAACGTATCGCCTGATGGAAAGCGATTACCGTCGCCCATAAACACCTGCAATACCAGAGGAGTCACAAGTGCTTGCCTACCCGGAGGACGAAGATAGAATGCCTCTATGCTAGTAATTTCACCGGCTATCTTACCCCCACACCGGAACACAACAATGCGAACATTGCTGTTTGGCGGTGGGTTGGCAGGCAAGACGGTAGTAACAATCCGGACGGACCCTGCACGAGGCCCTACTACTCCAGAAAGATGATGTTATTCCATTGCTTAACAAAAACACTTACTTCGCTATACGCATCTTCGCACATACAATACAATACAAGTACGCTTTATTGCACACCAAAAAACACTTACCACAAGAGATCACATTAAAATCAACAAATCAAAAACGGTAGACAACAGGCGGTCTTATCGCTAAAGCGCGATCTCTTCCAGACAACCTTTGGGAAGTGGAGTTTATGCTAAAAATCGTTTATTGAGTAGGTGATGCAAAACGCGAATGGGACACATCGTAAGGTACAGTCGCCATCAGACATATCGCAGCATATAAGGCGTTCATAAATATATGAACATGCACTGTAACGACCAGTCAATAACAGTTGTGTTCACATATTTTTGAACGCCTTCTATGCTGCGATATATCTGATGGCGACTGTACAGATATCTTAAACATAAATAGATATAAAAACCAGGGGGGGTATTCGACCAATTTTAGAGATATAATGGAGATCTCTCCTTTTCATCGCCATCCGTCACTTTTGACGTGTGCCTACTTGACAAGTGGCGATATCCCTAGAACATCGCAACTTCGTCAATTCGGACGCGCAAAATTTACGCTTCCTTTGTATGTGACGGCATAAATAACAGGCGCTTACTTTAAATTGACCGCGTAGTACGTGAAATTAGTCCGTTACGTTTCGATCAAAACAGAAATTTATATACATGAATAACATTTTTGACAATCATTATCGCCTTCGTATTTCCAAAATTGAGATGAGATATGTCACTTTTAAGCTCATCGCATTTAAATGACAGTTCAATGGCGATATAACTGTTATCTAATAGAGATTTGACGTTTGGCGATCACTCAAATGTCAATCGCGAATTAGGTCCCTGAATATATATAGTGTATATACATACATAAACTAAATATATAAATAAATACTACGCACAACAATACAGTCAGCAGAAAACACATCTTTGTTGGAAACGCAGCCTCGCTCATGGTAAGGGTAGGTACAGACTGTACGCTCATATATCTTTGGCGCGTGGACGCGGGGGCCGACATATCGATACGTCAATAATTCAATATATTATCATTAAGGAGGGAAAGCGCGCATGCGCGTGATACACGCGGGCACACGTTGTGAAATGATAAATGATTCAGCAAGGGTTTTTGCGCGCTGCGGGTTTCATGGTTACGAGGCTTTGAGAGTATAGTTGATCGAGCGAGCGAAGCGTCTCCGTTTCAGCTTGACCATCAATGTACGTCCGGGTGTTTGGATTTCCGGCTGTTCTCGCCTACAGGTCGCATGTCTGAACCGATTGTTTTGAAATTTTTTGCGCAGGTTCAATAAATATAGACTATTTTTGTCAATTCAGTTTGATGTTTTTTTTTTAAATGGCTGTTTTATGCGGGGGTTCAAAACGTAAAAAAAAAAAGAACCGACTTCAGTAAAACTAAAAAGCCAAAAAAAAATTACCCGTTCAAGTACAGATTACATTTGACTCACCCTTCGAAGTCGATCCCAAACCACTCAGTTCTTATATTTATATTACGCGTTTAGTTTACGCGAGGTTTGGCACCGACTTCGAAGGGTGAGTCAAATGTAATCTGTACTTGAACGGGTTATTTTTTTTGGCGTTTTAGTTTTCCTGATGTCGGTTCTTTTTTTTGTTATTTTTTTTTTTTTGCTTTTTAGTGTTCATATAAAAGTTCTAGTGGCCATCTGTGGTGTTCATCATCAGTTTCCTTACATCAAATCCTATTTACTGAATGTAAATTCTTGACTTTATCAATAAATTACCGAAAGCGCCGTACATGTCCCTATAACATTCCCACGGGGATTGTTTCGGGATAAAAAGTAGCCCATGTGTTAATCCAGGGTGTCAGCTATCTTCATACCAAAATTTATCAAAATTGGTCCAACCGTTTGAGCGTGATGAAGTAACAAACATACTCAGAAACATACTCACAAACTTCACCTTTATAATATTAGTGTTACTTATGTCATTTATATGAATTGAGCGTGTTTGGGTCATTGTCAGATTGAAGTGCGCGTCTTTCCGGTGGACATTTGCGAAATTAAGGATTCCAGGGCCAAATTTTCTGATTAAATGCCTGTGGGAATAAAGAACGTTCCCTTTTCTATAATCCGATGTAATAGCAACATAACCTAGATTCATACAAGCTCTTAACTTTTGACCACCGGAGGGACTTTAATTTTTTGAACTGACAATGACCCGTTTATTTTAACTTTTGACGATGCAAAAGTGATACTTGTGATCCGATTCGAATATTTCGCCTGGTGAAAAACAAAACTCACTAAAATGTATGTCTGTCTGTTCTTCAGAGCCTCGTATTTAGTAAATATATCGACACTGAGATACAAGCTTTGTTTTTAGGGTTCCGTACCCAAAGGGTAAAAACGGGACCCTATTACTGAGACTTCGCTGTCCGTCCGTCCGTTCGTCCGTCTGTCACCAGGCTGTATCTCAAGAACGGTGATAGCTAGACAGTTGAAATTTTCACAGATGATGTATTTCTATTGCCGCTATAACAAGAAATACTCAAAATAAAATAAAATAAAATAAATGTTTAAGGGGGCTCCCATACAACAAACTTACAGATAATGGTACGGAACCCTTCGTCCCACTCGCACTTGGCCGGTAATTTACTTAGTTATTTGTTACTTAGTGAGTTTTTAGACGAAATGTTATTTTCTTTCATTCCTTCTTTCTTTCAAGATCGGCTCTACCAGCAGTGAGTTGGACCTCTTGTAGTACAAACCCACAAAGGGGAATGCGAGGGTACGCACCGACGGTCACCTCTGACGCGCGTGTCCGTGACCTCGCGCATCCGTATAAAAGCGGCGGGTCACCTCAGAACAGCACAGTCAACGGTCACAGTGCATAGCTCAAACATGGTGAGTTATCCAGTAGCTTAGGAGTTAACTTCGGTACATTGTTATAACGAAACTGGACTAGATCACGTTCAAAATAAATAATATTAAGGGACAATCTTACACAAATCGACCTAGTCCCAAACTAAGCAAAGCTTGTACTATGCGTACTAGACGAGGATATACATAATTTAAAAACACATGTTTAGATAATATCCAAAAATATGTTAATTGAATTACCTCGGCATTTCGGGTGTGATTTACGTTAGTCTCGAAGGGACTCAAAATCACGACGACGTAAAATATCGTCCGAAACGTGGAGGCAATTAAATTAACACCTTTTTGAACGCGTAAGTCCTTTTTTGTTATGATAATGTGTGAAAATCATGCTAGTTTAAATCAAACTTCGTTAGTTTATTTTATAATTCAGTAATACAATTGAAGAGTAGCTCAAATTAGTAAATTTCATATACTTACGCAGTCTTCGTTAATGTATAAAATTAGTAAGTAATATGATCGCTAATTACCATAACACTGTTATAATTTTTCAATACATTTAGCCCGAAGCTTACCGATTTCTAAACAAAATGAGTATTTAAGGAGCTTTTGGTAGTGATAGTGTTATCTGAATTTTTGTGATTTCCTTTTGGGTCATTATGGTAATAATTTTTCCCAAAACCCGAAATAATAAAAAAATGTGTAAATAACCATGAAGTGAAAAAATGGCCGAAAACAATGTTAAATAACAATAATAATTGTGACATAATTATCAATATATAAATTATTATCACAAACAAAAGTAATTTTGAATAAATGTATAACCATTAATAGTCCTTCCTCAATAAATGCTCTTCCGATAAAACCATGAAACAAATTGTGACGTATCATGTATAAATAAAAAATATTTTGAATAATAAATTAAATTAACCGGTTATATAACCCTGAAATGGCCTAATAGGTCGCAAGGTCAAGGAATATCAATAAGTTATTCAGAAAAACATCTTTAATTGATTTATATTAAGTTAATATTATGCGGCATTAAAAGTTATGAATATTTGATTATTTTAAAGTGTTCACAATATCAAATTATCACTCAAAAATTTTAATAGTCATCCACAAATAATCAAACTCAAACTGATTTTTATAATTTGAAATGGCTTCACTGGAAATAATATATATATATAAACTAAAAGACGCCACGGATACAGGACTATCAATTAAAACCTTAAAAACAATGCTATCACTTGTATCTCAGAATGATTACATTTCTACTCACTTGAAGTAGGTATCTCTGTTTGGCCCTATGATGGCCGGTAGAGAATGCCATTTGGCATTAAGTTCGCCATTTATACCTAATTTTGTTTTTCTTTTCCAATAAAGTTTAAATAAATAAGGACTTGAACAAGGCTAACTTCAATCTCTAAAATATAAGTAGCTGTAAATAATATAGTATTTTATGCAACCGTTGTATAAGAGGGGGCAAAAAACGCGAGTGGCATGGGTTACGATGTGAGCGCAGCGAACATCGTAAGAAAGATGCCACGAGCGTTTTTTGACCTACTTATACAACGTTGCATACAATACTTTTTCTACGACTCGACATTTCATAAATAAAATGCAAATAAACAACAAAGAAAATAATTAAATGTTCCCGCTCGGAATCAACAAAATTAAAAAGAAAAATTGTCTCTGATAAACTTTTTTTTTATTGACATCCATCTGTCAAAAAAATATTAACTTATACATAAAGGTATACGATCACCATACTAAACATCTGTCAAAAAAATTTAACTTATACATAAAGGTATCGTTCACTATACTAAACATCCATGCACTGAAGATAAAACTTCTTTTTTAAGTTGGCACCAATGCCTTAGTACAAAAGTTTTTTTTTTTAATTTGCAAATTGTTTGAATGCAGCTGTTCATCATGTAATCTGAGGTACTAAGTGATGGTTTTTTGGCGACATTATAACATCGGTTAGCAGTGTGTTTTTGAGCAGTAGAGTATAGACTTTTACAGACTTTCATAATTTATGTCTTTATATTAGAGTTCGTAACTATATAAATGACAGAAAAAAGTACTGGAGTAGAAAAACAAATAATAAGGCCTACTATTAATTGAAACGTAGCGAAATAAAAAAAACTATACTTAATGGTAATTCAAAAACATTTCCAATGAAGTGTCGAATCGATTTGTAAAAGAAAAAAACAGTCATAATGTCAGATTCGATAACAAATGCAATAATGTACAGTGCACAAAAAAAATGTTTTGAAACTTTACTCGTTAAGCGATCTTTGGTTCATATGGTAAAAGTAGTAAAGTCAAAATCTAATAGTTATTAAATTAGTCCTTGAGTGGTGTTCAAGGCGCATAGCTGCCGGGTCACAGCGGCATTTGTCTGCGCCCGCGCATGTCTAGCATAGTAACAAGCGGAGCGGGAGCGATTTCAGACGTCAATCAAATACACATACATTTTTAAATTTTTAATTTGTCACTTTAAGAAAAGCAACCTGCGATGAATCGCGAACCGATTCGTAACATGTCGAGCGATATTCGACTTCTACGCGAGTAAAGTAGTAAAGCTGTCTCGTATGTATTCTAATGTGTCTAAGAGTCACAGGAGTTTTCTGTAAACCCCAAACTATTCGAATTTGATTGAATTAGAGTTATACTTTCTGGTTATACAATTTTTTTCTGCGGCTTATCGAATGAAACGCTATTTCAATTGATAAATAAGGTTGCCCATTAGATGTGGAATTTACTCTTAATAAACATTGTGGATGTCTACTGGCCAACTATTGTGGAAAAGTTTCAGAACAATAATTAAAAGATATCATAACCCGGTAAAACAAAATTTAAAAAACAACTAACGTTATTCTCATTGTAATACTCAAGCTTCCCGCTCCCGCTATCTCTTGTAAACATAGCCTTAACCAAAGTTCATCCGTTACCGCGATGTCGTAACCGGCCATTAAGATACCTTGTTCGCCACCCGTCCACTCTAAAACGGTGGCCTTCCACAATAAAACGTTTATGGTGTGTTTAGCATCTTCGTTATTGATGAGTTTTTTAATATCTACCGTATTAGCTGTGACTTTAGGTAGGTTAATTATACATTTTGTCGTAAATTCGCAATCTGATAAAATTGAAAAATTCTAACCTTATAATAGTAGGTAGCTCTGAGATCTGTAGTAGGTACTCGTTGTCAAGCGCCACTTTAAAAAAAAAAAAAAAAACCGACGTACTTACTCACAAAATTTCGTGAGAATCGGGAAAAAAATGTGAATGTGACCAGTAGGCGAGAACATCCAGACACACGAAATATTTTTTGGCCAAGCTGAAACGGAGACGCTTCTGTCGATCGGTCAATTGACAAAATATTGATTTAAATAATCTGTATCTTTATGTGTTCCAATATAATTAAGACAAGAAACTGACCGAAGAGTTTCCTCCGGCGTTTCTTCTCAGATGTCAAATTTTCCAAAGCGCTTTAACTTGTAAAAGTATCGCAGAATAGTTTTGATTTTGATGTTGATTGATCTAGCATTTCAAAGAGGTTCTTTAACCAAAAACATTATATGCAATCCCCTAGTTTACAACTATAACCATTATAATATTATTAAAACGATCGTGAGACATCTAAAATAATTATAAAAAAAAGAAAAAAGAAGAGCTCCATACGAGTTCGAAACATGTCGGGCCATTCCTGACAATTTTTACGTGAGTTGATACCGTTTTTATAATTATTATAACCATCATCCGGAAAGGGTAAATATTTGTGTGAGGAACTCGAATATTTATGCCTGGGTCATGGATGTTATTTGTATTTCAGTATGCATAACTATGTGTATCATCGTCTAGTGTCCATAACACAAGCCTACTAGCGCCTGCTGTGGGACTAGAATGATTTGTATGAGGTTGTCCGATACTTATATTATTGTTTCTTCCAGAAATTCCTCATCATCTCCTGCCTGGTGGCGCTCGCGGCGGCCGACGTGTCGCACCTGCCGCAGGCGAGCAAGGACGCCGGCGCGCAGATCCTGCGCCAGGAGGCCGACATCAGCCCCGAGGGCAGCTACTCCTGGGCCTACGAGACCTCCAACGGCATCAACGCCCAGGAGCAGGGACAGCTCAAGGGACAGGGCGTAAGTTTAACACATACTGTCCGCTGGCGTCCATCCCAACTACGATTCGCGACTCTTGTCGCGCGACATAGCGTCACCCGTCACTCTCGCACAGTATAGCATAGAAAGGGGTCGGTAATGTATCTCGGCGAGACAGACGAATGTCACAATTGTGCTAGAGGTGCAGGGCTGCAGGGACACTGGCGGGTAGGTATACCCTCAAACTTGACCAACGCGACTTTGGAAAAAGTCTCATTAGATGACGTTACGTACAGCCCCGTGACACAGTGTCTGCTGGGTTTCCAGCAATACACTAATTTACATAGTTTTACTAGACTAGATTAGTTAAAAAACGAACGGCAATCGTGTCAAAATGTGATCTTCCTTCTTATTAAAGCAATTGATGTGTTACAAAGAACATTAAAGTATAATTAAAGTTTCTTGACTACAATTCTGATAAAAACTCGTTTTCCTTCACGGTGTCTAATGAGCATGTTTGAACAGGAGAACGCCGCGGTGGCCGCCCAGGGACAAGCCAGCTGGTCCAGCCCCGAGGGTGAGCAGATCAGCCTGACCTACGTCGCCGACGAGAACGGATACCAACCCCAGGTAACAATAACTTACCAGCCGTAACTTACTATCTGATTGATTAACTGACTAGTTGCGCCCACGGAAATACTCTCTTTTATAAAAATTAGCCTATATGTTAATCCAGGGTGTCAACTACCTGCATACCAAATGTTATCCATATAGGTCCAGCCATTTGAGCGTGGAAAAGTAACAAACATACAAACACACACTCAAACTTTCGTCTTTGTTATATTAGTGTGATTCTATGAAATTTGGAGTTAGAATGCCAAATGTATTACACTTTGGGCGCGTTCTCGAGAACAGTACATCTCAAGTCACGTAATATATAGACGAAAAATTGTCGCTATCCTCCGATATTTGCCGCAATGGTTATTAGGCGCTCGTAGTTTTAAGACACAGACGATCGACCAAATCAATACAATGTGGCGGTCTTTGTCATGTGTTAACTATTCGTGTGAATTGTTCTACTACCGGTGCACTGACACTTTACGTTCGTCTACAGGGTAGCCACCTCCCCGTGCCGCCCCCCATCCCGGAGGCCATCGTGCGCGCGCTGGAGTACATCCGCGCGCACCCGCCGCCACCAGAGAAGAACTAAGTAGGGTATAGGACCACCGACCGAGTCATCCTTCAACATTTCTAAAAAACATAATTAACTCGAGCCCTGGATATTGAACTCGAAATCTCGAGACTTTACGAAAAATCTCGAGATTTCACTTAAAATCTCGAGATTCCAATTGATATATCGAGACTTTACTCAAAATCTCGAGGTTCTTACATGATATCTCGAGACTTTACTCAAAATATTGAGATTAGACTAGAGTTTTCGAAATCAAATCATAACTTGAGACCAACCTATAGTAACAATCTAAACTCAAAGCAAAACGTTTTCTCTTCTAGTCACTATTGCACATACTTTCCTTGCACCGTTCTAGGACGAGGTCAACGTAGATGTTAAGCGCCAAATACTCATGCCATGTAATCCTGGTGTATAATATGCTGGGAGTATTTTTAATAAATCAATGTTAAAAAAATATATTTACTTTTAGTGCATCCTAACATCCATACTTTACCCTGATATTTAATGTAAAATAAACCCCTCTGGTCGACTCTGACCACTTCCTAATTCGTCTACTCCTAAAATATCTCTTTTCATCCTTATTTGTACTTTCTATTGAGTCTATTTCTAAATTTCAATTTCAATTTTCAATTTCGTTTATTTCATAGTAGGATTATTACAATCACTTTATGATGTCAAATATAAGTTAATAAATACAATTTACGATCACAACAAATGGTTAATAACAATTAATTATACAATATAGTTTGTCAATTTTAGTCCCATGGGTTTACATCATTGATATAGTCACTTATGGTATAGTATTCTTTTTGGCATAATTTATTTTTAATCGCTAATTTAAATTTATGAACAGGCAAAGTTTGCATATGCATTGGGACTTTTTTATAATAAAGTATACATTGCCCAACGTATGATTTACTTATTCTACGGAGTCTACTTCTAGCGGGTACTAGATTGTTTTTGGTTCTTATATTTATGTCGTGAATGTCGCATTTTTTCTTAAATAGATGTTTGTTTTTATGTACATACAATAAAGATATCCACTTCCAATATGACCTGGTGAAGGTCACCGGAACCTCCCACCAAGTGGACTGATGAAATGATGACCTTGTGAAGGATGATGGAAGGTCAAACTAGGTGGACTGATGACCCGGTGAAGGCCGTCGGAAGCACTCATCAGGTGAACTGACGACCTGGTGAGGGTCATCCAAAGATAGCACTAGATATAACAATATAATATAGAGAATATTGACCTGGTGAAGGTCACCGGAAGGTCTCATTAGTCCACTAGTGTATAAATTAGGTTCGTTGGGTTTTTTTCGGAACACGAATTTCATTTGTTTATTTTTCAAAATATCATATACGACCAACTCAACTCTAATAATCATTGCTTTTTCGAGACATGATTACATTATTATTATTTACTAGAGGCCCGTTGCGGCGTCGAACCGCCGCTAGAATATGGAAATCCGGTAGTGTTACAGAAAATAACTACTTTATCGATCAGAAGTTTTTGGCGAACGAAGAATAAATACTGTAAAAAAACACGTTAAAATGATGTTTTAGAAACGTTAAAACATGCCAGGCTAGAGCCAGGCCTGATAGCCAACTGCCAGCTTTATCGTGACAACTTTTTCAACTATTTTGTAAAAATAACTTGTGCATTAATGACATGTGATCTGTTTCACAAATAAAATGCATATTATCCGATTTATGAAATAAATTAATTCTAAAAATAATCCTATATCTTAAAAAAATAATTGACATATTTTCATAGGACCGAACATAAGATTGGTAGAATTTTTATTTGTTGTTCTTTCTTCAGGGCATAAATTTATCGATTTGATCGATTTCTATCAATTTCCAGAAATAGCACATGAATCGAAACGACAGATTTGGGCACTCAATACGAAGGTTTAAAAAAGGAAATCATGTAGTGCGCAACTGTTTATGTATTCATTTATAATCGTAAATACTTAAAAATTGTGATAATAAAAATTGTTACATAAACTCAATTGTATGAAATAGAGAGTATAAATCGTTTATAGATACGCGAAAAACCACTATTATCAATGCTTGTTTTTTGTAATGAAATTCAATAGATCGTGCAAAGTTTCTTAATATGGGTGCTGCCATGTCATCATCATCAATCATTTGTTCAATAACAATTACACATTGTGTTTGAAATTATTACGCTAGGTATACTTAATCAAACCCTATTTACTAATCTAAATAAATAACTGACCAACAATACTCCACCATAAAAATAAAAAAGGAATGTGTCAAATATGTGTAATAAATAAAATCCAATACATAAAACAGCTAAAAATGTTTGAAAAAAGAATATTAAGACACATTTTTTTCAATCAATTTAGAGCTTAAGGCCTAATACCCGAATTCCAAATTTAAACTTTCGTCTTTCCTCTCATTGAAATAGTGTCTGACAGAAGAGTGAGGGAGATGATATCTATACTCTCAAGTCGATGATATAAACCTAATTTTAGAGTTCCTTACCATAGTCGGTAAAAACGGAAGCCTTATAAAATCTATTTGTTTTGTTGAGAGCAGAATTTGTAAAATTTTATTTTGAATGAGAATAAGAATGATCAGCCAGACGTCATTAATTCAAATATGATTTATTCTTGAGAGCGTCGATTTTTTGAAATTTGCATCATATGTAGGTTATTTCTACCATTAAGTTTCGCATGTTAGGGTTACATGTTAATTATTCTACATTGCCAACTCGTCCACAATGTCAGCTCGTCTATATTCCCATCTGGGTCACAATGCCAACTTGTCCACACACCCAACACGTCCACATTGCTAACTCGTTCATACGCCCAACTCATCTGCATCGCCAACTCCTCTATATTACCAATTCGTCTCCATTGGCAACTCGTCCATAATCCCAATTTGTTCACAATGCCAACTCGACCACATTGCTAACTCGTCCATATACCCAACTCGTCCACAATTCCAACGCGTCCATATTGCTTACTCGTCCACAATGCCAAGTCGTCCACATTACCAACTCGTCCATACACCCAACTCATCTACATTGCCAACTCGTCTTCATTTCCAACTCATCAACAATGCCAACTCGTCCATATTGCTAACTCGTCCACAAATACAACTCGTCCACATTCCCAACTTTTCCATAGGCCCAACTCATCCACAATTCCAAGTCGTCCATATTCCCAACTCGACGATACACCCAACTCGTCTATACAAACTCGTCCTTATTGTCAGCCCGTCTTTATTTTCAACTCATCAATATTCCCAACTCGACGATACACCCAACTCGTCTACGATACCAACTTGTCCTTATTATCAGCTCGTCCTTATTGCCAAATCTTCCATATCACTAACTCGTCCTTATTACCAAGTCGTCTTCATTGTCAACTCGTTTATATTCCCAACTCATCCACAATGCCGACGCGTCCATATTGCTTGGTCGTCCACAATGCCAACTCGTCCACATTGCCCACTTGTCCATGTTCCCAACTTGTCAATTTTACCAACTCATCCACATTGCCAACTCATCCACATTTCTAACTCGTCCATATTCCCAACTCGACAATACACCCAACTCGTCTACAATACCAACTTGTCCTTATTATCAGCTCGTCTTTATTGCCAAATCTTCCATATCACCAACTCGTCCTTATTACCAAGTCTCCTTCATTGCCAACTCGTCCACATTCTCAACTCGTCCACATTTGCAACTCGTCCATTTTAACAACTCATCCATATTACCAATGTAGATACATTCCCAACTTAGCTACATTGTCAAGTACCTAGTCCATATTCTCAACTCGACCACATTTCCCATCCCGTCGACATACAAGCGGAAGGACTAACTTTTTTCTTGTAAAATACCATTTAATTTACTATAACTCATGCCATTTTCCTTGGAATTATTTTTTTGATGGAATTAGGTATATAATCATATTTATAATAATCTATCATTTTACTTATTTGTATGACGTTTAAATTTGTTATACTACATTTTTTCTGCTTTGATTTACTATTGTAAAACTCGCCTATAAAAATAATCTATTCTTGAATGACGATCAGTTTTTTTAGTCTTGCAAGCACCAGTCCCATCCCAGTTGAAATGAACTTGACGCCTTTCATCGAGACTGGTGGGAGATTGCTCGGGACAGGGACGCATGGAAGAATGAGAGGGAGGCCTTTGCCCAGCAGTGGGACAATATAGGCTCTTAATATATATATATAAGCACCAGTCCAACTCGCACTTTTTACTCGCGGCTTTTTCCTCCACATTTTTAACAGTTATGCGAAAAAAGTTTCCATATCAACATTTTAAAAAGTAAAACAACCTGGCAAATTAGGTCATTGACATAATAGCCCCCAATAAAAATAGTATTTTATGCAACCGTTGTATAAGAGGGGGCAAAAAACGCGAGTGGCATGGGTTACGATGTGAGCGCAGCGAACATCGTAAGAAAGATGCCACGAGCGTTTTTTGACCTACTTATACAACGTTGCATACAATACTTTTTCTACGACTCGACATTTCATAAATAAAATGCAAATAAACAACAAAGAAAATAATTACATGTTCCCGCTCGGAATCAACAAAATTAAAAAGAAAAATTGTCTCTGATAAACTTTTTTTTTATTGACATCCATCTGTCAAAAAAATATTAACTTTTATACATAAAGGTATACGTTCACTATACTAAACATCCATGCACTGAAGATAAAACTTTTTTTTTAAGTTGGCATCAATGCCTTAGTACAAAAGTTTTTTTTTTAATTTGCAAATTGTGTGAATGCATCTGTTCATCATGTAATCTGAGGTACTAAGTGATGGTTTTTTGGCGACATTATAACATCGGTTAGCAGTGTGTTTTTGAGCAGTAGAGTATAGACTTTTACAGACTTTCATAATTTATGTCTTTATATTAGAGTTAGTAACTATATAAATGACAGAAAAAAGTACTGGAGTAGAAAAATACATTTAAAGTTGACAGAATATGGTTACTGTCATTCATTGTCAACAAACTGTAAAATTATTTTTGCATATTCGTAATTTCGTACATGTTTCAAGTGTTGCGGATATTATGTTGCCGACTCAAAAATAATATTTCATCATGCTGAACAACTTACTACAGGTTTGTGAGCAAATCATGCTGATTATTATTTGGTCATCTTATGTCAAAATAGGGATCACAGGTCACGTGGTTAGCGCACAGTAGTTTTTTCAAATCCATTTTTCAGTACTTTTTCAGGAAAAAAATAAAATTCCAAGAGTTTTATGCACCTCTCCAGCATGAGACGAATCTAATGACATATCATTTATCAAAATCGGACCATAACTGTAGATCTGATGGGATGTACAAAAATCGGCCTCGCGTAATATATATATAGATTATATCACCTTTATTTATTTTATAACTTAGGTTAGGTTCTTTACAAAAACTTATATCAAAAGTAAAATACAATAAATAAATTACACAATATAAATACATCATAAAAATACCTAACCTAGGCAGCGGGGCAGGGCCCAGGCTACAGGTGGTTGGTGGTGGTGGCTGCAGGGAGAGGAATCTCCTGAAGATGCGCGCCGTCAAAACAGGAGTACCGCCTTTTGGATCTGGCGCTTGATCCAGCCATTTAGCGAGAGTATCTTAAGGTTTTGTTTTAAGCACGTACGGACTTCCAGACAATCCTAGACTTCTAGTCATTTGTCTACGCTACCTAAAGGTTCATCCGATTTCGAATTCAACGCCTTGAAGATGAAGATGGAACTTTTACAGCATGCAGTTTGATTGAGAAAAGGTCAAATAAGTCACATAACTTCCTAGCATATTCCAAAAAATAGCCCTACCTTGGTCCCGGAGCACGGTGACGGCCTCCAGCACCCGCTTGGTGTAGATGCACGGCTCGTAGTTGTCCATCTCCTGCGTCACCACCGAGCACACCCTGAGGATGATACGGAGTTTTATAATCACAGCTTTAAAATTAATTGGGGTTGTTCCGGCCTATTTATAAGTATTATTTCAAAAATTAAAGGCAAATATATATCAAATCTAAGGTTGAGAACCCTAGTCACTGCTTCACGTTGTAGCTTAGTCTCGCCACGTTACGTTATTGTTACGCCGTTCATTATGGCACCGGTACTTGAGAACAGATGTTACATTTGTATTTTCGATTATGTTTAAGTAAATGTAATCTTGGCGGGGGCACTACCGTGCCCCCAGATAGTAGATTTATTGTCACGCGTTGCGTTTGTGTTACGCCCTGCGTTATTGCCACGCGTTGCGTTATTGTTACGCCCCGCGTTATTGCCACACGATGCGTTATTATTACGCCCGGCCTTATATCCACGCGTTGCGTTATTGTTACGCCCGGCGTTATTGCCACGCGATGAGTAATTGTTACGCCCGGAGTTATTTCCACCCGTTGCGTTATTGTTACGCCCGGCGTTATTGCCACGCGTTGCATTATTGCCACGCGTTGCGTTATTGCCACGCGTTGCGTTATTGCCACGCGTTGCGTTATTGCCACGCGTTGCGTTATTGCCACGCGTTGCGTTATTGCCACGCGTTGCGTCATGCGGTGTCGCGCACGCGGCAAGGGGACCCTCGGGGCTAAAACTACCAGCCAGGGCAGCTAAAATGACCAATTGTTAGAACAAGAGAAGTAAACGCTGGCAAAAGGTGTGTGGTTACCTGGCGGCGCGGCCGCGGATGGCGCCGGCGGTGCGCTCCAGCGAGTCGGGGTCGCCCTCCTGCAGCGCCACCACGCACTTGTTCACGTCCTCCAGGATGTGGTTCTCTGCGGACAAACATATATGTACATCATTACTACAACGTTCCAAGAACACCGAGTTATGCTGCTAGAAAATCTTGGCTGGAAAGTGTATTGTATAAGTGAATGTTCTTCTTAGTCGTACGCTCTTGTCAGAGTGGACATGGTTTCTTGGTGCTTCCATATACCGGGTGATCAATCCAAATGGGTCAGTGGGGAGAAATCAGACACTACAAGAGATAGGGAAATCTGTTCTTAGGAACCATGGTGTCGATTTTAGATTTGCCTGATGCTAGGGCCACTTGCGACGCCAGGAACATCACCCGCCCGTTGCCGACCCTTTAAGAACCTATTTATTCGCCTCTTGAAGAACCTCATACTGTAGCCCGCGGGACACCTCGGCAGGAGCTCATTCCACACGCGGAGCGGAGCGGTAGGAATTTTACTGTCTCGCCCGTTTGCTCGGTACGTGTGATCAAGGCATGAGTAGCTGTTTACACATGTTTTGAAATTAGCACAGTCAGTTCAGTTCCATTGAGACTTTCGGACATGATGGATCGTAAAAAAATCGCCGAGTGGCGAGACAGAGCACGTTCAGACCGGCCGAGTGAGCGAGCGAGACAGTGCGGGGGAGCGGGAGGGTGGACACTCGGCCTAGTAGATAGAACGGGAGCCGAGCTACTGTCTCGGCCGAGCACTCGCCGCTATGTTTATACGCACCGAGTACTCGGCCGAGAGCACTGTCTCGCCCGTTTACTCGGTACGTGTGATCAAGGCATTACCATGCCAGGCATTTAGGGTGCTGAACACAGACCACCCCCACTAGACGGAGCATGTAAGGCGACCCGCGCGCACCAACGATATGGTACGACAGAACATTAAAGTATCAACACGGCGGCCACCGTTTAGTTGCGTCCTTGTTTATGATCCATGCGTACGTCAACGAAAAAATAAATTAAATAAATAACATGGTAAATCGTAGTGTTAAGTGGTGTAGACTCTACACTATATGCTTATGCTGCTACACTGTAGAGAGACCTCATAAGCATGGACGCAACTAAACGGTGGCCGCCGTGTTGATACTTTAATGTTCTGCCGCACCATATCGTCGGTGCGCGCGGGTCGCCTTACATGTGCCTCACATGCTCCGTCTAGTGGGGGAGGTCTGTGGCGCTGGATGACCGCTCACTCACCGCTGACGGCGAGGAAGTCGTCGATGGTGGTGATGTCGTCGACGGCCTCGGTGAGCAGCCGCACGGCCTGCTCCCAGGCGCGCGCGAAGGCGGTGGCGTTCTCCTGCGCCACGCGCGAGCGCGGCCGCGCGCCCAGCACGCGGGCCGCGTTGATCACCTGCATCATAACATCATCATCATCATCATATCAGCAGATAGACATAATAGATCATCATCATCATCATCATATCAGCAGATAGACATGATAGATCATCATCATCATCATCATATCAGCAGATAGACATGATAGATCATCATCATCATCATCATATCAGCAGATAGACATGATAGATCATCATCATCATCATCATATCAGCAGATAGACATGATAGATCATCATCATCATCATCATATCAGCAGATAGACATGATAGATCATCATCATCATCATCATATCAGCAGATAGACATGATAGATCATCATCATCATCATCATATCAGCAGATAGACATGATAGATCATCATCATCATCATCATCATATCAGCAGATAGACGTGATAGATCATCATCATCATCATCATATCAGCAGATAGACATGATAGATCATCATCATCATCATCATATCAGCAGATAGACATGATAGATCATCATCATCATCATCATATCAGCAGATAGACATGATAGATCATCATCATCATCATCATCATATCAGCAGATAGACATGATAGATCATCATCATCATCATCATATCAGCAGATAGACATGATAGATCATCATCATCATCATCATATCAGCAGATAGACATGATAGATCATCATCATCATCATCATATCAGCAGATAGACATGATAGATCATCATCATCATCATCATATCAACAGATAGACATGATAGATCATCATCATCATCATCATCATATCAGCAGATAGACATGATAGATCATCATCATCATCATCATATCAGCAGATAGACATGATAGATCATCATCAGATAGACATGATAGATCATCATCATCATCATCATATCAGCAGATAGACATGATAGATCATCATCATCATCATCATCATATCAGCAGATAGACATGATAGATCATCATCATCATCATCATATCAGCAGATAGACATGATAGATCATCATCAGATAGACATGATAGATCATCATCATCATCATCATATCAGCAGATAGACATGATAGATCATCATCATCATCATCATATCAGCAGATAGACATGATAGATCATCATCATCATCATCATATCAGCAGATAGACATGATAGATCATCATCATCATCATCATATCAGCAGATAGACATGATAGATCATCATCATCATCATCATATCAGCAGATAGACATGATAGATCATCATCATCATCATCATATCAGCAGATAGACATGATAGATCATCATCATCATCATCATATCAGCAGATAGACATGATAGATCATCATCATCATCATCATATCAGCAGATAGACATGATAGATCATCATCATCATCATCATATCAGCAGATAGACATGATAGATCATCATCATCATCATCATCATATCAGCAGATAGACATGATAGATCATCATCATCATCATCATATCAGCAGATAGACATGATAGATCATCATCATCATCATCATATCAGCAGATAGACATGATAGATCATCATCATCATCATCATATCAGCAGATAGACATGATAGATCATCATCATCATCATCATATCAGCAGATAGACATGATAGATCATCATCATCATCATCATCATATCAGCAGATAGACTTGATAGATCATCATCATCATCATCATATCAGCAGATAGACATGATAGATCATCATCATCATCATCATATCAGCAGATAGACATGATAGATCATCATCATCATCATCATATCAGCAGATAGACATGATAGATCATCATCATCATCATCATATCAACAGATAGACATGATAGATCATCATCATCATCATCATCATATCAGCAGATAGACATGATAGATCATCATCATCATCATCATATCAGCAGATAGACATGATAGATCATCATCATCATCATCATATCAGCAGATAGACATGATAGATCATCATCATCATCATCATATCAGCAGATAGACGTCCACTGCTGGACAAAGGCCTAGCCCAAAGTTCTCCACAACGATCTGTCTTGCGCCGCCCTCATCCAATTTCTACCCGCGATCTTAACCAGGTCGTCGGTCCACCTTGTTATAGGCCTTCCAACGCTGCGTCTTCCGGTCCGCGGTCGCCACTCAAGAACCTTTCTGCCTCAACGGCCATCGATTCTACGAGCAATGTCCCCACTGCCACTTAAGTTTGGCGACTGTCTGAGCTATATCTACAACCTTAGTTCTCTTGCGTATCTCATCATTTCGAATTCGATCCCGCAAGGAAATTCCGACCATTGCCTTTTGAGTAACTGTGATAGATAGTATTTATTTAAATGTATATAAATAAATAAATATATATATGTATATTGTGTGTATATCCTATAGGAATATGTATTTATCTAAGTATACATCTTTTGAAATTGTTTTAATTTAGTTGCACCGCCCACAAATTATCTGCTTAGCCCAATGGTTGACTGGTAGAGAATGCCCTATGGCATTAAGTCCGCCTTTTGTACGATAAGTTCTTTCTTTTGTGCAATAAAGATTAAATAAATAAATAAATAGACGTCCACTGCTGGACAAAGGCCTAGCCCAAAGTTCTCCACAACGATCTGTCTCGCTGTCCCACCTTGTTGGGCTTCCCACGCTGCGTCTTGCGATCGCCACTCAATAACCTTTCTATAGTACTAATTATCTAAGCTAAGCTAATCCACTTAAGAACTGAATACCATTGAACAAACCACAACTGGTAAACCACAAATTAAGATAACGAGCTCGTAGTAAAAGCAGATTGTAACCAACTTGGAAGGTTAATATAGATTATCGACTCTATTTCCTAGACTACAAAATGCACTAACAGAATAATAGTGATCATAACTTTTTGGAATTTTACAACCGTCCGACCCTCCTCAAGAACGTATTCTCTTGAAAAAGGACTATGATCTCTCGTCAACAAACATTTTAAACCTATTCAACAAGGAATAAGGTTGAAAATTCAAAATCCACGCAATGTAGTTCTAACCTTTTTTTGTAAGTAACTGGTTGGCGCCAGGTTGGCGCTTAAGAGAACAAAAGCAGATAGGATTGTATTAGACACAATGCTATTGTGAATGCAGGTAAGTGGATTAGCTTAGCTTAGATAATTAGTACTATACCCCAACGATCATTAGTTTTACGAACAATGTGCCCCTCCCACACGCATTAATAGACATGACGAACAATTTTTTGAGGACGTCAATCGATTCTATTTTTTATTGGGATCAAATGTCCATATGGGACTGCGTTTATAAAGTATGGTTACATTGTTTAATGAGTAACCAATTTATGACCATTGCAAAGTATGCATCAATCATTTTATGCGCATCAAGTTTACGCCCATTACTCAGTATGTTCTTAAAAACGTTATGCGCATGAATGTGACTAGTTATGCGTAATGATGAGTATGACGAATCCACGTATGCCTGTCAAAAATATGAATTTAAACTTTATTCAACCCGACCCCTACCCCTGAGCTTGTTATAACCATACTTAGACTGCTCTAAAAGTCAGAATTGACCGTCAAAGTTCAACATTCCTACGGAGCGCTAAAACTGCTCCATACAAATGGCCTGGCCACCTAATCGTGACATCATTATATGTAATGGGTATCAATATTTGTATATGGAGACTTATTGGACGCTATATATCCTGACGATCCCCCGGGTGATTTTAGTGGACAGAATTATATCCGCGAGGATACCCCTGAAAGTAATATTAATCTGCAAGTGAGTTTAGTGGACGAACTTATCCAGTAAGATCACCCAGGTGATCGTAAAGGATATAGCGGCCAATAAGATTACCTGGGTGATCTCAGAAGACATATCCGTCCAATACGATCCCCTGGGTTATTAGGTGATCTTAGTGGATATCGTGCAGTCTTAATCAATGAATGAGTTTGGTCGCTTTTTGCATTACGGAAAAAAAATGTTTGACCAAATAAATATGGCCAAATTATCCTTTCGAACCCTGGCAAAAAGGAAATAAAAGAAGCAGCAGATACATTTCTGACGTTTTTATTTAATTTCGCTACCCAAAGTTTGTCTGGAAGAGATCGCTCTTTAGCGATAAGACCGCCTGTTGTTTACCTCTATTGAACGTTACGTGTAATCTGAAATTGTTTGTGTTTATTTCCTGTTGAGGTGTGCAATATTAGTAGTTTATGCAACAGTTCACTATTGTCTTGCAGAAACTTTTTTAACACTTATTGTTTTGGGTACGGGTCGGATTGCATAAAGTTTAAAGTCATATTTTTGAGAGGCATACGTGGATTCATCATACTCATAATTTAAACTTTACTCAACCCGACCCCCACCCCTGAGCTTGTTATAGGAATTGAACAAGATGGTTGTAGATAAAGAATATAGTACAGTATAAATGCGTGTTACCTGCGGACAGAGCGCCTCGATCTGCCCGGCGGCGTGGCGCACCATCTTGACGCCGTCCTCGTTGTTGGACATCGAGCACACCAGGCTCGCCACCTGCGCAACCACAATCAACGATCACTAAGGTCCTTAACGCCTTCCGTCGCAAGACAATAGACTACTTTTCATTTTTTTACCAGGCCTTTTTCCGATACAATCAACAAAAAATTTAAAATAGCGGCCCGTTCATGTCGGGGGCGGTATACATTACGCCCTACACAGCTCTAACCTCGACCAGCTTGTTGGCGTGCTCGGTGAACACCAGGGCGTACTCCTCGACCTCCTTCTCGTGCCTCCATCAGCACTAGCAGCGGCCCGTTCATGTGGGGGGCGGTATACATTACGCCCTACACAGCTCTAACCTCGACCAGCTTGTTGGCGTGCTCGGTGAACACCAGGGCGTACTCCTCGACCTCCTTCTCGTGCCTCCATCAGCACTAGCAGCGGCCCGTTCATGTCGGGGGCGGTATACATTACGCCCTACACAGCTCTTACCTCGACCAGCTTGTTGGCGTGCTCGGTGAACACCAGGGCGTACTCCTCGACCTCCTTCTCGTGCCTCCATCAGCACTAGCAGCGGCCCGTACACGTCGGGGGCGGTATACATTACGCCCTACACAGCTCTAACCTCGACCAGCTTGTTGGCGTGCTCGGTGAACACCAGGGCGTACTCCTCGACCTCCTTCTCGTGCCTCCATCAGCACTAGCAGCGGCCCGTACACGTCGGGGGCGGTATACATTACGCCCTACACAGCTCTAACCTCGACCAGCTTGTTGGCGTGCTCGGTGAACACCAGGGCGTACTCCTCGACCTCCTTCTCGTGCCTCCATCAGCACTAGCAGCGGCCCGTTCATGTCGGGGGCGGTATACATTACGCCCTACACAGCTCTAACCTCGACCAGCTTGTTGGCGTGCTCGGTGAACACCAGGGCGTACTCCTCGACCTCCTTCTCGTGCCTCCATCAGCACTAGCAGCGGCCCGTACACGTCGGGGGCGGTATACATTACGCCCTACACAGCTCTAACCTCGACCAGCTTGTTGGCGTGCTCGGTGAACACCAGGGCGTACTCCTCGACCTCCTTCTCGTGCCTCCATCAGCACTAGCAGCGGCCCGTACACGTCGGGGGCGGTATACATTACGCCCTACACAGCTCTAACCTCGACCAGCTTGTTGGCGTGCTCGGTGAACACCAGGGCGTACTCCTCGACCTCCTTCTCGTGCCTCCATCAGCACTAGCAGCGGCCCGTTCATGTCGGGGGCGGTATACATTACGCCCTACACAGCTCTAACCTCGACCAGCTTGTTGGCGTGCTCGGTGAACACCAGGGCGTACTCCTCGACCTCCTTCTCGTGCCTCCATCAGCACTAGCAGCGGCCCGTACACGTCGGGGGCGGTATACATTACGCCCTACACAGCTCTAACCTCGACCAGCTTGTTGGCGTGCTCGGTGAACACCAGGGCGTACTCCTCGACCTCCTTCTCGTGCCCGTTGCGCGCCGCCTCCATCAGCACCAGCAGCGGCACGTTGCTCTCCAGGAAGCTGCGGACGGACACACGTCAGTCTGCGCTCTGACCATACTGTCACCTGTCACTGATCAAGGAGACCTTAACTGTGGCATGCGACTCTTTCTTCTTTCTTTCTTTCAATGCCATCAGCGAAATGGGTGATGCTGAGTTGTCCTACCTACACACAGGGACTGCCTACCTGTCAGATACGTAGTAAAGGGGGAGTGTTATCTGTCGGATACGTAGTAAAGGGGGAGTGTTATTTGTCAGGTACGTAGTAAAGAGGAAAGTGTTATCAGTCAGGTAAGTAGAAAAGGGGGAGTGTTACCTGTGAGATAAGTAGTAAAGGGGGAGTGTTATTTGTCAGGTACGTAGTAAAGAGGGAAGTGTTATCAGTCAGGTAAGTAGAAAAGGGGGAGTGTTACCTGTGAGATAAGTAGTAAAGGGGGAGTGTTATTTGTCAGGTACGTAGTAAAGAGGGAAGTGTTATCAGTCAGGTAAGTAGAAAAGGGGGAGTGTTACCTGTGAGATAAGTAGTAAAGGGGGAGTGTTATTTGTCAGGTACGTAGTAAAGAGGAAAGTGTTATCAGTCAGGTAAGTAGAAAAGGGGGAGTGTTACCTGTGAGATAAGTAGTAAAGGGGGAGTGTTATCTGTCAGGTACGTAGTAAAGTAAGTTTATATATGAGTATATATTTAGTCTTATGTTCATTTATGTATATTTTTATGTATGTTTATGTTTCAATATATATTATTTTAGGTTTTAGTAGATTTTAATAATTTTTCAGTAGTTTTCTTGATTACTATTTGCATCGCCTACTCATCTCATTTCATTTATATTAATCCGCTACCCAAAGGTTGTCTGGAAGAGATCGCTTTTTAGCGATAAGATCGCCTATTGTTTGCCTCTATTGTAATGTTAAGTGTCATTTGTATTTGTACTTCTTTCTTCTTGAGGTGTGCAATAAAGAGTATTCTATTCTATTCTAAAGGGGGAGTGTTATCAGTCAAGTACGTAGTAAAGGGGAGTGTTACCTGCGAGATAAGCAGTAAAGGGGGAGTGTTATCTATCGGATACGTAGTAAACGGGGAGTGTTATCTGTCAGATACGTAGTAAAGGGGGAGTGTTATCTGTCGGATACGTAGTAAAGTGGGAGTGTTACCTGTCAGATACGTATCAAAGTCGGAGTGTTACCTGTCAGATACGTATCAAAGTGGGAGTGTTACCTGTCAGATACGTATCAAAGTGGGAGTGTTACTTGTCAGATACGTATCAAGTGGGAGTGTTACCTGTCAGATACGTATAAAAGTGGGAGTGTTACCTGTCCGATACGTTTAAAAGTGGGAGTGTTACCTGTCAGATACGTATCAAAGTGGGAGTGTTACCTGTCAGATATGTATCAAAGTGGGAGTGTTACCTGTCAGATACGTATCAAAGTGGGAGTGTTACCTGTCAGATACGTATCAAAGTGGGAGTGTTACCTGTCAGATACGTATCAAAGTGGGAGTGTTACCTGTCCGATACGTTTAAAAGTGGGAGTGTTACCTGTCAGATACGTATCAAAGTGGAAGTGGTACCTGTCAGATATTATGTATCAAAGTGGGAGTGTTACCTGACAGATATGTATCAAAGTGGGAGTGTTACCTGTCCGATACGTTTAAAAGTGGGAATGTTACCTGTCCGATACGTTTAAAAGTGGGAGTGTTACCTGTCAGATACGTATCAAAGTGGGAGTGGTACCTATCAGATATTATGTATCAAAGTGAGAGTGTTACCTGTCAGATACGTATCAAAGTGGGAGTGTTACCTGTCGGACACGTGGTCGACGACGGCCTTGCGCAGCTGGCGGCGCAGGTCGCGGGTCTTGCGGCACATGTTCTCGATGGCGCGCTCGAGCCCGGACGACTGCTCCGGCTTGCCGGCCTAAGATACGATCAACATGGACTTTATTACTGGTTCGAATCCCGGCCAGGGCAAATATTTGTGTGATGAACTCGAATGTTTGTGCCAGGGTCATGGTTGTTCTATGTATTTAAGTATATATTTATCTATATAAGTATGTATATCGTCGTCTAGTACCAATAACACAAGCCTTCTTGAGCTTAATTTGGGACTAGATCAATTTGTGTGAGGCAGACCGCATATTACCGTCAGTTTTGAAAAATTTCGAAAAACTGGTACGAGGGTCGTTCTTCTTTTTTACCTACATAAGTTCGTCCTTCGTCTTATTATGGCATCTCAGAGTAATCATATTCGGTTTTATAATGTTCGAAAAATCATCCATATTTTTCTATCTATCAATATTATGTAATCTGTCAGTTTCTCTAACCAGCATTTTTTTTTCAAACGTTTGTTTATTATTTCGTAAAATGGCGTGACAGAGTGGTAAGCTAAAACGCGGTCCCCTTAAAAGGACCACTCTGTCACGCTATAAAAAAAAAACACAATAAAAAAACTGAATGGGCTGTAAAATAAATTATAATTAGGTAATAGTCCTAATAATAAAACAAATGCATTTTTTTTTAATTCTACTCTGAAACCTCAATTATCGATAGTTCAAAAGCCCAAAAAACGGAAAACCTTCGATTTAGTGTAGATAAAAAAGAAGAACGACCCACGACACAAAAAATCTAGATATAATTAATGAAATCGCTTACAAAATTTCACGACAATCGGTAGATGATTGCGGCCTCTAGGCTAGAACGGCTAAACATCATGTCGTGAATAATATCTTTGACTAATGCAAATGTATGATACAGTTGTTTTCACACGAAATAAATTAACCTTTCGTATGTGGCGTCAAATGTTTCCAATCAAATGACAACTTTGGAAAGTAAAACTATAGGTTCGAATGGTTCGTCAGGGTCCTTATCAAACTCTAATTTAATCATCATAATTTCGTAAATGTCTATTTATACAAGCTTTTATTTAGCTTGCATGGTATGTTTAAAGTATGTTTGTTCGGGTGTAATCTCAATTTTGAAGCAGATATCGTCAACCGATTGAGCTGAAATTTTGCATACTTACTTAACTTTGATGACAATACAATAATATGGTACTATGGGGCTGACCTGATGATGGAGCCGGAAGGTGGCCATAGGAACTCTATAATAGAAAAAGCAATCCTACCGAGTTTGGGTACTTTAGAATCGTCTCGGTGAGCATTTGATGTATATCCAAAGAAAAGTACAGTCGGCTATAAAAGCTTGCCACTAAAATGTAATTTTTGACAGAAACTTATTTTCCAGCTCGGTGGGAGCTGACTCACGTTGGTCATGTACTCGTGCAGCAGGTCTTGCAGCGCCTGCCGCACCGCGTTGCACTCCGCCACGATGCGCTCGCGCCGCTCGTCCCTGCGCACACGCACACACACACTATATTATTTATTTATTTATTTAGGAGAACCAACAGCTTTAACAATTTTGAGTAAACTTAAATATAATAGAAAGCAGGGAAGCCAATTACAGGATCTCACGGATAGAAACAATTTAACTAATCTTAAATTAAAGTGCGACACTCATCACTTCACATCATCTCATCTTGTATAGAAAAAGTATAAAAAAAAAAAGAGAAGAAAATGGTAAACAAAACAATACACTACACTACACGAGCTCTAAAAATGGCAAAGTATATTTTAAACCCAGGCGGGTGAACGACTATGTAACACACCTAGTTAAAGCACCTTATCACCAAACTTTGTCTCACAGAAGGAATTTTACAGTTAAATATGTCGATATCCAGTTCCTTCGTTAAATTGTTCACGCTACGACTTGCACGCGTCAGAAAACTATTTTGTCTGTAATTAGATGATGCAGATTTAAGAGATATGGGAGGAAAATGTCATCAATTATCAACTTCTCGTTTATCGACGTCCGATATAAAGCCTGACCACAAATATATGAGGATGCGCCATATTGCGGAATTTCACTGGAACTAATTTCTTACACTGGCAATGATTTTATGATGGTTGTCAACAATGTCAATGTCATTCGTGATGGTTTCTTTAAAAGACAAATATTTAAAAATATCCAAAGAAAATGCCGAAAACTACACAGTCGTGAACGTAATATTATAATTAAATAATGTACACGTGTTTACTACACGAAAAAGAGTCAGGAAAAGAATGGATTCCATTAAATGGTACTGAGGTTATCATAGAAACTGACAGGTATTTAAACTAATGTCATTATAAAATGCGGTTGCGATTGGTTGCAACATTTTTGCCATTTAAATCTTATAAATAGCGCCCTCTTGACAATCCTCATATATTTCTGGTCAGGCTTTACAAACGTACATTGATATATAGAAAATGGACGATAATTTACGCTTAGGCCATACATGCCTTTATCGCTTGCTCCGCGCTCTCTCTTGCACGCTCTGCTCAGGCGGAACGTGACAATGAGTCATGCTTTTTCGTGCGTGCAAATATCACGTAAAAAAAAAGAAAATAAAGAACTGAAGTTGACAAGAGATACTGTTTATGTTTTTTTTTTATCAATCTTATAATTTCAAATTGTAATGTAGGTAGAACTAAAACTAGATTTATGTATCCACCGGCCATATAAATAATAAACCAGTCTTGCATGGATCGCCTTGTGTTTTACTCAATACACCTCAACTGGCGACAAGTTTGTGAATTTTAGTCGAAATTAGTGATCATGCCTTTCGGAAAATTACACGAATTTGATCTACACGGTCGAGGTAATTGGGCCGCGTACGTACGTCTCGTAGATCAATTTATTTTACTCAACGACATCAAACAAGAATTGCGCGTGGCTACTTTGGTGACTCATGTCGGCGCCGCGACCTACGAGTTGATGTGCGATCTTTGTGCGCCCGATCATCCCGAGAAGAAGGACTTTAAGGAGCTAGTGGACCTTGTTAGAAATCACCTGGACCCGAAAAGGTCAGAAATAGCTGAAAGGCATATTTTTCGACAACGGCGACAAGCAGCGGGTGAAACGATTGGGATTTTTCTTCAAAATTTGAAACATCTCGCAACGTACTGTAATTTTGGTTCGAGTTTGGAAGAAAATATCCGCGATCAATTCGTTTCGGGCCTCAGAAGCGAGGAGATGCGCTCGCGCTTGTTTGCGGAACCCACATTGGATTACAAAAAGGCGGTGGAGCTGGCGCTCGCACTGGAAGCCGCCGAGCGGCACGCCGAGACGGCGGCGGCCGGCAGCGGCGGCGGCGGGGCGCCGGCGGCAGGACTCGGGCAGGGCGCGGCCGCCCTGCATCACGTGGGTGCGCGTGCGCCCGCCCACGACAAGCGGCGGCCCGCTTGCTGGCGCTGCGGCCGGGATGGCCATGCGCCTAACAAGTGTCGGTACAAGAGTTACACGTGTAACCAGTGCAGAGACAAAGGACATTTGTCTAGTGTGTGCAAGAAAAGTGGCAAGAGTGATAGTGTCGGTCGGCCTAAGTATCAGAATTACATGGAAGGTGATGACTCTGATAGTGACGCGAGTGATGGTATGTACAATATTCTATCAGTAAAAAGTAATATAAAAGACGGACCTTATTACTGTGAGCTTAAAGTTGAAAATTGTAATGTGTTATTTGAAATCGATACGGGTAGCAGAATATCGGCGGTGTCTAAGGAGTTCTATGAAAAACATTTCTCTTATTTGAGCCTACAAAAAGATAACATTAAATTGCAATCATACACGGGTGAAGCGATAGTCCCACTCGGCCGCATAAGCGTGCGCGTGACGAGCGGGAACGAGTCAACCGATTTACCGTTATTTGTTATCAGTAATGGAGGGCCTCCGTTGTTGGGTCGTCTCTGGTTGCGTAAATTAAATCTTGAATCGATTAAGTTGAATAAAATTGCTGACAATGACCCCATGGTGCTCCAATTGAAAAATGAGTTTCCAGAAGTTTTTGATGATAAACTTGGTACTTTCAAAACAAAAATAAAATTACATCTAAAAGACAGTTCTCCGATTTTCTGCAAAGCCCGACCGCTACCTTTGGCGCTGCGTATGCCAGTCGAACATGAGCTCGAAAGATTACAATCTGAAAATGTTATTTACAAGGTGGAATCGTCGGAGTACGGGACACCCATTGTACCTGTAGTGAAACGAGATGGCTCGATTCGCATATGCGGCGACTACAAGGTCACGGTCAATAAATATTTAAAAGAATTCCACTATCCGTTACCCCGTATCGAACAATTATTTGCTGCTCTAAGTGGCGGGGAGCAATTTACAAAATTAGACTTGAAAAATGCGTATTTGCAATTGGTCCTCGATGAAGGATCACAGCCCCTAACCGCGATCACAACACACGTCGGCACGTTTGTATACCGTCGGGCTCCATTTGGCATTAAATGCTTACCAGAAATTTTCCAAAAACTTATTGAGGAAACACTCAGCGGATTAGAGGGCGTAGTGGCCTTCATTGATGACATATGTGTAACTGGTAGAAATAAAGTTCATCACATGCAAAATTTAAATGCCGTGTTAAGCCGACTGAGAGATGCTGGCTTACGAATAAAATTCGAAAAATGCGAGTTCTTTAAAGACGAAGTTTGTTATCTTGGATATCGAATAAATAAATTTGGTCTGCATACGGATAAGGGTAAGATTGCCGCAATTAATAATTTACCTGTGCCAGAAAACGTTTCTCAGCTTAGGGCAGTTTTGGGACTAGTAAACTATTATTCGCGCTTTATACCCAATATAAGCACTATGCTTCAACCTCTGTACGCGTTGCTCGCGAAGGGCACCCGATGGCAGTGGACCCCTTCTTGTGCAGAGTCATTCACGAAGGTAAAAGAAGAGTTATTAAATAGCCCAGCGTTGGCGCATTACGAGCCATCGCTTCCTCTTGTGCTTTGTGTAGATAGCAGTGCGTACGGGCTCGGGGCCATACTGGCGCAGCGTTACCCAGATGGCACTGAACGCTTAGTATGCTGTGCGTCGCGCGTTTTAAGCGAAACTGAACGGCGCTACAGCCAGATTGACAAAGAAGCGCTGGCCATCGTCTACGGGGTCAACAAGCACCATCAATACCTCTTCGGTCGTAAGTTTACCCTTCGCAGTGACCATAAAGCACTGACATATATATTCGGTCCAAAACATGGACTTCCTCAAACAGCGGCTAGCCGCTTGCAGAGGTACGCTGTGCGACTGGCGGCCTACGATTTTGATATAGAATTCGTGTCGACAGATAAAAATGGTAATGCAGATTGCCTCTCTCGGTTGCCGCTTCCAGGGGTGGCGGCGAGAAACGACGAGGACGATGCGGCTTATCTTCACTTCGTAGAAGAAACTTTCCCTCTGAGTCATAGGGACGTCGCGAGGGAGACGAAAAAAGACATTACTTTATGTAAAATATATGGTTACATCATGAGCGGGTGGCCTTCAGGGACGGAGATCGAAAATGAGAAACCGTACTTTTCACGCAAGGACACGCTGCACATCGATCACGAATGCATAGTATGGGGGTACCGTGTGGTAGTCCCTGGCGGCCTGCGGGCGCAGATAGTGGAGGAGGTGCATGCGGGTCACGTGGGCATGGTGCGCATGAAGCAGATCGCGCGCGCTTACGTGTGGTGGCCAGGCCTCGACGCCGACCTGGAGCAGCGCGCGCGCTCGTGCGCCGCTTGCCGCGCCCAGCTCGACGCGCCGCCGCGCGCGACGCCCGCGCCCTACGCCTGGCCTGCGGAACCGTGGCAGAGATTACATGCCGACTTTCTGCATCATAATGGTCGTACGTATCTTCTCGCCATAGACGCGCACTCAAAGTGGATCGAAATATTTTCGATGACGAGCGGCACGTCGGCCGCGCTCGTATCGACCAGGCTGCGGGAATGCTTCGCGAGGTTCGGCTTACCAGTGCAACTTGTAACTGACGGTGGACCTCCCTTCACATCTCACGAGTTCGAGATTTTCCTACAGAAAAATGGCGTGTTACACATTATCACGGCACCTTATCATCCATCGAGTAACGGAGCCGCAGAAAACGCGGTCAAGACCGTAAAAAAGGTATTGAAAAAGGCCTCGGCCGAGGGCCAGGATGTCGAAATTGCCCTCTTAAAATTTTTACTGCAGTATCGGAACAGCCCTCACTGCACCACACAGCGCGAACCCGCCGTGGCCATGTTAGGGCGGCGGCTGCGCACGCGGCTAGACCTGCTGCGCGCCGGCAGTGCCGCGCCCGCCTCCGCCGTGCAGGCGGCGCAGAGCGCGCAACAGCGCAGCGCCGGCGGTGCGCAGCGCGAGTTGCAGCATGGGGACCACGTATTAGTAAGAAATTACTCCAAGCTTGGCCCTAAATGGACAGAAGGTACCGTGACCGAGCGCACCGGTGCAGTTACTTACAATGTGAAGGTCAACGGGCAAGACGCGAGCAGACACGTCGACCAACTTATAAAAAAAAAGATGGTCCGTTATTCACTGCCCAGTGATAGCTTTATATCTAACCCAGAGCTCGCACCAAAGGAACCGGATGGAAGCGCATCCAGGGCGGAATCTCCGGAGTTTCGCGATGCTGAAACATCATTAAAAGAGGACGAAGCTGCGCCGGCCTCGCCGGGCACCGCCAGTCCAAGCCCGGGAGCGCGCGAGCCCTCTGCGAGCCCGCCGGCCCGCGACCCTACCGAAAGCCCGATGCAGAAGAAAGCCTTACGTCCCCGGGTCAAACGAAACTACAAAGTCTAAGTAATCATATTTTATTAGTAGGTAAGTATCGCTCAAGTAAAATAGGTATACTGAGCACAGTAATCGTTTAGGCATACCTACTTAGTCTTCTTTTATTTATCGCCTCTGTCCGTATGCTGACGTCAGTAACTTAAAGTACCAAAAATGTATCGAAACACATTAATAAGCCAGTATCTCTTATAGGCGCCGCTATTCTACAATTTGTTACGTTCATACGTAGATATATGTCTGTCAATGACAAAATATGTGTTTTACCATGAATTAGGTACCTGTTTACTTATAAGCATTATAGTGGAATATATTTGATTAAGATTTTCACGTAGTTTGTAGTTATAAATAAGTAGTTTAAGTTAGTGTTGTCATTCGTCAGCTGTTACCTTTTGTTAAGAACAGCTGCTATAACAATGTTTGACTTTGCACTGTAATACTGGGCGTAAAGGTCTAAATTGAAAGTGACTCAAAGTTATAGTTATTTTTATGAACATGTTTTCTTTATATATATTTTTCTCTCTTTCTCATTCCTCTCTCTGGGGGGAAGAATGTAATGTAGGTAGAACTAAAACTAGATTTATGTATCCACCGGCCATATAAATAATAAACCAGTCTTGCATGGATCGCCTTGTGTTTTACTCAATACACCTCACAAATGTTTGCAATAGTTAGCCAAGAAACAATATTCTACAGTTCTTTATTTTTTTTATCATTAGTATAATATACTACTTGTATTTTTATGACTTCGACTGAAGGTCTTGTAAGCATGGTCATATTTAGCTTATACTCTTAATTATAAGAGTTTAATGGCCTTGAGAAATAGTTTGAAATGCCATTTAGAATTTCAACGCGTGGTTTGAAGTGGATTCGTCGATATTACCTAGTGCAGGAGCTATCAGCCATAAGCGCGGCGCCGGAGATGATGGACTCCAGACGCTCCTCCAGCGAGGGTCGAGTGCGCAGCTCGGAGTAGGCCAGGGGTTCCATCACCATGCGCTCCTGGCAAATAAGGGTACAAATGCTGTAGACTCGTATGTGACGGACAACTGGAGAATAGTGTTGGGCAAAGTATGTACGTGAAGGTAAACAGGAGAATAGTGTTCGACAAAGTATTATGTGACGGACAACTGGAGAATAGTGTTCGATAAAGTATTTACGTGACGGACAATTGGATAATAGTGCTCGGCAAAGTATTATGTGACGGACAACTGGAGAATAGTGTTCGACAAAGTATGATGTGACGGACAACTGGAGAATAGTGTTCGACAAAGTATGATGTGACGGACAACTGGAGAATAGTGTTCGTCAAAGTATGATGTGACGGACAACTGGAGAATAGTGTTCGTCAAAGTATGATGTGACGGACAACTGGAGAATAGTATTTGACAAAGTATGATGTGACGGACAACTGGAGAATAGTGTTCGTCAAAGTATGATGTGACGGACAACTGGAGAATAGTGTTCTACAAAGTATGATGTGACGGACAACTGGAGAATAGTATTTGACAAAGTATGATGTGACGGACAACTGGAGAATAGTGTTCGACAAAGTCTATGTAGATAATAACAACTGGTCCAATAAGGTCTAAGGGGTCGAAATTTTAGAATCAATACTTCAATACAGTTTGTGTACTTATATAGTTAATGATCTCTAACTTACATCAAAATCATCCAAAGCCTGAGCCAGTTCCCCGGGTCCCTCGACTGGTGCGCGTGCGCCTGTGGGCAACCAATTTACATAAGTCCGTCTGCTAGATAAGAGCAAGGGAAAGGCTGTCTTTTTCCAGCGACCATAGAGCCCTTTAATATCGAACAAAAATCATGGTACTAGAACTACTACTACAAACTAGGCGAATAGTCGACAGGACGCAGTAATATGTTAGATTGAGCACGATGTAGTTCAGTCTAACTGTAACATATAACTCCGTCCTGTAGGCTTAACAAGCGTGCGGGCGCGGCATAAGACGACACAGCCCGTATAACACACGGCGCGCAGCACGTAGTCGCGGTTCGGTCTAGGACGTACGCCCACAGACGACGCGGCCCTGCAGACATGGTACTGACCGGCTGCAGGCGTGGTGGTGGGCAGCGCGCGGCCCTGCGCCACGCACGCGATGGTGTCGACGGCGGAGCACACGGCCCGCAGCACGTAGTCGCGGTTCGGTCTAGGACGTACGCCCACAGACGACGCGGCCCTGCAGACATGGTACTGACCGGCTGCAGGCGTGGTGGTGGGCAGCGCGCGGCCCTGCGCCACGCACGCGATGGTGTCGACGGCGGAGCACACGGCCCGCAGCACGTAGTCGCGGTTGGCCTTGGCCGCCGCCAGCTCCGGGTGGCGCACGTACACCTGCAAATATACCATTACCATTATTGTATTAAGCGGTTTACACTCACGTGAAATTGTCAGGAACGGCCCGACATGTTTCGAACTCGTATGGAGCCCTTCATCAGGGACGGCTGCCCGTACACCGCCGCGGCAAACTCGTCACACCACCGCTTAATACAATAATTAAATATGCCTCACGAAAGTTTTAATAAAATACCATTACCATGTTAAAGGTGTTCATAAGGCGCGTCCACATTACGCGCGGCAAACGTGCGAATATTGGCTCGCGCGGAAAACGCGCGGCATCTCGAACATTGCCGCGGTCAAAGGTGCCACAGCAATAACCGTTCGCTGTCGGTTTTTGAAGCATCAAAGGATTTTCAGTCGCTGCCGCGCGCGCCATTGGGATGGTTTTTTCTATCTAAACTTGGTTCGTGCGTCAATAAGTAAGATAACGAAAAGTGCCGTCGACGGCTGATCGAGATTTGAGCTGGATCGCTCGCCGCGCGCACGTGTTTTGAAACCGTAACAATTGCATAAACAACTATAGTACAACGGTTTTAAACTAAAAGCAGTAAAAAGTAGTCCATTGTACAGTAAATCCGAAAGCGGTGCAGAATCGTCGAAAGCTAATGTAATGATGCCAGCGACTGACCTTGGAGGCCGTCAGCAGCATGGTGGAATGCTTCTTGAGCACGGCCCTCGCCGCGGCCAGCTCGTCCTTCATCCTCGGCTCCTTGAGCTCGTGCTGCCGGCGCGCCGCCGCCGCCGCCAGCTCCGCGGCCGAGCGGCCCAGCTGCCGGGAACACTCCACCAGCTCCGACTGGGACGAGGCCGACTTCAGCTTGTCCAGGTCCGTCTCCACCTGACAATGATAAGGTACAGAGGATGAGCATCCGGACGCACGACAGCAGCTTGTGTGTAGCGAGCAGTACTCACCGCGCGGTGGCGGGACAGCAGCTGGTGCACGTCCACGCAGTCAGCGAGGATGAGCAGGCGCGTGACGCACGACAGCAGGTTGCGTGTAGCGAGCAGTACTCACCGCGCGGTGGCGGGACAGCAGCTGGTGCACGTCCACGCAGTCAGCGAGGATGAGCAGGCGCGTGACGCACGACAGCAGCTTGTGTGTAGCGAGCAGTACTCACCGCGCGGTGGCGGGACAGCAGCTGGTGCACGTCCACGCAGTCAGCGAGGATGAGCAGGCGCGTGACGCACGACAGCAGCTTGTGTGTAGCGAGCAGTACTCACCGCGCGGTGGCGGGACAGCAGCTGGTGCACGTCCACGCAGTCAGCGAGGATGAGCAGGCGCGTGACGCACGACAGCAGGTTGCGCGCGGCGCGCACCATGGCGGAGCGCACGGCCGACGCGCACGGCTCCTCCGAGAACTCGCGCGCTGCCAGGCTCATGGCCGCACCTGGAATACAAATAATAATAAAGATCAGACAGCCACAAATCGATCTAGTCCCAAATTAAGCTAAAAAAGGCTTGTGTTATGGGTACTAAACGACAATATACGTATGTACTTATACAGATAAAGTACTCACCAGCCTTGCGCACCTCCTCGACAGCGGCCAGCATCTCGCGCGTGATGTCCGGGTTCTCGTAGGCGATGGTCTGCCCGCGCTCGATGAAGATCTCCGTCGCGCGCTCCACGGTGGCCACCAGCGCGCTCGCGCGCTTAGACTTGCCCGCTGCAACAAGGCCACATATTTCATTCACTATCCAAGAATTGGGTATTTTTAGTTTTACTTTCTGTTCTTGCAACTAAAACTATTGGCTCTGTAAGCTGTAGAAGTGTAGGCATCGCGAACATTTTGAAAAAAAATCGAAAAACAGAATCAACAGAAATTTAATATAATTATCGAACCTGCTCACAAAATTTCAAGAGAATTGGTTGAGAAATGCATCCCGTAGGCGAGAACAGCGGGACATTCGACACGGAGATGCTTCATTGGTTCGGTCAACAAACAGGCATAACAAGATGGCAACAGGAATGTTGAGCAATTTAACTCCACAAATTAGCTGGTAATTTCCATGGCCAATGTCACCTTTGGCTTGTCTTCCATTGACAAGTTTGCAAAGTTTGAATTTCCAGGGTCTGTTGTGGCCCTGTGTGCATGCCACTTCTTTTTAACTCGTCTCCTGTATGTATCTTTAACATAGTACATAGTATAAAGCAAAGTCGCCCTGTTGTCTGTCTGTCCCTATGTATGCTTGATCTTTAAAACTACGCAACGGATTTTGATACGTTTTTATTTAAGGATAGAGTGATTCAAATAACAGGTGTATATGTATAATCCATACTAATCCATACTAATATTATAAATGCGAAAGTGTGTCTGTCTGTCTGTTACCTCTTCACGCTTAAACCGCTGAATCGATTTTGATTAAATTTGGCATGAAGATAGTTTAAGATCCGAGGAAGGACATAGGATAGTTTTCATCCTGGAAATTATCCCTAAAAAGATTGAAAAGTGAGTAAGTAATTCATGATGACATTGATAACCCTGTAGGAAATGTAATTATTAGACCAAAAGCACAATTCAATTGCTCTTACATTTGCTTAGGCGCTTTTAATAATCCCTGTTCTTAATTAAGGTGATTAGGCGGGCAAAAGCTAGTAACATGTATAATTTATCAGCATTGCACCCGTGCATAGTCGGGACGGGTCGCTAGTCTGTAATGTACTCACGTCTCTTCTTCTTGGCGGCCTTGTCCTTGCTGTTGACGAGCGTGGTGACCTGCAGCACGAGCGGCTCCAGCGTGCGCTCCACGGACGTGGTGCGGATCTCTAGGTTCTTGGGGTCCCACTTGAGCGTGATGCCCCCGGATGGAAGGGTGCCGTACGTGTCCGTCATGGTGCTGCCGATTAAATAAAGGAATGTCTGTTACATTTGTTAGTCTTAGTTATGATACTTCATTGTCTTCATTAAATATCTGGGTTGGCCTTAGCATTGATTGATCGGTGTTCAAGTACCTGACCTTCAAGATCTGATTAAATAGACTCCTTTTAGGAGGCAGCGACCAAAGCTGTCACTGATAAATATAGCCCTTTCCCGTTAGGGTTTGCAATTCCAGAATTGGCTTGTAAGGCCAGTATCAAAAATTCCGTAATTTCCGATGCAGCCCATACTAACCAATTTCGGAATTGCAAGCCCTAGATCCCACGTCCAAGGATCGTAACATTGCCTCTAATTGGGGGCAGGATGTAGGCTGAATTGTCCTATAGACACAGGTGTAAAATGGAACAAGCACATTCCTCAGATTTAAAAGCAATAGGCGTGTAGACAATTTTTTTTTACATGTCATTTGACATATTTTACTACATTTTTTATTGGGATCAAATGTCTATATGGGACTGACTACACTTAGACTGCTCTATAAGTCAGAAATGACTGTATAATATGGACTGTATAGTATGGCTAAAAACGCTTCATACAAATGGCCACCTGTGACGCCATTATAAGACATGAGTACTAATACTAATATTTGTATGGAGACAATAAGTAATTTGCGATTTTCGACATGAAAAAGTGTGTTCAAATTCATGGTTGTCATGCAATTATTGTTTTCATTCTGAAACAATTTAAAACTATCTGTTTAATTGTTTATTTTTTGCTGTATATCTTTCATGTCTTTATCCCTGTGTATTCAAGGTGTGATATAAAGTGGATTTGTATTGTATTGTATAACAATTTAAGTTTGCAATAAAATAAGAGATAGAAAAGTAACAACTCTAGTGATTGTGACCTATTTTCTGCATCAGGAGTCAGGTCAGGAGATGATGGGATAGCTTTTTGTAGTTATGCTGGTTTTCTAAATTGTTTTATTAATATTTTGTCCACAGAACTTTCCCAATCTTCATAATTGTTGTTGTTTACTCAGGCTTCTCTTGTAGAAATCTTTGGAGGCCTTCACCCAAAGTGGGGTCCAGGTGGCAGGCATATCGGACTAAAATTACATATATCACAACTATTTTTGGTGTAAATTGCCAATGGAAAAATATAAGGCTTTTTTATTTTATTTACTTGGGCTTCTTTTAAAAAGCTGTGTAAAGTTAAACCTGTTAAGTGAAATGTAACAGTTGAGAAATTAAGCAGTTTGGAAAACATAACTAGCCTCTTTGTCGGTAAATCAGGTCAGCTATAGGCAATATTTCTTTTGAAACTAAGTCATTAATTAACACATGTTTCCATTATGAACGATAGTCTGTCTTGTATCCATTTATACCCATAGAACCATACAAGTTCTATAAAAAGTTATAAAATATTAGTGTACCATGCATTTTTGCTATTCTAGAAATAGATGGGCAGAACATAAGATTTGATTTGTACTAAGTACAAGGGTTTTAAACCCACTAAGAAATCCATTGTATAGTTAGTATATTTTAATGCAAACAATTCAATTATATGTGTATTGATAGTAGTTCCAGTTAAGTAATCTGGTTGAGTCAATAGATGTGATAAAACTACATAAATGTTTGTAACATTGTAAAAGTATGTAAGTACGGATCAAACTGGAAAGGTGATTGTTTTCCAATCCCTCATGACTCATACATACATAGTAAAACTAACTGTTTATAAAATACACAACACTAACCACGAACTGGTTAGAATTAAAACATTTTGATGCAAGAATTCGGTACAAATCAGCTTTAAAACTGTGTAATTATTAAACAAATAAACAAAGTATAGTACAATTTACAAATCGTATTACACTACCGATGTTAAAATATAGTGGTTCCTTTGAAATATTTACGAAATCGAGACTTGTCATTTTAGTCGGATACATTATTGACAACATTTAGGTTGTGGTTTTTGTCTGTTTTTTCTTAATTTTTTATATTTATCTGGAAGAATATTTAAAATTAAGGTTTTCTATAGTTTAAATAATCAGTACTCACTCAAATTATGATGAATAACACACAAAATCACACACAATTTAATTAAAAATGCAACAATTATTGCGAAGGCGTGTCAAAAAAGAGTCCGGTTAATGTACGACCAAATAATGTACAGCCCAATAATCCGCGACCACTTTTTTGGACGCGGATTATTGGGCTGTACATTATTGCCCTGTCCAAATAGTGGCTTCACATTATTGCCTCGGACGGAGCTTGTACAGCCAAATAATGCTCATCCCAATAATGTACGACCCAATAATTCGAATCCATTTAGTAGACGCCGATTATTGGCGGCACATTATTGGCCCGTACCGATAATGCTCGACCAAATAATGTACGGCCCAATAATGTACAGCCCAATAATTGGCGACCACTTTCCGCTTCAGACCACAGACTATAAATATTTGACACATAGAGTGATATTCTAGGGATGGGGCGACGAATTTTAAGTTTACGATTCGATAATGTTGCCATGCACAAAAAATAAGCAGATAGAGTCTGTCTAACGAAAGCTGAACCCATCGATTATTTGAGCGGCAACACTATTAAAATGTCATTTTGACATTGACTAGCAAACAAAAATAAACTATATACCTATAATACACAAATAAATATATAGAAATCTTTTTAAGTGAATATTTAAATGAAATATATTAGCTTTTATGAAATATATTATATGTCCATAAGTCTTTGCGTATTCTCACACAGAATACCCAAGGGCGAAGGAATGTTGACCGAGACCACTAGCAAAGTCGTTGTTGTTGAGGTTAGTTTGAGGCTGCATTCGAGTGTCAAATAGAAGAGATTTTTCGAAAGTTTACTGCTGAAACATGGGTAAAACAATTAAAAGTGGTGTGCGTCCAATAATTTTTGCCATGATAAGCAAATGCAAATAAAAACAAGAGGAGGGAAGCCTTGTTCAAACAGAAAAAAGAGTGTTTAGATGTGGTGACTGCATTTTATTATTTCTATAATTATCTTTATAGAATAACTGGTGGCTTAGTACGGGAGATGAAGTAAAGTCCAACTACAGTATATTCTATTTATTATCAGAAGGTTAATTACACGATTAACAAAGACCGAATGAAGGACACGGGCAGGCGGAACCGGGACTCGCGCTATTCTATATTTACGCGACTCTAATGTACCGAGGTATCTAAGCGACTGCCTGTGTCGCCGTGCCCGCGTTGTCCGTATCGAGAATGCTGATGCGACAATACAGCGTCGCCACAACATTCCTCCTCTTTTGAAAAAAAATTCAGACAAAAATTTTCATGCACAAATGTCAAAACATAGCATATACACTAAAACATTACAATGCTATAAAATAAACTTACTCGCTATCAGTATGTTCTCAGGCTTACTGTTGTTACAATGCTTGCCTTGCAAATGCTCGCTGCGCAACCGGATACATTTGTTATTGCAATGAAGTTACCTATTGCATCATGAGTTACATTTTACCTTTGATGATTATTAATTCTCAGAACATAAATAATAATGTACATATAATTTAAGTCACAATAGTTTAAGTTAAGTTTTAAGTTTGCTAAGGTTTACTTTTAATTTTATGTTGTTTTGTTTTAATAAAGTTTCTTGATAATAAGGTATATTTAATTTAATCACTAGGTTGCATATAGATACTTCTTTATAATTTACATGGAATTTACAGAAATAAGCCTGGATAATATGCTACGGAAATTATTATTACCTTAACATCTAATAGGTTATACAAATATAACTGTTATACAAATTTATTGGAAAAGACTTACCTTGTGCTAATGATGAGCGAAAAAGAGCAAATTTTATTATTTTTGATAATTTTATTAATAATGATTGTGTTAAAAATAATAATTTTAATAATGATAATAGCTGCAATGATATATTAACAAACTGTGATATTAGTGTTAGTAATAATGACTGTGATAATAGTCCTAAAAGTCCTACAAGCCTTGATGATAGTTTAAATAGTAATAAGTCTAATCGGAACTCTTCGATGGTTTCAGAGAAGGAGACTGGCTCATCAGTGCTGTCACCTTTGTCTGACCTGTACCGCACTACTGAGGACGCGTCTGTGGACAGCGGCGAGGATGTGGAGCCATCGAGCGCCGGCACCTCTGTACCGTTGCCATCCAGAGCTACATCAGATCAGGAGCCGATGCTGACCGAAGACACTAGTATCTTCTCGTCTAGCTCTCGCCCTGTGCGGTCTACAAGAGGTATTTTTCCTGAAAAATTTAATGACTACGATCTATCATCACTGTTGGCAGCAGCTAGTTTATCACATGAGCCACTTACTTTCCAAGATGCTATAAATTCACCCGAAAAGGATGATTGGTATGGTGCCATGGAAAGTGAAATAAATTCTATGGTTAAAAACAATGTGTGGGAGTTAGTTGATCGTCCACAGAATATAAATGTTGTTAAAAGCAAATGGGTCTTTAAGAAAAAGTATGATACTACAGGTAACTTTACAAAATTTAAGGCTCGATTAGTTGCTTGTGGTTACAGTCAGAAAGAAGGTCTTGATTATTCTCTTACCTATTCGCCTGTGGTTCGATATTCAACATTACGCATTTTGTTTGCTATTGCAAATCAGTTGGACCTCTGCATGGATCATATAGACGTCACCACAGCATTTTTAAATGGCGATTTAGACGAAATGATCTACATGGAGCAGCCAACCGGTTTTCAATCTAATATTAATAAGGTTTGTTTACTTAAAAAATGTATTTACGGCTTAAAACAAGCCAGCCGAATGTGGAATATTAAAATTCACACATTGCTCTCTGATAATGAATTTAAACAAAGTAAATGTGAGCCGTGTGTGTACATTAAGAAAAATAAGACTGAATATATAATTGTAGCCTTATTTGTTGATGATTTCTATGTATTTCACAATAATTGCATAGAAACAGTTACATCATTGCTAAAACAGCACTTTGATATACGTCATCTCGGAACTTTAAAAAATTGCCTTGGGATGAATGTTAGTAAATACAATAATGTAACTGTTCTAGATCAGCATGATTATATTAGGCGGCTTTTAGAGAAATACAATATGTCTGAATGTAAACAAGTATCAACTCCATTACCAGTAAACTGTAAATTGGAGAAATCTGACAAGCATTTAGATGACAAAGTTTATCAGTATAGGCAACTTTTGGGCTCTTTAATGTTCTTGTCTGTTTGTACTCGTCCAGACATTTCGTATGCCTGTAGCCAACTAAGTCAGTACAGCACATGTTTTGATGAGAGTCATTGGCGCACTGCAAAGCGAGTATTGAGGTATTTGGCTGGTACAATTAATTATGGTCTTTATTTTGAAAAAGACAAATACTTTGATATAAACGCTTTTTCTGACGCAGACTGGGCTAATGACGTAACTGACCGCAAGTCATATACTGGCTTTGTAATAAAACTTGGTAACAATGTCATCAACTGGGAAGCAAGAAAGCAACGATGTGTCGCGCTTTCTAGCACCGAAAGTGAATTTCTTTGTATTAGTGATGTATGCAAGGACATTTGCTTTATCAAAAATTTCTTGTCGGAAATAATTGATAAACAATTCAATGTCACTGTATTTAATGATAATCAAAGTGCACAGAAATTGTTATTAGTCAAAGAATATTCCCATAGAAAAACTAAACATATTGACTTGCGGTATCATTTTGTTAAGGACCTGATACAGGATGGAAAAATAATTGTAAAGTACTTATGTACTGATGAGATGATTGCTGATGTTCTCACAAAACCATTATGTGTACAAAAGCATGTTAAATTTACAAAAGGTCTGAAACTGAAATGTCATGTGTTGCCAGAACACCCCGAATAGACATTTTATAATGTATAGTCATTTCATCTAGTTAGTTGTTTTTGTTCCTTGTGTTATGTATGTTAATTCCATCTTAGTATCATTTTATATGTTTGTCTAATGTACAGCATAAGGAGGGGTGTTGGAAATATTGCATATTGTAGTCTATGCTGTAATTATTCGTTATCTGTGTTATACATGGCAACACTCTCTTTTTAAGCCGCTGTTAGCACGTAAGGTTGTGTTCGTCCCAATTTATAATTTTAATTGCATATTTATAGCCCGATACGGGAAGGCTATAATTACACCTTAAACTAAAATAATTCGCATTGTACGTTTTTTTTCTTTTATCAGCAAAGTAATATGGAGTTCTAACGGGTATGAACATTGTCTAACGGATCGTGAGTGTGCGTTAGGTATAAAAAAAGTTTTTGTAAGCAACCTTTATAACTCTTAGAAAAGATTATCCAAGTTAATTTCTTCTGCACTAGGGCATAGCAGTTTATTGTTTTAACATTCGATATTATTTTCTAACAGACTTGTCAAGAAATTATGTCAGAACAATACGAAACGAGTGAAAAAAAATTCACTCCCTGAAAAGATTATACAAGTGACTTTTGGCAAATAAAATGTGTTTAAAACTATGGAAAGTAATGACAGTTTTAATTTATAACAGATTAATCAATAGCTTTATTTTATATAAACAATGGAATTTTTAAATCGTTCTCTAGGCCACAAAATTTTACACAAAATTGTCAAGTCGGCGTAGTGAACTCATTTCATGAAAGTAATCTATAAACATAGAATTCTAACCAATTCACCCACGGGAACAAATTATATTACTTCATTAGTTGTACGCGACATTTAAATTTGAGCGCGAACGCTTTGCATCAAGTTAAGGCTGCAGCATTAGCGACTAACCCATAGAGAGCGAGGAATGCGTATTTAGATCGGCGCGCGGCCGCTATTGTAAAAGTGTATGGAGAATTAAAAGCACTTGTTATAAATCTGGACCTTTAATACCAAACAATAATTGAAATATTTGATGTGGACAGATTGTAATGTAAACATTCATCTTTCAGAAAGATAACCTTAATTAACAAAATGAATCGGTTCTTGAAAATATACATTTGACTTTAAGGTTGTTTACAAATATTATTCCATCATCTAAATAAATAGGTTTGAAAAGTTAGTTCTATTCATATTGCACCAATACATTCCCGAATGGTAAGTAATTCCGAACGTCATGTCATTCAAAATTTCAAAAAGAGCTGTATTACCTTAGGTTAAGGCGAGTAGATACATTAAATGGTTAATAATACATTTTAAGTCCTAAGGCTTGTAATCTAGCCAATGTAAAATTTTGATAAAAATATTTGTTACTTAACCTGGTATATACTATCCTACGGGAACGATGTTTTATTTTTTCCAAGATAATAAGTAGCCTATTTCTTAAGTTAGGGTATAAACTATCTCTGTTTCAAATTGCATACATATCCGTCCAGCTGTTTTAACGTGAAAAAGAAACAAACATAGACACATACTGTCGCTTTTATAATATTAATGGGAAATTTTACTCGCAGTACGGATACTGCTATCACAATATAGTTGTATCTTTTATATCTATAAATAGTATTTTACATTGAAAACTCCCGTGAGTCTCTATATGAAACGGGTTTCCTAACGTCATTATCATCAAAAAATAATTAAAAACCGGCGAAGAGCATTTCGGGTGACGCTCAGTGTAGGGTTCCGTAGTTGCTCATCCTTCACAATAGAAACGGCTCGACCGATTTTGTTCAATATAGTTTTCATTGAAAGTACTTATCAAAGTATTACGCGTTTAGGTTGCTGTTGGGGCTGCCGCGTTACTGCAGCGCATCAGGAATGTTCGCCGAGGCGCGCGTTGATGGCTTTCATGCTATTTTACGCAAGCGAGTAGCCTCAATGATGCGACGGTTGTGCGGCAGTGCCAACAGCATCCTAAAGGTTGTGGCTGGCAGGCTGGACTGTCCCATACAGGCACATTGGATGCAACTCCATGTGAATGGAACGACTGACTTGTGAGCCACGCTCCCACTCTGTCTTGTGTTTTTGGTTTGTTTTAATTTATTTTTAGTTTTTGTATTTTTGTTTTTATATTGCTCTGTCTAACACTAGGGGTAAGTTCTATGTTACTAACACATTATACGGAGCCAAGCTCTGAAATAAATGATTTTTATTTATTTTATTTTATTATAAGGCCTTATTTTCATGAATTTACCATAATTTTTTGACCCGTGGTTGAAAAGTTAGAGGGGGGACGCTATGTTTTATATTTTCGGAACTAATATTTACAAAACTGCTAACCTTATCAAAAAATAATGTTTAGAGACCCCTATCATTTTTAAAAGACCTATTTAGCGACACCACATACACTAGTGTTGAAACTTAAAAAAATAATTCACCCCCACTTTAGGTGTTCGAGAGGTAACCGAAAAAAAATTTTTTTTTATTATACCGTTTTGTTGGCGTGATACATACACATACTCATGCCAAATTTCAGCTTTCTAGTACTAATGATCACGGAGCTAAGCCGCGGACGGACAGACCGACGGACAGACGGACATGGCGAATCTAGTTGACTACGGAACCCTAAAAAGAAAATAAAAGAAGTAAGAAACAAACAAAAAGAAAAACGATTGTATAGTCACTAATAAAGCATCGAGTGCTGTTTACTTTTACAAGTGTCACAAAATGTATGTCTTGATTTGGTAACGGATAAAAAAACTGGAAGAGATAAATAGTACGTAACTGCAGAGGCCGCGAAAATTCAGTTCGTGTTTGAGTATGATTTTGAAGGAAGTCCGAGTCCTTCAATTAATACGAATCCACGAACTGACATTGACAGTAAAGCACTCGATGTTTATTGGTGACTTATTATAACATCGTTTATCTTTAATCTTTTTCTTTCTTACTTCTTTTATTTTACATTTCTATTTTGTGATAGCATTATCCACACTGCGAGTAAAATTTCCCATTAATATCATGAAAGCGACATATGTGTGCATATTTGTTTCTTCTTCACGATAAAACGGCTGGATGGATATGCGTGCAGTTTAAAACAGAGATATTTTATACCCTAACTTAACAAATAGGCTACTTTTTATCCCAAAAAAAATAATTGTTCCCGTAGGATAGGTTTTAACGGGAGCGAAGCCGCGAGCAAATGCTAGTAACATATATTTTTTACCAGAATTTTACATTGGCTAGAATACAAACCTTAGGACTTTAAAATGTATTATTCACCATTCCACGTATCTACTCGCCTTAACCTAAGGCAATAAGCTTTCGTTTGAAATTTTGAATGATATGACGTTCTGAATTACTTTCCCGAATATAATTCGAGATTGTAGCGGTGCAATGCGAATAGAACTAACTTTTTAAACCTATTTATTAACATGATGGGATTATATTTGTAAACAACCTTAAAGTCAAATTTAGTTTTATATTTCCAAGAACCGATTCATTTTGTTAATGAATCATTGATTTAGTAAGATCAATAAAAAGACGCACTGTTAACTCTTCTAAAAGTTGCTAAATAAAAGAAGGACAATAATACACAAAATGAACAATACAATATAAGATATCTTATTTAACCAAGATGATAGTAACAAAAGTCAAATTTTTGCATTGTATTTTATATAAAATCTGAAAAGGCCGTCCGGACTTGGTGTCAGTAAGACTGCACCGAGCGAAATGTGAACAAATAAGTAGTTGCCGTTAAGGCGTTAAGTATATGTAGACAACGTCAACACTAGTCGTTGAATCCATTTCTAAACTACATATTTAGCACTTTGAAGAATGTGTTAACAAGTTATCTGTGGAAAAATTATAAGATTATTAATATTTCACCCTAGACAACTAAGTAAAGTTGGACGTAAATTGTAAAATCGTAATCTGGCGTTAAGTGTTTTTTTTATACTTTAACAATTATTTCATAGTTAAAAAAAAGATGAATATTTAGATAACAATTTGTCCGCATCAAATATTTCAATTATTGTTTGGTATTAAGGGTCCAGATTTATCAAAAAGTGCTTTTAATTCTCCATACATTTTTACAATGGCGGCCGCGCGCCGATCTAAATGTGACCGTCCATGACTAAAGGGTCCTTATGGCAGGTATTGAGTTAAGCACAGGTTCTAAATCTATGTTAAATAAGCTATTTAACACAGAAAGAATCATGTCCCTCAGTCTCATACTTTTTTTTTAAAAAAACATCATACACTTGCTAAAATTTCACTTTTGAGAAAACGTCAAAAGAAGTTTGAAACTAACTTTAAGTATGTTCCCATTGGAAGTTACATAGATTATGATTGATTTTGTATCTCAAGGGGTTTTTCTATTGAATTCAGTCATGGTTTCATCAATGTGACGTCCAGATCCTGAGAAAACAGCCTTTGATAACAGCAACACGCTATAAGAATGAAATTAATAAAAACATGTTTTTCAGCTTTGTCTTTAATTATGTTGTAATCTGAACTATTGTATATAGTAGGACATATTTAAACTTACATTTTAGGATATAGATAAAATCACATAGTTAACGAAATATCTTTATTTTAATGAAAACGTGATAATTATTATACTTTTCATCTTCCCCTATAACAATAACAAATTTAGTACAGTGAGTTCTAAAATATATTTATTCAGTCCACTGGAGTATCACAAAATTATCATTATTGTTCTACAACTTTTATTTTTTTATTTATATACGATTAAAGTTACGTAAATTTGACTCCTATACATTTGGGAAAAGGGTCCTTATGACCAATCACAGACAAAACATATTAATAATTCCAATATGGCACAATATTAACATTATTTATTTCCTAATCTTGTATTAACACAGAATACCGAAGAAAAAAGGTTATTATAAATTTACTCAAAATCTTTATCTGTAAGGAGATATTCTCATTTAACGTCAACGAATAATTTACACAGTCGGTGACTACTAAGGAACTATTCATAAATCACGTAATAAAGATAACTTCACGCGATTTCTGATCTGACGCGATAAGGGCGAGGGGGGGGGACACATTCCAATTATAATCATTTGCTAGTAAGTAATGCCCCCCAGGTCATTAATAATGTATACACTTTTTGGCCTTGTCGAATGCGTTTGCTTACAAATTGTAGGCGACCGCATTCGACTTGGTGAAAAAGTGTACACATATTAATGACCTTGACTATACATATTATTTTTGCATTAAATTTTAAATTAACTAACAACAATCAGATATAACATGTCGTTCGACGCGCGCCGAGAGATGTTTTGACGTCAGACGAAAAATGTAGTACCTACCTACATTTTACGTACATTTTACGTAAAATCTAAAATGACCACAGGTACTTAGCAAAGAAATACTTGTAAGCAAGTTTATCTATTGACCTTTGTCATTCTTGTATGCAATTTCCCACAAAGACCCTTTTCTACTAAACTTAAAACTCCGTTTTAATAAAGAAAGAATTAACGTACACAACTGAAACCAAGGTACAAATACAGCTCTATCTTTGTATTTTACTATAATGCATAAAACAAAAAAATGATAATTTTGAAGGATTTTACAAAACAGCAAATATCTCCGTAACTAGAAACTGCCATAAGGACCCTTTTCTCATGGACGGCCACAAATACGCATTCCTCGCGCTCTATGGGTTAGTCGCTAACGCTCGGCGCAGTCATAACTTGATGCAAAGCGTTCGCGCTCAAATTTAAATGTCGCGTACAACTAATGAAGTAATATAATTTGTTCCCGTGGGTGAATTGGTTAGAATTCTATGCTAATAGATTACTTTTATGAAAATGAGTTCACTACGCCGACTTGACAATTTTGCGTAAAATTTTGTGGCCTAGAGAACGATTTAAAAATTCAATTGTTTATATAAAATGAAGCTATTGATGAATCTGTTATAAATTAAAACTGTCATTACATTTCATAGTTTTAAACACATTTTCGTTCCCAAAAGTCACTTGTATAATCTTTTCAGGGATTTATAATTTTTTCATTCGTTTCGTATTGCGCTGAAATAATCCCTCGACAAATCTGTTAGAAAACAATACGGAATGTTAAAACTGTAAAATGCGATGCCCTAGTGCAGAAGAAATTAACTTGATTTTTTTTTTCTTAGATTTACAGAGGTCACTTACAAAAACTTTTTTTATACCTAACGCACACTCAAAATCTGTTAGAAAATGTTGATACCCATTAGTACTCAATCTACTCTAACTGACTACAAAAAATCACGCACTTGTATTTTATTGAAGTTCAGAACTGTTCCCGTATCGGGCTATTTAATACATTTTAATATTTGAAGATATTATAATTAATTCAACGTATAAAGGGGTATTTTTGTATGTTAAAATACACTGATATATGCAAGTCGTTGCTGTTTAATTTGTGCTCTGCCATGCCACGCCCGCGTTCCCTGTCGCCGACTCTCTAACAGTTTTATTATATTATTCGAGATTGTATACCCAAGTATGTTAATTGAAGTTTGTTTGAATATGGATTTAGTTTCATTAAGTGTTAGGCCATACTTTTTAGCGCTCGTAAGGAAATTTTGCAAATTTCTGTCGTGTTCTTCCGGACTCTTTCCGCAAATCGTTATTTATCATCTAGATAAGCGAATGTACCTTCAAGCTTCTCCGTACGAATAAGCCAATCAATCGTTCTTTGAAAACTGGCAACCCCATTGGTCACGCCGAAAGGAATACGACGGAACTGATATAAATTTCCAGCGGCTTCGAATGCAGTGTACGGTTTTTCTTACGGCAAGATTGGAACTTGATGATATGCACTTTTCAGGTCAATGGCGCTAAAAACAGAATATTTGGCTACTTTTGAAATCAATTCCTCTATTTTAGGAAGTGGATATGCATCTAGTTCAGTGAATTGATTTATTTTTCTTGAATAATCGATAACAAGGCGTTTCTTGTGGTTAGCGTTCTTTGTAATGAGCACCTGTGCTCGCCATGGTGACCTGCTCTCTTCGATGATGCCTTCGTTTAGGAGATTCTTCACCTCTTCCTCAACAAAGCGTCTGTCTTCATCAATGTATCTTCGAGACTTCATAGCGATTCAGGAGTTAAGTTGGTGAAAAGAGGCACAGCAGGAACGGAAGCTTCAGCCACATTACAGACGACGAGAGGTTCTTTTGGACCACCGAATGCGAATTCAAGGGAAGAATGCTTTTCTAGTACGTCGTGTCCTATGATCATATCGGAGCACAGGTTATCTACTACAAGTAGTTGGATGTTTTCGTATGTGTGCTTACCCAGGGTAAGTGAGAGGCAGGTTTCTCCTTTGACTGATGATATATGGTTAAGAGAGGCCATGGATATTGTCTGTTTACTGGGTTTTAACTTCAATGAGCATAATTTGGAAAATTCAAAATTGATGAAACTTTTTGAACTACCAGTGTCTAATAAAGCTTCTGCTCTAATTCCTTTAATATACGCAGGCACGGTAGCTTTGCGAAGCGATGCTGGTGATGCGGCAATGATACAAGCGTTAACGATCTCCTGATCTGTCATGGCAGCGCTGATAGGGTTTTTACTCCGGCAGACATTTGCGAAATGCCCTTTCTTACTACATATCTGGCACGTAGCATCGAAGGCAGGACACGTTTTGCGTGGATGCACCCGCAAAAGAAGCATTTACGGTTTGATCGGTTCAGAAAGGTCGGCGTGGCGGCAGAAGCATTTCTACTGGGGACAGAATTAATGTTTTCGTTGATTGCGTTCACAGGTATGGTGTCGTACTGCAGTGTGTTAACTTCAGCCATTTCCAAAGAACGTGCCTGGTTATGCGCTTCATCTAATGTTAAGTTGAGATTTTCCAGGAGTCGCTCTCTTATTTTAGTCGAAGAGATGCCAGCTATAAAAGCATCACGAATGTTATCGTCTCGATTTGTCTTTCGGTCGACATCGGTGAAATTACAGTCTTTGGACAATTGTTTTAATGCCTGAATGTACGTGTCAATAGTCTCGTGGCTATGCTGCCTTCGCGTGGCAAGAGCATGACGTGCGTAGAGAATATTGTTAGGTTTTACATACAGTCGGTTCAAGAGGCTTAAAGCCTGTTCATATGTTTGACAATCGCTTACGTGACTATAAACATTTGGAGAGATGTGGTTAATCAGTATCGTCAGCTTGACCCCGTCTGTGGTGGCCGGATCCTGCGCCGCAAGAAAATTTGTGAAGGTTTTTTTCCAGTGCGACCACTCTGCGGCCGCCGAACTTTGCGACGGGTCGCCGTCAAACCGCTCCGGTCGTAGATACTTGTCCATGCGATATTAGTCGATAAGTTTGCAAATTAAATTGAAATAAAAGCCAAAACCTGACTGCAGGTTTTAATTTGCTAAACTTGACATAAGGATATGACATATATCAATTATAAAAATAAAAATGTACAAAGAGGATCACTACACCTACATTAATCTCATAAAATCCTGGGCGTTTTAAACCAGTAATCTGTGTTATTACGACAGTGTGTCAAAGAAAATGGCATATAGCATACAATACAATACAATACCAAATGCTTTATTGCACACCAAAAAAGTTCACAAAATCAATACAGAACAATAATTTTAGTAACGGTAGACAACAGGTGGTCTTATCGCTAAAGACAAAAGCATAAATTATTATAATGTTTAATTATTACTTAAGCATATATTATTATAATCATACCTAGGATAACTCGGGGCATGTTCTAGGGATAGGATATCGATAAAAAAGATGTCGATATAATTAAATTAATATATGTGCTCATTGAACATTCTCGATTACTATAAAGAGGTTCGATGTCATATCTGATATCGAGCCTCTTAAATTAAGGTCATTAATAAAAGTATGAGGATGTCATTTCAATCAAAATGACAATTTACGTATTATGAAAATTATTTTTAAATAAACATGTAAATACACGTTTTAATATGTTTATTTGAATATGTGGAGAAATAAGTAATATTTATTTATGTCGATGACATTTAGATGTTGACAGTAACATCGATATATTTTTTTGTCGATTAAATATTTTGCTACGTCACTTTCGTATAGGTGCCCCGAGTTATCCTAGGTATGATTATAATATTTTTTGGACGAGCGACGGAAGAAATTGTTTTCCTTATTATTTATTTCTTATAAAGCGGCAACTATTCAGTGACGTAGCCAAGTGTTGTAGTCTGATGAGCAGACCTTGTTTTCTTAGATCATGGTATGGAGCGTTTTCAGCTTTAAGTCTTTAACAGCAATTTCTGATTCTTAGAGCACTCTAATGCTACAAGTACACTACAAGCGAAGTTCCCCGGCGAAGTACTCGGGCAACTTCTGACAGCAGCAGTCCGAAGTGCGTGTCTACACTCGTCAACTCCTAGGCAGCCCTGTCACTGTCACTCCTTTGACTCGGGCACAAAAACCGACAACTTTTGGAAGTCGACCGAGGCGAGGTAAAGTTGCACGAAGTAGCACGTTGTGACCGTCTAAAGTTCAAAGTTATTTATTCTGCTTAAAAAGTGGTACAAAAGATGGTCAGACAGGATAACAGAGAAACACACAATTCACCAGTAACTGGCATACAGAATGGACATAGGTAAATGGAACAATAAAATATAAAAAAAACACGAGTTACAATTAGGTACAAAATTACAATGTCAACATTTGACAATCTCTCATTTCATTACACATCATATCATATTATATAACATATTAGGTCAAACATAATTCCATTAAATTAATTTATTACTAACAAAACTCAAGATTTATAATAATCAAAATAATCATTTACACAGTACAGTAGTCTATATACACTCTCGTATTCGCCTAACCTCGGCCAACTGGCCAACTCCGCTTGTAGTGTAGGTACTTGGGGCATAAATGTATGAACTCTCATACTGACATTTGTTGCCAATATAAAATAGGATCGATTGACATCTTCAAAAATAAAATCTCTCCAATTTTGACCGGGTTCGATTCCCAGTTATGTATGAGACTTGTAAAAAAAATCGAATGCAATTTTTAATAATTCTAAAATCGACGCCATGGTTCCCAAGAACAGATTTTCCTATTTCTTATAGTTTCTGACTTCTCCCTACTGACCGATTTAGATTGATCAGCCTGTATACATACTCGTACATATCGACACTGGAAATTTCAAATGTCGTAAGGGACATGTTAAAGTATTGCCCTTACGACATTTGAAATTTCCAGTGTCGATATATATCGTCCTCCTTGACGTGTCCGTCAATGGCGAACCAAGGTTGCATTGCAGGGCACACAATGCAACTCATCTCTGTCGTTGTATTTATATAGGAAGGCTTTGGACGGGTATTTTAGTTAAGGCGTTTTGCATCGAGGTCTTACAAGCGACGCTCCTCAAAATCAGTGACCGTCTTAGGAAAAGAGCTGCGCCATGCCATAGTATTCCAAGTAAACTAAAAATGAGGTTACGTAGTAGTAAAATCAACACACACATATCAACAGTATCAACACGCGTATTTGCACAATTATTTAATATACTAAGAAATAATAGAAAATTATTAATTTACTCTGTCATGAATTTTACATTATCGTAATTATATCGCATTCATATTCAATTATTCATACGTATCGCCTCCTTTAAGCACTCAATAATAGCCACGAAGGTGGGTACTTACTTTGAAAAAAAAAGCATGTTTCCCGTAGGATAGCATACCCCGACTTCTACTTACGCGAGCGAAGCCGCGGGCAAAAGCTAGTATTAATATATCGGCCGATATCTTACAGCGATACCGTAAGATATCGACCGATATATTATCGCTCCGTGTGTGACGGGTTTAAGAGCCCACATACGCTAATTAAATTCGTCCGGTGAATGATCCCATATCTCAACATCTATAGTGATTAAAAATCTGTCCTTTGAAAATAAGCAACTTGAACTGTTTTTCTTCAATCTGCCCAGCGTGAAAACACAATTGGTAATAATTTTCTCGATAGTTTTGTCTCTCAAACATAACCCTTTTTTTAGATATTTTCGATGTAGGTAATCTTCAAAACCCTTCCGTTTTCAACAATGTTTTTTGGCTTAATAGATGCACAATTATAAGTTCTCAAAAACAACCAAGCTATTTCTAGTATAAAATGCACACGTTTATGACAAAACTGAAAAAACATGATTTCCGCGCTCCCAACCACGCACTTCCATCTCGCTCACGCTTACGCTCAGTGATAGAGAGAGCTAGCCAAAGCGTATGCGCCCTCTTAAAGCTTCCCAGTATCTTCCCAGCTTGCCGCTTTAAGAACAAATAAATAATAAGGAAAATAATTTCTTCCGTCAACCCTCCAAAATAGTAGTTTTTGATACAAGTGTGGAAAGTATGTCATTTTGAACGAGCCCCGAGGACTTGGCCTGAGCCGCAAGGCGAGGATCAAGACTCGCGGGACGAGTTAAAATGACACTTCCACACGTGTACCAAACAACGTTTTTTAATACATTTGCGAAAAATTGCTATAATACAAATTTAAAACAGTAATTGAAATAGCAAATATATTTATTTCTGTCTGATAAAAATTAAGAGTACCTACAATTTTTAGAGCAATTGTGAAGGGTCGCATTTAAGGCCTTTGCTGGTAAGTTTGAAGTTTTATTCAAGTTGTTAATAATTCTCTTTTTCTCGTTTCCAACCAATAAAATGTTGAATAGACGGCAATGTAATTTTTCTTTCGATTTTGCGGGTAAAATACTCTCACTTGCAATTTTTGCCTTGGCTCGTATATAGGGCGGTGTTAAATCTATTCTGGTAGAGCATCAGAATCCATCATTTTCTATCAAAAACTCTTATTTTATAAATCTTACGTGTCATTTACACATAATTAAAACAATCTTGAATGAAAAAGAAAGTTAGTTTTACTTTTAATTGTACAGTCTGGCAAAAAAGAGTAGAAATTAAAAAGTGGCAATACTGTAGTGCCGTCCCCTTTTTCTTAGATGGATTAGAAAGGGATGTCACTACGGTATTGCCACTTTTTAATTTCTACTCTTTTTTGCCAGACTATAATATTTTTTTTCAAGATGGCGTCGGCTGTCATCATTCAGCCAAATAAAAAGAAACAGTTTTAATATTTCAGAAGAGATATGATAATGTTACACAGTAATTTAATTGATTCCAAACAATAAACATCGTGAATCTGTTTCTAGTTCTTTACATTTCATATAATTGTAAATAAATATATTATTTAATACACAAAAATAGCGATTATTCATAATTATTATGAATTTATAAAGCAGCGCGTGGGTCACGCTTCATACTGTATTTTCTAATCTGTGGCAATACTTTTCTTTTTAATTTTTATAGGTCATGCATAATACTCATTTGCTCATTAAATAATATTCACTCAGACAACTTATTAAAACCGTTTTTGAATATTTTTAACAGATAACCCTTTGATTGATCCAATATGCAATTTTAATATTTTAAGCATAATTATAAGATATACACTTGCAATGCTGTATGACGTTATAAATAAAGTCGGAAAGTGATTGACCTTTGTTTGGATGTATGAGACATGAAGTGTTAGTAGTACAACAGAAAATTAAAAAAAATTGATAAGTAAAAAGCACTAGTTCGAAATATCCAACTTTTCGCACGATTTGCAGCTACGAAAAGTACCACTTTTTGAGCAACTGTATTAAAAAATATTATAATTATATAAGCATTATATTATAACTGTAATTTTCTTTGACTATTGTCACAATAATTGATTTAAAACACTCAGAATTTTACGAGATTAAATGTAAGTAAATAGTGAACCGGGGAATATTATGTCAAACCACTGGCAACACAGAAACAAAGTTCTGAGTGTGCCCCTCAAAGAGTAGTATAATTTAACCACAGATATTGTGATATAACTGGTAAAGAGAGCTCTACTCGTGCGTTTTTGGTGCAAACAATTTTGAAGCGCCATCTACAAATCTTAACTAAAACTATCGCCGATGTCTATAAAATGTACATAAGCAAACGCGTGAAGGTGGTTTACCACCGGCGAGGCGAGACGAGACGAGGTGGGACGAGAATTGAAATCGCTCCGGCCCATTTCTACTAATAGACCGCGGGCCAGCAACAGATTTCCGTGACCAATCGTCTCCCGGGCGATAACTTGTAATATGATTAAGAAAGTTATTTCATGAAGCCTAGTGAACGTCAGCTGCGGTTCAGTGGGTGGGATGAGTCGCAGCAGCCTCCCAAACACGTAAAAAAAAAAACAGTCATGGCCTCCCGGCTGGAAATTTGTCAACGTATAGTTAAACCAATTTCTAAAAGATAAAAAATCGTCAGCTGGTTGTAGCGCGGTGGAAAATACGCCAGCTGGTCACTCGAACGCGTAAAAAAAAAATTCAGTGATCGCCTCCCGGCTGAAAATGTTATCAGATGAAAGTTTATATGCTATTGAGTATTGATAGCAAATCAACTCGTCAGCTGGCTGTATCGCATTTGAAAGATCGTTAGCTGATACTCTGAAGTGTATAACGCGGAGCAGAGTTAAACCCTTCAGAGCATCAGCTACATATTTTACGAAATAAATAATTGTATTAATAAAGAAAAAACTGTTGTTTAAATTTACTATTTTTACGTTTATCAGCTATTATTCTCCTTTATCTTGCTTGCATTTCTAGGTTACTTTGTTTCAATTGACGTGTTTCAAAATTGGCATTAATATTATCGTGACAATATTTTCTTATTTAAGTATTTACGTATTTAAAAAATGTACAGCTTGCCATTTACATTTGAATTTATTTTAACAAGCAAATTAGAACAAAATGGCTTGTTAGGTGAGTAATACAAAAATAGGTAACGCACGTAAAAAGGGCCTGGCGAGATTGACAGGGCTCTTTTAAGCGCGTTTGCTTACATTTTATAGACATCGATGATAGTTTTAGTTAAGATTTGTAGATGGCGCTTCAAAATTGTCTGCATCGAAAACGCACGAGAGGGCTCTCTTTACCAGACTATTCTTTATCTGTGATTATAGTATAAATAACAGACCAAAACAGAAAATCGCTCATTTGCTACGCGCAAAATTTCAACATTACTGCTGTGTTCTCTCCTACCAAATATTTGAAATATTATTACATATTGTCCTAAAATTTAATATTTGTTGAAATTAACTAATCACTTTATCTATCCTTCTAAGTCCCAGAAAGTAGTTTTTGTTTGTTCAATTGTGTTTGTAGTGGTTTTTGTTTTTGGTATTTATTATTCCTGTGGGACTCGGAAGGTTACAATGGAAGTTATTAGTAATTTCCGTATGGATTTTGAGTGGGTTAAAAGAGACGTTTATTTTTACAGGGCATCACGAAGGCGAGGGTGCACTACCAGCTACAGTTGCACGGCAGCTGCATGCAGGGCGACCTTCAACGTGCGAAACGGCGTGCTGGGACCAGTTCGCGGACAACACGACCATGACGAGGAACCCTGGATTCCTAACAGGTATAGCAGATTTGAGGCCAAGAAGAGCCGTCTGATCCACGTGCGGATAATAAAAAGATGTGGATGCGTGACAAGGCCATGCATTCTCACAAATTGAAACAATAATAACGTACATATGTCCTGGCCAAGATGGCCGCATACCTAATATAAGTTATTTTCTTTGTTATTTGGCTTGTTTAGTTGTTCAATATAGTATTTGATAGTGTTTTGTGCAGTGAACTAACGATTGAGAGTAGATTGTTTGGCATGAGAAGTGAAAAAAAAAAACCGGCCAAGTGCGAGTCGGACTCGCGCACCGAGGGTTCCGTACAAACACTTTCCATCCCTAAGTGGTTAAGTTAAGTTTGCACCTGGTATGTATAGCGCCCCATATAAATTAGGTGCAAAGTTAGGTATTAAAAAATGTTTTTATGGTTTTCGTAATTATTCCTTTATCTATGCTATAAGACGTTGCTTCGTACCAAATTTCAAGATTCTGAGTTCACGGGAAGCACCCTGTAGGTTTTGATTCCCTTGCAAGTGTCGAAAATATGCAAATTAGGTGCAAAGTTAGGTATTAAAAAAAAATTTATGGTTTTCGTAATTATTCCTTTATCTATGCTATAAGACGTTGCTTCGTACCAAATTTCAAGATTCTGAGTTCACGGGAAGCACCCTGTAGGTTTTGATTCCCTTGCAAGTGTCGAAAATTTGCGGCATAAACGGCTGTATCTTTTGATTGCGTTGGCTTAGAAGTTTGATTTTTTTCACAGCTTCAAGGGACAGTAGACCTGAGTAATTGATATAAATTTCAGCTTCATACGTCCACGCGTTCCTGAGAAAAAGGGTCTTGACAGACGGACGGACAGACGGACAACAAAGTGATCCTATAAGGGTTCCGTTTTTTCCTTTTGAGGTACGGAACCCTAAAAACGTATTTCCCCCTAAAGTAAATTCAATATTATTTTTTCAGGAACCAAATGTATCAAAACATAAAAAGACGCTGTCGAGAAGAAGCTACCGCGTTAATGACGATACACTTGGAGGAGGCGGCCAGGTATGCATATATTTTTATGGTACATTCGATTTAGCCAGACAATGCGTTAAAAAACCGGCCAAGTGCGAGTCTGACTCGCGCACCGAGGGTTCCATACAAACCTGTACTTATCCCATCTTAATTGGCCGGGTTGAGTTGTTTGCACCTGAAATGTATGGCGCCGCATACAAACGAGGTGCAAACTTAACGCAACCGAGTTCTCCAAATATGACGGTTGAAAATGACCATATTTTTTATGATGTAATTACAAATGTATAGTTTTCAGATTTATCTCAGTATTTGTAGTATGTGACGATATTACTTGCCAAATTTCATAGTTCTAGGTCAACGGGAAGTACTCTATCAATTTGATTCCCTTGAGAGTGTCGAAATGTACGTTTTTTGCGACGTACACGGCCGTATCTTTTTTTTTTTACGTAAACGTAGAAGTTTGATTTTTTCACAGCTTCAAGGGACCGTAGACTTGAGTATATGGTTTAAATTTTAACTTGATACCTCTACGCGTTCTTGAGATAAAGGGTCTTGACAGACAGACGGAAGGACGGACGGACGGACAGACGGACAACAAAGTGATCCTATAAGGGTTCCGTTTTTTCCGATTGAGGTACGGAACCCTAAAAACCAGCCAAATGCGTGTGGGGCCACGAATAGTGAAGTATTTAATTTACATAGTTACTTTTTAGGAACCTTCTAAAAAGTTCTATTTATATTTACAATAGCATTCCCAGTTCCATAAAAAGTAGTAAAATATGTGTAATTTATAAAATTTAATATATTACCTAGTGGTATAAACGTACGTATTGTTTTTTCTTTGTATTTGAGGTGTGCAATAAAGAGTATTTGTATTGTATGGTATAAATGTATAGTGGTTTCAAAGACTGCATGTATGTCTAGGTTTAACTTCAGTTTGGGTATTGCAAGGTGAATGTTTCATGTATTAATGATTGTTTTAGATATCCAGACGCCGCTCCTCATTTACTGTACGATAATATCGTGCCGTCAATGCGTAAGTGGAGGCGTGCTAACCAGCCACCAGTGCCGAGAACAATGGCCGAATGCGCAACAGCCCTGGAGAATCACGGCCAGTTTTCCAGGCTGTATATAGGCACAGTGGAAGCCGCAGGCGGGGGCCAAGCGGTGATACTAGGCCCGCCAGGGTACCAAGAAATCCTGGCGGCAGCGGACACCATACTCGCCGATGGAACTTTTAAAACTGTGCCTGCTGGTTTGCGCGCCAGCCAAATTCTAACTGTGCATTGCACAATCAATGGGCATTATTATCACCCTTTAGTGGCCCTGATGGAACACCGCCAGCGACCACTTTACGTGGCGGTGTTTCAGAGAGTGTGGGAGCTCGCGGGCAACCCTCGCCCCGAGCACATCGTGACGGACTATGAGCCGGCCCTGCAGGGAGCACTAGGGCAGGTGTCGGGCATTCCCACAGTGGGATGTTATTTCCACTACACACAGGTAATTCAGAGATAACTTTTATTATTTTTTTTGTAAAATAAGTTATGGCCAATTATTATTAAATTAATTATTATTATTAGTAAAGCAGGCAGGCAGTTGCAGTAACTGATAATTCAGCATGCATCATCTTAACAAAGTTTCCAGTGTTGAGTAGAATCTGCATTGTGCTTGTCCAACTTATTCTTAAATTAGTAATAGGTACATTATATTCCAGTCTCTGATCAAACGGGCTACTCTTAACATACTACTTCAGTTGTTACCAAATAAGTGCCTAATATGTAACTGGTAAATTAATAAAATCAGTGAAACCTCATTCACCTAGCTAATAGAATATACATGTTCATAAATTTCAGGCATTAATCCGGAAGGCCAAGGGGCTTCATATCTCTGTGAGGCCCAACAGCCCGGGGCTGCGGCTGGTGCGCCTGTACTGCGCGCTGGCGCTGCTGCCCCCCGAGCGCATCCCCCCCGCGCTGCAGGAGCTGCCTCGCGCGGCGCGTGGAGAACGTCTGCCGTTCAACGCAGACTTCCACTCATACTTCGTGGATTTCTGGATGGTTCAAGTAAGTAATTTTTAGGGTTCCGTACCCAAAGGGTAAAAACGGGACCCTATTACTAAGACTTC